>OX376374.1:45641966-46378730 GCA_947369275.1 Nemotelus nigrinus
GAACAAGTTGAACCTGCTTTCATCAGCAAATAAGACAGTTTTCCAGAACTCTAAATCCTTTCCTAAATACCGCTTTGCAAATTCAAGCCGAAGCTGCCTATTCTTTTCAGATATTAGTGGTTTTTTACGAGGAACTCTACTTGCATATCCATCGGAACCAACACACTTATTCGAAGTATTAGCGGCATGTTCCGCCAGTTGCCGACCGGTGATCCTTGGGTTTTTGTCGACCTCTTTTAAGATCATGCTGATATCCCGTCTGGAAAGTTTCTTTGGTCGTCTATTTCTTGGCTTATTTCCCACTGATCCTGTGTTTTTATGCTTCGAACAATGTATTGGACAATGGCATGGGATAAATTAAACAAAACTCCAATTGCGCGGGATGATTTTCAACTTCTGTGGTCAGCAATAATTAAATTTCTTATTACAACACTTACTTCCTTACGCTTGCTCATTTTTCACTCCTTTTGCTCACAGATTACTAAAACAAACTAATCATTAGATCGTATTCACGCATTTCATAGTAAATACAACGGTTTTTTGAAGAAAAACAACAGTAAAGCAATGCAATGAAGACCAGAGTGCACTATCTGATCAATGTATGAACACTTTTGTCCCCACTGAATTTCGTTTTTTCTGGTGTTTTTACCGTTATATGTTAATTAATGTAATTTTTTTTAAATTTATGTTAATATAAATACATTTGCAGTAAAGTTGCATATAAAATTCTCATATATATTTGCATTTTCTTTTAAATTTATGAAATTTTGAGGATGTATGGTGTTTTTTGTCCTCAACTGTATATATATATATAAGCGAAAACATTAAAAGATATATTCTCTGGAGTGGGCTGTCCCATCTAGCTGAAGTTTGCAGAGGACATAGATGTATGTAAGGACTAGGGCAGTGACTGATTAAAATTAAGATAACTTTAACTCTTTGACGGGGGCGGGTATTTTAGTGAATTCAAGTACTCGTATATTTCTATGCAGAGTACATTTATGTTAGAAGTAAGTACTGGAAATAAAAACCTAAAATGTTTTATGTTTGCTTTTGATAAAAAAAAAATGGAAAACATGAACCCTATGTGGGCGCTGAGTGCCAAAAATTAGGCAAGGTTTTTTTTCAAATTTCGATTTCTCATAACTTTTGACAGATACATTAGATTATCGTAAAATTTACAGAGCATATTAATGCTGACTAAAACTATACACTCATGGGGGGCAGCCCTGTAGCTACGGTATAAAAAATCATGAATCAAAACTTTTTGCTTTTTATTTCAACCTTTGCCTGCCAAGTTTATGTAAAATTTTCCGAATTCTGAGTTGTACGAAAATGGCAACCCACTCGAAAATTCTGCTCACGAGAACTGCCGATAGGATAATCCGATCATTATGAAATTTACAAGGATCATATCTGATATAAGTTATTTTGAAATGCAGGCAACGCTGTGGCAGTAGTCCCAGCATGAAATATCACTGCTAAAAAACTACTTTATGGCTTATTACTTCCGGTTCAGCCAAAAAATTTTAACAAAATTCACACAGTGCCCGACTTTTACTCTATGCCTCATTTGACAGAAATTTGGTTGAAAAGTTGGAATAGAGTTGCCAGCTATGGAAGTTTTGTCATCAAAATCTAGTAAATTTACTTAGCAAAATAAAGCTTTTTCCCTATAACTTCCGATCCAGTCATGAAATCGAATCGAAATTCATATAGTAAATGAACCTTGTTGTTAGCCGACTTTTTCCAGGCACTTCATAGCTATGGTAATTTTTTTAAGTTTTTGACATTTCTTTACTGACCATTTAGGAATGATCCTGCAATGACAATTAACAAGAAATATTGAGGTTTCGAAAATTTGAAAAGTTTGCAGGTTGTAGCCCTAGAATTATTTTCTCCCTCATAGCTTCCAGCGCAGTCATTCAATCGAAATGAAATTCACAGAGTGGGCTTAACTTCACATGAAGTAGATTTGGCATCTTTTTGGCTATGCTGCTATCACTGGGTTGCCAGCACCAGAAATTTTCGTAAATATTGCACCAACAGATGCTTACATAATACATTGATAAAACCAGGAACCAATGTTTAAATTTAACGAGTTTTGAAAGATTTTGGGTTCGCAGCCTAGAACATTTTTTTAATTGCTAAGACTTTCGATGAAATCCTCGGATGGAAATGAATTTCAAAGCATAGGTTGATTTTAGCATGAGCTTGTTATGGTAGACTTATTGCAGCTTCGTTGGAAAAGTGCTGCCGGCACTGAACATTTTCATCATTTATGTTATAGAAGATGCTGTCGGGAAGTGGTTTTTATTGCTTTGGGTAAGAAATGGTTGATATGATAATACAAAAAAGCGCAGTACGTCTTTTCATATTTTTTGGTCACTCAAAGACAATTTCTTTGGAAACCAGTTTTCTAACGGTTCTGCTGCGCTAATATTTTTTTAATTTTATATTTGCGTAATTAATATTAAAATTAAATTGAATTTATTCTAAATTTATTCTAAATAACTTCATTCTCAAATATTCTTGAAGTAAGCTTACTGTCGTTATATTTGGTATCATACGTTGAACACTAGGAGATAATGAACCTACGAATATTAGTTTTTCACTATGTTTTTGGTTAGTTTACATTTTTTGTCGCGAAGTGTATTTTTTTTTTTAGCGTAAAAAAAGTAAAAGTAAAGGAAGCTTGAGTAGCCTAGTGGATAGAGCACTGGCTTCTTGCGTGTGGGGTCCCTGGTTCGAATCCAGGTTCGGACGAGGGTCCGCGCACCAAGCTACTAACTATTGATATATTCTTTTCGCGTAAAATACTTACCGCAAGCCCTTGAGTTTTCGCCTTTTCGCTTATTGTGGTTGGAAATGGAAGAAAATTAAGGAGGTGCTAATGAACCGCAAAACATCTGAAACTGATGCACAATGAGTTTAAGGACATGTGACATGCAATGCCTTTAAAAATGCCGGAAGGACAGTAAGTGAAACGGCGCATTAACAATCTACAAGTATTGTCATGTGGTAAACTTTACGGTATTTCTTAGTCGTAAAGGACTTATTTTTAGGAGACATGATGAAAATGGTGCAAAAGATAGCATTGAGCCAAGCTTATCGGCAATGTTGATACACTCCGCTGTGTTGCTGTTGCTGGCTTTGCTGCATTTCTCTCAGCACCCTTACTCTGCTTGCAAATATTTCGCTGCCAGTGGCTCCTGTTTTGCTATTTGTTCATTCTTTGTCTTGCTGCTTCTCGTAAGTGCTCGTGTTTGCCACAATTAGCGCAGAATGTCCGTTCTATTGCATATTCTGGAGTAAGAGCGCATATACTCGCATCCATATTACATCCTGAGGTTTGGTGCTGAGTGCTCGTTCAAGTTTCACTTAATGGTTGGTAACTCGATGTTTCGGAAGCTCTTGGCTCTGTTACCTGGCAGGATTTGCTCTTTTGTCGTGGCTTTTTGAGCCACAAACCTACTTGCGGCCGGAATATCCATTTCTTTCCCAATTTGTTAACGTGTACTGGATCGTATTTGCAGACACTTTCATAGGCTTCCAAAAGACGTTTTCATCAGCTGGCATTGAAATATATAATAAAATGCAGAAAATTAAAAGCTTAAGGAGAATATACATAGTTCAACAAAAAAATATCCCACTGAAATGCTGCACTTCGTCTCGCTTGCACAACTCCTTACTAGGACTTGCAAATCGACTCTAACAGAAGCATGCAGAATGTATCACCTCCCTGGACCGTAAAATTTTAAAGTATCTTGCTCTGAATTGGCGAGCAGGATTTCGGCCCTATTTTTAGAATGATGAGAAACTAACTTAAGAAAATATTAAAAAAAAAAAGAAGAAAAATTTAGGAACTTTATTTTTGTCCAATGTCAAGTTTGTGGAAAAATCCTACTAATTTTACACACCTACGCGGTCACATAAATTAAACAACTAGCATTCGAATAGACTTGCGTTTCCATAAAATTCTATTGACAGATGAGCTGCGTCATGGTGTGAGAAAAGTTGGATCGATTTTTTTTTCTAACAAGACCATTCAGCAATGAACCGTAATTTTAGCTGAAATATTTCGTTAATACACATAAACTTAGTGGTAGTGGTAGAATAATAAATGCTCACGTCTAAATAATTGATGAATTGGAATTTCAACTCTAGAATCTTCCTTCGGTATCGAAACAATGCCGCTATACTAAATATCCTTGGAATTGCTACACATCATAATATTCAAGTGTACATTAAGTATGGAAACGACTGAGTGCAGTGTACATTCTGCGTGCCTTACTGCTATTTCGCTGACTTAACTACGAAAACAAGCGCGGAGGATGAAGAATGTGACCTAATTTGCGAAATCGCTTTCCTACATGCTTCATAATCTCATAATCTATTTTCACATGGAGAGAGGCAGACATGGTTCCAAAATAAGAAAACGTCTCAAATCTGCTCGCATTCATTTCGATGATTTCGATGGAACAGGTTCGCAAGGACAAATTAGTCGCAATGTATCCGCTGTCTAGCATCTTGATTGACACGTTCTCTTAAGCCTACTGTTGATGGCCTCGAAATTAATGTATAATAGATACAGGCAACAGATTTCCAGAGGATTTTAGTTACATATTGTGTAGGCATTTGAAGTTTAAACTGTGATTTAATTGACACATGTTGCGCATCGAAATCGATTGCCTAATGAAACTTTTTAAGACTTTGATAAGGAACACTGAAAATAAAGTTGTGGTTGATCTAACTATTATTGATAGTAATGCAACAATTCATTCAAAATTGTCGAATGAACTACGGAAAATAGTTCTTTCTACTATGCTAAAATAGTTCATTTGACCATACAAAATCAGTTGACTTTGCTGATACAAAAAATATCAAAATCTTCGAGGATTCAACTGTGCTGATTGGTTCATAAGTACGATACATAGTTTATCTATAGAAAAATGAGCATCGAGTCATTTAACACTACACTGAAATAACACATAGCGCCAGACGCCACCATTTATAGACTTCTGGCGCCATGTACATAGTCGATTTCGGGATTGCAATAAAATATAGTGCCACACGCCATAATACATGGCGAAAAGTACATAGGAGCGGGCGCTATGCTTATAGCCCTCCACGCAATGTACTAGTACATGACGTGGAGGACTATAGTAAATGGCGTGGAGGACTATAGTGCATGGCGTGGAGGACTATAGTACGTGGCGTGGAGGACTATAGTACATGGCGTGTAGGAATATAGTATATGGCGTGGAGGGCTATAAGCATAGCGTCTGTTCCTATGTACTATGGCGTTTGGCGCTATATTTCATCACAAATCGCCCGAAATCGACTATGTACATGGCGCCAGAAGTCTATAAATTATGGCGTCTGGCGCTATGTGTTTTTTCAGTGCAATAACATGCTTTTCGAGCGTAATGATTACGATTGATTTGCAGTTTATTTTTGAATTGAAGTTTTATTCGATTTAAATTTATTTGCAAAAATTATTTGACACCCGGGTTTCAGTTTTTTCGATTGATTATCGAAATTTTCGCAGCGTGAAGATCGCTTGCCAATATATCACGAAGACTTGATCAATTTTCCTCCCTTTTCTTCGTCCCTTTTTTGGCAGACTAATTGTATTTGGGGTGTTTCTATTAGCTAAACAATATTATTGCAGATATTTTTAGTCAACTAATCTACTACAATAAAATCTCTCCTGCACTGAAGAAGCTTGCTGACATTTATACACCTCCTCACACAGTTATAATTGGAGTGCCATAAGCCATATTACATGACTAATGGCACTATGTAATATAGCGTGTGGGGCCACAATTTCTGTGCCATGTAATTATGGAGCCGTACTGCATAGCTCAGAATTCTATGTATATAGCGTATAAGGCCATAAATAATGCGCTATGTTACATAGCTCTGGGTGCTATGTGGATTTTTTTTCAGTGTACAGAATATTGAATTATCAACAGTTTTCATAGTTAGCAAACCACTCTACAATTGTTAAATTCAACAAACATAATTTAGCAATCACTTATTATTGTTGGCGCACCATAAACTATAGTCATTTCCTATTTCGTACTATGTACATTGTTGGAATACCATAGTTTGTGGTTGCTTCATTTTTTGCACCACGGACGTTGTTGAAAGATTTTCCTCTCAGTGAATGATCGGAATGGTTGGTAATATGCAATTTACGCCCGATTTTGCCAATAAAATTTGTAAAAATGTTCATTACCATATTTAGCATACTTGATTCGCCTGAAACCATATTTTAAAAGATATACAATTAATTTTGCATACAATCTGTTCTTCAAGTACTAACTTTGCAATGACACTAAGACAAATCGTAAATGTTATTCGGTAATATGATGGTACCGCGAAACGGTAGAAAAGTTTTCCACAGCATTTTGGCAATTATCGTCAGCTTGCTCGCCAGCGACAGGCTCCTTAGCCCATCAAATATCGCGCACGAGTTGCTCCTACTCAAAAGCCTACTTTAAATTCAAGCAATTTCCACTGTACCAAGGAATTGCGAAAATATGAAAAATGCATGACACAGTCGTTCTCCGTATAGTTAATATTCTTCGGAAAGAATATCACACGACAGGATGTTAGCTGTTGGAAATGTTTTCGAATTCGGCTGCTTACGTATTCAGAAAATATAAATGGTACATCATCGTAATATGAAGTCGTCCCTAGAGCGCCAAATAAAAACACGTTTGCATGTATTAAAACACAAAAGTGTAGGAAAATGTTACGGCGAGCAAAAAAACAAACGAAAAACCGAAGTAGGTTGTTGGAAGAATACAGGGCGGAAGCTTTTCAAATCGGCAGCAAAATATGGGCTCATGGAAGTAGTTGTCAACTCAGACAGCAGTTCACACGAGCCGCGAAGCGTGATCCTGCGACTGGAGTACGAGCTACTGTTGCGTTTCCAACCTCGTCCGAATGAACATGAAGTAATGTTCTGTTTTGAAGGAGTTTTTCTGTCATAAGGCATTCTCACATACATCAGACGATTTAGAGCAATTTGAAGATAGACTAGGCTTGGCTCTGAGGCCAAGGCGTATTACGATACACACACGGAATATTGATGGACTTCATTTGTCAAAGTTTTAAACTCAGAACGTCTTGGTTAAACTTACGGTGTAAGAATAATTTAAATTTTATCAGACAACCAATTTGCCGTTGATGGATAAAGGTTTTACGAGTAGATGCGAATATCCATCAAAATTTTACAATGAATCAGCAATTTCTGGTTTAGGAAGTATATTTGTCTTGATGTGGTAATGGTAACGTAGAGATTGTGTGGTGCAAACTTTTAGATGCTCGTGCTGAAATCAGAGTCGAAAAATTAATCATTTCTAATAAGAATGTTTAATAATTTACAACTTAAATTGTTAAACATTAAAGTTTGAAATCGTTAAACATTAAAGTTTAAAACGCTTGGCTATAGTTTGCAATAAATGCATGCTATTATCCGATTTCGTTATCCATAGACCTGCAAATGTTGTTTCCATCTCTATTTGAGTTAATGGAATTTGCGATGTATTTGGTTGACACTATAACTTTTTCACCTTTTTGTTCTATAAGTTGCGTGTATCTAGGACCTTTTGTTACGCCTACAATCTTCTTTTTAGATAGCTTCAAAATATTTTAGCTTTTATGTCTGTAGTGATAGCTTAGCTTGTAATGGTTGCGTTTCTACTGATGGGCACAATTTTTTAGTGATGAAGTGTTCCTTTAAAACTTTTAGTAGTAATCAATATATCATGTTTTTTCTTTATGCGTTTAGATTTCTTTGGCTTTTAATTGAATCTATTCTAATTTATTAATGATATTAGTATTTGTTCTTTTGACATAATAGTTTGCCAAAATGTAAGTGAGTTAACTAAAATTTGACACTGGCTTTAATTAGAACAGGATATCTATTAAAATATGTAAAACCTTATTCATGTATAATTATTCTTTGCATACATATATAATTTCAGCAAAATTGAAAATTAAGTGTTGAATCAAAATTGAACATCACGATACTACTTTTCCAAGCGTGTACAAATCATCCCGTCTAAAGTTAGAACTCAAATAGTTTGACTGAATTACTAGCTAGAAAAGAGTCGCTGATTTATATGTATATAGCTTGCAGTATCTTATTAATGTGACTTTTGGCAACATCTACAGTATACACCCCCATTTAGACTTTTTGGCATATTTATTGCACCTCCACACTCACAAAATCAAATCCGCTTCTGATATAAATTTGTGACTGCAAACCGAAAATCCACTTGTCACATTACGGCGGATTTTATGCACTCCTATCATAATTCACTGCCTGTCTTGTTCCTTTTTTATGATAAAAATAATTATGTGTGTATATGAATATAAATGCGAGGCAAATTTCAGTTGTTTCGTCGTGGTTTATGTTAAGTTTCAAAGATTTTTTCAAAAATAAACAACGGCTGATGTTCATGTTATGATTGATGAAAAGTTATACCACATAAAATCATTATCAAATCAGTCTATGTAAATTAATCAGTAATAGCAGAGAAACATCATAAAATTTTGTTTGAAAAGCAACAAAAACCCAGAACTTAAATGAGCACACTAAATTTTCTTTTTTAAAGAAGAACTGAAATAAATTTAATTAGTATTAGAAAAAGAAAATTATTACGAAAAAGAAAATTATAGGGTAAGTAGAAATATTAAACTTTAATATTGGCCCAGTCATTTTAGCATAAAAAAGGGGTCAACCTCGGAATGGGAGATAATATGCTGAATTTTTGTATAAACCTTCATTTAGGGGTCCTCAATGTTGCCTCAAAAGTCTCATAAAATCTCGTGTCTGCGTCGAAAGTTATTCAAGGTCAAAGGTAAGAAAAAACAGTTTTTTGCGTTTATCTTGGATTCTAATGCTCCAATGATGTCAACACATAGGATCGAAATTGTAGAACATGAAATTTGCGGCACATTTTACCTGAAGCATTTTTTCATGCGCTCAACCGTTGTTCCGATAGAGGCGGTAAGCGCGCGCACTCAGCCATATGTACTGTAATGCAAGGTCAACCGTGAATACCTGTGAATACTACCTTCAGTATTGAATTGTTTGTATTATTTATCAGTAAATATATTGTATTTTATAGCGTTTTACCTATTTTTAAACAATAATTGTGCCAATTAGCAAAAAAAAAAAATCTCAAATCGATGTAATAAAAAGAAACTTATTTGTATTGCTCATTGAAAAGTTTGAGAGTGTAAATATCACAACAAACCAAGCGAGAGAAGATGCTGATTTTCTAATTATAGTAACAGCTATCGAAGAACCCAAACATGAATGGACTGCCATCATTATAGGAGAAGACATAGATTTACTAGTTCTTTTTATTGGACGCACCCAATTACGTAAAGAAGACATTTTCTTTAAAAAGTTGGCAAAAGCAATGTCAAAACACAAATATATTCTTCAACAAGTTTTGACAAATATCCTATTTCTAAAAAGCATGTTTTATTTTTACATGCATTCAGTGGATGTGATACAACTTCTGCGCTGTTTAAAAAAGGAAAACAAAACTTTCATAAAAGCGCTAGAACAACTTGCCAATTTCGACGAACTAGCTCAAGTTTTTCTAGAAGAAAAGTGCCCTGCCCCACAATTATACCATAATGGCATTCGGATCTTACTAGCGATATACAATGCTCCAAAATCTAAGGATAATATCGATCATCATCGATATACTCAGTTCATTAAATCTACAAAACTTAATAAACCTGTCCAGTTATCTAATCTTCCACCGACAAGTGCAGCGGCCCATCAGCATATAAACCGTGTCTATTAATAAGTTCAAAAACGGTTAGGGCATGATTTAGAACCCCAGGAATGGGGTTGCCTCCTCCAAAATGAGTTCCTGGAGCCAATGACAACAATATTACCATCAGTTTCCGATAAATTACTGAATACTCTATTTTGTAGTTGTAAGAATGGATGTGGTGCACGGTGCCGATGTAGAAAATCGGAGCTGCAATCCACTTTAACTTGTGGCCAGTGTAATGGGCAAGCTTGCCTCAATGCTGTTTCATTGCAAAGTGGCTGTGAACAAGAGAGTGCTTTTGACCATGAAATTCAGGAAGGTCTGCAAACACCAATTCAATACAACGAAGATGATGACAATGATACAGAAATTCCCGAACGTCCAGAAGATGACGATGAAGAAGAAGAAAAGTAATACTTTTGTTATTTAAATTATACAAATAATTCAAAACTGAAGGTCAACCGTGACCTTGCGTTACAGTACATATGGCTGAATGCTGCGTGCTTGCCGTCCTCTATCGGAAAAACTGTTGAGCGCATGAAAAAAAGCATCAGATAAAATGTGTCGGAAATTTTATGCTCTACAATTTCGATCCTATGTGTTAACATGATTGGAGCAATAGAAACCAAGATAATTGTAAAAAACTGTTTTTTCTTACCTTTGACCTTGAATAACTTCCGACGCAGACACGAGATTTTATGAGACTTTTGAGGCAACTTTGAGGACCCCTAAATGAAGGTATATACAAAAATTCAGCTTATTATTTCTCATTCCGAGGTAGATTGCTAAAATGACTGGGCTATATAGTCAGTTGTTATTTTTCTGAATTATCTATCAAACGAGGCATTTTCGAAACAAATTTAAAAATGCTTCTCTGAAATCCTACGTAATAGTTTTTAGAGGAGGAATCAGTGTAGGAACATATTTTTGGTGATTTTCGTGATTTTTTGACAAAGAAGGAATGAATAAAATTTACTCAAACTCGAAATAATATTTATAATAAGCTTGACTGAATAAATATTTTAAACATATATTCAAGCAAATATATTGATTTTTTTTAAAAGAAAATGAAAACAGAACATATAAGTCGGTGGTCCATGGAAGGTCGCCTTAAAACTTTGTTTTTGTGCACTTTGGAGGCCTTAGTTTTCATCTGAAATCAATACAGTTGGAAAACATGATTTTCTCATTTATGAACAAAATTTCAACCAACGAAAGTGCATTATTTTAAGTTGTCTATGTCAAAGGGTATAAGTTTTTCCATAATATATAAACTTTTATCAATCAATCGATCTACGTCTCTGTTGATTTGCAACTGAAAAAAATGAGCATATTTGTGGGTAGTATGATTGCAACAAAGCATAGCTATTTTTTTTCGACTATTTGGGAAATTATGGTGAGTCGAAGAAAAAAAGTACATTGTTCACCTAAAGCTTACGAAAAAAATGTCCATTAAAAAAACTAAAAAAAAATTCAAAGTAATCACAAAACCTCGGGACGGTGCTGTTTTTCCAATTTATTTCGTGAATTTTTTTCCCGAAATATCGAAACGTGCTTCTATGTTGCTCGTCGAATACTGACTAATGCTTTCGAAATTTGCAATAATGGGTTCAACCATATAATATTCCACGCTAATTTACTGTATTATATAGTTCACCAAGTCGTTGTGCGAGTCGATAGCTATCCACTCTCCTACCGAAAAATACCTGTAACTTCGACAATTTTGTGATTTTCAATACCGCCAATGGCTTAAAATATTTGCAACGTTTCAAAGTTTACTATAAACAATAAAAACATAAGTGAAAAAAAATGCATGGTGTTCAAACTCTTTTATATATTCTATATTTTTATTAAAATTTAAAGGAAAATAGATAAGTAATTAATATGATTTCCATTTATATTTATGACGGCAAAAATTCAATCTGTCATAGATTTTACAAGACTTTACATTTGTTTCGCAACATCGCATACATTCATTTTTAAGATTTGACTTTTACCAAACCAAATTACCCTTCGTTATTGCATACTTATTTATTTAAGATCGCCACATTGATATCCTATGGGGTTTAGGTTAAAACTGAAAGTGGGTCAGTTTAAAAGAGTAATATTTTATTCAATAAAATATTGCATTAAAAGTAAAAAAAAAACGTGGGTCTTAGCATTATCTTGCTGAAAAGTCAAATCCCCGCCTAAGTCTTACTCCATGAATTGAGTTCAAAATTGTAATTTCACATAATTTATTTCCCTTAGGCATTGTTTGTGTAGCTAAATCAATTTCGCTGATAGTACTCCGCTCGATTTTTGAGACGAACCCATTTATTCTTTTATCTTGGCTATCATAAAAAATTATAGAGTATACATCGCATAGCCATTCAGAGATTCAACAAATGCCCAGCGAGAAGAAAAACCAGTCGCGTGTTTTATTCCAATACGCAAGCAAAGGAAACCTTTAATTAATTTGTTCAATCTAATTCAATTTTTTGTAGCTTTCAATGCCACATATTTTAACTTAAGGACTAATTTTTCTGTAGAAGATACTTCGATTCATTTCAATCGCCTGAAAGCTACCGATATTTTAAGGTAATCTGCCGTCTTCCTCATTGTCGGTCAGTCTAATCGGAATGTAAACCTCTTATTTAAACTGCATGGCTTGCAATATTGTATTTGACACTGTTTCTTACGTCAGGCTTTGTTTTTCGTTTCGTACCACTATTTATTTTGTATAGTTCATCATGTAAGATTAAACGTTAAATACACCTCAGAAGTGAAAAAAAAAATTAGAAAAAAAATTCTACGTTCAGGCATTTTAGAATAGTTAAAGTCAATTTTTAACAGCAATTTCAAGCTGCAGTGTGTACCAAAGCAAAATTTTGTCAATAACGATTTGGTTTAAGATAGATTTAGTTCTTTGAATGCACTGGCAACCATTTTCATCACTATGAAACTCTTATAATAAAAAGACCTTTGAATCCTAAACTTTCTGAGTGTAATTAAAAGCTAAAAACAAGATAAATACAAAGAATACCTCATGTATCCCGAAAAAAGAGTACCTTCATACCCCAAAGAATTCTTCATATATTTTATTCAAAACTGAACTATTTTGTTTTGTGGGTAATGTATCGATAGGTCTCTCTAATTTCTAGCGCCCAATGTGGGCTTGAAGTTATAGCAGATTAGTTTAAGACTGCTAGTAATCGTTGAAATACAATTTGTTTAAATATCTGTGGTGTACCATAAGTTAGCTTAGCTTGAATGAGCTTACTGTAGAAAAAAATCTTGTGTTTAGGAACCGCTAGAAAATTTTATTTTCAAAGAAAAGTAGAAAACATATATAGATTTTGTATGCATGTTGCTCTAAATGTGCTCTTTATTTTAACCAACCTGTCCCAAATGTCATGTACCATTTTAATGCATCAATTGTATCGGAAGCCAAACGATAGAAATATTTTTGAACTGCTAACAACAACATTTTGAAAACTTTAATTATTCGAATGTTTGTCACTTATTTTCATTGCAGATGATTAGATTTTCATTGCAGATGATAGAGATTTAATAGTTACATTTGTTAGTGCAAAATTAACAAATTTTTTACATTTCTTTGCTGTCACCTTTACCAAAAGTATGCCAAACCTGCTTCTCGTTAAAACCAAATCGCGTTTTCGATTTGTTGTTAATTTTGATAATACCAGTCTCATAAAAGTTGACTTTGACGAAATTCAAGGAAAACCAAAAAATACCAAGTAGTCGGAAAGCAATACGTACATTCATATTTTTGGAGTGCTCTTAGCTCGAAGAATAGTCGTGAAAAGTTCAGAGTGAAAATTATAAAAATGAAAACGCTAAAGTGGCCACCTCGCCGCATACCGTGAAAAAATTAACATGTCGAGGCTGGTAGCACTCGATGTTTTCAAAAAAATTAATGAAATTTTCACAGAAGTATCAAATTGTGATCAGCCTTTTCCCTACTTGTCTAAAATATCATTGACAAACTATATAACCAGAAAACATTTTATGCGAGAATATAGATCAATTTGCGGATGCAGCCTCCGACAGAATTATTACATAAATTTGGTTTTTGATTGCGAGAAAGTTGAAAATTGGAATTTAAGTAAGTGCTTTCGAAAGTATGCACTTTGTCTTATCAGACAGCAGCTCATTGTGTATAGCTGGCTTTTAGTTGGGAAGGTACTACTAACTGCTCAAATTTATTGCCTTTTGGCAGTTGTGTGTACATGATATGACATCTGAATTTCATCTACAGGTTAAGAGGAAAACAAAAGAAACTTTCATTTGGGAATGAAATGGAATTCGGCGAACCTTTTTGCAATGTACTAAATGTGCACAAGGTCTAAAAAAATCAAGCGAACTTCAACATTCCCCAGAAGATTAATGTTTTTTTTTTTAAATTTTTTAACATTTGCTGTGTGTTTTCAACATATGAATTTGTTTTGTTTAAGAAAATTCAATAGTGCCATCTCTTTGAAAAAAAAGGTTTCTTCAGTGAATAAAAGGTATATTTTAAAGACTTTTTTTTGGCAACACAGAGAAAGTTAGCTTATTCAATCAAATTTTGCAACATTTGAACAATATGTTCCCAAATTTTCTTTACGAAATATTGAAAATTTAGCGAGTGACAGTGAATCTCCGGAGGTGTCTCGAGAAAAAATGTTTGCGGTGTTCAAGTCGCAACATAATCACCTACACCAAAAAAATTAACATGCATTTATTAAAGGAGATGTTTCTCAAAGTAACTATAGGAGGATTTTTTTTTTGATACTTCAATTTTTCGGAGTACTTGGAAGTCAAAATTTTGATTTTCGCTAAAAAAAAAATTCAAGAAAAAGTCATATACCTTTACACTTCCAAAATGCTCTAATCTGTAAAGGCTATAATTTTTTATATGCAAATAATATGTATTTCTTTGACTTCATAGTGTATTCGAATATGTGAATGCTTGGAAATCTTCATAAGCCTCTTTTACATTTCCATAAATGTTATTACAAAATATTGTTTATTATTTTAAATTGGGGAAAAAAACCTGCAGATATCGAAAGTTTACGAAAAATCCACCCTGGGCCAATCAGCTGCGGAGGATAAATAAGTATCGTAAAAAACCCTGCTTCCAGTCAATTTTATATTGATTGATATTTAAAAGTTAGTTATAACTAATTATAATAATAATGATAATTTTCGCAAAAACTGTTTAACAAGCACAAAATTAGCAATCAAAATTTCCTCGAAGGCATAGCTTTAAACATTAATAAAATACAAAAAATACGTCGATTAATATTTTTTCCGACTCGATATTTTCGAAGAGCCATTGAAGATAAAAATAAACGAAATTATCAAGTCTTCTAAGTCCTCATAAAAAACATTTTGCAAGCTTATCGAAAAACAAGAATAACTTTACATATACAGCCAATTTCGTCACATTGTTATCTTTCTAAATTCTCCTTTCATAAACACAGTTTTCTTTTTTTTATGTTTTACATTTTTTACTAGACTCTATGCAACTATATATTTCTGGAATTCTTGAAAAATTCTTGTTCTTTTTTTTCTCAACGATTCTTAAAAATCGCTACGAAATAATTGCAAACCCGAAATCCTACAACTATTTTTCATCTTAATATAAATTTCTGCAGTCTAGACTCACAAGTACGAAAATAGTTCCGAATCTTTGCACTGAAAATTGTAAAGATTAAGAGAACAAGCAAAAATCACGAATATTTATTAAAAGACATCTTTCCTGCTCGCTATATTCCCGCTGGAAAAATTTAGTAGCAAACATAGAGAAGCTAGCATGACTTTGAAAAGAAAACAAACCTTCAAAAAAATATTCCCATATACAGTTCAAAAAAAAATTCCACAGATTTGACAACACGTCTAAATTTTATTTTTCTAAACTTTAATCGCTATGGTGGTCTAATCTGAACTTGCAAAATAGTATATTTACAATTCAAATTTAAAATATAATGCATAACTTCATAGAAAATCACAATCCCGGCCTTGTCCTGGAAAATTTAAAGCATGCATGTTATTTCATTGAATTGTGTATACGCCACACCATTCAAAAATGATATTGATTCAAGACATCAACAACCAAAACTTTTCAATTAAAGCATTCGCATTCATTAAAACAGGATTGGTTTTCACAATCAGAACAATGAAAACCATCGTTACCATCGACATTAATCCGCCTATTGATCTAGCTGGCACCTTTTTAATCAGTCCAACCAAATAGAATCGTAATTACAGAAACAACTGAATCAACTGCGAAGTGTAAACAACGATGGAGCAGCTTAATTTGCAATTAAAAAGTGTCCAGCCAAGGTGTAATTTATTTGCTATGTCATTTGTGTCTCGATTTCTCACTGAATGTTCTAGTGCTGATTTAAAGGGTTGTTTGTTAACTTCACTGGCTCTTCTTCGAAACTTAATTGGCCACACGAAGTAATTAACTCCTGACCAGTTCGCCGCAGCCAGGCTTAAATCCAGATTCCATAGGCGAAACAATTTACGACAACTGAAGCCCAATTGGATACGAATTAGAATGCGAACAAAAGTCATCGCATTACCCATCAGGAGCACATCAACAGCGTGTACATTGAAGTTCGAGTAATTATTCACGCTGGTGTCAGACAAATTCAGCACGAAACTAAGTAACAGATGCTGATGATACTGACAAGCTTAAATTTTTCATGATAAGTACCTATATTTTGGAAAAATATAAAGTTACAAAAACCAAAATGTGATTAGAATTCCTTACATATTCTTTGCTTTTAAAACCCTTATGCATTTTAAATTCGGAATAGGTGCAGCTGAATGAGCTTGAATTAAATTAAAACAGTAATCACACAAGGCAAGAAATCTTTTCCATTTACCTAGATTTCGTGCAACAGCTTTTTCACTATTACCTACTCTAATGGTACATTTAGACGTGCTT
Source organism: Nemotelus nigrinus (assembly GCA_947369275.1). Classification (NCBI taxonomy): domain Eukaryota; kingdom Metazoa; phylum Arthropoda; class Insecta; order Diptera; family Stratiomyidae; genus Nemotelus; species Nemotelus nigrinus. The sequence continues at coordinate 45,658,725 of OX376374.1, forward strand.
TCATGCGCTCACGAATCTAAATGTTTTGCATTTACACGACTCAACTCAATTCTAGTTTTTACAAAGCGTCATAATGCGAAAGTGATGAAGCTTACGTTGATTCATTTATATAGAATAATTAGAAATATGAATTTTTCCAAAATGATTCAAATTCCAATTTTTTGGGAAAATAAGTTAAAGCCACTCATCTACAAATCCCAACTGACAATGAGCGAAAGGATAGCATCGCCACTTTATAAAAACTAAAGTTGAGCTAACTCTTGTAGGTGCAAAACGGTTGGACTTATTGTCGCACGTCTACAAACGCCATAATACTACCTTCCCTGTAACAGCTCTTCGCAAAGATGTTTCGCATAAAGCTATAAAGATATCTCTGTCCTGATTTTCACGGCACTCACTAGCATTGGAAAGTTTTCATTGAACGTAACGAATAAGAAAATGAACTGTTGAAACATCTTGCCAACGTAAAATCAAATATTGGGGGAGGAATTGAGGTGGTAATCTCTTCATTAAAGTGCTCTTATTTTCAAAATGTTTTATTTATGTATTTATTTCCAGTGTTTTAATAGCTTTAAGGTGGAATTTGCTGATCGGGTTCCATGAAATTAATTAGAATCCGATTTTTTTCGTTATTTGAATTTCGGGTGAACCCATTCAAATAGGTGCTAATACTGCGAAATAAATGGAAAATTCATGTTGTCTGGCTACAGAAAAAATAGCGAATTATAAAAACCTGTAAGATGTATTATTTTGACACTTGTACATTTCACATTATAGCTGTTTCACATTATAGCTTTCACATTATTGCTGTGCTGCTTTAACTATTTTATTTTCTCTTAAATATAGCCTAAAACTTAAATATAGCCTAAAACTTAACCTAAAGTTGAAACCTATTACTAAAAAACTGGTGAAATAATTTACTTTTACGTCTATCTAGAACATATTATCACAAGCAATCCAAAATTAGTAAGTATATGTTAGATTTCGCCGACTAGTAAAATTATCATAGCACACTGGAATGATTTTCAAAATCTGCCTATCAAAGTCAATGGATTGGGAAACGATAGATACTCATAATATAAGTAGTTTGCAGTATCTGTGTGCGTTGTTATTTTGGGATCATGCAGGAATTTTAATAAATAATAAACATCTGCAACATTCGTGGTTTGAGGTCAAATGGCTTTTTGATGTACTGTCACCAAGATCGTTTCTGATGCTGACGTGAATCAGTATCACGTCCCTGGTTATAGCTTATTGCTTCTCTTCTCTCCTCAACGAGGAATCGCTATCTATGTTCGGAATGATGTTGCTTTCTCTTTACTCCTTTTTAATTATTTTTCTTTTAACTCAGAATTTAGCTATGAGCCGGTTTAGACGAGCGGTTTTCTGCTAGATGTAGCACGAGCTTTTAGGAAAGAGAAGTGAAGGACGAACTGGAACAGCGAGCACGAGTGATATAGTTGGCCATCGAGCACGTCAGCGATTTTTCTGTAATTTTCTTAGAAATAATTTGAAGCTCTGAAATTTTTTGGTAGAAAGTTCGATTTAGTCTGCTATGAATATAAAAAATTGTGTGCTAGCACAGCAAAAAATCGCTCGTCAAAACTTGCAACGAGCACCATCAGCCAGCAAACTCTTTGCTGGCAAAGCACAACATCGCTCGTCTAAAGCGGCTTTATGCTTGGATAAGATTTAACTTTCATAAGCACATCATATTCTTTTGTTTCCTATATCGCAGCCCCAATATGTCTAACGCTGATACATATCGTTCTTTCGAAGCACTTCCTGCCAACATTGATGCTCTTTCATTCTTGCTCGTGACTTTGATGTGCACTACGTTAAGTGGCTCAGATACTCTTCTACTACAAGCCGAGCTGGTAGAGAGGTTGACTTGTTATAACTTGCTGTAACTAGTGCATTGTCTTACTAGTATACGGGATATACCAAAGCGAAAGTGGCAATCTGTTAGATCTTTTTTAACATCTCATCCCAAAAAATATCTAATCTCTGTTGCAGCTCCTTTAGGCAACTCAGACCATTATATAGTTTCTTTCCGTGTCACCACAAGCTCTCTGATCAATAGAAATCCAGCTGTCAACAAAAGATTGCTATGGTACTTTGACAAGGTGGATTGAGCCTCGTTCAATAAATTTACTAGAGAGCTAAATTGGTTTGAATGCTTGGTGTGAATGAAATTGGCACCATAAGCTATAGCATACGCTTTGGGATGCATTCCTTTATTCCACATAGCCTCAAATGATTCAAACTAACTGCCACTTCATGGTTTAATAACGATTGTAAAAAAGCTATTGGAAATAAAGAAGCGGCATTCCGTACATATTTACGATGTCGTTCAGAGGAAATACGGCAGATTTACAAAATTGCGCGTAACACCTACAAATCTAATATTCAAAAAGCAAAGTTTGAGTTTGACCAAGGCATCAGGCGGAAAATCTTGGTCACTCGTTAAAGCCGTGAAGAATAATTTCACCTCTTTTTTTATGCCGCCACTTCTTCATCAATACCCAATTTATAAAGAATCACTGGACAAAGCTAATCTTTTTGTTGAATTATTTGCTGTAAACTCATTTTTGCCTCCATCTACGCAAAGTCAACCTTTTGATCCCTAAGTGCAATACAAATCAAGGGTCGCACTAGGCAAGTTTCCAAAGTACTCACGTCCCACCCATGGTTCTGAAGCGCTACACCTCTTCTTTAGCTAAACCTTTTCTTTAGCTAAACCTCTGCACAAATTATTTCACTTATCCTATTCAAAAAGAATTTATCCATCGAAACGGAAATTTGCTCATGTGCAGCCCATCCCCAAAAAAGGAGAGGCTTGTGATCCCTCGACCAATTGTTCTTACTCCGATCCTGTTAGAGGACTGTAAAACACTTATTTATTCGCAATTAATGAGCTGTCTAGATTCCCATAGGCTAATCAATGACAAACAATACGGCATTCCTTCTAATCGCTTCACTGGCGACTTGCTGACATTTCTCATTGAGAAGTAGAATCGATGACTGCATAATTTTCATGAAGCCAAAGTTATTGCTCTTTTTTCATCCAAAGGCTTTTGGTAGACTCTGTCATGCTGCCCTTTTAGCCAAACTCTATGTTTTTGGTCTTGACTCCAATTTCTTAACATTGATTGAAAGTTTTCTCAACAACCGCGCACTTCAAGTCGTCCTAGATAGAACTGTGTCAAATATCCATACCATTAATGCTGGACTTCTTCAAAATACTGTCTTTTCTCCACCTCTGTTTTTTTTATTTATTAATGATCTGCTATCTGAAAACTTCAATCCAATCCATAGTTTTGCGGACGACAGTACCCTTGATTTTACGTACTCCTTTGATTCGTTTGTTGACTCTCGCGGAAACGCTATCGCCATCAATCGTGATCGTATGTTTGAATAATTAAGCAGTGACTTTTCGACAACAGTCGCTTGGGGTGAAACGAACCATGTCACATTTAATGCTTCCAAAACTCAATGCTGTCTTATATTCTGCCTTATACACTTTCCACTTCACAAACCATTTTGGTAGATGGAGTAAGTATTCCTGACTCGCCCACGCTTAATATACTGGTTATCAATATCTTTAGTAAACTTAATTGGGCCAACCATACTTTCTCTGTTGCTAAAAATGCACTCGAGCTATGTGAGGAATACTTTAATCCACCTGATCTTACGCATATCTACAAATCTCATATTAGACCGAGACTTGAGTCGAATTCCCATATTTGGGCAGCAGCAGGTCACACTGCACTGTCCGCGTTAGACAAAGTGCAAAGTAAAGCTTTCAAGTTTACTGGCGATGTATCAGGTCAGTCCATAAGTCCCCGCGTATTTTCCCTTAGTCATTTGTATGAGTCATATTTGTGCGAAAAGAGGTAGGTAAACTACCTTTTTTTTCCCTGAAACTATATACAGGTAGAGTTAGTCATTTTATAATCAGTTTTTGAGAAGATCGGATGTTAAGTGATAGTGAAAAAAATGGAAAATACTAACGAGTACAAAAGGCACATTTTATACTTTTTTTTTAAAAGTGGTAAAAATGCTACAGTAGCTGCAGCAGAGATAAATACGGTTCATGGTGAAAACACTATTAGTGTAAGAACTGCACAGGAGTGGTTTAGAAAATTTCGGGATGGATACACTACAGCAGAAGATGCACCTCGCTCAGGACGTCCCACTGAATTTGACGACACGGTGTTAAAAAGCCTGGTGGAGGCAGAACCAACTTTAACCGTGGATATGATTGCAGATAGGTTAAAGTCTTCGCATGGAACCATTCATCGGCATTTGGTGCAGATACAAAAAGTATCTAAGCTTGGAAAATGGGTCCCACATCAGTTATCAACATCAAATCTCCAGCAAAGAGTGAACATTTGTTCCCATCTGTTACGTCACAATGAAACGGAACCTTTTCTCAATTGTATTGTAACAGGGGACGAAAAGTGGATAGTCTATAGCAACGTCGTGCGGAAAAGACAATGGGTGGATGCAAATCAGACACCAGAACCAACTGCCAAAACAGGACTGCACCCACAAAAGATTCTTCTATCTGTTTGGTGGGATATGTCAGGAGTTGTCTATTTTGAATTGCTGCATCCTAATGAAACTATCACAGCGGATGTGTATTGTCGTCAACTCAGTAGTTTGAATGCAGAATTGATTAAAAAACGCCCTTCTTTAGTGAACAGGAGGAAGGTTCTTTTTCATCACGATAATGCCCGACCGCATACTGCAAAAGTCACCCTGGAAAAATTGAAGGAATTTGACTGGGAAATTATGCCTCATCCAGCATATTCTCCAGACATTGCTCCAAGCGATTTTCATTTGTTTAGAAGCCTGCAGTCATTTTTAGGTGGAAAAGTATTTCAAAACAAAGATGATGTCCAAATCAGCCTAACTACATTTTTTAATTCAAAAGATAAGAAATTTTATTCCGATGGAATTCAACAATTACCACAAAGGTGGGAAGAGATTGTAGATAATGGAGGAAAATATATAATCGATTGACATTAAAATTAATTCTGTTTTTTTATGTAATTAAAAGTACCTTAAAAAAACGCGGGGACTTATGGACTGACCTGATATCTATCACTTCCCGCGTTGAATCCCTTGTCCACAGACGTAAGGTTGGCTGTCTTTCATTTCTATACCGCTACTTCAATGGCCTTTGTTCTATTCTCGATCTAATCCCTGAGGTTGATATCCCCTTGCGCAACACGCGGAGTGCTAGTCGCGCTCATTCTCACACCGTTTACGTTGGCGCCAGTCGCACTGTCAAATTTCATGAGTCCCTCTTATCCAGATCAATACGAATGCGGAACAGTCTTCCATCTACTGTCTTTCCCGACATCTATACCCTCCAATTGTTCAAGCGGAAAGTATACAGGTACCTCCTTCCCTCTCAACCCTTCCCACTTCCTTCACCACAGCTTCTCTCCTACCAAGGCTCTGCATTAGCGTCATAGGGTAAGGGTTACCCCTAAGCTCTCTCATCATCGTAAAAAAAAACGAGGTTTGAAAAAAAATTGGCTACATTGCTTACATGATTTGAGAAGCACAGTAAGTACATGTACATTGAGAGAATACCACAATTCGTTTGCGATTTTGCTATCGTACCTGTTGCTTATTGACTCAGTTCAATATTTGAATATCTTTTTTATAAGGATTCTAAATCAGGCTTTGTGCTCAATTCAAAGGTCTAATTTTGACGGAGCATATATTTGCTTTTATCCTTCCGAAACAGAAATTTAAAAACCTAGCGACTTCGATGAGGACTTATTAGGATTGTACATTGCCAGTGAAGCTGAACATGTTTTTGATGTGGGCAGAGGGTTTTATATGATCTATCAGAAACTCATCCAGGATGCCATCCAAATTTGATGCTCCAAAAGTGTCGACACAACCAAAAAAGGAACTGATAAGCTTGACTTGCTTTTTATCTCTGGAACTGGAAATTTTTATAGAATTATCTTCAAAGGCCACTGCATGATGCTGGACGACGAAAACGGCTGTTCTGAGCAATTTGTAATGAAAAAAGAATGCCGATTAAATTGCAGTGGGCGATCTGAAATGTTTTGCAACAACGAATCTTTTTCTTTGAGTCTTGGTTGCGACTGAAAAAGCAATGCTTCTGTTTGAGTCTGATTGAACTCAGGGTTATCAGGAAACCAACCAATTAATACTAAAATATGTTTGTTTCTGGGCTTTCACATACACTTGAGGTATCCTAGGACTTAAATTGAAATGAAAGTGTTAAAATAAAATGAAAAGTCGAACTCGTTTCCTTTATTTCTACCAATTTATTTTTCAAAATCCGTATACCAGTATTTCGGCTATCACTTATAGCCTTCTTCAGCGATGTTTCTTCGACTGAGGAAAATAGTCCCTAATCGTTCTATTTGTAGATAAACTTTTAAGTCTCCTTAAGCGTTTTCTTTCCGTCTGGGTATTTCCCCCATCGTTGGTAGGTGGTGCGCTAATTAAATCCTCATTAGCAGCTTCATTAACTGTTTCGTTAATCGTTCTTTCCTGGCTCGTTGGTGAGATGTTAATTATAGTGTTATTACGATCTCCGGTTGCCCTTGCGGTACTTCTTCTAATCAATTTGAATAGTGGGGAATATCCGTTTCCCAAATCCTTGTTAAGGAGACACTCCCGTGAAGCCTTGAATATCTCCAAACTTTCCGCTACATCTAGCTTTCTACTATCTCCCACGTTGCTTATCAGTGAGAGGTTTTCCACCGAGATGTTGTGGTCTGCTCCAACCATATGCTCCGCTCCTTTAGATTTGAACTCCTTAATGTTTTTCCTCCTTGCTGTTTCTGCTTCCCTCCGATGCTCCTTGAAGCGAGTAAGTGCACTTCGTTTCGTTTGGCCTATATATTTTAGGTCACAATCCCCGCATTGGATCGAGTATATCCCTGCTTTTTCCAATCTTTCTATTGGGTCCTTTGTTGACCCAAGTAGAGTCTTCAGCTGGTTGCTTCTGTTTTGGAATACAACCTCTACGCCCCATTTCTTTAATTTGGGCTTCAAACCCAACGAAATCCGATTATATTCTAACACGACCCTTCTCAGTGGGGGCTTGTCCTCCTTCAGGTTTGTCAAACCTTTAAGTGCCAGGTTCCTCATCTGTTTTCCAATCAGTCCTGTTATCCGTTTGGTGGGGTATCCATTGCTCTCAGCTACTTTCAAAATGTGGGATGTTTCTTTCTTTAATCCCTCGGACGATAACGGTAGGGTCAACATACGATGGATCATGTGGTTGAATGCAGCCATCTTGTGCTGGTACGCATGGTTGGAGTTGTATCTGATGACGCGATTTGTGTCTGTTGGCTTCCTGTACACTTCCAGCTCTAATTGTTTCTCCCTCCTCTTTAGCAATAGATCCAAAAACGGTAGCTGACCATTTGTCTCTGTTTCAAAAGAGAAATCAATATTTCCATGCAAACCATTGATGATTTCCACGGTATTTTCTACTTCTTCTCTTTTTACAACCGCGCAGATGTCGTCCACATATCTCCTCCAAAATTTCGGCATGAGGCCCTTTTCTTCTAGATCCGCTTCTAGCTTAGCCATAAAAATCTCGCTAATAAACGGTGACAGTGGATTGCCCATCGGAGCTCCTTTCAGCTGCTTGTAATACCCTTCCCTGAATGTAAAATAATTTTCTTCCATACACAATTTCGTTAGCTTGATGTACTGTTTGACCTTCGTCTTCCAAAGTGCATCATTTTGTTGCTGAAGCAACCAGGTCTCTAATATAAGAATTGATTCCTTTATAGGTATGCTCGGAAAAAGAGCTTTAACGTCGAAGGATATCAGAATTTCATCCTCTTCTAAATCTCCTATCGATTGAAGATGCTCACAAAATTCTTTCGAGTTTTTGACCGAATATGACCTAAACTTATGCTCCATGCTCTGGAATTCCTTGACCAACCATTTTGCAATCCGATGCGTTGGTGATTTTTCCGCTGAAATTATCTCCCTCATTTCTTTTCCTGGTTTATGAATTTTGGGAAGGCCCCTTATCCGTGGCAGCGCTGGATTTGAGACTTTCAAATAGTTGTTGGATAACACCTGTTTGCATTCTTTCAAAACTTTATCGACCTGCTTAATAAGTGGCTGTAGTGGATCGTTCCTCAGTTTTCTATACGGCCCATTATCTATTTTTGTCCTCATTCTTTCATCGTAATCCTCCTTATCGAGTATAACTACCGCGTTTCCTTTGTCTGCCTTGATATAGTATACCGGTTTACTTTTTAACTCTTTGGCCATTTCCTTTTCTTGGTGGATACGTTTTCCGCTGTGACTGTTGTTTTTCCTGATAGCATCTGTTGCTGCCAGGCGTATGCGTTCTTTCCCCTCCCCTGAAACTGGACCATCCAATGAGTATGAGTTGATGCCTGCCTCTAAATCCACGATTAGCTGAGGTATATTCGCTTTGTTCCGAATGGCGAATTTTAACCCATTGTTTAAAAACTCAGTTTGTGCTGCCGTGAAGGTCTGTGATCATTGGTTTACCACCAACTTGCCGGTCTCCTGGGTGCTGCTTCTTTCTTGTGTACCCGGCCTCCGTTTACTCCCTTCCAGAGATTTGAACTTCTTCTCGAGGTGCTCCCTTTTCCTTTCGCCTTCAATTTCCTCCGCTCTTTTAACTTTAGTTAAAAATAAAGGAAACTCCCCTGAGTACTTTTGAGCTAATTTCAAATGCAAGTTGTATGCTTCCAGAGTTTTTTGATTTAATTTGGATCGCAGCTTTGAAATGCTCTGTGTTATGAGTCCTCTTTCCCACGTTCTGATGTTGTTGGATGCCATCGGTGATTTGATTCTGATTTGGTGACTTTTCGGAGTGACCCCGGCGTCTCTGCACCTGCTTAAAAATCCGATGTCCTTACTAAGTGCTGCAATTGATTTCCTCAGTGTAATGAATTTATTTGGCTCTGACTTTGGCTTGGTTGCCATTATTTGAACAAATATAATCAAACAAAAAATTGTTTGGCGAGCGTTTAGGTAGAAATTATACAATAAAATGAAAAGTCGAACTCGTTTCCTTTATTTCTACCAATTTATTTTTCAAAATCCGTATACCAGTATTTCGGCTATCACTTATAGCCTTCTTCAGCGATGTTTCTTCGACTGAGGAAAATAGTCCCTAATCGTCCTATTTGTAGATAAACTTTTAAGTCTCCTTAAGCGTTTTCTTTCCGTCTGGGTATTTCCCCCATCGTTGGTAGGTGGTGCGCTAATTAAATCCTCATTAGCAGCTTCATTAACTGTTTCGTTAATCGTTCTTTCCTGGCTCGTTGGTGAGATGTTAATTATAGTGTTATTACGATCTCCGGTTGCCCTTGCGGTACTTCTTCTAATCAATTTGAATAGTGGGGAATATCCGTTTCCCAAATCCTTGTTAAGGAGACACTCCCGTGAAGCCTTGAATATCTCCAAACTTTCCGCTACATCTAGCTTTCTACTATCTCCCACGTTGCTTATCAGTGAGAGGTTTTCCACCGAGATGTTGTGGTCTGCTCCAACCATATGCTCCGCTACTTTAGATTTGAACTCCTTAATGTTTTTCCTCCTTGCTGTTTCTGCTTCCCTCCGATGCTCCTTGAAGCGAGTAAGTGCACTTCGTTTCGTTTGGCCTATATATTTTAGGTCACAATCCCCGCATTGGATCGAGTATATCCCTGCTTTTTCCAATCTTTCTATTGGGTCCTTTGTTGACCCAAGTAGAGTCTTCAGCTGGTTGCTTCTGTTTTGGAATACAACCTCTACGCCCCATTTCTTTAATTTGGGCTTCAAACCCAACGAAATCCGATTATATTCTAACACGACCCTTCTCAGTGGGGGCTTGTCCTCCTTCAGGTTTGTCAAACCTTTAAGTGCCAGGTTCCTCATCTGTTTTCCAATCAGTCCTGTTATCCGTTTGGTGGGGTATCCATTGCTCTCAGCTACTTTCAAAATGTGGGATGTTTCTTTCTTTAATCCCTCGGACGATAACGGTAGGGTCAACATACGATGGATCATGTGGTTGAATGCAGCCATCTTGTGCTGGTACGCATGGTTGGAGTTGTATCTGATGACGCGATTTGTGTCTGTTGGCTTCCTGTACACTTCCAGCTCTAATTGTTTCTCCCTCCTCTTTAGCAATAGATCCAAAAACGGTAGCTGACCATTTGTCTCTGTTTCAAAAGAGAAATCAATATTTCCATGCAAACCATTGATGATTTCCACGGTATTTTCTACTTCTTCTCTTTTTACAACCGCGCAGATGTCGTCCACATATCTCCTCCAAAATTTCGGCATGAGGCCCTTTTCTTCTAGATCCGCTTCTAGCTTAGCCATAAAAATCTCGCTAATAAACGGTGACAGTGGATTGCCCATCGGAGCTCCTTTCAGCTGCTTGTAATACCCTTCCCTGAATGTAAAATAATTTTCTTCCATACACAATTTCGTTAGCTTGATGTACTGTTTGACCTTCGTCTTCCAAAGTGCATCATTTTGTTGCTGAAGCAACCAGGTCTCTAATATAAGAATTGATTCCTTTATAGGTATGCTCGGAAAAAGAGCTTTAACGTCGAAGGATATCAGAATTTCATCCTCTTCTAAATCTCCTATCGATTGAAGATGCTCACAAAATTCTTTCGAGTTTTTGACCGAATATGACCTAAACTTATGCTCCATGCTCTGGAATTCCTTGACCAACCATTTTGCAATCCGATGCGTTGGTGATTTTTCCGCTGAAATTATCTCCCTCATTTCTTTTCCTGGTTTATGAATTTTGGGAAGGCCCCTTATCCGTGGCAGCGCTGGATTTGAGACTTTCAAATAGTTGTTGGATAACACCTGTTTGCATTCTTTCAAAACTTTATCGACCTGCTTAATAAGTGGTTGTAGTGGATCGTTCCTCAGTTTTCTATACGGCCCATTATCTATTTTTGTCCTCATTCTTTCATCGTAATCCTCCTTATCGAGTATAACTACCGCGTTTCCTTTGTCTGCCTTGATATAGTATACCGGTTTACTTTTTAACTCTTTGGCCATTTCCTTTTCTTGGTGGATACGTTTTCCGCTGTGACTGTTGTTTTTCCTGATAGCATCTGTTGCTGCCAGGCGTATGCGTTCTTTCCCCTCCCCTGAAACTGGACCATCCAATGAGTATGAGTTGATGCCTGCCTCTAAATCCACGATTAGCTGAGGTATATTCGCTTTGTTCCGAATGGCGAATTTTAACCCATTGTTTAAAAACTCAGTTTGTGCTGCCGTGAAGGTCTGTGATCATTGGTTTACCACCAACTTGCCGGTCTCCTGGGTGCTGCTTCTTTCTTGTGTACCCGGCCTCCGTTTACTCCCTTCCAGAGATTTGAACTTCTTCTCGAGGTGCTCCCTTTTCCTTTCGCCTTCAATTTCCTCCGCTCTTTTAACTTTAGTTAAAAATAAAGGAAACTCCCCTGAGTACTTTTGAGCTAATTTCAAATGCAAGTTGTATGCTTCCAGAGTTTTTTGATTTAATTTGGATCGCAGCTTTGAAATGCTCTGTGTTATGAGTCCTCTTTCTCACGTTCTGATGTTGTTGGATGCCATCGGTGATTTGATTCTGATTTGGTGACTTTTCGGAGTGACCCCGGCGTCTCTGCACCTGCTTAAAAATCCGATGTCCTTACTAAGTGCTGCAATTGATTTCCTCAGTGTAATGAATTTATTTGGCTCTGACTTTGGCTTGGTTGCCATTATTTGAACAAATATAATCAAACAAAAAATTGTTTGGCGAGCGTTTAGGTAGAAATTATACAATAAAATGAAAAGTCGAACTCGTTTCCTTTATTTCTACCAATTTATTTTTCAAAATCCGTATACCAGTATTTCGGCTATCACTTATAGCCTTCTTCAGCGATGTTTCTTCGACTGAGGAAAATAGTCCCTAATCGTCCTATTTGTAGATAAACTTTTAAGTCTCCTTAAGCGTTTTCTTTCCGTCTGGGTATTTCCCCCATCGTTGGTAGGTGGTGCGCTAATTAAATCCTCATTAGCAGCTTCATTAACTGTTTCGTTAATCGTTCTTTCCTGGCTCGTTGGTGAGATGTTAATTATAGTGTTATTACGATCTCCGGTTGCCCTTGCGGTACTTCTTCTAATCAATTTGAATAGTGGGGAATATCCGTTTCCCAAATCCTTGTTAAGGAGACACTCCCGTGAAGCCTTGAATATCTCCAAACTTTCCGCTACATCTAGCTTTCTACTATCTCCCACGTTGCTTATCAGTGAGAGGTTTTCCACCGAGATGTTGTGGTCTGCTCCAACCATATGCTCCGCTCCTTTAGATTTGAACTCCTTAATGTTTTTCCTCCTTGCTGTTTCTGCTTCCCTCCGATGCTCCTTGAAGCGAGTAAGTGCACTTCGTTTCGTTTGGCCTATATATTTTAGGTCACAATCCCCGCATTGGATCGAGTATATCCCTGCTTTTTCCAATCTTTCTATTGGGTCCTTTGTTGACCCAAGTAGAGTCTTCAGCTGGTTGCTTCTGTTTTGGAATACAACCTCTACGCCCCATTTCTTTAATTTGGGCTTCAAACCCAACGAAATCCGATTATATTCTAACACGACCCTTCTCAGTGGGGGCTTGTCCTCCTTCAGGTTTGTCAAACCTTTAAGTGCCAGGTTCCTCATCTGTTTTCCAATCAGTCCTGTTATCCGTTTGGTGGGGTATCCATTGCTCTCAGCTACTTTCAAAATGTGGGATGTTTCTTTCTTTAATCCCTCGGACGATAACGGTAGGGTCAACATACGATGGATCATGTGGTTGAATGCAGCCATCTTGTGCTGGTACGCATGGTTGGAGTTGTATCTGATGACGCGATTTGTGTCTGTTGGCTTCCTGTACACTTCCAGCTCTAATTGTTTCTCCCTCCTCTTTAGCAATAGATCCGAAAACGGTAGCTGACCATTTGTCTCTGTTTCAAAAGAGAAATCAATATTTCCATGCAAACCATTGATGATTTCCACGGTATTTTCTACTTCTTCTCTTTTTACAACCGCGCAGATGTCGTCCACATATCTCCTCCAAAATTTCGGCATGAGGCCCTTTTCTTCTAGATCCGCTTCTAGCTTAGCCATAAAAATCTCGCTAATAAACGGTGACAGTGGATTGCCCATCGGAGCTCCTTTCAGCTGCTTGTAATACCCTTCCCTGAATGTAAAATAATTTTCTTCCATACACAATTTCGTTAGCTTGATGTACTGTTTGACCTTCGTCTTCCAAAGTGCATCATTTTGTTGCTGAAGCAACCAGGTCTCTAATATAAGAATTGATTCCTTTATAGGTATGCTCGGAAAAAGAGCTTTAACGTCGAAGGATATCAGAATTTCATCCTCTTCTAAATCTCCTATCGATTGAAGATGCTCACAAAATTCTTTCGAGTTTTTGACCGAATATGACCTAAACTTATGCTCCATGCTCTGGAATTCCTTGACCAACCATTTTGCAATCCGATGCGTTGGTGATTTTTCCGCTGAAATTATCTCCCTCATTTCTTTTCCTGGTTTATGAATTTTGGGAAGGCCCCTTATCCGTGGCAGCGCTGGATTTGAGACTTTCAAATAGTTGTTGGATAACACCTGTTTGCATTCTTTCAAAACTTTATCGACCTGCTTAATAAGTGGTTGTAGTGGATCGTTCCTCAGTTTTCTATACGGCCCATTATCTATTTTTGTCCTCATTCTTTCATCGTAATCCTCCTTATCGAGTATAACTACCGCGTTTCCTTTGTCTGCCTTGATATAGTATACCGGTTTACTTTTTAACTCTTTGGCCATTTCCTTTTCTTGGTGGATACGTTTTCCGCTGTGACTGTTGTTTTTCCTGATAGCATCTGTTGCTGCCAGGCGTATGCGTTCTTTCCCCTCCCCTGAAACTGGACCATCCAATGAGTATGAGTTGATGCCTGCCTCTAAATCCACGATTAGCTGAGGTATATTCGCTTTGTTCCGAATGGCGAATTTTAACCCATTGTTTAAAAAATCAGTTTGTGCTGCCGTGAAGGTCTGTGATCATTGGTTTACCACCAACTTGCCGGTCTCCTGGGTGCTGCTTCTTTCTTGTGTACCCGGCCTCCGTTTACTCCCTTCCAGAGATTTGAACTTCTTCTCGAGGTGCTCCCTTTTCCTTTCGCCTTCAATTTCCTCCGCTCTTTTAACTTTAGTTAAAAATAAAGGAAACTCCCCTGAGTACTTTTGAGCTAATTTCAAATGCAAGTTGTATGCTTCCAGAGTTTTTTGATTTAATTTGGATCGCAGCTTTGAAATGCTCTGTGTTATGAGTCCTCTTTCCCACGTTCTGATGTTGTTGGATGCCATCGGTGATTTGATTCTGATTTGGTGACTTTTCGGAGTGACCCCGGCGTCTCTGCACCTGCTTAAAAATCCGATGTCCTTACTAAGTGCTGCAATTGATTTCCTCAGTGTAATGAATTTATTTGGCTCTGACTTTGGCTTGGTTGCCATTATTTGAACAAATATAATCAAACAAAAAATTGTTTGGCGAGCGTTTAGGTAGAAATTATACAATAAAATGAAAAGTCGAACTCGTTTCCTTTATTTCTACCAATTTATTTTTCAAAATCCGTATACCAGTATTTCGGCTATCACTTATAGCCTTCTTCAGCGATGTTTCTTCGACTGAGGAAAATAGTCCCTAATCGTCCTATTTGTAGATAAACTTTTAAGTCTCCTTAAGCGTTTTCTTTCCGTCTGGGTATTTCCCCCATCGTTGGTAGGTGGTGCGCTAATTAAATCCTCATTAGCAGCTTCATTAACTGTTTCGTTAATCGTTCTTTCCTGGCTCGTTGGTGAGATGTTAATTATAGTGTTATTACGATCTCCGGTTGCCCTTGCGGTACTTCTTCTAATCAATTTGAATAGTGGGGAATATCCGTTTCCCAAATCCTTGTTAAGGAGACACTCCCGTGAAGCCTTGAATATCTCCAAACTTTCCACTACATCTAGCTTTCTACTATCTCCCACGTTGCTTATCAGTGAGAGGTTTTCCACCGAGATGTTGTGGTCTGCTCCAACCATATGCTCCGCTACTTTAGATTTGAACTCCTTAATGTTTTTCCTCCTTGCTGTTTCTGCTTCCCTCCGATGCTCCTTGAAGCGAGTAAGTGCACTTCGTTTCGTTTGGCCTATATATTTTAGGTCACAATCCCCGCATTGGATCGAGTATATCCCTGCTTTTTCCAATCTTTCTATTGGGTCCTTTGTTGACCCAAGTAGAGTCTTCAGCTGGTTGCTTCTGTTTTGGAATACAACCTCTACGCCCCATTTCTTTAATTTGGGCTTCAAACCCAACGAAATCCGATTATATTCTAACACGACCCTTCTCAGTGGGGGCTTGTCCTCCTTCAGGTTTGTCAAACCTTTAAGTGCCAGGTTCCTCATCTGTTTTCCAATCAGTCCTGTTATCCGTTTGGTGGGGTATCCATTGCTCTCAGCTACTTTCAAAATGTGGGATGTTTCTTTCTTTAATCCCTCGGACGATAACGGTAGGGTCAACATACGATGGATCATGTGGTTGAATGCAGCCATCTTGTGCTGGTACGCATGGTTGGAGTTGTATCTGATGACGCGATTTGTGTCTGTTGGCTTCCTGTACACTTCCAGCTCTAATTGTTTCTCCCTCCTCTTTAGCAATAGATCCAAAAACGGTAGCTGACCATTTGTCTCTGTTTCAAAAGAGAAATCAATATTTCCATGCAAACCATTGATGATTTCCACGGTATTTTCTACTTCTTCTCTTTTTACAACCGCGCAGATGTCGTCCACATATCTCCTCCAAAATTTCGGCATGAGGCCCTTTTCTTCTAGATCCGCTTCTAGCTTAGCCATAAAAATCTCGCTAATAAACGGTGACAGTGGATTGCCCATCGGAGCTCCTTTCAGCTGCTTGTAATACCCTTCCCTGAATGTAAAATAATTTTCTTCCATACACAATTTCGTTAGCTTGATGTACTGTTTGACCTTCGTCTTCCAAAGTGCATCATTTTGTTGCTGAAGCAACCAGGTCTCTAATATAAGAATTGATTCCTTTATAGGTATGCTCGGAAAAAGAGCTTTAACGTCGAAGGATATCAGAATTTCATCCTCTTCTAAATCTCCTATCGATTGAAGATGCTCACAAAATTCTTTCGAGTTTTTGACCGAATATGACCTAAACTTATGCTCCATGCTCTGGAATTCCTTGACCAACCATTTTGCAATCCGATGCGTTGGTGATTTTTCCGCTGAAATTATCTCCCTCATTTCTTTTCCTGGTTTATGAATTTTGGGAAGGCCCCTTATCCGTGGCAGCGCTGGATTTGAGACTTTCAAATAGTTGTTGGATAACACCTGTTTGCATTCTTTCAAAACTTTATCGACCTGCTTAATAAGTGGTTGTAGTGGATCGTTCCTCAGTTTTCTATACGGCCCATTATCTATTTTTGTCCTCATTCTTTCATCGTAATCCTCCTTATCGAGTATAACTACCGCGTTTCCTTTGTCTGCCTTGATATAGTATACCGGTTTACTTTTTAACTCTTTGGCCATTTCCTTTTCTTGGTGGATACGTTTTCCGCTGTGACTGTTGTTTT
The DNA here is from genome assembly GCA_947369275.1 of Nemotelus nigrinus. Classification (NCBI taxonomy): domain Eukaryota; kingdom Metazoa; phylum Arthropoda; class Insecta; order Diptera; family Stratiomyidae; genus Nemotelus; species Nemotelus nigrinus. Next base: position 45,675,374 of record OX376374.1, read on the forward strand.
TCCTGATAGCATCTGTTGCTGCCAGGCGTATGCGTTCTTTCCCCTCCCCTGAAACTGGACCATCCAATGAGTATGAGTTGATGCCTGCCTCTAAATCCACGATTAGCTGAGGTATATTCGCTTTGTTCCGAATGGCGAATTTTAACCCATTGTTTAAAAACTCAGTTTGTGCTGCCGTGAAGGTCTGTGATCATTGGTTTACCACCAACTTGCCGGTCTCCTGGGTGCTGCTTCTTTCTTGTGTACCCGGCCTCCGTTTACTCCCTTCCAGAGATTTGAACTTCTTCTCGAGGTGCTCCCTTTTCCTTTCGCCTTCAATTTCCTCCGCTCTTTTAACTTTAGTTAAAAATAAAGGAAACTCCCCTGAGTACTTTTGAGCTAATTTCAAATGCAAGTTGTATGCTTCCAGAGTTTTTTGATTTAATTTGGATCGCAGCTTTGAAATGCTCTGTGTTATGAGTCCTCTTTCTCACGTTCTGATGTTGTTGGATGCCATCGGTGATTTGATTCTGATTTGGTGACTTTTCGGAGTGACCCCGGCGTCTCTGCACCTGCTTAAAAATCCGATGTCCTTACTAAGTGCTGCAATTGATTTCCTCAGTGTAATGAATTTATTTGGCTCTGACTTTGGCTTGGTTGCCATTATTTGAACAAATATAATCAAACAAAAAATTGTTTGGCGAGCGTTTAGGTAGAAATTATACAATAAAATGAAAAGTCGAACTCGTTTCCTTTATTTCTACCAATTTATTTTTCAAAATCCGTATACCAGTATTTCGGCTATCACTTATAGCCTTCTTCAGCGATGTTTCTTCGACTGAGGAAAATAGTCCCTAATCGTCCTATTTGTAGATAAACTTTTAAGTCTCCTTAAGCGTTTTCTTTCCGTCTGGGTATTTCCCCCATCGTTGGTAGGTGGTGCGCTAATTAAATCCTCATTAGCAGCTTCATTAACTGTTTCGTTAATCGTTCTTTCCTGGCTCGTTGGTGAGATGTTAATTATAGTGTTATTACGATCTCCGGTTGCCCTTGCGGTACTTCTTCTAATCAATTTGAATAGTGGGGAATATCCGTTTCCCAAATCCTTGTTAAGGAGACACTCCCGTGAAGCCTTGAATATCTCCAAACTTTCCGCTACATCTAGCTTTCTACTATCTCCCACGTTGCTTATCAGTGAGAGGTTTTCCACCGAGATGTTGTGGTCTGCTCCAACCATATGCTCCGCTACTTTAGATTTGAACTCCTTAATGTTTTTCCTCCTTGCTGTTTCTGCTTCCCTCCGATGCTCCTTGAAGCGAGTAAGTGCACTTCGTTTCGTTTGGCCTATATATTTTAGGTCACAATCCCCGCATTGGATCGAGTATATCCCTGCTTTTTCCCATCTTTCTATTGGGTCCTTTGTTGACCCAAGTAGAGTCTTCAGCTGGTTGCTTCTGTTTTGGAATACAACCTCTACGCCCCATTTCTTTAATTTGGGCTTCAAACCCAACGAAATCCGATTATATTCTAACACGACCCTTCTCAGTGGGGGCTTGTCCTCCTTCAGGTTTGTCAAACCTTTAAGTGCCAGGTTCCTCATCTGTTTTCCAATCAGTCCTGTTATCCGTTTGGTGGGGTATCCATTGCTCTCAGCTACTTTCAAAATGTGGGATGTTTCTTTCTTTAATCCCTCGGACGATAACGGTAGGGTCAACATACGATGGATCATGTGGTTGAATGCAGCCATCTTGTGCTGGTACGCATGGTTGGAGTTGTATCTGATGACGCGATTTGTGTCTGTTGGCTTCCTGTACACTTCCAGCTCTAATTGTTTCTCCCTCCTCTTTAGCAATAGATCCAAAAACGGTAGCTGACCATTTGTCTCTGTTTCAAAAGAGAAATCAATATTTCCATGCAAACCATTGATGATTTCCACGGTATTTTCTACTTCTTCTCTTTTTACAACCGCGCAGATGTCGTCCACATATCTCCTCCAAAATTTCGGCATGAGGCCCTTTTCTTCTAGATCCGCTTCTAGCTTAGCCATAAAAATCTCGCTAATAAACGGTGACAGTGGATTGCCCATCGGAGCTCCTTTCAGCTGCTTGTAATACCCTTCCCTGAATGTAAAATAATTTTCTTCCATACACAATTTCGTTAGCTTGATGTACTGTTTGACCTTCGTCTTCCAAAGTGCATCATTTTGTTGCTGAAGCAACCAGGTCTCTAATATAAGAATTGCTTCCTTTATAGGTATGCTCGGAAAAAGAGCTTTAACGTCGAAGGATATCAGAATTTCATCCTCTTCTAAATCTCCTATCGATTGAAGATGCTCACAAAATTCTTTCGAGTTTTTGACCGAATATGACCTAAACTTATGCTCCATGCTCTGGAATTCCTTGACCAACCATTTTGCAATCCGATGCGTTGGTGATTTTTCCGCTGAAATTATCTCCCTCATTTCTTTTCCTGGTTTATGAATTTTGGGAAGGCCCCTTATCCGTGGCAGCGCTGGATTTGAGACTTTCAAATAGTTGTTGGATAACACCTGTTTGCATTCTTTCAAAACTTTATCGACCTGCTTAATAAGTGGTTGTAGTGGATCGTTCCTCAGTTTTCTATACGGCCCATTATCTATTTTTGTCCTCATTCTTTCATCGTAATCCTCCTTATCGAGTATAACTACCGCGTTTCTTTTGTCTGCCTTGATATAGTATACCGGTTTACTTTTTAACTCTTTGGCCATTTCCTTTTCTTGGTGGATACGTTTTCCGCTGTGACTGTTGTTTTTCCTGATAGCATCTGTTGCTGCCAGGCGTATGCGTTCTTTCCCCTCCCCTGAAACTGGACCATCCAATGAGTATGAGTTGATGCCTGCCTCTAAATCCACGATTAGCTGAGGTATATTCGCTTTGTTCCGAATGGCGAATTTTAACCCATTGTTTAAAAACTCAGTTTGTGCTGCCGTGAAGGTCTGTGATGATTGGTTTACCACCAACTTGCCGGTCTCCTGGGTGCTGCTTCTTTCTTGTGTACCCGGCCTCCGTTTACTCCCTTCCAGAGATTTGAACTTCTTCTCGAGGTGCTCCCTTTTCCTTTCGCCTTCAATTTCCTCCGCTCTTTTAACTTTAGTTAAAAATAAAGGAAACTCCCCTGAGTACTTTTGAGCTAATTTCAAATGCAAGTTGTATGCTTCCAGAGTTTTTTGATTTAATTTGGATCGCAGCTTTGAAATGCTCTGTGTTATGAGTCCTCTTTCCCACGTTCTGATGTTGTTGGATGCCATCGGTGATTTGATTCTGATTTGGTGACTTTTCGGAGTGACCCCGGCGCAATATTTGAATATCTTTTTTATAAGGATTCTAAATCAGGCTTTGTGCTCAATTCAAAGGTCTAATTTTGACGGAGCATATATTTGCTTTTATCCTTCCGAAACAGAAATTTAAAAACCTAGCGACTTCGATGAGGACTTATTAGGATTGTACATTGCCAGTGAAGCTGAACATGTTTTTGATGTGGGCAGAGGGTTTTATATGATCTATCAGAAACTCATCCAGGATGCCATCCAAATTTGATGCTCCAAAAGTGTCGACACAACCAAAAAAGGAACTGATAAGCTTGACTTGCTTTTTATCTCTGGAACTGGAAATTTTTATAGAATTATCTTCAAAGGCCACTGCATGATGCTGGACGACGAAAACGGCTGTTCTGAGCAATTTGTAATGAAAAAAGAATGCCGATTAAATTGCAGTGGGCGATCTGAAATGTTTTGCAACAACGAATCTTTTTCTTTGAGTCTTGGTTGCGACTGAAAAAGCAATGCTTCTGTTTGAGTCTGATTGAACTCAGGGTTATCAGGAAACCAACCAATTAATACTAAAATATGTTTGTTTCTGGGCTTTCACATACACTTGAGGTATCCTAGGACTTAAATTGAAATGAAAGTGTTGCTCAAGTGCTACAGCTCAAATGCCATCCATTATCGCATTGTACTCGGAAGCAAACAATACTTTGGTTCTACAAACTAGAAAGCTTTCCACAAACTTTCCTAGACATTGGTTAAGGGAAATAGGTTGAGTTGTCTGTCGTCAGTTTTAATTTGCACGCCAAATAATTTCCTAACGTCTTTTGAAATCGTTCCATCAGGTTCAAGTGCATTTTTTTTTTAAATCCTTTAGTTTTATTGCTGATTTCAGGTTTAATGATGAAAATTACGAGTAGATGCATAATTATGGGGTATGCAGAATTTTTCTTACAAACAATGGGGTGTATTGTTTCATTGTTTCATACTTTTCACACACTATACTCGAAAGAAATTCGATTGATCTAGAATATATTCGCCAGCTACGATGTGCCTTTGTTTAAATCAAGCTAAGTAAAATTACAAAGTCCCTTCAATTCTTTTACCACTCATGTCTACAATAGAAAGACTTTCAAGCTAGGAATTTAATCTAATGAATATACATAATGGAGCTCCTAGTTTAGCTTGAAATAACAATGTCATACAAATTATAACTTAATTTAACCTTACGAATAGAATCCGAAATGTTTATTGAATAAATCAGTAGTATTTTTCAAAACATCTGAGGGTGTCTTCAAACGAATGAAAACTTTTGCAAAAACTTATCCATCTAGTTTTTGTACCAAGACAAACTTTCTATTCCGTAGAGGAAACTTCGAAATAAAGCCACCCAGTGGTTCTTACACCTTTGTTAATTTAAACAACTCACATAAACCCTGTTTCAAAGAAATTTGCTTGTATTCAACCAACTCTCATACCTACCAGGCTGCAAACTTTCGTCAAAAAGCATTGAAAATTACTTGAAAACAACAGAAATCTTGTACGATTGTGCTGTTGAAAATTGTAAACAGTTTAAATTCTCTTTGATAAAAAAAGACTTCGTTTCTTAAAGTAGAAGAGAAACTTTAAAGAATTCATATGTTTGCAGAAAGATACAAAACTTGTCTCTGAATCCAAATCGCCTGTTTAAAATCATACTAGCTGCATGGAAAGCCAAATGCAAAACAGTTTTTGCCTGAATCCGTCGTTTTCAATTATTTTTTGACCGCATGCTAACAGCTTGCGAGAATATTTAAGTATCTTCTTAATTTCAATTCACACTGCATCGGCTTCTCATTGATAGTCCACGCAAGTTGCTCGAATCGAAAACAAGCTCGTAAAGGGTTCCGTCCGTTGTTATTTCCTGAAAACGTTCGTCTTGCTTCGTGAGTGTTGTTATTGAGAAGAGAACGAGCTCGAACAAAGCAATCTAGCTTACATGCCAATAACGAGGCCAATATTGGTACCCGGAGGGACATTTGACATCACATATTTGGGAATATAACAAAAGCCTGGGAATGTGGAGTGAAAACAACTTGTACCTGAGAAAAACTGTTGATGGTGTCGTGTTGGGCAAGAATCAATCCAAGAACCTGTTTTTGCATTCATTTTTCGTAGACATTCGCGAACAAATGATTGACCCTAAAGGATAATATAACATAGCAACACGTAGAATATGGATTGGCCAGTAAATTGATTTTTTTAGGACTTTCTATTGATTGGTATGAAGAAACAATAAAATATTTCGAATATTTCGAATGCTTCCAATATGAACCAAAGCAAATATGAATGGAATCGAAAACTTAGAAACATTTTATTCATCCGAAGACTTGTCACGAAATAGCTACATTTGAAAAATTGCTAAATGTACTCAATCGTGAGAAAAAATTTATAAATTTCTTATAGCTAAAATTGTAAAAAAATAGAACATTTTTTTTATTTTTGGAAACCTTCAGAAACTGTAAAAACTCCAATATTTAGTTGACGTATTGGGAAAAAATGTCTGCTTTTATTCTAAAATTACATGATACTTAAATGTCTTATGGGGATTTTAAAAAGTTCTCAGAAGTGATATCAATGATGAGCAGCTTAGGTCATACGTAAAACATCATCCATTTGCACCGCCACACACACGTCAGAGTACATCATAGATGCCATTAAATATTTTAAAAAATCGGAGTTGTTTTCAATATTTGTATTCTTTTCCAACTGCGAGACTGTCCATGCAACCAAACATAGAGTTACAAGGGCAGTTTGATAAGTCTGTTACTTTTTAAACTTCCTGCGCAGCAACTTTGAATATAACACTGCTCCTTTCAATTGCATACTACGAGACTACTGTTGAATTTTGAGCAAGTTACTCAATTTTGCTTGTGTTTGACAGCCATTGAAATTGAAAGCAGACAACCTCGTGTATTTTAATCAAATGGAAAAAAGTTGAATTTCGTGTTCTAATTAAGCATTACTTTTTGCGAAATAACATCGTTACTGAAACCAAGGAAAGGTTTGATAAATACTATGGAGACTCAATGCCAACAATTTCAATGGTTAAGAAGTGGTTTACTTAGCTCCGTTGTGGTCGTATCAGCACAAGTGACGTCAGAAGACGCCGAAATAAATGATATTAAACGATCGGAGAATGAAAATGCGTTAGGTGGCTGAGGCCGCAAGCATCGCAACTGAGTGGTTATATTACGTTTTGCATGAAAATTGGGACAATAAGATGCTATTCACGCGATGAGTGCTGCGATTTCTCACACTCGACCATAAGCGGAACTGAGTGACCACTTCAAAGGAGTGTTTGAATGTTAATCTGAAACATGGAACCATCACACCACACCAGACACCAAGAAACAATCTAGTGAACGTACACCAAAAAAGCCAATTGGGTAGGTCTACCAAAAAGGTCATGGTTATAACTTTTTGGGATACACGCGGTATCATTCACATTGATTACCTTGAAAAGAGTGAAACGATCCTGGCGAATAATATTTAGAGCTTTTGGACAGATCCGATATTGATTTGAAGCAGAAACGTGCATATTTGGCAAAGAAAAAAAGTATGTTCCATCAAATCAATGCACGGGTGCACACGTGTGTAGTCACCATAAGCTGGGCTACAAACTGTTACTCCATCCATTATATTCTCTAGATTTAGTTCTTTGCGACTTTTTCCTGTTTCCTAAGGAAATGACTGTGCGGTAAGAAATTCGGGTCGAATGAAGAGGTTACCACTGAAACAAACGCCTATTCCAAGGGCCTTGAAGAAATTTATTATTTGGTGGAAATAAAAAAAAATAGAAAAACACTACTAAATGCATCGAGCTAAAAGGAGAGTAAGTTGTGAAAGAAAAAGTCACTGACTTATAAAACTACCTTGTGTCTGGTAATTCCTCATCTGTCTTTCACCTCTTAAATAGTTCTTAAATGACGGTTCTAGAATTGAAGTCAAGATTTACAAAGAGACAATCTTCATCGGTGATAAAAGACGGTTGACTTAGCTCTTTCCATCGCTCTTTCATTTGTTATTTGTAAGTGCCATTTCTCAAAGCAGAATACGAGTATTATTGCTCACCGAATCCTTCAATTTCATCTTCGTATTAAGATCCAAGTAGATGAGATGAAGTCCCTTTATAAGACCATTTCGTTAGCTTTTCCAGTCCTTGCACACTCCTTAAACATTTTTACGATATATATTTCTACTTCGAAGGTTATATGTCGAACGAAACTCTTTCTTCAAAAAATACACTGCACTGTTTGAAAAAAACGACAGGCTTACCACTTTTTTCCTCTAACATATCAGGAACGTTGGTGTATTGTCCACCCAGATTAACTTACTTTCCTTACATGTCTTCCCCATATTTTGCTTTTAATTACCACTTGCTCTTGTATTAACTAGCTAAATGATATTGAGACCGTATTTAAATCTGCTGCTTACCTCACAGAAAACAGATTTGGCATTATGCAGGTTCATCTTTTGACACCTAATTATATATTATAATTGGGACCTACTGTTACCTTCAAATCGGTTCCAATGGACTCCATTCTGATGCCTGGAGTGTTTGCCCACTTCGATGAATTTGCATCTGCCTTTCTAATGGTCAACTAAGCTTGGCCAAACCGGAAGCTAGTGATGCTGTCCCTCTCATTTATTCAAATGCTATAAGCTTGGTCCGCTACTATGACAAAAATAGAGCATTTGCTTTTACTTTTTCCGAACAACGCCTTTATTTTGGCATTCTACGAACGGCAGAATCTTACTCGTTGCCAGGTCTATCGAGTTGATGAAGCAAGGAGTCGGAATTATGGATTGTGCTATGGCACACAGGTTTATTCCTTTCAAAGTTTTCATCATCAGGGCCTCCTCTCTTATTCATTCATCTACTAATCAATCTTTGCAATGAAGGGGCTAGTAGCTTCCCTTGTAAGTGATACTAAGGAAGCGAGGAGAGAAAATGTTTCAGGTTAATCGCCATTTCAATACCCTATAGAGCTATACCGGTTTTCTTGGGGTGAGGATGTTTCAGATATCTTGGTGCCGGATCGGGGAACGCATGGCATCAACTTAACGAATAAAATTATTGCGTTCATAGAATGCAAAAATAAAGACGTTATTCGGGCAGAGTAAAAGCAAGTGCGCTATTCTTGTCAAAAGAGCTCTTATTCGGTGGCTTGTCCTTTGCAGTATCATTGTTTGGTCTGCACCTTATTTTTTTGGGTTTTGGAGCTATTGGTAGGAGTTCTTTCTTTCTGGCCTCTTTTTTGGACTAGCCGCTATTCACGAGTAATCTCTTTCGTTTTTTGGCTGCATTGCTCGTACGTTTTGGTATTGGAATCTCTTTCAAGAAGTTTTCCATGTTTGAGAGAGCTCTTCTGCAATTTTATTATAGTGTTCGCTGTCAAAAGTAGAATATGAACATTCAGTAGCTTCTGTTAACTTCCGCTTTTTCGGTTTTCTTCTGTTCACAAAGGTTTCGGACATGAAATTTCTCCTATTTTTATTATTGGCGTAGAGCTATTTTCGCTCTTCTTTTTAACTTCCTCTGGCCTCCGGTTCTTTCCTTTCAGTCTTATAGATCTTGTTTTAATTAGTCCGTTAATTTTTTAGCAAATCTACTAGGAAGTATTATAATAGATGTCGATTGTTTGAAGGTCTGGGAGTCTTAAAGTTTGAGACTTTTAAGGCCGTTTCCTCTTTTAAAAGATTATTTTAACTCAAATTGCTGATTCCATGAATGATAATAATTATGTAGACCAGCCGTATCATACTATGCATCACAAGCATGAAAAAGATTTAACACATAGATTTCTATTGTTATGAAGATTTTCCTGCCCCCAAAAATGCAAAGCACATATTTTCTATATTAAAGACCAGTCACGGAAAGCCATTTTATTCTATGCCCTTCTAAATGTTAATGTATTTGATAAATATTGTAAGTACGTAATTTTTCACATACATTATAACACATTAATTTTTATTGAAATTGATCGAATCCCTATATTCCTAAAGCTCATGTAGTTTAATGGGTACAGCACTGGCTCCTAGTGTGTGCGGTCCCTGGTTCGTATCCAGGTTCGGACAAAGGTCCGCGCACCGCGCTTTCAGTTCACCTAGCTCTGCCATGGAACTAATCACTCCACAGCCGTATTCACATTAATTGTTAATTTTTCCATGCAGCTTTCTATAAGCTTCAACCCCTAGACCCGACAAGAGTTTTGTGGGATACTTATAATATTCCTGTTTTTCACACAAATTCAAATTATTCCAAATAGATTGGTTTTGTTTCACAATTGAAATTAAATTTTTATTCTTTAACATACTATTTGTACGAAAATAACAACTTTTCGTGCAGCTTATCTGAGAAAAAAGTTAACATTAGAAAAAACGATTTTATCGTATTATTATTTGTAACTTGTAACTTTTACACACCTGTTGATTCATGAAAATGTTCTAACTGGGAAATAACAAGCTTTTGGTTCTTGGAATAAAACCATCCGATAGCTTTTAATAAGCTCAAGCCAACTACTAGAAGCTTATTCAAATGGATAGCGAATATTTCGAAAATAAGTTCTTTGAAACTTTTTCGAAATTGCTAAAAGAACTTTTATTATGGCGATGTGTTTATGTAAAAAGCTTTACAGTTCCTTTGCTATAGATAACTTAGTCAAACTTTTGATTAAAGTCTGTGCTAAATAAAAGTTTCAACGTTCAAGGATAGAAAAATGTAGGTGAAACAGGCGATCTATAAATTGACCGAATTTATTTTAACTTTTTTAGCTTACATTTTTAAATTTTTTAACGTGATATTCTATCGTATCAGTTTTTGCAGCACTTTCGCTTATGTAATAGATTAACATTGCGGCAATTCACAAGTACTACATCTTGATCCGAAAAATCAAAATAAATACATACATTCTTTCGAAATAAAGCTGCTGTTTATACAGTTTATTTTCAAAGTAAGGAAAAAATAGGCTACCGGTTAGCATATTATTTTACGTGATTAAGATATTTTTCTTCATATTGGTGTAAATCGAAAAAAGTATCGATTCATTTCCTCTTAAACATTTTTCCATCTTAATAACAAAATTATTATTAATAATTAGAATAACAATCAAATTTTAATTATTTTTATTTTACTTGCAGGTGAGTACAAGTGAAGTGGTCCATAATGGAAAAAATGCAAGTCACAGTGAGCTGATTTTTGTGAATAATTACAAACCAATAACTAAATTCAGGTTGAATTGTTGAATCTATAAGTTTTAATATTATGAATCTATATTGAATGCTGATGTTTCATTTACTATTGAATGTATGCATGTCAAATCTATGCAGTCTATGATTTGTATACTCTATTTTTATTAATTTTATTTATTAATTTTGTTGGTTAATTAATGTGTCTATAAAAATAGTCAAACTCTAAAAGAAAAATTATCAATAAATTATTTATGAGATAGTTATTATGAAATAAGGTTGTTACCTGCGCAAAAAAATAGAGGAATGCTCGAATTTTAAAAAGTATCTTGCATGCTATTTTAAAAAAAACTTTCGTTGCCAAGAACACTGACATTTTTCAGTGCTTGGGTTCTTATGCTGTCTTAGAAAAAGGAGTACCCAATTCTTGTTTAGTTATATCGGTTTCACCTCCTAGTGCAGGGGTCTCCAACCTTTTTTTTTTGAAGAGCCAAATTAGTGGCTCCGAACTCTTTCATGGAGCCACTTCAATTTTTTGAAAAAAAAATCTTAATTTTTATAGTAATAAATTACGTTAATAGGGTTTCTTCTATATTTTATTTTATTTAATGTTTCAATGAGATGGTTGAAATTCTTTGGATTTAGCCAATTTTGAAAAATCTGGTTCAGTCTTGCACAATTCACGACGAATTTCTGATTCCAAGCTCTTCTGAGATATCATTGTACGATATTTTGACTTATGGCTTACAACACTTGAAAATGTACATTCACATACAAATGTAGAACGAAACATGCATACATATTTTGGCACAACATCTTTCAAAACTAAAAATGAAATTTCTGAAATTAATGGTTTCCACATTTCAATATACGTTCAATTTTTCAAATGACTTTCTTGTGCAATTAACCCAATCTCAAATTAAAGGTGTGAGTTTTTAACTACAAAAATTTCCGATAATTCTGTAACTTTTGCTGAATCCAAATCGAATGGACTTTTGAGAAATTTGAATGCAAAATAATGGTTCTTTAAATCAGAAAAACGCGTTTCAAATTCATCAATAAAAACATCAAGATATTTAACGAAATGAATTTTATCGTTGTTTTTATCTTCGATAAAGCAAATATCAAAATGTTCATTCAAAATAGGGCAAATATAGCAAATTAAAATATAATAATAGAATGAGTTTCTTCTGTTATTCATATGTGTGTATGAAGCATGAATTTTTCGATACTTTTCAACATCAATTCCTAATTGATGATTGAATTTCAAGTTCAACTTCTTCGCATTTATCTACCCATATTTCATTTTCTGAAGATTTAAATTTAAAACAAAAATCAGCGGTGATTCGTTCGAAAAGCCACTCGCAATCGTTCAAAGAGTCACATGTGGCTCTGTGGCTCCCGGGTTGGAGACCCCTGTCCTAGTGTATCTAGTGAGCAATCATTCAGTGCTGTTTATGACGAAGGGAAGGCAAACTACAAATATCATTTAGCTATTTGAGTTCGGATATCAAGTATGTACAGTTCTGGTTGCATTTAATTTTTCATTAATTTAATCGACTGAATCAAAGTACGAGTATAGCTTATACACAGTCTAAGAAGCAAGTAGTTTGATTTGTTTTTTCTAATGTTAGTAAATCAAATAAGTAATAAATAAATTTGTAAGGAAAATTATGTTATAATTATTTATATTTTTTCCTTTCAATAAAATTAATTTAATTAAGTTTATATCAGTTTCCCTCCACCTTTTGTTTTAGTTTTGACTTCGCCCTATCATCAGACACTAATTTTATTTCTATAAAAACTCTAATCTTAATGTCATGTCTACTTTTATGCCAGTTGAAAGCAGTGTGTCTGATAAATTAGATGAGTGTCATCAAACTTACCCACGGAAAGTCAAAGATTATTGTATACAGTAAATATATTCACAAATACAATGGCAACTTTAATAACCTACATAAATCATAATTCCTGTCAACCTAAAATATGAATCAATGGGTAATTTTTGCGAAATTTCGCGTCAGTAGTAATTTTACCCTGTGTTCTAATTTAATTTATTTACGGCTAGTTTATTGACTCGGTATATAAATATCAAGTATTCGCAAATAAAATCGCTAAACATAGGAACAAACCACATTCTTATCGTGACAATCATTCAATATGAGTGCTAATTGAATCAATGATTTGCGATTACAGAAATCGAGCTGCATTCGTCAATGCAAAATAAATATCAGAGAGCAGTGCGCACATGTATTGTTAAGAAGATTTCGAGTTTTATGATTGCGGAAATTTGATTTTCTCGTTTCAAAAATCTGGGAAGATTTTTTGTGATATACACTCACACTGTTCGAAAAACATAACTTGCGATTTACTGTCATAAACTTTCAGCGCGATGGAAATAAAAATTCATAGATTAGAATCAACATTTGTAACTTATTAGCTGCAACTGGCTTATTGCATTGAAACTAGCAACATCCTGCTTAATTTACACACTTTAAAGTAAATGACTTAAACCCAATCACATGATATTCATTTATACCGCATTGACTCGCAATCGCTTCTAGAAACAATTTTGCTTCTAACTATTTGACACTGATCCCAGTGCATTACTGTTAAACAAATATGGATATGGCCACATCTTAATTGTATGATGTTCTAGAAGCACAATCTAGTGATGACCATAAACTATTTCTTATGCTCACGTGAAACACCCACATGCTGCTAAAAGTGTGTAGCAAAGTTATCTTTTTAACGTGTTTCCCGGAATGGTATGATCGTGAATGAGAATTTTAAATTAGCAAATATTAGAATTTTGAATAGCTGGTTTCGAATTGTAATACGTTGCTAAAAACTCTTGTCGATAAATGGATCGATAGATCGATTGTATGACTTGCAGATAGTAACTTGATAATGAAATTTAATTTGCTTTCAGAATTGTACGAGTATACGAGATTTATTCATCTGTAACTCCGATGAGGTTCTTTTCCATTTGACTAAAATTTAGCGAGAGTATTTACAAGATTAAAATATTTTTCAAGCACTACTATTAAGTAAATGTGTTGAAGCTACAATGGCATAGTATTCATGTGATCAAAAGACTAGTTCTAGTAATCCAATAAAAATGTCGGGCTTATATCTATTTATGCATTCCAAGAGAGAATAAACATTGTAAGAGTGCTCTCCAGAGAAAAGAAAATTTGTTTTACTAACTAAAAACATCAATAACAAGTCTCAATTTCATGACTATAATAAATACAAAAAGTGAAAATATAGCTATTTTTCTTTATGAGCTTAATAGGAGTATTTCCCGCAAATTTTGTACTTGACAGTTTTAAGCGACCAAGTGAAATAGATTTAAGCTGTACATTTTTTACGTTGGTGAATGGAAATCACCAAAACGAAGAGGAGGACATCAATTGCCAACATGGTAACAGATGTCAATGAGCCGTTGCTGACTTCTGCAGTGGACGATGTGGGCCCAAAGCATTCGCAAGCCGACCACGATGACCAAGATTTCAATCTGGTTATAAATCGCAAGAACAAACGCCAGTCAACAGAGCAGGCAAATTCTTCTAATACGTTAAACGAAGACCTAACTCAAACTAAACCCAACACCATCCCGACTCAAAAAAAACGTAAAAATCCCTCCCATCACGGCCTATAAGATGAATATTCCTAAATTCATCTGTGAGATGAAGGTGCTTGACATTATACTTCTTATTAAGAATATTTCGAGTGATAAATCACTCATCCTATGTTCCTCATTAGAAGACCATAAAACAATTTTCGATCATATTAAAAGCAGTGGTCAATTCGCGACTACTTACACTGCAGCCTCAGAAAAAGTCAAATCCCTTTTTATCCGTGGCCTGCATAGGGGCATCGAACCAGCGGAATCACGCAATGAGCTAGTGACGCAACACACTGACCTGAAGTTAAAGTCCATAGTGCATTTTCTCACCCACAAGGACTGGGAACTGAAGAAATCTGTTGGGGCTGAAAACTTTAGACCCCAGCCCGGGCTTTTTCTAGCGTGATTCGAGCCTTCCCAGGAGCTAGCTGCTGTATTTAAAATACAGTCCATTCTCTGGCAAAAAGTGGTATGGGAAAAAGTTAGAAATAAGAAGAGGTTGCAGTGTTACAACTGCCAAAACTTCGGACATGTGGCAAGCAATTGCACAATCGTCCATCGCTGCGTGAAGTACCTGGAGAGTCACCCTCGTGGTGAATGTCCAAAAGTAGCCGACGTACAGCCTGAGTGCGTCAATTGTCGTGAAAAAGGCCATCCAGCCAATTACCGTGGTTGCCCGGCCTATAAAGATATGGTGGCCAGGATTGAGGCGAAAAATAATCGTCGAGATCAGGCCAGAAGGGATCGTCAGCAGTTTGTAGTGCAGAGCGTTGCGAACTACAAAAGAATTGCTGTTTCTTATACACAGGTAGTAGAAGGAACTACTTCTTGTAGCTAAGCTGCTTCGCGAGATTCTACCTATTCGGGGTCAGCACTGATCAATTTCAATCTTGGGCTGATAAATGATTTTATCAGACAAGTATTGGTGGCTGGAACTGATGCTGAGAGGCTATTAGTCACAGTCAAACTGCTGGCAACCCTAAATGGTTGAGATGGGCACATTCAACAGAGCTTCGCTCATCTTGATGGCTCAAAGAGCGTGTGCTCCACATCTAATTGATGTGCTGGGTACGGATTTGGTACTTATAACAGAGACGAAACTGTCAAATCATCATAAAATTGGCTTCGAAGGATACAAAACCGTCCTCGAGAGCCAAAACGGTGGCAGTACTTTGTTGATTAGGAGTAAGTTTGACATGGAACCTTTACTGGTGCCTGATCTGAAATGTTAAATAAAAGATGTTAAATAATATAAAAGATCAGACCATAGACACATCTTCTCTATATGTTCGATACAGTTCATCAAAATCAAATCTTTTACATGATTTCGGAGCAATCAACTTGGAAGTTTCTCAATTTAAATACTCGCATGAAAATGTTCAGTGTTGGCAATACTTTTTCATTATTTCCTTTTATTAACGTTTTCATCTGATGATTTCATCGAAAGTTTCAGCAAGAAATCGATGTTTGGGGCTGCCATTCGAAAAATTTCCAAAACACGGAAAATTCAAACGTTGGCTGCTTATTTTTATTGTCAACGCTTTTTATATTAATATATAATGGAAGCATCTGCTCGTGCAATGTTTACGAAAATATCTAGTGCTGGCAACCCTAAAATAGGTCCCAAAAATTTAGTTAGCTCCTGCTTTGTATGGCGTGCAGAAACTGATCGGCTGCTCTTCGTCCATTTTTTTTGCCTTACTTCTTTCACTAGGAGTATCTTTTAGAAAACATTGGATTTAAAATGACATATCCTAAAAATAGCATCAAAACACATATCCAACTTTGATGACGTTTTCTGAAAATGTCTAGTTTTTTTTTTGTCAAATCATTTTCAAATGCTGATGAGTCCTTTTTTCCTGTGTTCTTAAGTAGATGAAATAAAATTTGCCTTTGGTTTTTTAGAAGAAAATGAGCAGTGGCATAATGTTTTCATCAAATTAAAAATAATTGCAAGATTTAAAAGCTTCGAAACTAATTTAAATATTTTATAACTCCCAACAGTAAAATTGCAGATGATTATATGTGACCGTTCATGTGGAAAGGGACCTTATCTTGCCAGACCACTTTTGTTTAGGTAAATTCTGTCGATTTTGTGATTTTGGTTGGTGCTACTGCTCAGATATGTTCTGCACCCTTAACAGGTGGTTTCATCATGATTATTCACTCGGAAATGCTCTAAAATGGGATTTATCCCAATCTCTTGAGTGTGGCAAGTTCAGGTCTCTTATGTAAAACAGCACATTTTTGTTTTTATTATTATGTATTTGTGTTTTAATATTATTAAGTCTTTCGTTATAATTCATAAAAGGATTAACAGTAATATATATATATATATAGACGATTTTTTGCCGCCATTTTGTGTTTTGGCCATATCTCAAAAAGTACTTAAGATATCAATTTCGGAGCAGCCTCATTCGATTCTTTGGCCAAAATTACGTGTCAGTATATATATATATATATATATATATATATATATATATATATATATATATATATATATATATATATATATATATATATATATATATATATATATATATATATATATATATTTATATATATATATATATATATATATATATATATATATATATATATATATATATATCCAGAAGTAGACAAAATCGCGATTTTCAGCCGCCATTTTGTTTAAATGGCGGCCATAACATTGACTATTCTACACCAACCTCTGCGCAGCATAAGAAGAAATACCCACGAAGATTCAACTTGAATTACCCACGAAGATATACCCACGAAGATTCAGCTTAAAAGCTCTCAAAATTGCAGGAGTTATTACCAAACTTTAAACTCGAATATCTCGTAACAAAGTTTTTTAATAATAGAATTTTAAAATTTCATATCTCAGGCAACTTTTGGAATTTTTCAATAAAAAAAATCTTTTTTTTCGAATTTCATACCGTACTGGAAAATGCAATTAACTCAATTTTGACCCCTGGCAAGGTAAGGTCCCTTTTCATATGGACGATTACATATTACAAACCAAATAAAAAAGGAGAAAGAAAGATTCTGCTGACGCTGAAAAAGTGGTTTACAAACATAGTTTTTTATGGGATTTGGACTCACTAGCCGCCCCCTTAAGCTACAAAAATAAACAACGCAACCAATCGATCCAAGCCGTAAAAAGTGACAAAAACAAGTTCATGTATCGTTCAATATTCCATTTTGTGCACGACAAAACGAAAGATTCAGAGATAAACAATTTAAATACTGAGGTAGATTAAGCAAACCTATTACAAGTTATGGTAAAATATCCTTTTTGTTTACAGCCTGTGCTGTTCCTGCAGAAAAATATGGAAAAACTTAGTGTAAATATTTTGAACATACGCTTCATTTAGTTTTCATGCATGCAAACCATCTAATGCAGGAGTTGCACTAGCTTTCACCACTGGCATGGGGTATTGAATTCAAGTGTTGTACTGTGCCCTGGAAACTACTAATCTATCATTTACTCTATTTTGCATGAAGTAGCAGGGAAAATAGATTGCTATTATTTTATAATAGTTTATTCGTCGTCGAAGAACACAGAATTGTTGTATTTATCACAGAAAGCTCTTGGCTTCATCCTATTTCCTACAGATAATCAATTTAAAAAAATCAGTTCTTACGAAATCGTGTTTGAAAACAAACTTAGGTATTATGCCTCATCAAGTTTTATTGAAAATTGTAGAATTTATATTTTGTAATATCTGACTTTCGGAGCTTTTAATTAATATTATATCAAACGATATTATTTTGCATCAGCGACTTCAGAGCAAACGTCGTTCTCATCCAAGGATAATATCTCTGAAATTTCAGTTGTTGTGAAATTATCACAATTCATTCTATGTACATATTCCATTCTTAGTATAATTAGAAATGACTTTCTCAAATAAACAGAACGAACTTGGCCTACTGAACTTACCGAACCATGCTGTAATTGTCTGGCAACGCAACGGATGAAAGCTTAGACTTTCAGTTCAGTGAAGATTATCTTCTGTTACGCCAGTGCAAGTGCCTGGGAAGGTCGCAGGACGAACATAGGGCAATGACAACCTGTCAGGGTGCGAATGTACAATTAAGTATGAACAGTTAGTTGTTGTTGAGTGTAGGGCTCTCTTTAAAGGTTCCGCTCCACGTTTTATTAATAAACATCAAACAAATTGATATTTACAAGTGAATTGCTCGCGGGGGAGAAAATGCGAATAAGAGCACGATACGTCGAGCGAGGAAGTGTTTAGCGGCTCAGTAAGTGATGTTGACTTTTTTGCTGATAAGCTGGGTATTTTGTTGAAATTCAGGAAAGTTGAAGTTTTCAAATAGTTTGTTTGAAATAATTTAAAAGAATCAACAAAATTGATGTCCGAAGTTTGCTAATTAATTTCCTTGTCAAAAAGATATGCGTCACTTTAAAGTCTAAAATAGGTCGAACAAAATACTCAGTAAACACTCCAGTTCCGCTAACGAGTCACTCTAGTTCAAATAAGGTGAATGTAAATCTACAACGGGAGGGACTTGAACATGTTGCTAGAAGCCATCACTGTTTCTAATAATAAGAATGGTCCTGTGTCAGGAAATCTGCACAATTAGCTTGTGAGCTTGGGAATAGAGTTCATGCAAATATTTGAACGAGCAAGATGTTGGTGAATATGAGTACTTGTATGCAGACTTGTCATTTGACTAGATTTGAATACTGAGAGCATCATAAAACACCTTTTTGTTGTATCGCATTTTTGCTTTGATAATGTTTAGCTTGAATTTGCATTTTGCATAGGTATCTTTGTATGCTTGCTCGGTTTTAAAATGCATTGCATAATTTATACTTGTAATGGAAAATAGCAAGTTGGCTGTTACAACTAACACAAGCAACAAGGTACTTGAGTGCTCTGTTGATTCAGTGTGCAGTAACTAACCGCGACAAACATCTTTTTTTTTTGAATTCATATTCAACGTCACAAATTGCGTTAGATTCCGTTAAATATGAAATTTAGTTAGCTCCGTAAAATTGTTGCTAAAAATTTCATTCTATACCTAAGTTCAAATACTATTTTTGACGGATATGTCAATGGTTACGAGTCCAGATGTGCAAAACAACGATAAATCACTGTATTATTCCTTAGCATGAACAGAAATAAAATTCATTGAACTTAATTTTGAATTACTATATTTTGTAGCGAGAGTTCGAAAGTCATAACTTTATTTATCGTCCAATATACAAGCCTATTTGGCTGCTGCCATAGATTCAATTTGAAAAGCTTATTTCTAAAATAAACACATCAAATTTTGAAGTGTCTTTTATTGAAACTAACCGTCTTCTTTTAGTTTAGAATTTTCAATACTTTATCCGAACAACAAACGCATCCCCATAATAAAGCCTTCCATTCTATGATTTACTGTGCTAGCCTTATTTATCTACTTCGCCATTTTAATCGACTTTCATCATAAATAATAAATTGCTTTACTGCATACACCGCCTTCTCTACATGTCTCGAATCTATGTGGTATGTGTATGACGTTCAATTGCTACGACAACTTTGATAAGCTCACAAGAATCATACCATACAAATTGTAGAGGGAGGATGAAAAATGGATAACGTAGTACCGAACAAAATGTCACCCTTGAGAGATTTATGTTCGGTCACATAACATACATATCCTGTGCCAAATTGAATGCATTGTCCGGGGAAAAGGGAATAGTGATTTTATGTTACTAAATGACGGAAAAGTTAACATGATGAGTAGTGAATATCGTTTATGGGCCATACCTAATAGTTGCAGGCAGGGTACTGGCATCATACGTATCCATTGTAGACATAACCACGGCTGCCGTAAATCTAAATGGTTTGAAATCTGGAGCAGATGCTATCTATTTTCCGAATGAGTTTGCTCATTATAGGGATACGAACAATGTCCCAGTTGGGGAGATGGTCATTTGAAGCAATCAACTCTGATTTATCGATTTAGCCAGATTTTCAACAAAACGTATTACATAAGCGAATTTCGATAAGTGAGTGAGCCGAGCTGTTTTTTTTTAATTTTAAACTGACGTTGATAACAGTCAGTGAAATTTCAAAAATTAAATTTGAAACTTGGCAAGGGAGAAAGTCATCATCATCACTTGTTAAAAAAGAAAGATTTTCTTTGCATTTCCTGAATCAAATCCAACAAGCAGTTAGCTTTGGAGGTTTGTCTACTTATACTGCGCAGTCGGAAAAAATTCAGGCCGTAAACCTTGCATATGGATAAGGGTCCTGTTTGCGTTAAAGAGTGTTGTAGTCTTAAGAACTCTGCTCTGTCTTAAGGGGGCAGGATGGTTTCCAACTTAAACAAAAACAAAATTTCAATTATTTTTTTATATGGAAGTACAACATCTCAGGAATATCCTTTGAAAATTTCAAGGCGATCGGACTAAAACTCGCAGAGATACCGGTTATTTTATGATCGTGTTGCCAGGTATATTTCCACGAGAAACCGAAATATTCTAGCTCGAAACTCGGAACTACATTTTTGAAGTCGGTGCGTAACATAACTCAAAAATTAATGCACCGATCTCAATGAACTTTGCCGGACATCTTTAATATGATAGATACTCGCGGATGAACGATCGTTTTTTTTTTTTAATTTTTTTTTTACTATTTTTTAAAGGCAATCATAGGCTGATTTTTTATGTGAAAATGGTACCTCCAAATTAAAAACCGCACCAAAAATCGGAAATCGCATATTTTTCAATATAATTTGGGGGGGATAAATAATTAATATTTCTTTATAAAATAATTCCTACATACTCTCAAAATATAGTTCTTCAATGTTTTATAAAAAATTAGTAATTATTTTCACTCAAAGCTGAGAAAAAAAATCGCAAAAATCCGCTTTTCTCCGGCCTCGGAAACCATCTTGCCCCCTTAAGTAGTTATTTTTTCGGCTTTACTTTAATTATTTTTTTTTGCTAAAGTAGTCCATTTGATAATTGGCTCATGCATCAAACAAGGATAAATAATTACTCCAGCTTGTTTTTGAATATAATTTTTTCTCTTTATGATGATTTTGATAGAACCGACGTCTTGAATAGAACCACCTCGGTTGATGTCACAACGCTCAGACAGTATTCAAGCCAGGTTGTCGTATATTATTAAGAAAATAACAGGACGAAACAAATGATGGTTGTTTCTTCTGTTATGACTCTGTACTCCTGCCGCCAAAGCAAAACTTGAAGGACTTGGTACAGAACGCTAAGTTGGGGAAACTGGAACTTCTGGTCGGCTGCAATACTAACCTCCAGTATACTAGCTGTAACAGCAACTAAAAGAACGCAGCACTATCTATTTATTCTGTGGAGCTAATAACACACAGATTTATCACCGATCATTATGTTCATCTAGAATAATTATGGCAATAACTGGACGATGCGTATCGGATGCGATTATCACCGCTATTTGGTGTTCTTTTTAGCTACGAATCCAACAACCACGCTGGAGAAAATAAACCCAAAAAACGCTGATTGGACTAAGTTCCATCGAGTTCTTATAGACATAGCGTGTCCTATTCAAAACACTGCCCGATCAGCAAAAGCAGATGCGAGCAAGACAGTTGCTGCATCTGCTTTTCCGCAAACTGCAGACGAAGCTCATGAAAAAAATTAAATATCTCATCAATCGAGTTGCAAGTCTATAGAACCTCATAGAAAACGTAAAAATTTTTGTTGAGGACTTTCAAGAGGAAATCATTCACATCATTCTGTGAGATATCTGAAGCTGCACGAGAGACGTGAAAGCTGTTCAAAGTCCTGAAAAAAATCAATCAGCTAACCTGGACTCAGAAGGTGATTCAATCCGGTCCAAAAAAAGATTATCTTGAGACTTTGCTTCGGAATCAATCTCCGGGTGTTCCGAAAATTCGAACGATTCTGTGCAGTAATAGTATATTTTGTTGCATAGCTCGATATGTGATCATCAGCTAAAATGTCAATCATGTTACTTGACAATTTTAAGTCACCGAGTCTGGATAGTATCTATTCGGTTATGCTGAGGGAAAAATAGGATAAGCCTTCAGAAAATATTTTGCGCATACCTAACCCTCGTATTTGTTCCGTCATTTTGTTGGCAAGCAAACTTTCATACCATGAGGTGAAAAATTGACAGCGCAGATCTATGGACTTTAAGGCTGATAAGCCTAGCAACGTTTATGTTGGGATGCTTGGAAAGGTTTCTTCAAAGTCACGCAAGCACTAGACCGCTTAAGTTCAACCCCGTTCGCATGATGGGCAACATGCGAACCAGCGATGAAAAGCATTCGAGTAGGTTCTTCATTTTCTGGCTTCCACAGTTGACCGAACGATTATTAATGATGAGTAAGCAAGTAGAAACTATTGTATGTGCGCTCTTATTTGAGCTATATGAAGCTTTTGAAGATAATGGCATGGATGACGCTCTAATTCAATATATATATATATATATATATATATATATATATATATATATATATATATATATATATATATATATATATATATATATATGTATATATATGTTTATATATGTTTATATATACCACGCTGACACACAGATTGTTACTGTCGATTGGCTACTACTTGAGAGCAGAGGCGGCAAATTGATGTCTGTGAGTAGGTGTCGTATTTTTGTACGCCCCCCGACCCTAGTGTAGATGTCCTAAAAAAATCTACTGTGGAATGAGAAAATGAGCTCTGGTCATAAACTAAATCAACTTGGTCTATAAATAAGAGTAAAGAACGACAATGTCGTTGAAGATTTGAAACAAGGGTAGCTATGGATACTTGCGCAAATATTTGTTTTATGTTTTTTTTCACGTGTTCAGAACAACCTCCTTAGTTAGTGGAGTGCTTCCCAACACAATTGACACATTTTGTGTCCTACTCAGGCGGTTTTGTGCAGAATTAGTGTGTGAATTTCTTTCCGGTACAGTGTAGAGAAGATTCTTGATCCAAGTGAAACATAAAAAGATATATGATCTAAATTATTTTCCAGTTGCAATCGTCATTTAAAATGTCTACCAACCACAAACATAAAAACATTTATTTTTTCAAGATCTCTAAGTGTAATTTGAGAAGCAGTTCAACGCTCATTTTGAAAACATGTCGCTGTTATATAACAACCTACAAATTCTTATGTTCCGAAAATAAAAACACATTCATGCAATGAATATGGCTCGCTTCTTTGCGTCAAAAACTTCCCCATTGCTTTAATTACATATAATATCTTTTGACAAAGCCGCAATCGAATTTTGATGTATCCGCATTCGCTAAAAATAACTAAAGTATATTCCAACCGTAGCACTAATCTTATGTTTCTTAATCAAATACAATTCACCATCCGTCAACGATGATGAGATTACGCAATTTCTGTGCTACCAACCCTTTTGAGCCAATTTCTTACCATGAACAAAAATCAATACCTTATCCACATTCACATTCCTAAAGATTCTTCCCATTTTCACCTAAGGGAAAAAGTGAAAGCTAACGCATGATCTCACTCACATGACTCGTACTGAATAGGACTTAAGTAAATCTACTGGAAAAGCATCCGGCACAAGAAAATATCCACAGGAAAGTGCTTGACTTCCTAAACTGACAATTCCTTTGAAGGAAAAGAAAATCATTGGTTATCTGAAAAGTACATGTACAAATAGTTTCAAGATTCTTTGTTGCCTAATCACATTGATCATATATCAGCATTAGAATGGGCGTGGGTGTTACAATCCCGTTATCCAAGTATTTTACGAGGAAATGCTATTTAACCCTGTCTAAAGAGATTACGAAGAATATTGAGAGGCTATTATCGGATAATAAAAGCGGACGAAATGTCGTATAGAAATCGTTTGAAATTGGTTGGCAGGGGGACGATAATTGAGTTGGTGGTGAGATTCGAAAGTGTAATAGAACCTTCAACTTGGTTTCCACAATTTGATTTTACAGCCAATAATGATTTCCAAAACGAATTTTATTTAGAAAATGTATGTGTATTGAATTGTTTCGTAAATACAAGAAGCGATCATTTATGATACTAGATGACCTATTATGTTAAAAATTACCTTCTCCATTCTATGGACTGCATCTGCAAACCAGCTAGGTAATATTCAAATGTCAAAGAATAGTATTTTCAAATGAAGATTTCAATCATATAATACTGTCCAGTCAATTTATTTTCAGGAATGTATTAAACCTGAAAGGAATGAGTAAGTATGCAGCTCAAGAGTTGCATATCGCAAGAAGCTCCTGGTTTTCTATAAGATCAAGAAATATATTCATAGAATCTATATTCATCTTACTCTCTGATTAATATAGTAAAATCTTATCTATGCAAACTGAATCCCATTAGACAAGTTATAAGTTACTCAGGCTATGAAAGTGGTCTGAGTCGAAACGATGAATGAAATTTTCTTTGGAGTATTATAGCTTAAGATGAAAAGTTTAGTGAAGTTTTCATTCAGACGAAAGTCATTTCCTTGAGCAGAGAATCACTCCCTAGCCTGTAATTCCAAAAGATATGAGAAGAATAGAGGAATGGTCGGTTTGCTATTTTAAAGTAGTGTCACTGTAATTTCATGACCAAGTCTCAGGATGCTTAAAGAAGTTATACGTAGCACGCGATACTGAAACTTAATTAATTATTAGAAGCTATAAAAATATGTATGTCAGTTTTCGACTGAATTTCCCTGAACACCTTCTACTCTTTATTCACTGCCCGTTTGTATGTATGCAAGATCTGCCAGGGGTCAGAATTCAATGCGAGTTGTAACAGTAAATCTGTGCATTAAGTGCTATATTCGCAAATTATTCGAAAATGGTATCTGCTAGAACTCAATAAAATAAGAAATAATAGTTTTCCTTAAAAATATATCTTACTAGAAGCATAATTGCGACACATACGTTGTATTTGTTATAATTTTTGTTTATAGTTCGGTTTTTGGAAGTATGTATCTCTCTAGCTTTTTGACATTTTGAAAAATTAGCTGCTGGCAAGATATTTTTTTCAAGGTCCTTCAACGAAAGTATGAGATAGGTAGTCAAAAACCACATGAATAGTAACACAAATGGAGACACAATAAGCAGTATGAAATTCGTTGAATTTGGCTCCAGGGTATATTTTTACTAATGTTCGAAGAACATTAGTGTTAAAATCGATTCGGCCAAAAATTCATATTTCTATATATATATATATATATATATATATATATATATATATATATATATATATATATATGTACAAAAAATTTCAGTGAGATAATCTCGGGAACGCGCCATTCGATTGAGCTGAAACTTTCAGGATACATTGGTGTATATGCAGAATAGGTCCAGGTCTCTTTAAATGTCAGTTATTGTAAACCTTTTCGCGCCGGCGGGCATTTAAGTGATATTTTTAATATACCTATTATTTCGTGCACAAATGATTTTCGCAAAAATAAAGTTAATAAAATAAATTTCTAACGTGTTTTACATATGAATCGGATAATGCTTTGGAATTTTTTAACCCTATGTGTGCGCTGGGTGCCTAAAAAGAGGACGGGAAAATTTGAAAATTTTTAAATTTCGATAACTTTTGACAGAGCTATTCAATCATTACCAAATTTTCAAGACATATTGATATTATTTAGTTGAAGATTTGTGTGGCTTTTAATGAGCGTGCTGGCAACCCTGTAGCTAGAGCAGGCACTGAAAGTGAAAACCTCCAAATCATCGTCTCTCTTGAAAAAATGCCGTTTCTTCAAAAATAAGCCTTTCATATGTAAATCTTGTGCTTTGTTTACATAACCAAAAAAAAAAAAAAGATATGGTATAACGGGCACGCCTGGCAACCCTTGCCCAATTTACCTATATTTTTAGCATCAAAAACTTCTGTTCACGGAAACTCACGATCCGATGGGCAGAATTATTTGAAATTCACAGCATGTATTGACCTTAAATAGGACCAGGTCTGATAGAAGTGATTTTGAAATGCGGGTGATTCTGTGCCAGTGGTGCCATCTTGAAAAACCACTAAAAAAGATAACTGTTTTTAGCCCTATAAATTCTGATTGAATCGTTCGATTTTGACGAAACTTACACAATTGCTGGACCTTACTTTAAGCCACGTTTGGTAGAAATTTGGTCAAAAAATTCGGTTGGAGCTGCCAGCTATGATAATTTTGGTGTCTTCATTTTGAAAAAAAAAATTTGGAAGTGAAAACATTCAAACCATCGAATATTCAAAAAAATGTCCGTTTCTTACAATAAAACCAATCTGTATATAAATCTTATGTTTTATCTACACGTTTAAAATAAAACTTTGGAAATTTCATGTCGGACAAGAACGGTAACCCTCTCCCAGTTAACCTATATTTTTAGCATCAAAAACTTCTGCTCACGGAAACTCACGAACCAATAATCAGATACAGCTAAAATTTACAGAATGCATTGGACTTAAGTAAGACCAGATTTCATAGAAGCGATTTTGAATTGTGGGCAACTCTGTGCCAGTGGTGCCATCTTGAAAAATTACAAAGAAAAAAAACTGCTTTTTGCCCTATGAAATGTGAATAAGTTACCAGATTTTCATGAAATTGACACAGAAGCTAAACCTAACTCTAATCTCTGTTTGGTGGAAATTTGGTTGAAAAATTTGATTGGTGCTACCAGCTATGGTAATTTTTGTGTCTTTGGTTTTGAAAATTCGCTCAGGAAAATAAAACTTTTTGCACTATAACTTCCAGTGCAGTCATGAAATCAATACGAATTTCATACAATTAATGAAACCTGTCATAAACATTATTCAGGCCAAATTTGGTTG
Organism: Nemotelus nigrinus; assembly: GCA_947369275.1. Taxonomy (NCBI): domain Eukaryota; kingdom Metazoa; phylum Arthropoda; class Insecta; order Diptera; family Stratiomyidae; genus Nemotelus; species Nemotelus nigrinus. The sequence continues at coordinate 45,702,315 of OX376374.1, forward strand.
AAAAGACACGATAGGGTTGCCAGCTATTGTTGGTTTTGTGTTTAATTGCAATATCTTTATTAAGCGGTTTTATCGTAGAATTTTCAAATGGTAATGATATTGTAGTGACAATAAACAGCAAATATTAAGCTTTCGATCATTTGAAAAAACTCGCTGCAGGTAACCCTAAATTTCTTTATACTCCTATAACTTCGAATGTAATTAAACAACGTGAAGCAGATTTGATATATTCTTGGATTTGATACTGACGAAAGGTTGCCAGCACGAGTCGGTTGTGCTACTTTTGTATCAATAAATGCTTACAGTTAGTATACATACCGGAAACATTTACAATGAAAATAAATAACCGATGTTACAATTCGCAAAGTTCTGCAAATTTTTCGGATCGCAGCCCCAAACACCAACTTCAGTTACAGTGCTGCAGGCACTGAGCATTTTCTTCATTGATGTTATATGAGATGCTGCTTTCAAAATTATGTGAAATAAGCAACTGATAACGAATATAATTAACCCGTGTTTTGCTCTCATAAACGTTGAAATTCATGCCAGTGGTAATATCTGAAACCTTGCACCATATGAGTTATAATGCATTCTTAAGACGAAAGTAAAACGTGGCATTTGAAACAGTTTGGCCGTAATAAGCAGCACATGTGGTGGAATATGCACTCAAAACCTGCACGATTCTTCTACTGTTCTTCGAACATTAGTGTTTCTAGCGGTTCAGGTGCGCTAGAGTTTTAATATTAATCCTGCTATAGCTTTTAGTTTCCATGTTTTATACGAAAAAAAAACTGCTGAATATTTTGATAATAATTTATTAAATGATTTGGTTCATTATGCTTGGATATTCTTGTCAACATTGTTATTGCCTAGTTGCTTGGCTTCATTTGTTTTAAATATGTTAAGACAAAGTTAGTCAGCGAGAGGTTTTTTTTTTAAAAAAAAAAAACCTATGTTATTTTGACACTGATAGGTTTTCAAGCTTGAACTTGTGATAATAATTCAGTGTTGCAATTTCACTGTACGAAATGAATAAATTCACGCTTGAACAGGTTGGTGGAAATATTGAAAACAATTTGACCACTGTATAGCCCAAAAGCGAGTGCGGTTCAATCGAAAGTGAGCAAGCCAGTCCCAAAACATTAATTCAACTAGATAGCAACAACTAGAAATTTGCTGGACTAGCCTCAGGAGACACATTTAACTGTATAGAAGCCATTGAAACTTCAACGACTGATAGTTTGGTGTGGCTTTTGGAACAATTGCATCATTGGCCTATTTATTACGGTCAATGGAGAGTGCTGCAGAACTATGATAACTGGCTTTTTGCAAAAGCATGGACTTGAACGACCTTTTGTTTCAGTGAGATGGCGCTTTGTGCTCCAAAAGTCCTGGGGGCACCAATGCTTTATCATTGAATCAGCTCGAAACTCAGCACTCAGCAATCTTATGGTGGCAAATGCTTAGTCACAATTACGTAGGGAAATTCTGTCTCTAGAAGTGTGCTGAACTTAGCAAAGCAGGAGAAGAAACTTAAGAAAGAAAAAGTAATCCTCGACTGCCAACCAGTTTCTTCCATCACTTCTTTGGATGCTGCGGAAATTCAATTTGAGCGCGAAAATGTACCCAGATAGATAACCTACAGTCCTCAGCACTAAGCGACGGACAGTAGCAACAAGCAATTCAACTAATTGGACGTTATGCTGATGTCTTCTCGACTCAAGACAAAGACTACGGCGCGACTGATTTCGCTACGCATCGAATCGACACACGAAATTCATCACCGATTCAGCAGGCTTCCCATCGCTTATCATTTGCCAAACAAGCTGAGGTTGCCGACATCATGCAGGACATGTAAGAACAAGGAATCATTGAGCCTTCAGATTGTCGTTGGACTTCGCCAGTAGTCTTGGTCAAAAGGAGGATTGCAGTACACGGTGTTGTGTTGAATATCGACGGTTGACTGACGTAACCAAAAAGAATAGCAACCTCTTACCAAGAGTGAATGACATTATGGTTACTCTAGCCAGTGCGAAGTGGTTTTCAATGTTGGATTTGAAGAATGGATACTGGCACGTCAAAACCGAGAAAAATGATCCTGAAAAGCCAGCTTTTTCTGTGGGAACTGGGCTCTGGCAATTCGCTGTGATGCCAAATCGACTCTGCAGCGCTCCTGTAACCTTGCAACGGCTCATGAAGTGTGCACTTCGTGGACTAAGCTTGAAGACGTGTGCCTATTGAATTGAATTGAAAAACATTTTATTTTAAATTAACCGTACAACTTAAAGTGTTTTTGCCATATCTTAAATATGCGATTTTATACTAAAATTTTATACTAAAATAAAATACTTATTTTATGTATTCATATTGTGAACATTTACTATAAAAGTAAGAAAATTTCGAAAAAAAATTCTTTTCTTTTTTTTGGCAATTTTTCGGATGGATTTCGAATTTTTTTTCCAAAGACATTTCTTACTCTGAAACTTTCGATGAAGTCATCGGATGAGAACGAAATTCATGGGGTAGGCTGATTTTGATGTAAAGCAGTTGTGGAAGACTTTTGGCTGCAGCGCCTACAAAGTGTTGTAGCAACTGAGCATTTCCTTCATATCTGTAAAAGAAGTTGCAGCTTTCAATGGCCTGTAAGATAAGCAACCGATAGTGAATATACCATAAAGTAACTAATCAGTGTTCGCTTTCCACCTTTCCACCTTATGAGTTTAAATGCATTATTGAGATCAAAGTGGTGGTACATGGCCCTCAAAACAGGTTGGAGCACATATACTAGAATATGCACTCAATATCTGCACCATTCCGCAACTGTTCATCCAATATTAGTGTTTTTTTAAATATTAAGAGAAATCAAATAAAAAGGTAGATATGCCAATATTAATCCAACTTTGTATTATATTAAATATGATAAATTTAAGTTTAGCGTTCCATTAAATCGCGAGGATGCTAAAAATTTATGGTGTGGTCCCATCCACCGCAGACTCCCAGGAGCATTGGACATCTACAAGTTCAAGTTTACCAAAGTATGTGCATTCTAGTTATATATTTTTTTTCCAGAATAATGTAAAGCAATTGTTTTGTTCAGGCTTCAAATGCAAGCAATCGCACGGATAATGATGGAGAAAAATCTTCATCATTAATACTTTTTCTTCACCTAAAAATAAATAATTGCTGCTGTTTTGATTGTGAAATTCCAAAGGATGTTTTGAAAAATATTGGTAGAAACGAGCTTTACACAAGAGAAGAAGATTTAGATGTAGCTGACATGCCTGTAATAGATAAAGAATCATCTTGAGATGTAAATTTTAAGCTTCTAATTTGTTTTTATTATATACATATATATATATATATATATATATATATATATATATATATATATATATATATATATATATATATATATATATATATATATATATATATATATATATACTGTTTTCATATCGAATTATGTTTGTTTTAATCAAATAAGAAAGCATTATTTGACATTTTAATTTTACAGGATCTGGTATAAAACAAAAACACAGATTTCTTCTGCTTCAAAGAAACAGAGGAAATCTGTGTTCTGAAAGGCTTTTGTTAAATATGATTGGTAAAAAGAGGATCAAAGACTCACTGATCATCAAGATGTTGGATGATCATGGAAGTTGGCACTAGATGATACATTTAGTTTTTCACAATTGTCTCCATAGTTGATAGAATCTAAATAGCCGCGAAGTTCAAATAAGGTTAAACTTGCAGGAGTTAAGGCATAAACGAATGAGAAACGGAGAAAAAGGTGGCTGCGCTGCGATATGTTTAAAGAGTAGCAGAAATTTGATCACCTAGTTTGATACTATGAGGAGAAGCGTTTAAAGTATGCAGCTGCTAATAGTCGAATCGAAATTGTTGAAGATTACTTGTCTGCAGAGAAAATCATATATGTGATAAATGAGAACTTCAGGCATTTCCAATTTACCTTATTGTGGCAGACCACAGTTTATGGTACGTTTCTAGTTCACGTGGTGAATCAGATTGCTGGAGTATTTGGCGATACCTGTTTTTTAGACAAAGGTTTGAATAAATGAATTAATTAAAACTTAAGTGGTTAGTTAAATAGAGTAAGAATAATTACGGCGACATGATATTAGCTCAATCGGAAAATTTTAAATAGAGTTCCAGCCAATAAAAATTGCATTGAAAAAGATGCGCTCACAACCTGAAGATATTAAACGAGAATTTAAATCTCAATGTCTAAAAAATGATTAAGCAAGTAGTCTTTTAAATACAGATGAACAGATATATAAATTACAAGGTGATCACCAAAAGTAGTAGAGGAAACCAGATCCATGATTCGATCCAGGTGCTTACAAAACAGAATTGAACTGAAAACACTTAGTTTAGACAAAATAAGTTATAAGAGATCAAATCTAGATTCAACAAGTGCCAAAAAAAACATCAATTTGTGGCTGCCGGAGAAAAACCAAGGCTGACAAAGCTCTAGGTGCTAAATGAGCAGTATACTGAAACGTTTTATATTAAAACCTACAAAAAACTGCTCCTTTGTCGTGGTAAATCAATGTTGCACCCATGTTCTACGCAAAAAATTGATGATTTACCGCCTAAACTATTTGAAATTCACAATATTTAGTCGCCTTTAAGTAGCTATTGCTAATACTGAGTCAATTTCATAACTGTAACATACGAAATGAATAATCAATTTTAATACACCACGTTTCGCCTCTGTTGTTTATTGAAATTTTTCCTGATAGAAATATCTTGCGAAATATAGAATGTCATAGTAGCATTCCATAAATACTGTTGACATGAAATTGTATTTTACTTAGTTCTGAATATTTTACGAGTAATCTCAGATAATGGCATAGACTGTGGTAAGCAATTACAAGTGTATGCGTTGAATTTTGTTACCTTATTCATCACCCTAAATAATTCAAATCAATTTAGAAAAGCAATTACTCACAGTTTTTGTTATTGCCTCATATTTTTTTGTTAATCTCAATTCACTGAATTTCTTTATATTGTAATGTTGTACCAGACTTCAATTTTGATCAACATCCCTTACCGCTCGTGTTTCGCCCAATAAAACCCAAACGTCACTAAAAAATGAGTTAAATCAATATTAAAATCAACACAGCAACTTACTTTACTAGTCTTCAACTAGCAGAAATTCAGAATGGAAGTACTAGTTAATATTCCCATAAACTTCTAATCAAATACGCAAATACAACTTCACAAGGCCAACTTACGTAGTTCTACTCAAAATGAGCCTAGGAGGATAATGAATATTGAGAAAGCTCCCATAAAATATGAAATTAATTTGAGAATATTGAATGAAATTAAAGATATAATGCGATATCGACATTGTTTTCTCGAAAGCGAATTGGGAGTTTTGCTTTTAACATACATAAAACACGCCTCATAGTGATTTTTTTTGTTTTGGTTCTCTAATTTACCATTGACCTATTTTTTCTATCAATATAGAAAATCTACGTAAATCAAAATCACACCCAAATTTTTCATTCATGTGAGATTTCGTGTGAACGAAATCCAAATGTTCGGTAAGGGCTTGCGTGTTCGAGTTATTAGCAGCACATCCGGAAATGACTTTTATATGCTCACGAAATTTATGAAACGAATCCAATAAATATCATCGATGAAATATATTCTCCTTTGATATTGGTATTAATTAAAAAGTGGACTCAATGTATGTTTTTTTTTTGTGTCGGACACAGCATATTCTATAGTCAAGTGAAGTTTTAAATTGTAGGAAATTAAATTTTTGATCGCATTAAAAATTTTAGAGCAATGAAATGAGCTTTTGTACATAACAGGTAGTTTCATATATACAAATAAATTGATACTGATAGTGCTGCATTCATATTTGCAATTGCGGGAAAATGAACAACTATTATTTGGCTGCTATATCTTTTGATTAGAGAGAAATACTTTACTACGTGGTTTGTTGCATTAGGTCTGCACTACGAGCGCATGTTGTATGAGACAATGCATAAACTGCTTGTTTACATTCCCTACTGAATATTGTCTATTGTGTTTGATCTGACCACGTTCTTCTGTACATACGTGTGTTGACTGTTAAGGCTGGTACTGAGTTAATCGTGAAGCTAAATTTTGACATGTCTCCATTATCTGGTCATTCTGTCGAGCGAAAATTTTGGCAATCGAGAAAAGCAGAGATACTGCTCATTTCTGACGGATAAAATGTCAAGAATTCCACTTTTCGATCGATTTTCTTATTGGAAAGACATTTGCACTGCTCCATTTTCAAATTGAAACACCAAATGTTACTTTTTAGCTCGAAAGAATGAACTGCACAAACTAAATTCGCGTGAAATGATTGGAGACATGTTTCAGTGCCATCTACGTTTTCAACGCGAAAGCATCTTCAAAGCAACTTTTCATGCTAAGAACAGAGTACAACTCTTGCTTATTTTCAAGCTAAATTTTCGCCGAAACAGATTTCACGTGAAATTTTGTATGAAAATTTCACGTGAAATCGAACTCAGTACTATGCTTTAGTCAAAAATTTTGCGACGCGGGAGTGATTTTTACATGCCTGAGAAATATGATATGAACCATTTGTGATGATTGGAAAGGTTAGATTTTGCTGGAAGAACCGATGGTGTTGTAGCAGAGGGCGTTTATTCACTTTTTGTGTAGGTGGCTCATGAAACCAGTAAATTCAAAAGTTTGGATCAATGCTTCGAGTGCAGGTGCATTTTCAAATCATCTCACGTATGGCGGTGATTTTTAAAAACTACTTCAAAAGGAGTAAAATCACACGAATATGAGTGCCCAATTCAATAATTTGTATGTTTCTGCATAAATTCTGTTAGATCTCTCTGAGTCAAATTCTCAAACTTTTTTCAGCGTTCGCATATTTAAATGCTATTTATTTTATACGTTGATAAGTAAGATCTTAAAAATTTCCCAAAATAATTTATTTTAATTGCATTTCAAAGTTTTTCTTTTGCTAGCACACGATGTGCATCATAATTTTGAGCACATCGCCCTCAATAACGAAAACTACGAAAAGCATTCTTTCGTGCGATTAAAATAATTAATTTCTCAACATATTTACCATGTTGCGGTGACACTGTAGATTACATATTTACTTTACTTAAATATAAATAGAAACTTACGACAATCCCACCTAACTCGATGCCCACTTAATCTTTAGTGTAAACATTTAAAAGTAATAAAACTAGATAAGTATAGACGAAATACAGAGCTTGCACATACGAAGTTGAATATCTTTTCGAATCAGATACAATTTAAACACCCACACATTTCGTATCGGTTCTTGTGTCTAGACCACATTAATAGCATTTGAACAGATAGGAAAATGCTTTAAGATGTATAAAGCTTTTGATGAATATTTGTGTGCCACTAAAAGTGTCCGGCAAAATAGTAAACGCTTTAAATATGTGGACTCGCTCAAAAGTACCTAGCATTATTGTGCGTTTGTAAAGTTTTGTCTATTTCTGCTGCTCAATGATGTTTGAGAAGAAATGGTTTTTGAATTTTGCGAAAAAGATGTTGTGTGAAAGTTGTTATTGCATGAGAGCTTTGTGGTATCCACAATATCATTAAAAATGAGGGTTTTTTTTGCGGCATAAAACGCATCATTTTGTGTGATTCACGGCCATGTTAGATCTCACGTTTATTACAGTTGACTTCCTACTGCTATAATTAAGATATAAATAGACAGTTTTCTTGGATTTTTTGAAATCAATTTTTATTGACTTTGCGTTGATTGAAATTATCAAAGAATATTGAAACACAGTCATGTCAAATAATGAATAGGAAGCAACTAAAATTTAATTTCGTTATTTTTCAGTGTATCAAAATATTAAATTTCGTTAACTTGATTAAAGCGCCTAACGTGATATAATGGACTTAATTCTGACTTCGATATATTTGAATTGAAAAATAACCGCCAAATTACTTTCGTCATCGATTTTTCAAATATTAATCAAATACATCCATCCATTTGCAATGTGCTCAAATGAAGCTAGTCTCGAACAATCTAAGTGATAGAATCCTCTCATGTAATTCAAATTTCACACTCGTCGCAGTTTCTTGAGAATAGTTTGTGCTATTTTTTATATTTCTGTATACCTTCGTTATTTGTTACTTTCCAACAGCAACCATTTCAGTCACGTTACTCCGCAAGATTGCTCTTTTAGAGTGCTGAAGCAGTTTTCGCAATTATTCATAGAAATTTCATATCTTAAGTTGGTCGTAATATATCACGGGCTTTCTATGCGTGTACTCTATTAGCTGCAGTTTCTTCATTTTCAAAACTAATTCTGAATCGGTTTGATGAAATCAAATGTAGATATTTTATGTGTGGAGCTCACTAGTAAAGGTACATTGACGTATAATTTTATTGATATGGTTGCTACTATTCGAAAATTTACCTTAAAAATTAAAGCAGAAGATTCTGTGAAGCAATCAAAGGTGTGTTTGAAATGTTGGTCCATAAAAATTATCAAATCAAATCTTTTAACCATTTTTCCATTGTTTTAATTATTAAATTGTTCTTGCTGACAACGGAGAGCATATTGTTTATCTGGTGATAGCTTTTCAGCCACAATGTCATTAAAAATTATTTCTCTGATTGGAACTTGATCAAGAAAAAACTATAATCTTCAAATGCTAAAAAAAAACAATCTCCGAACATTTCTATACTTGTTGTTGTGCCAATATTCTTTTCGAAGAAAACAAATAATCCTTTAAATCTCATGAAATCCAACATTTCAAGTACTCATCGTTATTCATTAAAACTCATATTTTTTTCTAGATCAGTTTCTATACAATTTTTTCAGACCGTTCTGCTTTACTGAAATAATAAAGTCATTTAACTTGAAGATTTACAGTCTGAATTCCCGACAGCACGTTCTGAATAGCCCATAAAACTTTCATTGATTCGCCTTTTTATTCGAGAAGTTGCTCGGGATTTGCATTGGATTTGAAACAATTCTTTATCGCATTGAAAACAGTCAGAACGGATTTGAAATTATTTCGTCCATGATTTTGTAAATCTGAAGGATTGTCGAGTATTATGTCACGTTCCGTTATTTGTCTAAGTAGTTTCAAATTTAAAACTTGAATGCGATGAAAATTATTAAGAAATTACGAAAACCAGTTGTTCCGAAATGAAGCTTTGTTTGCAATAAATAAAATAAATGTAAATTTGTTAACAAGTTATTTTTGAGTGTGTTTTTTTATTAGTTAAAACACTCTCTATAGACAAAAAATTAAGCTTATATCTAATTCTCTGTAGAAATGTTTCAAAGCGCTCAGTTTCTTCGCTTTAATTTTCCGAGAAAATAAGCTAATTAGTATTTTCAGATACGTACTACCTGAACACCCTTTCAAACCCAAGACATAAAAACAAATGACTATGCAAACTTGACGTTAACTTCTTCAAACCCGGAAATCTCCTAATTTATCATTTCATAAATCGGTTCCATTCATCAGTTACGCCCGTACAGCTCACTCGCAAAGTCTGTTCCGATAGTACTACTTGAAGCAAAAAAAAATCAATAGGCATTTCCGCAAGGCCGAGAAAGGACGAGAGTCAAAAAATGCATCAGGCCACTGAACGGCTGCCGCAACCTAGCGCTCCAGTCGCCTACTAGAGCAGGAGAAAACAGCCTTGCATTGGTCAGGTCACAAACTGCAGAATCATGATATTGCGTGGGTGCGCAACACCAGCGGGTGGTTGGTCGAAAGATGAATAATTTCAAGTGTGGGAACGTTGCATCACTGTTATGTAAGTTTTGATGATGGCGGGAATACCAACATTCGACTATAACTTGTACCATGCTGAAACTTATGCTTTCTTCCTTTGGTATTGTTCCCAACTTTCAAGTTCTTGGGAAATCCACGTCGACAGCCTTACATAGGGCAAGAAAATCAACAAACACCTGGTCCAAAGGATTCATGGCAATTGGAATGGTGCACAGCCTGGAGTTTTGGCTCAGATTCGAACTTTGATTATACTGAATTGCATGAAATGTTTTTGTACCACAAGTTATTCAACTTACTCCTAGTACATGCAAGTACCGTAAAGTGGCAATTTCAAAGCGAAAGCTCTGTAAATTGCGTGATGTTTTGCGTTACTAGCAATACAGGCACAAGTGTTTTGTTATAACTTGGTAAATTGTTCTTAATACTTATTGTATTTAATACTTATTTAATGTAATTGTACTTAATACTTATTTCAGACATAAGTATGTTAGTAAATATTTCTTCTTTGTTGAATCATTCTATCCGAGTTTCGAAGATATCTAAAAATTTAAGGTTTATCACCACACAATGTAAATAGTCAAAGGAAATATATTGCTATATGCACACATGTGCCAAAGACACTTTCGTATCAACTAAAAAGATCCAGAGCAATCTGTCCCAACAATCAAGCAAAAATCGATCAGCAATATTAACATTCGAATGTTGTCTAGACCATTTAAAATATTCGTTCGACATCTTCTAAATTTCCCTCGAAAAATTCAGGCGTTTTCGTTTGAGTTAGCGAATCAAGCAAAATACAGCGAATTATTTATCGCATTATGAAATTGTCATGTATGCGAACGTTTGGTCAGTTTTATTTTAGAAAAAAAACTTGTTTAATTTCTATAGTAAACAGTTTTGATTTTAAAAACGCAGAGAATTTGCTCATAATTCCCTGCATTTTCTAAATCAAAATTGTTATTTCAGATAAAATATAGCAGTTGGTGTCAGAAGTGGAATTCTTTGGTGTAAGTGAGTGTTTTGTCAGTAAATGAGTTTCAACGGGTTTTCTATTGTCAATTTGTGAAAAACCAGACATTCGGGAAAAATAAGGTCACTTTCTTTGCGGAAATGTTTTTGAGGATCAGAAATTATCTTTTGACATTAAATGGACTGAAAAAATACAATGGCGAAGCTAGTAAGTGATCAACCATTAGTGGAGTTGAAATAAGAGTGCTGTAAACGGGACTGGGAATAAACTACACTTTGATAAATACTTCAAGAATAGCAAAATATCGATTCGCAAGAATTTGAGCTCACAATATGAGAGCATTCAGCAGACTTTTTGGCTAATTGATTAGCAGACAGTCGTCAAATATGCTTTGAAGTATACATTGACCTACAAATCAGTGAACCGGGCGTCTGGTAGTAATATTAGAGTCTGTGAAGCACATAAGAAGTACATGCGCAAAAGAACCGATGTGACCAGAGAGCCAACAACAGGTAGAGCTCCTTTATATTGGAATTGTAGAGAAAAAGACGCTTGTTTGGTGTGCAGCAAGAAGGCAAAAAATGAACGAGGCTGGTTTAGTGATCATAGCCGTATCTTCTTCAGAGGAGGCGGGGAACTCATAGCTTGAAACCTCGTGAGTGGCATTTTCATCAGATCACAGTCTTTAATTTGTTTGTATTGGTTCGAGAATTACTTGAGTCTGACACCACAAAAAAAAATGACAGCACGCGTCGGAACGTTACTACTAATACCGGTTGAACAAAGTCCATTTTGCGAACGGATTTGGAGAAGAACTGGAGACTTACTAACTTTGAGTGAAACATACTTCCGACAGCTACTGGCGAATCCACATCAGTTCACAGAAAAATCACTCATCAGTTATAGATTGGCAAAGTAGTATTTCAGCATTTACTCTTAGTAACAGAAATAACTGTCGAGTGCATAGCTTTAATTATTCCGGACTATTATAATATATTTTCTAGGCCCTCACGGTTTCATCTCGGATCTATAAAAGGGCAAACAGAGCAAACTTGATGCTAAATCTAGAGACCACTTGTTCTTTACCCTTAAAGTGTCAAATTTTTTTAACGAAATGGGTGTTTCCCCGTAAGAGTGCAGAAGTTAGCGGTGCAAGAGAGGAAATTGAAGAATATAATCACTGACTGTCAACCAGTTTCTTCTATCACTTCCTTAAACATCATTTAGCGAACAAAAATGTATCCAATAATGAAGCATATAACCTAGCACAGAACAAACCACAGTCTTCAACGACAAGCAATGCTCAGTACCAACATCAAGGTCAGCTAATTAGACGTTATGCTGATATTTTCTTGGCTTAAGACTATGATTACGGGAGAGCTAATTTGGCTACGCATCTAATCAAATTACTGCAGGTAAAAAAAAAGAGTAACCTAGATTTTGGTGTCCGTTAGGTTACAGGAGAATATTTCATGGAAGCTTGTTGGAAACATTGGTTTGGTTTTGAAGATCAATTCTTCAAGCCAGATTCTGTTGAAAGGTTGAGCTACATTTGAATTGACTGTTGAATCATACTTCATACCTTTGAATGTAATTTTAATGTCTGACAAAGGACTTTTTAAACGATCCTGTGATATTTTAAAAACTTGGTTTGAATTTCTGGAATTTGTTTTGCACATTCAAGTATTTGAAGCAATTTTCTCAGCAGTTCTTCCCGGAAATTTCGGAAACGCAGGACGAAAGCTTCCTATTCTGTATGATGGAGTTGGAAAGAGTGTTTACCATGCTTGGGGATCATTATGATCACGCCTGTTTTCCGTACCGCAAGAAAACAGCGTTAAAAGGGTTAGAACGAAACAAAGAAAAAATAGCGTTAAAAGGGTTAGAAAACCAAGAAAATACGATCGGTGGTAACAGTTTGAGCTAATATCAATTTGCGGAGATATTTTAAAGCAGGTTTCCTGAGTTATAATATTTTATACCTCCTTAGTCAAAGTTTTGGATTAACTGTGAGTAGGCATTCATACAAATTGTGAAAACTTGCTCTAGGTGAGCTTCAAAGCCGGTAGCTTCATCTGCGTCACTTCTGGTCCATTGTCCGGCAGTTTTCAGAGAGGCTTCCCTGTTGTTTGGTTCATTATGTTCTTTGACCTCTTTCCACAGCAAAAAGTCAGTATATTTAGTGAGAGTGAGGATATCCAAGAATGAATGAAACTTCAACTCGTCGTTTTTTGCGAGTACCGGCTCTTTGGAAGCTTTGTTGAGTCTTGCTTTAAGTTTGGGCGACTTGTGCAACTGCGAATATCTTCGCACCAGTCATTTTTCCGGTACTAAGATTTTAAATAGTTAAAAGTATGTTGTTTCTTGAGGTACGTAGTGTAATTTACGGGGGCAGGATGGTTTCCAACTTAAACCAAAAAATTTTTTCAATTATTTTTTTATATGAAAGTACAATACCTCAGGAATATCCTCTGCAAAGTTCAAGCCAGTCGGACTAAAACTCGCAGAGATACCGGTTATTTTATGATCGTGTGGCCAGGTATATTTCAACGAGAAACCGAAATAGTCTAGCTCGAAACTCGGAACTACATTTTTGAAGTCGGTGCGTAACATAACTCAAAAATTAATGCACCGATCTCAATGAACTTTGCCGGACATCTTTAATATGATAAATACTCGCGGATGAACGATCGTTTTTTTTTTTTTAAATTCTTACTATTTTTTAAAGGCAATCATAGGCTGATTTTTTGTGTCAAAATGGTACCTCCAAATTGAAAACCGCACCAAAAATCGGAAGTCGCATATTTTTCAATATAATTTCGTTCATCCGCGAAAAAAACTAATATATTAAGTAAATCACTTCGATTTTTGGATTTCAGATAACACTGTCAGGCCAGGTTTTACGCACCGCACGAGGCCTTTTTTTCGAAGCGCCTTTGATCTACTGCCACCACGGGATAAATAATTAATACTTTTTTCTACAATAATTCCTACATACTCTCAAAATATCGTTCTTTAATGTGTTATAAAAAATTAGTAATTATTTTTACTCAAAGCTGAGAAAAAAAATCGCAAAAATCGGCTTTTCTTCGGCCTCGGAAACCATCTTGCCCCCTTAAGTTTAAATGTTGCTATGATGAATGCCTCCAAGCCATGTTCATTGAAAATATTAGCTGCAGAGCTGAAATTTTCTGATGATTTGAGCGGCGCTCTTAGAAATATTGAGTAAGTGACGTATTAACTGAAAGAATTCGAGTTTGTTTTTTTTTCTCGAATATGCACTCTTCCATTTTTCTGTCGATATCAACAGAAAAACTTACAGCCCGGCCAAAAATTCACAATAAAATATAAATTTGAAAGTGTACAGTTGAACTACTTTTTCTTTTATAGTTGAGATCTACAGCTTTTGTTCTTAATGCCCAAAAATAATTTGCTAACATAGCACGGCTTCTTTTTCCTGGATAACGCCATTCTTTGCCAGCTATGTCCTGCAGGAACCGATCATCGTGCTCATCACTAAAGTCTTCCATATTCTGGGGTAAAAAATGAAAATGTTAATGTATGCATGTATTTTGAGGGATATTTTCCAGCCAATAGGAGGCAAGAAGTGAATCACTTTTTTAAGAGTTTTTTTTTTGTTTTCAGCTCACACATTTCCGAGAAATGAAGTTAAAACTTGTAGAATCGGTTTTCAAACTTGATTTTCTTCTGTATTTATTTGACTATCAAAATTATTGTCCTTGATTAACTCCCGTATTAGAAGTACTATAAAAAATCCCTTCCTTTAATTTTACAGCTATAATGTTTGAAAACAATTGTTTAAGATATTAAAAAATATCATTTTCGCATTGAAAAGATATTGCAAAGTGTATCATAATTCCTAACTTTAGAGGCCGAAACGGCACAATAATATTTTGTTATAGAACTATTGGTGGATGAAGTATGTTTTCTAATCCTGGAGTGACACTTCCCCTTGGGGGCCAAACTTATTTGACGTAATAATTTTCTTTATCGCGGCTATTGCAAAAGCACAAAACAATATTTAGTGTAACCCTCTTGTATACCCAAAAGTATTGCAATAATCTTCCAAGAATATCTTCCATACTTTTTTTTTCAAGTAAAAACCGCAGATTTTCGTAGGCTTCTTTCAACGAAACTGCATGATCCACAGAAATGGAAGCGTATTTATTCCCGTTGTGTTACAATTTGAAATTTGATAATTGCTTAAAAATTTGAAATATTTGACTCGATACGTAAAACCGATAACATTTCGAGCGGCCTCGCGCTAAGAGGAGACCCGCATAAAACAGGCGGGGGAAAACCCCACTCACACTCTTGTGCTTGCCATGGCTTGTCATCTGTGTGAATGAAGAAAAACAGGCAAGAATAGACGAGGTGACTGACCATTTATACTCTCGTGCTCAGCAGCAGTTGCCATATCTCGGGGAGAGTGTAGGTTAGGTTAGGTTAGTGAAGAGGGCTGCCGGGAATGCGGCCAGCATTAGGCCACCAGTTTGGGCCCGTTTGCCACCCTCACGGACAATCACACGCATTCACACCCTCAGCCATGGCACTGGCGGGATTCGAACCCGCAGGCCCCGCAACACGACGCTTTTCGGCCTGACGCCTTGGCGAGCAGAGCTAAATAGGTTAAAACTCCCATAGTTTACTATTCAAACTATTTATTCAAACGAAAGTGTTATATTAGATTGTTGCATACTCGTTAAAGATTGGCCATTGTACATGTTTCAACAAAAATGCCATGAGTATTCCTCAAAAAATCGAGCTAAGTCAGCTGTGAAATGTATATGGTTGATGAGTAGTTACCGCCTACTTCTGGATATTACAACCCATTATAATTGGGCAAAAACCTTACTGACCAGTGTTATTGTCAATCAAAACAATATCAAATCAATTCCAAAGCTCATTGTATGATTACTTCTTCAAAATTGAAAATGTTGTTTAAATTTTAACTCAAATTAACTAATTTGAATATTATTTCTATTTCCAGGTAAGTGAATTCATCATTGCAAAAAATTGCAAGAAAGAACACCTTGAATAAGAGAAATATATTCTCAATGTTTCAGTGGATCAAAAGTAAGTAATTCATGAGATATCATGCCTTAATTCTTCATGCATTAGTTGCTGCAGATATCTTTTAGTAGAAACTCTGATTTTAGTCAAATGGCCCTTAAATATTCCGATATAATATGTACCTGCATACAATACTATAGTAATTACACTAATTGATTGGACACTTCTGAATAAAATCCAGCAGTTGCAATGGAATAAGCGTTTGAATCCATCCCACATTGGGCGCTTTTTGTGAAATATCACTTAAATTGAAGGATTCGAATTGCATTTAATTACCATCGCAAAAAAACTTTTAAACTGACTAAAATGGAACAAACATATACTATTTTTTCGTAATTGGAGGATTTTTATCATAATCCAACACCTCATTTCATTTTGAAAAATTACTTCTTAAAATAACTTAAAACCGAAAAAACACGACGTTCAGAATTTCTTCGATTGAACTTATCTCTACATAGTCTCATTTCATCAAATCATTGCCATATGTTTTCGGTACAACAAACTAAAAAGAATATTAAATTATCATGAAAGATGACGTTTGCTTTTGTTTACTTTAAAAGCATTGTGAATATTACAGTGGCGCACGATTTGAACATTTACTATCTAATGAGAAATCCGCACTGAGCTTTGGACTTCAATCAAACTGTATGTACTGAAACATATGTTTTCTTGTCAGCCAAGTGAACGTTCTACTTATTGTTCTATTCAATATTTACGCAATAGATAATTAAATTTTTATCGTTGAGCTCTGCTAGAAAATATCTACAAACGTAGCAGTGAATGTTTCCAGTTTTGCATAAACTTTCAGTTAAGTTGCAATGGAACGAAGATTCTCAGATACGAGTATCTTGCTGTACAATTGTACACCGAATTGCATGAAAGCACCTTACACTGAGATCGGAAAATATTGCTTCTAGGAAATCTTGCTTTCCCGAAACCGATTCGATACTTTTGCATAATGAAAACTGTATCGGCGCTTTGCAAAAAGCTCCCACGATACTGCTGTTAGTGTTGAATTTGCAGCAAGCAGAGTGGCAAACTTGAACGTGAACTTCACATAGCTAGCAAGGCACAAACGCTACGAATTCTTCAGATTGCCCAGCCACTGTTGTCGTCAGTTTGCAATAGCATTTTGGTCTGATACGAGCCGGAGTGTATGCGATACAGCCACCCACTCCAACTCACCTGGGCTTGAAGATTAAGAACCAGATTAAGATTCTGCTTAAGATACTCGCCGAAGCTTAGATACTAATAACGCGCATTGTCAGTAGTCGCGCGTATTGTTGGCTGTCGAATGCGGTATTCGAATCGCGCTTCTTCACTACCGTGTGAAACCGAATCATTCGCAGGACTTGTGTCAACGTGTACCTAGATGCTGTGTCTTCAGTCGGAGGAGTTAAATCGAGGTAAAAAAAGGATTAGAGCGATGGCTTCGTGAAGATAAATTCTAATTTTGTTCGGTTGATTAACTGCGCAAGTGTGGCGGGAAAATTCTTCATGGATTGCTTGAGATTGATTTGAACGGGTCGCAAACAAATAAAAATCGGCCAAAGTGATAAAAACTAAAAAATTAAATGGCAAGTGAGTTAAGTGCTGGTGTTGTGGGTTTTATTAATAAATTTTGAAAAGTATCTGGTGAAATTTTATTGTTTTTGACGTCGCAGTGTCGCCTTGCTCTAGATCTCGGTATTTTCAGGGGCTATGTGCAAGATCTGAAAGTGAAATTTTCTACGTTGCTATACATTTTCAATTGGATACATACATGCTTTGCAGGGAGGCTCAGGCGATATATTTTTGGATACGAGCATCTTAGCCTCACAGTGTCGTACCCACTTGAGAAACGTTAACTTTTTCAACGTAATAGCTGGTGAGTACTCGTTCTAGTGTTTCACATTAAAATTTTTAAAGATAATTCAAAATATTCATAAAAGCTGACGTTATTTCGGCACTTATTTGCTGCGACGAAAATTTTCTAAATGATGCTATATCTTTGATTTAAATTGAATAATGCGTTGCAATAGAGACAATTGTCTGTAACGCGTCGCAGTAAACTTAGACCGGTTAGCCCGGGAAATAGAAGTGGAAATGTTACATCATCAAATGCTGTTTTCCACCATTGCACCGATGCGGAGGTGTGTACGTGTTTGACTTTAACACGAACGAATGCGACAAGTTTCGGGCATTGCACATTGCAACTGCCATTCTACGTGTAGTGTCACATTTTCAGATTGCTTTTCCTGCATTTTTGTTCCAAATATGCATAGGTATAGGTGGGTGAAATTTGGGTCACTTTCAGGATTAAAATTTGATTATAATTGACAGGAAATGTGTGCTCTTTTAGTCTTATTTTTATACAAAAGTACGTTCTTTTAGATAGAATAATTGATGGTATAAATAAATAAATGTGAATTTAGCTATATGAAATTATGCATTCAGCCGAAGAACGTGTACCAAATAAAATAAAATGAATAAAAATAGAATCCGAAAGGCCTCTCATTTCGTTAAAAAATAAAGAAATCGCTTTTCCATAAATGGTTAGACTCTTGCTTCCATACTGAGAGTACTATTAATCTCTTGTGTATACGGTTCGTGTCTCGTATTTTTTTCTGTCTCTGATCTTATACATTAATCAAAATATTTCGCTTGATAAATGATGATTTATTAATTGCTTTGAGCAGATGTAACTAAACATAGATTTTAAGATTCAATGCTATGAGCATAACTACGGCAAAGTTTTAGGTTGTTTTCTTTGAATCAGGTAAATCAAACTATTTTCTGAGGCATCTGATGGACGCTTCTGAGTTCGCAGATATTATTTGTTGCAACCTCAAAATTCAGTTTGTTTGAAATAATGTCGAGCAGGCTCCTATACTTATTTCAAATAACAATAGTTAGGCACCGGTGTCAGTGCTCTGACTTGACATTTGAAATTTTATCTTAGCTTCTGTTCTGCTGTCTGTCCGGTTGAGTCTTTGTATGGCTTCTGTCGGTTTGCCCTATATGACCGATACCGGATGTACTGGGATGTATGCAGTTGCACTAATGAATTTTGCATGGTTAATTGCAAAGCTTTTATGGGTATTTCATGTTTTTATTTAACAAAAAGATTTTCTTAGTTGTGGCATGAAATGAAGACCGACTTTCATTTGCTTTTGTGCTAGTTTATGTTAAAAATAATCTTCGGCCAGTTTTTTGGTCAGGTAGGTTTATATTTTTTTTAATGTTTAACATAGCTTGTGCAATGTGCATTCTCATGATAGAAAGACTTTATTTTCAAACGTATTAATAAGTATAGACACCCGGACAAAATAATAGGTGTGAACCCCCAAAATATGTAAAATGTAGAGAAAAAATCAGACAATATGTTCTGCAATCAAAAAACCACTACGGCAAGTGAGTAGCACTCTTTTTGAATGAAATGGGGGAATCCCAACAGTAAAACTACCTCTTGGAAAATATTGCAGGTTGTTTCTTTGTTCGGTATTCAAATGTGAGCTGGAGAATATAATAGGTGTGTGCTGGTAAAAATTTAAAGTGAATAAATTTAAATAGTTATATAGTTGCAAAAGGTGAGATTTTGAGGATATTTAACTAAATAAAGGTACAATTATAATATTATCATAATATTAGATGGGCCGTGGACCTCACTGCAGGGTAGAAAAGAGAATACTTGTTCGTCAGCTCCGAGATGAGGGGAAAATCTACAAATTCATTGCTACATCAATTGGACGGTCTGAAAATTTTGTTACGAATGCTCTGAAACAGGAAAAATTCATTGAAACAAGTGGAGCACCTAAAAAAACTTCACCAGTGACCGACAATCGTATAGTTACATTAGCTAAACGGGACCCGTTCAAATCATCCAGGAATATGGCCAGCAAAATTGGCAATTAGGTATGATAACGAACCGTTTGGCGGCGATCAGTAAATGCAAAGCTACCCGGTAGGATTGTCTGGAAAGTTCCGCTGCTTAGAACTGCGAATTTGAAGACGAGGAAAAATGTTGCGTTGATTCATAAAACTTGGTGCGGATCGCAGGGTGAAAAACAACGCGCAATGTCCTCTGGAGCGATGTGTACAGGGATTTGTTGGATACGGTAATGCTGCCAAATGCCGCTGATAATATGCCGCTGTTGTGGAGATTTCAGCAGGACAATGATCCTAAACACTCATCTCGATTGGTGAAAGCATGGTTCCAAGAGCATATGGTTGACGTCGTTGAGTGGCCAAGTCAATCCCCAGACCTCAATCCTATTGAGAACCTCTGGGGTGAACTTAAACGAGAAGTTTCAAAGACGGTTTGCCAAAACAAAGCCCAGCTATGAGAGAATATTCAAAAAGTTTGGTACAATATTCCTGTAGAAACTTGGCGGAAGTTGATATCGTCTATATGCGGAAGAATTGTAAAAGTCATCAAGAAGAATAGCTGATATTCAGGGTATTATATGCGTCGAACGAATTCAGTATAAAAAGGGACCCTAACTATCGAAATTTCAATGTTAACTACTAAGTTTGTTGGGCACACCTATTATTCTGGCCGTATGAAAATTGGCGTATTTTATGAATTAACTAAATTTTAAGTTTTTTTGAAGAGTTTGTGAAGCCTTTTGTTTTTTGTTATGACGATGAAGTATGTTTATGTTGAAAACTAACTTAATTTTGGAGGGATAATAAAGAAATGTAAAAAAAAACCAAGCTTGTTTTTAAAAAAATTGTTCATACCTATTATTTTGTCCAGCTGTGTACATAGATACCCTATACTAAAGTTAATTAAAAAATTTCAAATGAATTTTGCAACCGCGCAAAAATCTTTTTGATTGTTTTCATTCGCATTTTTCTTCACAAGAACATTTTTCTCTTTCACAGAATATGACAGTAGATCTTTCATAAATTGTTTGAACCGTGTCCATTTTTCAATACAGAATACTAGCCTACGCAAATTTTTGTGCAGTTCTGCCATCTATGAGCATATATTGGTCAAGATGTCACCTCGGAATAGGTCAATTAAAACATATTTACACTATTGTAGAAAATTTAGAATAAAGTGTCATCTTCTTAGTAGGTTATTGTTACTTGGACAAACGTAGTAGTCAGTCAAGATTATTTCACTACCAAAGAAAACGCAAAAATATTGGTTTTAAATAGTCAAAGTGGGCCAATCCGTGAAATAGCGCGTAGGATAAAACAAAAATGTATCTTTAAGCATCTTTTAAAGGAAACAGTAGGAAAAATATAGCGACGGAGCTTGATGAACGAAAACTCTGCCGAATCAGCTTGATAGATCGGTTTAAAACTGCACTTGTAAACAAAAAGCAATGCAAGGACGTGTCACGCCAAATAAGCGCCCGAACGCTGATCGTAGGCTAAATCAGTTTGGACTCCCAGCGCGTAGATCTACTAAAAAACCCTGTTGACTGCTCCTATGAAACAGAAAAGTCTCAAATGGGAGCAAAAAAAAGAAAATTGGACAGCAAGCAAAAGAAAATTGGACAGCAAGCGACCGTTTTTTTTCTGGTAAGTCCAAGTTTAATCTCTTTGGTTCTGATGGGAGTGGCCCAGTTTGTAGGAGAAAAGGTGTAAGATTTTCCGATGAATGCACCACCGAAACTGAACCACTTTCCAAATGGTTTGGGGATGTATCACAGCACATGGAGTTGGCGAAGTATCAATTTTAGAAGGTGTTAGATATAAGGAATATAGGGAAATCTTCGATAATGGATAGATGGTGATGATGTTACCAAGTGTAAAGCGATACAGTGAACTCTGCTCCACGCCATCAAGCTCGCCTGGTGCGTATTTTCTTCAAACTCACAATTTAAAATATTTAGAAATAAACTTCGGTTTGTTTCTTTTTATTAGAAAAAGTAATAAAAGGCGCAACTAGGAATACAATCGTTGAACTGGCATGGAAACAGTTCTGATCTGAATTAAATTAAAAACGTTTAAACGATTACTTATGCCAAAAAAAAAATATCTAATTAGCCTTCAACAATTATCAAGTTAAAAACTTGATCGAAAAAATATGGCTTAGAGATCTTACATCCAACTATTTGCAAAACTCTATGAATCTGTGTCCGAACGAGTTGAAAGTGTTATATAGGCAAAGTGAGGATCTATATATTACTAATCGGCTTTTTCATTAAAAAATTTATCAAAATTGAACTGAAATAGATAAATTGAACATATTTATTTGTATGTTCATGTTTATACACTACAATAAATAATAACATTCTCTTAGATGTTGTTACTTCATACTTCTGGCAAATATGATCTCCAGCATTTCTTCTGCAATAATTACATCGTACACTAATGCATCCACCCTGAAAGCAAGGTTTTCGGGCTTGATACAAATTTTTTAATAAAATATTTGAACTCTAAATTTTCATTAAAATATTTCTGAAATTTCAGACATTTGTAGTGGTCCATTCGTTTGAAACGATGAAACATTTAGTACCTCAATTACGCGAATTTTTTTTTTGGAATTGTTATGAAAGTAGATATCTTTCACTGTGGCTGGCCGCAGTTCAACTGAGTACGTATCCCTTATTAATAGAAAGAAGACGGATTGGAAGTTATTCCCATCCCTGGTCCAATTCTCACTGGAAACTGCTCCGAGGAGCATCGACTGCCACCATGAATTGGATCAGGTGGACACTCATACTAGCGCTCTCAACTCCGCATGTGGGGCAATATGTCGAGCCCCCATTGTGGAATATGGAGATCACTACCCTGTGGAGAGAGTGCAAGAAGGAGCTCAAAAGCCCTTAAAGGTCTAGTTAATTGTCGCTGTATAAAACGCTTTTAAAGCTGAAAGCTTTTAAACACGCCGTACGCACGGAGGTCTTTCTGTGGAAACGTAGAGAGTCTCAGCGAAGCAAACCGCCTTTGCAAGGTTTTAAGCACAACACCAAAGGCAATGGAGTGCATCATAAACCCTGATGGCATTTGGACTAGTTTGATCGCAGATACTGTAAATGTTTTCATCGACGCATATTTTCAGACCCATTATTGTTTTTCCTTGGAACCGGCGCATCCAACGAATCAAACCACCAGTTTAGTGCCGTCTCATTGGATATCCAATTATCAGCTGAGGTGGGCCCTTAATTCGACTTGGACCGTTTAAATTTCTGGGTCCTGATGACGTTTTTCGGTTGATATCCAGCAATCCATAGATGTAATGCTACCATGGCTGAGAGAGGGAGAGAGAGATAAACAACACTTGATTGCGCTTCTCATATGTTCCTATTTGCTGGCGAAAAACTAGAGTGATGCTGATGCTTAAAAAAAAAGTGTTGCATGTTAAGCCAAAGGACTATCGTTCAGTATGTCTTAGCTCTGGCCTGCTTAAGATTTTGGAAAGGATCAATGCTTATCATATTAAAAACTCAATCGATCATATATTAATCTCGAAGTCACTGCATTCTAATACCAAAGGTAAGTCTGTTGAAACTGCTCTTCATGTCCTCATTGAGCAAGTTGAAAAATCTCTTGCTCTTAAAGATTTTACGCTTGCTGCTTTTTTAGGCACTGATGGTTCCTTTTACAATGTAAAGTCTGACGCGGTTGTGGAGACACTCTCGGTGCCGCATGTTGACAACTGGTAGCTTTCATTGTTCAGCTTCTTAAATATAGAATGGTAATCTCTTCATTGGAGATTGCTCACATACCACAAAGAGTCAGCATGGTGCTAACTCAGGATGGAATTCTCTCTCCTCTGTTGTAGAACATCATGGTAAATACTCTCCTAATGAGACTGGACCATGCCGGCTGCAAAATGGTTGCGTATGCAGAAAACATAGCACTAGCAGTGTCGGGAAATTATATTTAACGGAGAGGTGAAATTACTCTTTTGATACACTTTCACGTTAGAGCCGTAAGAGTAGCTTGGCTGTGAATCCATGTTAAACGAAACTAGAAGGTAGTGCAGGGTTCCTCGTCTCGGCTTACGGTATTCGGACCGGGTTTTTATCGACTTGAGCTAGAGTTTCAAATATTTAGGGCTGATCATCGACTCGAAGCGACCATGGAGCGACCAGATAGCAAAAAGAGCGCGAAAGATTTTCAGTGCACTTTACTGCTGCAAAAAAACCAGAGGAGCGAATCGGGGTTTGCAGCCTTGTACTATTTGCTAGACTTTATAGCCTATTTTTTTGTTCTAATTCTATTATTTGCGGTGGTGTTCTGGTGGCAGGCTGTTCTTAATGCTACCTGCCAACGCCTTCTTGAAAAAGTGCCAAGGTTTGCTGCACTACTGGTAGCTTGAGTACTCCGCACCACCTTTACTAAGGCACTTTTGGTTCTGCTTCTTTGGTTACCAACCCATCTACTTATCTAAAAGTAAGATAGTCTTGTTGCTGTGAGACGAAATTGTAGTTTAGCATGGAATAGAACATAAGAACAATTTCCCGCTCCAGTGGCTGACTACATCGCTCCGGACGTTCTCGAGCCGTTTCTCCTTCTACCAAATCCTCGTAGAATCTTTCACACCGAAAGTGTGGCTATTTTTTAGACAATCAGCTGGCTTCAATCTAGTTGAATATTCGGAATCATTACTGGTATTTTCAAAGTTAGTCAAGTAGCTATTAAGTATCTTGCTGGCCCTTGCACATTGTCCATGTACGGCAACTAATCGGCGTCATATGAACGCCATGAACGGCAAATATCATCTCCTTCTTCATACGAATGCCAAAGACATCGGTCACATCAGTCATCAAACAAAAATACCACCAGGACGCTAAGAAGTCCGGGGCCGATGAATCATCCCATGTGACAGCATGACAGCCTTGGGTCTTTCATGACTTTAGTGTCTAGGGAAAAGTTAACTACTGTGGCATCTAAACGAGCCTTTTTTGTGCCCATGTAGGAACGCCTCTGACAATCAACAGTCACTTCAACCTACCTACCTACTCTCTTCAAAAAATTTGTGTTGTAGTACTCCTCAATAGTATACTGGAGAGTAACCTATTCTTCGAGTAGACGAAACCAGATGTCTTATTTCGGCTCGAATTGTGAGCTTGCAGTCTAAAAAACCTCGTTATAAATGATCGAAAAATCAATCAGAGGTACCCCTACCTTGAAATAAGCAAGAAAAACAAATTTGAAATCATTAAAGTAGCTGTTTGGAATGCAAACAAACTTAAAGTAGCTGTCTGAAATAAAAACGGTTTGAACAGATGAGTTAAGAAAAATAATATTGCAGCAATATATATGTAAAAAAAATTGCCCCATTCAACGAAATCCCAAGCCAATATAATAACAAAGAATATAAGTACCGAACACCCGTTGACTCCTGTCATCGCAAATTATCATCCACTGTTTTTCTATACATTCACGTGTTCCCTTATCATTTTCGCTGCGTTTGTGATGCGAAGGATGTTGTTAGCTTCGAGGGTATCCTGTAATAAATGTTACATTTTTCATGCTCACGTGCTCTAGTTCACACTCTTCTCATTGTTTTTGCTGTGCCGTATACTAACATCTACGTTGTCTCTTCGAAATACTATACAAAGATTACATCCGGTTTTGTGTTGTAAATATTCGAAATCATGGGTTCGGAAAATGGTTTTTTTTTGTTTTCGACGTTGTCTACTTTATTTGATAGATGATACCAAGTCTTTTGGAAGCGTTATATAAGATGACTGAAACTTTAACAAGATAACTCGTTTTTGGAGGTATGTTGTATTTAGTAAAGATACATATCATGGACTATTACGGTAGTATTTTGTTTCTGTTTTCCTAATCATTTATATCAGAAATCGTAAGCACTGTTGGACGATTCCATTTTTGTTTAATTTTCAGTAAAATATGGCTTACAGAAAATGCAATCATAATTGACCAAATTTCAATCTGAAATCAAAACTTTAATAGTCAATGCTTTAGGATAAATCTTGAATAATTCAATGGGATTCTTTAATTCTTACCCACAGAAATAAGAGAGAATGGATTAGAAATCGAACGAGAGAAATGCGCCAATTTTTGACTTTTTGCTTACTGGTGTGAGAATGAGGTACGGTTGTGTGCCCTACATAGTTCATACGGCAAAGCCAATGTGAAAAAAAACCACGAGAGATCGCCATTTTGAACGTCGTTTGACATTTCTTTCCCCGAACAGGCGAATGGAGATTAAAATGCTTTTTGTGAATGAAATTAATTATGATTTCACACAAAAACATAACGAAATTGATGCCAAAGGTTAATTTTACTAATCCGAAATACGATATCCCCTGCGAAGCACTTCGATAGCTACTTTTGCTGCCTGGAACGTGGCACTTCATTATCGCACTATTTTAAAATTTTTGACCGCTAATTTGTTCGCGAAAACGACACAAAGTATTGCGCACAAACGTAAATGCACGTTTCCACCGAATACGCCGAAAAATTTTCAAATTTTATTTGATAAATTTTGACTGAAAGTCAATGTTTTCAGTCCCCGAAACAAATCAAACTGACGTTGACGTTTCTTTCCGTGTTGCCCGTTGCACGCTTTTACACCGATCTGGTGTTCCCAGCATTAAGACACAGCATTAAGGCTTTTCGGTTGTGAGTGCGGTAGAAAGGGGCGCACTGAGCGGAATTTTTGTGACAGAGCAATGTTGTGCGTGTATTAAAAAAGGCCCACTCACGTATAGCCATTTCGTATCCATATTCTTTCATATCTATGACTTCTTACCAAACAATCCATGCACATACCGTACTAAAATGTTACTTCAAATCGGTAAACATTTCGTGCAGCTCCGAATTTGGAATTTCTCACGTATCAAGCACTCAAAAGCAAAACCAGTGTTCCTGACATAAACTCTATATCCTTTGCTTGCAGTCGAAACATGTTTGTCTTGTGTAGCTAGTGTTGCTTTCAAGCATTGATTGATACTGCAATCAATACGTAGACATGCAACTGCGATTCAAAATTGAAAAGCATATGTTGAGGTTGGTCCTTGATTTTATTGATTTTAATTTTGTTGTGGCAGGTTTACCTTGGAAAATAAGTTGAGAGTCTTAATGCTAAATATCATGATGGAATTTATAAAAACCTATACTTCTTATATGTACAAGTATTCACTGTATTTGGCTCAGACATATTTGGTCCTGTTTACTAGAAGCATTATACCTGCTGCTGCAACGGCTTCAAACTATTTAATAAAAACAAACAATAAAAGTTTAGAATATATATTATTCGGTTCAACTCTACATACAAGCAGATCCTTTTATGTAAGCGTAAGATGATGTTCTGATGATTTCCATTGAATTTTATTTTCCCTTGTTTTCTTCTCTGTTACAGCCTTTGGGACTCAATAAGAGTATATGTATGTATGCACTCTATCTTGCTTTTGTTTCTTGAAGCTTATTATAAAATTCAATGCCCTTGATATGAAGCAAAATGCGTTGTGTTTTTTACGGATTACGATTTTATTTCTTCGGTGACAAGCATCATAATATAAAGGTATGTTGTGATAAGCTTGTATTTTGGACTTGTGACATTCTGGCTTCACACATTGGTCTTATCTTATTCGTGATAAATTGCTAAGCCTGCTAGTAGGTAGATGATATTTTTTTATTTGGGATTCAAAGAAAAATTTAGTCGGTTTAATATGATATAATAGCTAGCATTTGGTAGATTCCCAAGCTTCAGTAATATAATTGTTATTTTTAAGCAAACAAAATATATAATTTTACAGAATCACTCAGTTGAATGTTTCCTTCAAGCTAAAGCATTTATTGAAGCATGATTCTATTGTATAGTAGGCATTCACATAAATTATTTATTATGATATATCACATTGTAAAAATAAAGTAATCCCAAGATAGCCCATGTTGAGTTCAGAGGTTGAAACTGATGGAGAGCTCTATTCACAAATTTACAACCAATGTGAATGCGAGTGTATGGGGTTATTATTTCCAGGCTCAGAACAGAGAGATTTCAGGAAATGAAATACGAGGTTTATTGAATCAATTTTAACACAAAAGTAAAATCTATAATTAGAACAAATCGAGAGAAATATTACCTCAGATATTCCCTTTGGTGTCTCCCATACCTAAGACCTACGTGCTTTTGGTTACAACGTGTCAAATGGCCTACTATCTCTTTTTCTATTCTTCACATGACCAACTCTGTTCGCGGAGGAGAAGTCTGTCAAATTTGCTAATGGTCACATCGTTTTCTTTCACTACTACTAATGCTCAGATTTAGGCAAATTACTTCACTTCTGACAGCTGTTTTCATCTTTTAATAAAAAAAAACCGATTTTTCCTTTCGAAGCTAGATTTATTGAGTTTTGTGACAAATATCGATACTTCGAGGGTAACCAGGGGGGGGAGGGGCTCTCTTCTCCAGTGTATAGCGGTCAGATTACCCTCGAAATATCAATATTTGTCACAAAATTCAATATATCTGGCTTCGAAAGGAAAAATCGGTTTTTTATTGAAATATTTTTTTACAAGCTAGGAAAAAATTGGTACACATTAAAAACAATTGTTTTCATCTCCTTGTAACCTTCTCTTCTGAGCTTCGGAGCTATTCAAAAAGATATCCCTGCGCTCGCTCGCCAATAAATCGACTGGGAATACCTCTGCTATGACCAATACGGCGTTACCTGATACCGTACGGTAGTTTCTGGCGATTCGTAGCGCCCCTTTTTGTTGAACGCTTGCCATCCTAGTTCAGTACTTGGCAAATTTTTAGGCGGTTGCCCATTTCTCCGCACCATACAACAACGTTTAATGAGCCGCCCTCATAAGCAGTTTGCATTTACTCGCACTATCACCACGAACGTTCGCCATGAGACTGCTCAGTGAGATTACAGTCCGCAATGTCCTATCGCATGCTTTCTGGATGTGCTCCTCATAAGTCAACTAAGAATCAAAAGAGTCACTCCGAGATATCTCGCAGATTTTTTGGTCTCGACTATTTCGGAGCAGACTGTTATAAGTATGACGGTTGGTGTCCTTCTTGTCGCCAGCATGGCAGTTTCAGTTTTCGAGGTCGCCAGCTGGAGTCCATGCAGAGATTTTCCTACACCCCCCTAACACCCCCCTAATACTCCCCCTGGAAAGTGCATACACCCCCCTAACACAGAAAATTTTCCTACACAAAGGGACCTTTGTGTCCTTTGTTCCAAAGGGACACCCCTCCTAAAATTCTCAACACACCCCCCAAGAAAAATGCCTGGGAAAACCCCTGAGTCCATGGTTTTCCATCCAGCCTTCAACTCTTCTCATTGCGTGATTTAATTTGAGCTGGGCAGGGTGGGAGGTTCTGGAGGTAATAACAGCTGCTACATCATCAGCGTAACCTACCAAGAGCACATCTTGTGGCATTTCAAAGATCTGGTCCGAGAATAAACCCTTGTGCTGCTTCGGCGGTAGTATTTTTCCCGATAAGGAAGGATTCATTAACAAGCGTACGAAAGAATCCATAAGCTTATGTGTTACAACATTTTTGTACATATTTTAAGTTCGTCGATTACTCAAATTCGAATAATAATAATATAAATTACTCAATATTCTTACACTCAGAAAAATTTCACCAGCTAACACTTTTTTAGAATCACTTTAAATCAAAAGCTGAAATCACTTTGAAATAAAAAGCGAATTTTATATGAATTCCACTTTATTATAAAAATTTTCTCTTCAAATCAAAATTTTTCATCATTGAATTAAAAAGAAAACGTATATGGCGCCAAATCATATTTGAACATTTTTGATTCAAAAATTTAAGTTGAATATCTCTCAAATAAAATAACTTTCAATAATCCTCTAAAACGGACTAAGTGCACACGTCTCTTCAGTGAATATCGGCATCACATCCGACATTGAGCCCATAAATAGATGCTGCAAAATATTCAAAAATTTTTCCAACTACTATTAGGTACGCTCTATTTCCAAATCTAGTTTCCGAAAATCCTTTATTTAAAGTTTCAAATTCCAAAACAATACCCGTTTCCTTTCTTTTGAATCTCCGTACCAAAAGGAGTCTATTTTTAGTTCAGCTTAAGGAAACTTATTTGTGATCTGAGTATGTATTTTGTTACACACTTAGTTTAAATAAATAAATACACACCACCAATATTTTTCGTTTGTGTGAATAGTAATGCAACATCACCATATAATTTTTTTTACAGACCAATGAAATGAACTAAGCTTTGGAAAAGTGAAATTTTTAAACTACTCATAAGGATTGAACATTTTTTTTCTGATCATTTTGGTGGCTCCAACCATTATTTCATTTGTTTATTTTGTTTATTTGAAATTTTCATTAGCAGCTTTTGAGCTCAGTATAACAAAACCCCCCAAACTTTATTTCTGCAATCAATTGTCAAAACTTCCATGTTTGGCATTTTAATTTTTGTTTTTATATACACTACCGTGCAAAAGTGTAAGGACATCATCGAAAAAATCGATTTGTTGAGTTTGTGATTGTTTTTTATTGTGTTCAATAACATTTTATGATTAAATCTTGTATATAAACTAGAAAAGAGAAGTTTTCATTATGATGTACATTCATTTGCATTAAATTAGCTGATTATTATTAGTCAAAATGGACGAATTATAAAGGAACCAAAAATTCTTATTTTGAAGTAGCATCATTTTTGAGATGTAATTTCAAACAACTGTCACTGTCAAATTCATTCACGTCATTGTTTACACGCGCGAACCTGATTGTGATCGCTGAAAATGGCTCGAAAAAAGGAAAATTCACTTGAAAAACGTTCAGAAATACTTATTTTGAGAAGAGTGGATAAAACAATTCGTGAAATTGCAAATATTGTCGATTTTTTAATGTTTGGAGTTGAAAACACGTTGAAGCGGTTCGCCGAAACCAACTCAAATATTAATCGAAAACGCTCCGGCCGACCAAAAATATAACTCAAGCTGATGATCGACACATTTTATTGATGAGCAAGCAAAATCGGTTCAAAACAGCACCAGATATTCGTGCCGAAATCAACGGAACCCTGACGAATCCAATTTCGGTGGATAATGTCAAACGTCGTTTGCGAGAGAAAGGATATTTAGGTCATGTTGCTGTAAAAAAAAACCACTTCTACGACCACAAAACAAGCGGAAAAGATTATTGTTTGCTCGAAAATATAAAGATTGGTCAGTAGATCAGTGGAAATCTGTGTTCTGGATCGATGAATCAAAGTTCGAGATTTTTGGATCCAGGCGGCGCCAGTAACATGAACGGTATAATCCCCAATGTATTGCGCCAACAGTTAAACATGGCGGAGGCTCTGTGACGGTCTGAGAGTGTTTCAGCTACGATGGCTTTGGAAAACTGGTCAAAATCGACGGAATAATGCGGAAGGAACAATATCACAATATTCTTCAACGAAGTGCCATTCCATCTGGCATTGGTTTGATCGGCAACGGATTTACTTTCAACAAGATAATGGTCCCAAAAACATAATTCATAACGAAATAGTATATTTTCTAGTTTATATACAAGAATTAATCATAAAATGCTATTGAACACAATAAAAACAATCACAAACTGGCCTGACGATGGCCTTATACTCTTGCACGGTAGTGTATAATGAGCTTATTTGTCACTTGTTACACTTCAGTTTTCAGAAGAAGAAAAAAAACCGTGCAGTATCATAATAAGCATTTCGTTGCTATACTTCTGCCTATATTTGTCAAAAAAACATATATGAGAAGTAATTTTCAAATTCACTACCAATATTATATTATCATAAATTTACATATTCAGTTATATTCAAACAAAATCAAAATCAGTAAAAAGCATACATTACTAAAATGCTCCCACAAATTCAACGTTTCTTTGAGTGTTTTAGACAGAAGTTATCTTAAAATCAATCTTAATTAGTAATTAACATATCTAATTTTCATCTCCGTTAAATCAGTCTTAATTAAACTTTTGTAAAAATTTACTTTCATTGAGATTGTACTGCAATAAATGTTCGCAAATAAAACATATGTAATTATTTACATAAACTGTACCTAGCATAAAATGGAGTTGACAGTTTTTTTTATATTGAAAAGCGAGTACTTTTTATCAAAAGTCAGGGTTTTTCTCTGTTTGAAGTTCAATAAGCTACAACACCAAAAGAAAATTTTCATATTGACTTATACGTTTTAATTTCATGGTCAGCATGCAACTCAATATCCATATCAAAGCATTAAATGGAATAAAAAAAAGATAAATTATTATTGACACAAATATTTATCATATTTATCACTTGAAACGTTGGCTTCCAAGCGCAGCTTACTAACATTTAGCACTATCTAGCTAAAACGTAATCAACTCTAATGTGGTCTCAAACAAGTATTCTTTTCTATATACATGCTTATCAGTGGCGTATCTAGGATTTTCGTTCGGGGGGGGCCCGGTAGCTTCAAACGATTTTTGTCACAGGCGCAAGGCGAAGGAGAGATCAGTTGTCTAAAAATTATATAAGGAAAGCTGATGATTATCTGGGACATGATATTGTGAATACGAATAACCTTTGTTAGAAAAGAGAAACGATTATAGATTATTTGGACTAAGTTGTTTTCTTTTAAAACACATAGGCAATTTTTGCTAGTATATTTATTTTTTCTTTTATATATTACTGTAGTATCACACTTATAGCACATCAACGAGTTTCACGCAACAAGCTCTACAACAAAACTATTCTACGTGACTTCTTAGCAAACATGTCAATAATGGATTCAGCACTAACTGGTATATTCCGATGTATAGTCATGAGAGCCAAGCCTGTAAGACGCTCCTCACTTGTTCGGTTACGAAGATAAGTCTTCACGCGCTTTAAGGTTGAAAAACTTCGCTCCACAGATGCAGTCGAGACAGGAAGGGTCGCTAAGAGTGTAAGCAGGATATGCACGTTTGGAAAGACTTCATTATCGCACAGTTTCAGTGCGCTAATTGCACACTTCGGTATCTCTTGCTGATCATGAGTCCATCTCATCGACCACATATCCCATTCGCCTCGAAGAATAGCTTCATTTGAATGTTTCAGATCATCTTTGTAGAATTCTATTGCTGGCTTTAAATCTTCGAATGTAAACTTACGAGTATTCACGTTTGCTGGTACGAGACACTGGAGCCCAATAATTTTTTTCTTGTGAGATAAAAATCTTTCGCTCAGAGAAGATCCGAGTTCATCGAGGTACGGTATGAACAGGATTCGTCTGTAATATTCTTCAGGCGTATCTGCGGGATGATTAGATCGATATCTGGATGTACCACTGCGTCGTTGAATCGACGGCGTTACTCCTAAAGGCTCACAAATGTCTGAGGCTCTTTTGTAAAGTTTAGCGAACTCCTGGTCCGCACTGGCCCTGATATCCGTTACTTTTTTGCCCACGAGCTCGACTTGCGCCATAGCTCTACTTAGATCAAGTGATTTGCTTTGCAAGTATTCTGAGAGTGTGTGTGTTAAGCCTAACATTTTTTCGCACACAATAAGAGCAACTACGCAATCAAATCGGCATAGGGTATTATGAAGGCACTGTGCCTTTGCAGCATCGTCTTTTTTTGCCTCCACCAAGTCTTCCAGGGATTCGATCACAAAGGGCAAAGCATCCACGAAGAGAGCAACAGCGTCATGCCGCTCTACCCACCGAGTCTCGCAATACCTCATAAGCCCGGAAGAAGCGACAGACGACTTTTCTAATTTATCTTTGAGTACCGCACTACGTCGTGCAGAGTCTCTGAAGAACGTGCAGACTTCGGAAATTACGAGGAAGCAATGACGGATGGGTACCACTTTGGAAGCATCATTGAGGCAGAGGTTTAGGCAATGTGCTGAGCAGTGTGTATATACTGCCTTCGGATATTCATTTTGAATTATAGCTTGAACACCACGAAATTCTCCTCTCATAGCAGATGCCCCATCATAACCTTGACCTCTCATCGCGTTTAAATCGAAGCCAAGGACTGTAAGTCGTTCTTTAATGGTTTTCGCCAACCCAACTCCAGACATATCGTAAACTGGAACAAACTCCAGAAAATCTTCACGAAGAGCCATGCTGTCATAATCGACGTATCTGACACAAAGCGAGAACTGTTCTATTCGTTGAATGTCAGTTGTCTCGTCGGCAAGAACAGTAAAAAATTTTGCTTTCGATGTTCGAACTATTATTGCTTGCTGGATGGTTTTTGCAATGAGTCCAACGATCTCATTTTGAATAATTGGACTCGTATACATTGCGTTGCTACCCGATTTCTCGATATGGTCTAGTAGAACCTTATCGCCACTTGTAGCACGGTAACGTAGAAGGGTCCTAAAATTCCCATCGTTGTGTTCTGGCTCGTTCAGTGATAAGCGTCCATAATCAACGTGACCTCTAAGTGCTATCTCTTGTCGTCCACAGAGAAGAATAGTTTCGACAATGACAAACAATTTTTTCCTATTCTCAAAAAATTTTCTTTTCGCTTGTTGATTCAATTGAAGAGCAACTTCGTCTTGCTTCCCATCATATACAGCGAGAAAGTTAGCGGCATCGATTGCCGCAGCTTTGTGAAAATTGAGACGTGAGTGATTTTCAAATGCTTCAATAGCCCTCTTCCAATTAATAAATGGAGATTGTACTAATGATCCCACTTGATGGGAACCTTTGCCGACGCCGATATCACGATCAGAGTTAGGTCCAAAAAGCACGCAAAATTTGCATAATGCTCCCTTCAAAACGTCAGAATAAGATAACCACGGAAACCTCTCTAGCCACTTCAGCTGAAACGTTCGTTTCTTCCCCGCTATACATTGCGGCTCGAATTTGTGCGATCCATCTGGTTTCCACGTTTTCCTTAGTAATTGTGCTTTTTCCTCATCCTTTAGATGCCGATTAGTCTCAACGTAATTCCCGACATCATATTTATTCACCGTAGCAGACTGTGATGTTTGCGATGTATCGGGCAGTTGCTTATTTTGCACATCAGAACCAGGTTGTGACAAAACCGTGTTCACTTTAGACTCTGTCGACACGAGCTCTCTTTCTCCCAAATTGAGTTTCGAAACATTCGTAATCGGCTGAGAATAAAAATACACATATGGTTGAATCGCAAGCTTTCAAAATACTATAAAATTTTAAAGTTTGGATCGATTCCTACTAAGTTCATAATGCTATTAGCCTATTCGTATATAACTATTTAGCCCAATATCACAAGAATTGTAAATTCTAGAGTGCAAGCCGATATTTTTGACGAAATTTAAAAGCACGTAAAACCTTAATGGCTGTATAAATGTAATTAAAATTTAGAGTAAAAATTCGGAGTTGATCTGTTTATTTGTGTGAGAAAGGTTTGAGTTTTCAGAGCTAGTAGGCTACACATACAAACACGTACATACAGACATTTTTTCAAAATGTGTTCTGAATGTTTTGAAACATTTTGAACATACTGCCATGAAAATCTGCATGATGAAGCAAAAAATTAAGTAAACGAAAGCTTTTTACGTACCTCTTGTATGCCTGCCTGGTTCGCGATCGCATCTACATCGCATTTTTTCGGAACTTTGGTGAAAAAAGAGGTGATGGGAGGTGTTTCTGTCTTCCTTTTTGCACTCATTGTTATACGTTACTCGAGTTTCAAACTTCAGTACAACACAATAGAGTGCTTGAACTTTAAAACAGTTTACAAAATTCAGCGTGCTTGCTGTTCGCTGTCGTTGATGTTTTGATGAACTGAGATGGTAAGGGCAAAGATTGCGAGCATTTAAGAAAAAGCTCTATGGCTCGAACGCGCTAAGAAATATAGAGATGCATGTATGCATGCTCAGTGTCAGAGTACGGCCGCGTAGCGTGCGCATATATAATATACAAAATACCTAATAATGCCACTCATCGCTATATCCTAGGCGAATGTCACACTCGGCGGTTCAACCGAAGCGATTCCTCAAAATGAAACGGATAAGCAAAGTAAATAATAAATAATTTCATATAAGTAAAGTGCTCATAGACGAAATATAACTCAGTATCCAGTGTTACAGTTCAGTTAATACTTAATCTGTTTTTCAGAAGAAAAAAACTTTGGCGAGGTTTCGGGGGGGGGGCCCGGGCCCGCGGGCCCACCCCCTGGATACGCCACTGATGCTTATTGTATTTATAAAACGATGGAAATTCATTTTCAATACTCATAATGCAAGAGTTAATCGTCATAGGTGCTTCAATATCTTGATTTGAGTATTTATTCGCATGGTGATAAGTGAAATTTTAATGGTTTTGCTTTCAAATATCGTTTTTTATCGATGTTGAATGTGAATAAGCTACATATAATGTTTGTAGCTTACTTAGCAAAGTTTGTTAAAATGATACATCCGAAATCTGTACAAAATGCTTTCGATCAGATTCAAGCTTGGATCTAAATTGATGACCAAATATTCGGCGAACTCGTTTGGTTGATTTCATTAAACGTTTTGCCCATTCAATTAAAACTATAGTTTCATACAATTAGTTAAATTTTACACTCATTGAATATTGAAAATGATGCAAATAGTATTTTCCATCCAATTAAGACACTTGTCGTAGTTTGGTATTTTTGTCAGGTCCAAATCTTACAGTCTTCAAACAATAACTGCCAAGTACAAAATATATTCTGGTATTAGAATTCTTTGGAAAATGGAATTAAAAAAAAAAACATTGAAAAATAAAACTTTTGCATATGTGCACATTCAAAAAACTTGTACCTGCGTTATAGCCATAGGTCTGGATTGTTTTTATTTTACATTTTCCCCCATCATTCAAACAATGAAAAACACAGTAGAATTATAACTGTTTCCAAAAGGGAAAATTTTTTGATCCCTAACGGTTTTGGAAAATGTTTTATATCAATTTCCGTAATATTTCTAATGAATAACGGGCTGAAATTGTTCGTGCATTACGAAAACACTGAACAAAAAACCATTCGAATACAATGCTTACGAGTGAAACCGTCACCCTTTTGCATCAGAATGGGGTTGAAAACGAATTCGACTAAGTGAATCGCTGGAAAGTAAAACAAGTTGAACATTTTCATAATTTTATTTTCCTACGAAAAAAAGAAAACCTTACGAAATGTACCTTACGAAATGTAATTTGGATATTTCTGAGTTTTGCAAATTTGTAACCTGAAGCGTAGGTTGTTACTGTTGAAGAATTATTTATGGTAAAAGCAACAGGCTACGGATGCTATTGGTTGACATTTCCCTTCAGTTAGGACGAACTTTAACTTGTTGATGGAAACTTTTTTGGGTCTCGAATTGATCTTTTAAATGATGGGATAGATGGTTTTAATTTCGCAATATCAAAAATGTTGAACCACTTTGAGGTTTTGTAAATGAAGTGCAAAAAATAAATACAACTTGAACTTTTTCGTGACAGTGTCGCTACTTGTCGCGTAAATGTATTGCTCATTACAATAGAAACACTGCCTTTACACAATTAAGTTAGTTAACAAGCTGCTAGAAACTCTTTTGAAAATCAGTTGAAAACGTTTCTCAGAGTTTTTTACTAATGTTCGAATACCGTTATATACCTCCTTCATTATGAAACCAACATATCCTGCGTACTTTGTCTCGATCAGAAGTAATATGGGTGAAACAATTTTATATTATTGAGGGTTACTACTCCCGAAGAAGAACAAATTTTAAAAATTTGAATTTAATAAGGTTGACTTCATAGGTAATGCTGAAAGTGATAAAGTTATGTCACGCTAATATGTTGTAGAGATACCGCTCTTTTGGGATTACATATTTTAAAAATCAAATCAAATTTATGTATCATCAAACTTATGTATCGTTTGCATTTATTTGTAAAAAGCTAAGCTACAGTGCAGCCTATCATTGGTTGCCTATCTTTTTTGCATCTAAATCATTGGGGCATCTTTGCGTCGCCGATAAATAAGTGCTGCAATTTATTCAATATCATGAGTTAGAACTTTTCCCCTACGATATCTAATGAGCCAGAACTTTCCCCTTGTGTTTACATTTTGTAAATTTATTCATTTATTTATTTTCCATATATTTATTATTTGATTTGTTATTTATTTATTATATATTTGTAACTAATTTATTTATGTGTTATTTATTGGCTTTGTATTCATCTGTAGTTTTTGTATTTGTTTTAGTTGCATTCATTTTTTTTGTTTCGTATTTTTGTACATGTTCTAAGTTTATACCTTGCTTGGTGAAATAAATGAATAAATAAATAAATAAATTGATGCTAGCCAAAAACGTTACAGCCAATGGCTCCAAGTTTGGTAAGTTTTTTATTGCTCAATTGAATGTCATAAAATTTAAAGAAATGTGGTTTCAACAAAGTGTGACAGCATCCCTTATTACTCATATTATAATCAATTTATTGAAGGAAACCAGAGACGCTAGACGACTTGAAATCCGATCACTTTGACGGTCGGAAATTGGGCTCTTACGAAGCGCTCCCTTCATATGCACGAAATTACATTCAAACACCAATACCGTGCCGTGAAATCAAATCATGGTCATTAACACGAATTTGATGTATTTTACTTCATTTTAAAGTATTAGACTTCCAATTCTTCATAGAATCCTTCTATGTTCATTTTGAATCTAAATATTTCATCCTGTAAGCTTCCTTCTTCCTGGAAATCTGCAAATATTTTCTCTCTCCTTAATGAAGGAGATTTGCCGACATCTTTAATTAGCGTCCCCGATTTCCTATCTTGCTTTAAGGGCTGTTTACAATAGATTAGACTCGATAATTGAACCTTTTCTTGCTTCTGAGCAACATGGTTTCGTAAAAAGTCGGTTAACTGTTTCCAACTTACTATCGTTCACTAATGCATTTGTTTCCGCCATCGACCAGCAAAGTCATGTGAATGTAGTATATACAGACTTACTCAGGGTTTTTGACTCTGTGAACCATGACATCCTCCTTTTAAAGCTCTATGGGATCAATGTATCAAGTCAACTCTGCTGCCGGTTTTCCTAATACCTTCGTGATCGTGCTTGTTTCATAACGGTTAACTCTTGTTCTTCTCTCGCCTTATAATCTACATCTGGTGTTCCACAAGGCTCGATTTTTGGTCCTATGCTTTTTCTTCTGTTTATAAATGATCTTGACGATCTAAAAATATTCTTGTCAGTTGACGATCTAAAAATATTCTTGTCTGCTCTGCGCAACTAGTGCTCTGTCAATTGTACTAAGCTTGATGTTGCTAAATGCTTCTAGATGTCCCATAAATGTAATCTATCTCTTTCATCTGTCCTGCTGATAATTTCAAGGACCTACTAAACTAAAATTCGATGTCCACATCTAAAGCTTAGTACTGTGTTCGATTTCACGTGAAATTTTCAAACAACATTTCACGTGACTTTTTACTCACGTACTCACTTTTTAGCGTGAAAAGTTGCTTCTTTTTGTCAAAAGCTACTTTCAATCTTTTCATGCCAATTTAGTTTGTGCAGCTCATTCTTTCGAGGTAAAAAGTGACATTTGGTGTTTGAAAATTTCAAAGTTAAGTTGTGCAAATGTCTTTTCAATAACAAAATCAATCGAAAATTGAAAATTGACATTTTATCCGTCAGAAGTGAGCAGTGTCTCTGGTTTTCTCCCATTTCAAAATTTTCGTTCGAAAGAATAATGAAGACGTGGTAAAATTTAGTTTCACGATAAATTCAGTAAATTTCTGGAGTGTTGTTATCGAAAATTGGTGCCCTAATTATCCTTACTTAATTGATGCTGATGAGTCTGTAAAACGCAGTTTTACTCACTCACTATTCCTCAAATTCCGAATTCGCTACTGTGAGTATAGTATGAGTCTCTTCTTTCTAGGTATACTAACTCGTTTGTCAAGTAGAGTGTATTTAGAATGATGTTTCCTTTATAAAATTATTAATGGTTTTGTAACTTATATCGTCAGTGCGCAGTTTTCCTTTCGGCACTTGGAATGTTTTAACAGGCTTCATTTACCTTCAACGTTTTGTTTGGTCTTACTTATACCTATGTTTATTCTCTCTTTTCGCCCTTGTCCAGACAGTATCATTGTTTAAATGTTGGTCGTTTCTGCCTTCGTTACGAATTTTTAAAATAATTTAAGAATAAGTATTATATCTTATGAAATGAATTACATTAATTGCTTCTCTAATTATTATTCAATGACTTCCATTTACTGCTTTTTCCATGATTTCGTTAATCGAATTTATAATCTTTTTTCTCTTTCTTCTTCTTTGTTTGAAATCTTGTACACTGGTGACAAAAAATTTCCGAAATTCATTCAAAAGTTTTCGAACATTTTGAAATATTTCCTGGAATGTTTCATACGATTTATTGATTTATCTTTAAACTGAGTGAAAATAATTACTTAATATGTAGTGTCAGGTCCCTTGTTTTTTATGACCTGTTCTAGTCTATCGAGCATAGACTCTACTAGACGTTTTTATGAATTCTTGTCGAAGTTGGTTCCATTCCTCTGCTAAAGCACTCTTAAGCATGGAGATACTTGTAATTCCACCCATTCGCTTTATGTTTTTACCCAAACGAGCCCTGACGTGCCTAATAGGATTAAGATCTGGGCCTTGTGGTGGTTTTTTCAAGACTTGGGACAGTTGCATAACAACCACTGACGAACTATCCAAGATTTGTGCTTGGGATCGTTATCTTGGTAAAAATAAAAATTACTTGTTTTATGAAAGTTTTCGGCGTATTGTTTTAAAATTTTCTTTCGTACGTGTCAAGTAAATATTTTTGTTCATTGCAGTGTCAATAAAAACTAAATTACCAACACCACTGTAATTTAGTGTAATTTATTAATCAAAAATAATTTCTTTTCAAAATTTTACCCTTTATTTCTGAAATTTTTAGCGAACACAAGTTTCTTTT
Organism: Nemotelus nigrinus; assembly: GCA_947369275.1. Classification (NCBI taxonomy): domain Eukaryota; kingdom Metazoa; phylum Arthropoda; class Insecta; order Diptera; family Stratiomyidae; genus Nemotelus; species Nemotelus nigrinus. The sequence continues at coordinate 45,742,963 of OX376374.1, forward strand.
TCCTGTTGATTTCACTGAATAAAGATTTCTTCCTACAAATCCTTAATTTAAGACCGTTCGCATTCAATAGTTTCCGTTTTGTAGCCGTGTGAACTTCGTTTTGGTTGATGTATTTCAATTTCACAGCTAACTGAGTAGCATTTTGTTTCGGATCACCTTTTATCACTTTCTGTTATTTCCTTTGGACGACCAAAGCTTTTTTGCTATCAATTACATTCTCAGTATAGTATCTTATACTATCAAATAAAAATGTTGTACTTCAATTCATTATGCTTGCGATCTTTCGGAAACCTTCGAAAATAACTGAAATATTTTCTCGTTGCTTCAATATCATAAAAGTTATCGTAAACCTTATTTATTAGACTCAAATCGGTCTCATGAAAATAAAGCATTCAAATAATGATGATTTAAGGGTAATCAGTTCTTTTGGCCCATTTCTGATGTTTAAGCCAGCTGTTAAAAAAATACTCGCGACTTTGGACCGCCTGTCCTCTAGAGTGTAGTAGTGGTTCCATATTTTGCTCATCGTTACAATCGTCGAAAAAAAGTCCTTTCGATCACGCAGTAACAGTGCAAACAGCGCTCCAAACGCGACACCCATTGTGCGTTTAGCTTTTTCGTAACCAAATGTTCATTTAAGATTGGAAACACCGAGCCGTTTAACATGTTCACGGCCTTAACTATCTCGCAATTGCATCTTACGGTCATTGAAAACGATACGACGGATTCTTGAGTTGTATAGATTTTTGAGTTTTTTTTCGGTTGACCTGGAACTGGTTTGACCACGTTTAAATTCAGAGAATCAAAATTTAAACCATTTTATCTGATTAAGCAGATACCCCATAAAATATATCGAGCTTTTCTTTGGTTTCCTTTGCTTTTTTCTTTTTTAATTAGTAGTGTTTAAGTTGTGCACATAATTCTACTTTATCCATTTTATTGAAAACCAACAATTGTTCGCTTACAATACCTGCCAAACACAAAGTAATTGTATCTTCCTTATTGCAGCATGTAGTAGATTCAAACTTTGCTGGCAGAATTAATAATCATGCGACAGAAAATATTTTCCACATCTAGGAGGAATCGGATCAATATGCGCGTCTTGAATCACGCTAAAATTGGCTCAGTTTACCTAAGTAAAATGGTAAAGACTGTTCTTTTATTATTTTGCAGCTTTTAGCTAATAAATAACAACTCTAGGTTACTGAATGTTACTGTATGACGTAAGGTGGGAGTCTATGTAAACGCCTCAAAATTAGTCATATTTTAAAAATGTGTTAGAAAGTGATAAACTAATTTTATTGTTTTAAATTTTTAACGTATCATTATTTAACCTTTCTAAAGTAAAATAAAAAAAATCGTTATTTATTTATATTTCCAAAATGGTCGCTCAGGATAATTTTTCGTTTGTCGTCTCCGACGCGAGGTCCATTGATTCGAAACAAAAAAAAATTCAATTGTTTTCTTTTAACAACATATTAACGAGAAGGATAAACCTTCTAAACACTATCAAAAAAACATAAAATTCAATATAAAATAAGCCTTTGAAAAATAAGTCCGTATTTTGGTCTATTTTTTCGACATTTTTTACTCTCAAACAGTATTTTACTAATGCGAAATATCTGAAATTATAAGTTTATGCTTCCGATAATAATGTAGAGAAAAGTCTCTCAAAATTTCAATACCTTGTTGAGTTACAACACGAGGAATTTTTAAAAATACAGTTTCGAGATAGTCGCGTTTAAAGTTCAAGTACAGTATGACTGCACGTTCCGGCGCGCTTGATTATATTACCTAAAACTTCGTAGATATGAAAAATTTTTTTTTTTCCTTTCGTCAGTACACACTCAACATACTATATTTTCAAAATATGGGGGAAAAATTGATTTGTTTAAATTTTTATATGGACTTCTACCCGTAAGATTGAAGTATATGTACGTAATAAAACAATCAGTTGAGCATCTTCATTCGCAATCCATTATCTTAATAGTGCTTATTCAACGTTGCATCGTGTATAAAAATGATCAGTTAATTTAATGAGAAAACACAATTTTCTCTTCAAGTAAAAAAACATTCATTGGTTAATATTTTCCAGAAAAAAAGTATGCTATCCTATGTAGCCGATAATAGCTTTATTAAGTATATAATTACCTCTCACACATATTATCAACACGTTCTTGCATAAGCAATTAAATACTTGATATCTTTTCATCCATTCATATTGATGTTACTTCAAAAAAAAAAGGATGGACGCGAACATGCATGGTCTTCTGTAATCAATGATCCTTTCTTAATTAATATGCATGTACACGCACCATTTGCTGTGAATGAAACAAATTGCGAACCTGTTCATGTCAGATATATGTATGAGGGACAATGTTCAAGCACAAAGGATACAACGTCAATTAATGTATTTTAATATAACACACGCTCGATTGAAGCACGTGTTCATGTAGTACGGCCTGTAAAGCTTTCCGAGCTACAATAAAAAGTCTACTGAATGAAATATCCTGATCAGTTTTGCGAGCGTCTGATAGAAAAACAAAAAGAGAAAATATATTCGTCTCTTGATGAGAGAAGCTGTTCAAAACATAGGACACAGCTATATATCCCTTTGTTTTAATTATAGAAACATATTTTACTTCCTTATTTTCTATCGAAACGCTCCAGCAGCATAGATGATTGTTAGTAAAGCCGTTTAATTGAAGATTTAATAGTGACGTTTTTAGATAAAAACATTGGGCACAATATTAGTTTCACTTACTTATAGTTCGTTTCTGGTCTTTTCTAGGCCATGTTTAATTTTGATCGGAAAAGTTATAACATAAATGTTCACATGTAAATAAATTACTTTATTAGCTTCAATTGGCCGAATATCTTGTAAAGCAGCAGTCCCACGACAACCCTCGTACGGGTCTAGGGGTTGAAGCTGGTAGAGAGCTTCATTACAATTTTTTTAATCATTGTGGATACGAGTGTGGAGTGATTAGTTCCACGACTCACTTTACCCCTGATTTAAATCAGGTACCTAAATCAGAGCTAGGTGAACTCAAAGCTTGGTGCGCGGACCCTCGTCCGAACCTGGATTCGAACCAGGGACCCCACACGCAAGAAGCCAGTGCTCTACCCACTAGGCTACTCAAGCTTCTTCTTGTTGCTCTCATAAACTGTGGGAAACCAACGAAGCTAAGAGAAAATAATTTATTTTATATGATAGCTAGGTGTCTTTTGTTTCCCTTCTTCAACGTCCTTCTGTCGAAGCCAACGATATCGAACAATTATATTGTTAAATAATAGTGAGTCATGCCTGCAGAGAAAATTCCTTTTGCCTTATAAATAATATAATATTTCCCATGAAGATGTACACTCTTTCATTCCTTAGCCACCGCATGCAAGATATCCAGCGGTAGATTCCATCTTTACACCAAACTTTGTCCAATAATAATAGATTTTCTCTGTTAATTATTGAATTTCACAAAACCCCAATAAAAAATCTTATGCTCAGTCAATTAGAAAACTCTTTCCAACAGATTGTTCTGAACATTGTTTTTCGTTCATTCGGTCTACGAAATGAAAAAAAGTTGAAATTTGTTGTCTCCCCCACTGTTTCAATGACGCATTGGGAAAATCCGAAATTCCATCGCAACAGCAATTTAAGCAGCCGATAATTAATCATTAACAACTGTTTAAATTTTTTCGATTTAGCAAAAAAGTCCATTTCGTTGGATTGTTGTTTTATTGCTGAATTGTTTGCCCAGTCTGCGCTGCATACTGTGACAATATCAGGACAACTTCAATCGGGCACAGTGTGCGATAGTTTCAAACGATTTACTGCTACTGTTCGTTTGTTGAGTCTATGCCTTCGAAATTGCATAAACTGGCGTAGACAACAATATGGATACTAAATAGCTTAGGGAAAATATCCTTGAGATAAAGAAAGAACACAATAAAAGAACTAAAAGAACACAATAAGTTTCTGATGGAAAGTTTGGCTTCGTACACTGTTTCGGTAAGAGATAGTTTCGGGCCCTGGAAGAAGTTTTACGCTATAGCGCTTTCAATTTATTTCTCGTAATTTGCATGAGATTCACTAGGCTAAGGCTGAATGCTATAAAGTTTCCGCAACGGATAAGTGCGGTGAGATAGGGAGAGATCGTTTTTTGGATGAGAAAGTTAAGGGAAGGTTATTTAATTATTTAAACTTAGATGAAAACGTAGTTTTAGGTAATGATAATATATTGTTGGTGATGTAGGACAGTGCAAAGATTAGATGAAAGGGTTAAAAGGATAATATAACCAATGTCTTCTCACTCAATTTTGAATTTAGGGAAATATTCATTGATATGTTACATACATGACTAAATATAGTGATATAGATCAGTTCAACGCCTCACAATGGTGTAATGATAACAAACGCCAATCTATACTCAAGAGTATATGAAAAGTAATTTGTCGATTATGTTTTCGCGGAAGAGAGTAATACTGAACTCAACTCAGAGAGTAATACAGAAAAGAACGGTATTGCAATTAGAAGACCCAAAAATCAAAACAGATAAAGTGAATATTAATGTTTTTTTTTTCGAAAATAGAATTTCGAATATTATAGTCGATTTCAACCATCTGGTACATTATTCTATTTATATTTTTTTTAAATAAGGTTCGAACGTTCAAAGAACGCAAAATCACAAGGGCCAGGTATATGAATGTAAAGTACAAAACGGTTCATATGTACTTTAGATTTTATTATGATAGTAACTTTTATTCTGTCAATTATTCGATGTACTAGATAATTTCTTTTAAATGCGTAGTTAAAGTAAAATAGATTTTAATTTGAATCAGTTTTAGACTGGTTTTTATTTTAGTTCTTTTCACATAGCAATTCAAACTTCATATTTTTTTCATATTCATATTTCTTTAATCCGCTGCTGTTTGTTGTTTAGTTTTTGTCCAAGTAAAAACTTTTGCTGTGAGCCGTCTACGAAGATACCAATCTCGGCACTTGAATCCAGGAAGGACAAAAGACTGGCATCTCTGAAACCAGTCTTAACATCGTCGAAAGGTTTGCTTACCTCAAGAGGTTAGTCCACTGGTTTAGCGCCATCTTTTTTAGAACCGAAAAGATAGATATTGAGGAGTTGCTACATATAATGCTGCCTCCTCACTGTGGGTCATCATCGGCCACTGCGATGGTCGCAATGATGGCCACACTGATGGCCACCATCACAAATTTGCCTCCACATACTAAGCTACTAGATTTGTCAGAATGTCAGATAAAGCTACAAATCTATACTAGCTTTAAGTCCATCTCCCGTGGATGAATTCAGAGACAGCACAGGCTACCAGTTTATGTTCTGCTTATAACGAAAATTATAAAAATCAAATTATAATGTACATAAGTAATAAGTAATGAATTATTAGGTTGGCAACTATGTAATTACAAAGTATAAACTTTTTAAAATCATATATTATCATATATATACCATTTTGTTCGGGGACCCTTTGCGACTTTTCTGGTAGCCATACAATTTCAAGTTCGTAGAACTTCTGATTTTTATCAGCAAAAAACTAAACCAAGTGAGATCTCACAGCATCATCATCACTGAAAGTTTTACCATCTAAAGTGGTTTGCAAAGATCGAAATATATGGTAATCTGATGGACCAAAATCAGAGCTATATGATGAATGTAAAATCAATTCCCAGCCAAGCTCCGATAATTTTTGGTGAGTGACCAAAAATGTATGTGGTCTAGCGTTTTCCTGTCGTTGGCCTAGTGTTCTTAGATTAGATAGAATTAGTTCCTCCCCTGTCCTAGACAAGCGGAGCAGCAGGGCAGCTGATGTTGGCTTGGTATGCTGAATGAAGTACGTTCATCATTATTAGTTATTAATTAGGGCTAGCTCAAGGTTCTCCTCCTCAGACAGTAAAGCTGCCCTATCCTTTTCTCTGCATCCAGTATAATCAGGTCCAGCCAGCCACCCAACTCGGTAGTATTTCGACACTAGCCCCATCGGTGTAGCGCCATTCCACATCCGATTCTTCCTTAGATGTAGCCCTCAAACTAGCGATGGACTCCTTTTCCAATGGTACCCCTGTACGTTTTGGGTCCAGCTTCGCAGGTACCGGATCTCCTTGACCAGAACTCTTTGGTCTGTCAAGTTCGGTAAATCCGCAGAGCCAATTTCTGCGATCCGTACCTGATAATGCCTTTCTGGGCATGCAATACGGGCAGTGCCTCTGCATTTATAATGAAGAAGACCTTCCGCCAATTATAAACCGGTTCGCCAACTTTTGAAACCCTCCAATTCTCCGTATGAAGATCTGGATTGAAAATCTGAACGATGTCCAGCACTTCCACTAGATTCGAATTGAAACAGGGAATCTATGCCCTGCACCTTTATCTTGGCGCCTGGACAGAGTTCCCCCCAGATTGGAGATAGTCTGCTTGTAGAAATCGGCCGATCGTTGATCTTCGCACGCAAGCAGTCTGATTCCTTTTTACCAGCCTGTGTCGTTCACCGTAAGTCGAAGACTCGAGCTGACCTTTTACAGTTTGCAGCAGACTCCGAATAAAGTCTGCTCTATTTTTAGCCAGTTTTCAAAGCAGATGATTCCATTTCCCATGCTACCATCAATTACGTATCAAACAAGGGACTCTTTGGCCATTTCATTAAATGGCCGATTTAGCTCTGTGTTCAGTTTTTTTTTACAGTCCTGCCTGCCCTGATTCTTTTACTCAGCCGTCGTTTCTGTGCTGAGTCTGCAGCGTTTAGAAGGAGCAAGTGCTCTCCGCTAACAACTGTTGCCCATTTAAGGGACTTTTTATCCTTGGCGGACATTTTGTCGGGGGGACGTTTTTAACTTCCTCAGAAAGGTTACTTTGATTCGTCAGAACCTAGAAGGCTGCTCTTCTAGTTTCAAGAATTAGCAGAAGGGCGTTGCGTGCGTAAAGAGGAGGCGGCATCAAAAGAAGCACTTTTTGACGGTCAGACTGGGTTATTCGCCAAAGCCTTCCCGCTATACTGGCCATAATCGTGCTTGGTGATCAAAGCGCTGAAGATGTACTGGAGATCATTGGAGTTGGCTCATTTGCCATATCACCAGAACATCCTGCAAGACATAACCTCCTGCTTGACGAGATTTGAAGCTGGTGTATTTGTTTTGTTCATGCAGAAAGGGTCCCCACTCAAAGCCGCTATCTCAGTCCAAATGTGTAGTCACCTTGATGATCCCATGGTTATTTGTGCAAGCAGGGCGGCTATGCAAGGGCTGGCACAAGCCTCCATGGGGACAAGTGCTCTGAGCCAGACCGGTTTTAATCAGGAGTCCGACTAAACTGAACTTACACCACCAACTTAACGGCGACAAGACTGAGGACGAAAGGACGAAAATGATCGTATTGACTCGGAGCCGTTCACGAAGCAGATTTCACGCCGTCGCTACCGCTCCTAAAGTCGACTAGGTCCGAAATGCTACGATCAACATCACCACAAGTGCAACAAACGAAACCGTAAGTCAAAGAGAAGTCCGAGGACGAAAGCAGTTGTGGGAGGGCTTTGATAATTTAGCGTAACCCATGATGCACCGCAAGGAGGCGATCTGGTTTATATCCAATACTTTTGTGGAAGTATATTAAAATCAGTATTGAAAAATGCATTATCCATATATCTCCAGCACAAATCAGAACACAAATCATCGAATATTTCTAAAGTTACTAAAATGTAGATAGGAGGTTTATGCTAAACATAGCATTATTTTGTAGGAAAATATATGGTTTCTTTTGCAAAAAAAAAGACTCAGACTAAACTAAGCTCATATTTTGAAATACATTACATAGTATAATTAAGATGTAGCAAACAAATTACTAGCATTCATCTAGAATAGCCTAAAAGCTATCGATTTGCAAAACGGCATTAAATGGACGATTCATTTAAGACTCTGTAAGAGATTGACACAAGAATCTTAATGTTTTTCGTCTCAAATTTTTGACTGATTTCTGACAGACTGTTGCATTCGGGCCAAAATAAATATTCCTTAAAATTAAGAAAAATGTAATGACACTTTCAAAATACTAGTGAATCATGGCGGATGAATCATTGTGTGATGACGCCAAATATTTCGGAAGATCCAATAGTTAACTTTTTTTGCGAATTGAAAGTGGCTATTCATCCGGTGTCATTCAAAATTTTTTCTTGATAAATATTAAGAGTTTTATTGATTTTGCTTGCCAATAATATTAATCTTATTTAAAAATTTTCTATATAAATTTCAAAGCCGTATGTTCATAAAATTTCACCCAAACGCCTAGGTTTATATCTACTGAGCTCGTAAAGCACGATAAGACGTAAATTGGCTTCACAGGCTATATTAAAATAAAACTATTAAATCGATAAGGTAACTATATTTTATGTCGCCAAAAAACTTTACAGCAGGGTTTTCTCGCATAAGTTTACTATACTCATAACTTTGACTTTGATTTGCTATCAGAAAAATTGGCAACGACTTTCGCCCTAAAACTCACTTCTCACATTAGCAACTACCTAATAATATTTCCTTATGTATCTTTCATCATAATATATGCAAATTTATCTAAGTTGGCTTGAAATAATTTTAGAGTTTTTCGGAGCTTACGCGTTCATATAATATGTGACGTTACCCGTGCGCTATATATAGCTGGTATTGTCTAGGCACACTTTGTTTTCGAGCCAGACAAACGTAAGTGTTTTGTTCACAATATTTGAGCATTCATATGTACTTTTGGCCGACAAAATTCTATCTTGTTTTACGTTGATATTTGTTATTTGAAAATAGACTATGCAAAATAAAACAAGTAAATATAGATATGCAATAGATAAAAATACCAAACAAGGTAACTCCTGCGATTAGTATGTTTGAAATGTGTTTTAGATAGTTTGCTGAAATTTTCGGATCATTTATAAGTAGTTCAATATGATAGTTATTGAACTGTTCATATGAGAAACAAAACAAATATTCAACCTAGTGTTATAAATAAGCAAATATTTTCGACGTCCAAATTAAATACGTGTATTGCAGGAAGTCGTTTAATCGCGCTAGAGACAACAATAGAGTATGTTGTCAAATTATTTCAATGCAAAAGCTATTGCTGATTAAAATCGAAAAATAGTGAATTGGTTATTATGATGGCAGCTTACGCATGTAATTGATAACAAATAATGATTTGGTTCAATAAATACCAGCTACTATTTATTCAATACATCCACATTAATATTCAACGTAAATTCGTTTTTCATTTGCGGTCCCAAATAGTATCGTGAACACCTTAACGTAATCATTAGATAGTTCAAACAATATCAATTCATTATCAAATAAACGTTTTCAAGCATGAAATTCCAAAATGTAGCACTACAAATAATCGTTCGTATTTTTTTCAATCATATTACATGACTTCAAATATTAAATTTGCTTGAAACGTTTTCAATATAAAAATAAAATTTAGCTATTTTTAAATATTCTGCTTGTGTTACGCACTCAAGATACTTTCAGTTCGACTTATAATATATTTTACACGGAGAGAAAAGTGTAATGAAATTATACAAAATTTGCAATTAATTTTATTGCAATTGTAGTAATTTTTTGCCCCATTACCTTTGTAATCAATTGCACTACACATTTTACTACTTTGTTGTGAATTATGTATACATGAATGTCTCCACTACAGCGCAATGAACATGTGTGAGTTGTAGTATGTAGTGGAATTGACTATTATTTGAAGGAAAATAGTAAATTTTCATCAAATTTGTAATAACATTCATGTTTTCACATCGAATTTTCGGAATAGTAAATTTTATTATCCACTGTAGTAAAAATCATTGCCGAAATTTCTCTCCGTGTAGGGAGTAATTGAGAAAAGGCTATGAAACATATGTTAAGTTGGTTTCAATAAAATATCCACACACTTAAATTTGATTTATTCTTGCTCGACGATGGTCGGACAGAAATTTCGCACCGATATGAATGTAGGCAAATGTAATACAGCAATGAAATTAATGATGTGTCTCGTACGTTGTGCCAGTAGCTTTATTTATTTTTGTTAGGAAAATAAACTTAAAGTGCACAGGTGCAAATTTATTTCACTTTCGTTGGTACAGCTGCAATTTATGAAACATTCCAAAACTATCAATTAAGATCTCATATTTATTAATGTTCTCAATTATTTCAATGCTATTTGCATTAAAAAATTAAAAGCATATGATACTGTTTCTAAGAACAAAATGTTTGCCTATAATTTGAAAAGTACGTTATTTCCAGATGTTGGCATTTATTGATTGAATTTATTCTTTTAATAGACAGTGAATACTTAATCCATATTAAATAGAACCAATAGCGTTATGGCTGTTAGCTGGAACAATATTAGATTGAAAATTTGCATTACAATCACCTGTAACAAAATATTCTCCTTAATATAAGAACCCCCAAAACAAGATAAAAATAAAAATATAAATTGAAATTACAATTTCAAATAACAAAACCAAACAAATGAATAAGAAGTAAACAATACACTGAATGCAATGCAGAGAAATAAATTAAAATTCTATAAATAAATATGACAGCAATATTACATGTAGGGCACAAAATTATTAGATACAAAAAAGAAATGAAATTAAATATTTTGTTGGTCATGAAAATGGCACTAGGCCGGTAGACTAGAGAGGGTAAGATAAGAAAGAGAGCCTTGGTAACTCTGTTTTTAAAGGACGCTTTCGAAGTTGTGAGGGAGTAGTGTTGGCTCATGCTGTTGAATATTTTGCAGCATCTGTTTATTGGTTCATTATCAGCATATGCGGTGCTATGCCTATATTCAACTAGTATTTGTCGGGATCTAGTGACTCTCACGGGCTGGTTAAGCACAAATCTTTTCTGTATGTAATCGGCATTAACAGTGTCTGTTAACAGTGTCAGTGTCATTGAAACTGAAGCAGGCAGATAACATTAATCTTCTGGATGCAAGTGGTGACAAATTTAGAACTCCTAGCGAGATTCATATGGCGGTAAATCACAAGGATGGTAAAGACCTCTAAGAGCGAATAGCAAGAATTCCTTTTGAACAGATTCGAATCTGTGGCTGTGAATTTCGAAAACCGGGTTCCAGATAATGCAAGCATACTCAAGAAGAGTATTGGTGTAACTCAAAGGTTCTGAAACTCCATGGCTCGCCGCTTAATGAAGCCTAGTCGTTTACTTGCTTGAGAGATAATTTTGTCGTAATGAAAATTAAAGCGGAGCTTTTCACCCAGCACCACACCGAGGTCTAATATATTGTTAACCCTACTAAGTGTCGTATTGCTTAAAAGATAAGTATGATGTACGAGCGTATTTTTTCGAGAGAAGCTAACCACATGGCATTTTGCGATATTGAGAGGTAGGTTGTTCATGCAGCACCAATGATCCAGGGAATTTAGTTTTAGTTGAAAAAAGTTGGCATCAGATGGCGACTTTATGGTATGAAAAATTTTCAGATCGTCCACATAGACTAGATGAGGTACATAAGATAAAACCTCCGACAGGTCTGATATAAAAATGTTAAATAGCAAAGGGCCAAGATGGCTGCCTTGAGTTACTCCAGAGTTGATATGAACTTTTTTTAGAGATAAGCTAAGCCATCTTAATAAGGATCCTGCAATTCCGAACTGCTGCAGTTTGGAAATCAAAATGGAGTGGCTAACACGATCAAACGCTTTGCTAAAGTCAGTGTAGACTGCGTCAATTTGGCCACCTTTCTCCATTTCGCAAAGAACACGGGAAACCAGCTTCATTAGGTTGGTAGTGGTAAAACGACCTTTCCTAAAACCATGCTGCTGTTCGTTAAGTCGAGCATCGACCAGAGGGGATAGCTTATCACGCATGTATTTTTCAAACAGTTTAGGAATAGTTGATAAAATGGCGATGCCTCTATAATTTTGAATTGATCTTCTATCACCATTTTCGAGTATTGTTGTAATGTAAGAGGTTTTTTAATACGGTGGAAAGTGCCCAGAAGAAAGAGATGTATTGAATATGATGTGAAGAGGACAGATTAACTGTGCGACACATTTAATAAGAAAAGTCGGAGGAAGAAGATCGGGTCCAGGGCCTTTGTTACTATCAAGCTCTAAGATAGCTTTCAAAATATCATCTCTGGAAATAGTTATAGCCTCAGCAAAAAATTGCTTTAGATACTCTAGGGAGGTGACAGAGTGATAGAGTACTAGCAGGGCTAAAAACCTCTCGAAAGTTATCTGCGATTCTCATTTTATCGGTTTTATAAAGGCTAATTTGCATTAGCATCCCTAGTTAATTTTGCTCTGATATTCGTAAATTGATCAAATAGGTAAATTAAGTAATCAGTTTTACAAAATCGTGAAATATTTTACATTTCTAGTTGATTGATGAGTTGAACATCAAACATTTGAAGCTAAATATTTTGTAATTGTCGAAAATGATGTGATAATGTATCTGCGTCATGACTGCAATGAAAGTCACTGGTGGCAGTGGAAGCTCACAGGTTGCTATCATGGAGGATTCCGAATCTCTCTGTTTACAGGCTCCGGAAAAGCGAGTGTAGCGTTAGCTAGAAATCCAACTACAGCCGTACCACAAATATAAATTTTCTCCCAAATACTAACAAAAGAGGAAGCGGGATACACCGAATTAGATAACTTAAAGCAAGACACATGCAGGAAGTACTGAAAATAAGAGCGCTCGTTCCTCTGAACTTTAGAGACCTGTGGAGGTTTTCAGACGCAAAGAACGCAAGAGGGTGTGCGGAAACGATGCGCCACCAACGAAGGTGGACAGAGTTACCAATGCAGTAATGACTGCAAGCGTTCCCGTGGAAACTGGATGTTAGGCAGTGACAGAGGTTGAGCCTACCTGTTCCTCATTTCTGTAACTCGTAAATAGAGAAGATTTCTATTACAATTCCCTATTTAACGTCATTTTCCATTAGTGTGTTTCTATATCTGCTAGCAGATCTCAATCGACAGAATGGGAATAGAGAAAATGTTTCCCACTACTGGCAAAGATGGTTTCAACTTGGTAATTGTACTTGATCAGAGAAGCTTCGCGATGCTCAAGGACAGATGCGGTATCGTGCTGAGCTACTTTTTGTATGGGGTTAAATTTATACAAATCAATAAGAGGTAAAACATCAATTCTTGTAATTGTCTATGCGTTAGGTTTCCAGAGTAGAATGCATAAATTTTGTGGTACTTAAGAGTCTCTGAAAAAGGGGCGAAAAACATCAAGTCCGATCATTTTTGTGCCTGATGGTATAACATTTGCTCAGATCAGCTTGCGGCAATGCCTATATTTTATGCCGAAAATTCCCAAAATTGAAAGCTTCCCCTACCTTATTCTTGTACCGGAGCTGCGAATACGTGGCAGCAGGATCACAGACTCAGCTCAGATTAGGACTCAGTGGATAAAGATTGTTGATTATGAAATATTGACAAAACTGAGAACTTGTGTTCTGGTTACTAATGTGTTTGATGCCACAACAGTCAGGCAGTTTTTTTTTTCATTTTGACTCCTTTCTCTCACAACCAACTTAGGGGTTGAAGGACCTGGTTCTGTACATTGAATCGGAAAGACAACAGTGCTAATTGAACATTCATTCTCTTTGACACTAATAGGTTACTATTTTTTTATGTTAAGATATTAGAAACTGAAACTAAAAGTTTATGAATTTCAAATGTATTTCTCCTTCATGGCTTTGGCGATTAGTTTTTGATTTCAAAGTAGAACAAATCTTACAAGAAGCAAAGAATACAACGTTCTTGAAGTTAAAATGATATTTTTAGTAGTTTTGCCAAATATGAAGACATGAGTTTTGTAATAATCGATGCAAACTAAGTTTCGTGAATGTATTTATTTATTATCCTAGTTAATTTTCAAAAGCTCTTTTTTTGAACGAATGACTGTAAATTATTTTCTGGTATAAGTAAAGAAGTGTTTGTTTTTTCTAATAATTCAATATGAAATTTCTAGTACGGAATTATTTGTAACTTAAACTTTTACTACTTATCTACCTATTTCGAAACCAACTTTCAGCATAAGTATCAAGTCAATACGTAGAATTATTATCTACAGACTATCACAATAACAAAAGCGATAATTCTCTGGCAAAGATTTGAGCGAAAGGAGCTTAGCGTAAAAGATTTCAACAATGAAAGGCCAAATGTGAAAGACATGATTAGTTTCATACACAAACTCAGGAGCTGTTTCCTATTCTGTTGTAGGTAGATTCCAAGCTTTAATTACGACGAAATAACATCTAAATCCTCACATGATTTACAACAACCAACAATCTGTTATGCGAACAGCACAGTATAATAACATTCTTCAGAGATGTGTACATATCCATCCCGAACCTATTTTCACGGTATCTTTGATGAAAATATCAACAGTAAAAGATACAAATTGCTTTCAAACAATAGTTCAAACACGTTCATCATCCTGCTAAATATCCTGAATCATCACTCATGCTTGAAATATAAGCCAACGGTAAACTCTTCTCGAAAACAATATTTCAATACAGACTCAAAAAGTACCTCCAACATTCATGCCCACAAATAAATTTTCTCGACTTGTATCTCACTCCTTATCTGGACCAAATTTGCCGAAGGCTGTAATGCTTCATGTCTAGAATAAAAATGAGTGAATCCCTGGAGGAACATTACATATTGAGCGACTAAGTGGTTTTCTGTGATGGTGTCGACCAAAGAATGGATAGATTCCAAAAATTGCCGAATGAAACGAACACTGCTACATATTTGTAGCGTAGTTTACGGTGACTCGTTTCAATAAAGCCCCAAAACTGTTTTGCTTGTAAACAGCCGTGTAATTGGATATGCACGGTTGGCCGCAATGAAAATCCACTCATATGACTAGGCGGTCGTGATGGAGTTCGCATCATAAAGCATTAACGCCCGTGCATAAATTATTCAGTCATGGCATCCGATAAAATGTATTGTGAAGGAGTGATGAATCGTGGTGGCTTTTTGATTAAATTCAATTTAAAATATGGCAATGGAAAATAACCAAAGCCCCATTCTGCGAAAAGCCTCATTAACAGAACTGTTTGTAGCTTGAATTCGAATCAATTAAAATCGAGGGCTTAGCTGGCTTTTGTTCGGGGCTAATGTCTGGGACTGATAATGCTCGTTTCGTTTAATTCAATCGGTTTCATGGTAGGTGGTAAAGCCGAGCCGAGTTGCTCTCTATTTAAGGATATTTAAATCTATGCATGATTAGATTTGTGGGTCTCATGATTATGAATTCTAGCGAGGATAATATGCCGATGAAACTATTTCAGTTTCTAGGACGAGAGTTGAACGTCACACAGTGAGCAACACTGTGACAAAATTTAATTTTGAAGCTTTGAAGCTTTGATTCATATTCGATGAAATAGCTTATGTTAGGGTCTCTCATCGCTTGCATTCATATCAGGCTTTAGGAAGGCATAAAGTACCGCTCGCATCTAGTGTAACTCGCTCGCTTTTTATTTATCGGATATTATCTATTCTGAAACAAAGAAAACTGATGGTGTTTTGGTAAAATGTTTTAATTATTTAAGATAACTACTGCTGACTATTCGTTATAAACTCCAGAACATTGACGTTCAATAAGCAAAATCTTTCAAATCAAACACTATCTATAGTAGATTTAGCCAAACATTCCACCATTTTAATAACAAATCTGAAAGTTTCATGTCTATATCATTTACAGATTAATTTTGTTTTAAGAAGCAAAGATAATTTCCGCAGCAGGACGATGTTACCTGTAGCAACAATAGACCCAATAAAAATGTTTCCACAAAGTATGACAAGTTCATCTCAACCATCAGGAAACCATGGAATAAATTTTCCTTATGGCATCATAAAACTTGTAAATGAAAAATTCAAACATCCAAAACGATTTCGACTAATTTTCTGCATCTGACAGCTGTGTGCAAGTCAAAAAGAAAATCAACAAATTAAAAATAAGATAGACGCTACAATTCCACCGGAATCGTGTATTCTAAGAGTAGCACTGAATTTATACGCTAGAGATTATAGCATTTGAAGGAGGAAGGCTCATTTACACAATTGGGCTGGATGGGAAAAGTAAACATTGAAAGACAAACGAGAAATGATGGTGACATTGAAGACAAATTTAGTTGTAGCAAAATAATTTTTGAGGTATTTCGAATTTAATGAAAATATGATAAAGGCTAAGTCAAATCAATAATTTACAAAAGTATTTAATACCGCTAGATTAAGGTAACAAAAAAAATTAAGCCGATATTTTTGAAGTGGATAACGACAACAACAATTTTAATGCATTACTATTTTTCATTAGAACTTGAAAATGCATTTTGTACGGAATATTTGCTCTGAATACATAAAAACTTATTTAATGACTTAGGCTTGTGCAGTCTAGCAATATACAGTTAACTGATAGCTTCTGCTCGGTATTCGTATTTATTCATATGTATTAATTTTCATATGTATTCATGTTAGTTTTTTAATTCAACAATTGGAACTCGAATTTAATTTTTAGGTACAGTGACTGACATTTTATTTAATGCAGTTCAATTTTTAAACTATAGAACACTGCATCTTAAAAACTAATTGAAAAAACTTTAAATTTCGTATGAAGATTTAGAAAAAACATACATGCTTTTTGATTAAGCTAAATAAAAAAAGGTGACAAAAATAAATTCTGACACTCTTAAGGCTGAAAAGATCGATTGTGGAGCAGAAACAGAGGCCACCGCTTATATCATCCAGATACTTGTCACTACTTCTGTCTGATCGTGTCGCGGTGTTTTTTGTTCTTTACTTCTTTCGAAGAATTGGCAACTAGATGTAGTAAATATTTAGTGTGATATTGTACGTGCAAAGGATAAGAAGAGCTTTTTGAAGAAATGGGCCGTCACGCGATAATTAGTGACAAGTAATTTCTTTCAAAATTAGTGATAGCGAGAATTAGTGATAAGTCCGTTCATCAAGAACGGGATATCCCAGCGAAAATTTATTCAATTTGTTAATTTGAGTCCCGAGAGAATGCAAAGTATCACTGAACGCTTCGCTTATGAAAATCGTATTCAAGATAAGAGCAAAAACACGCCAAACAAAATTTTCAACTTGTCTGATGAACGATTTATTGCACTTCTAAAACCAAGGCGAGCCCAAAGTTAGCGGTTCCAAGATACAGCAAGGGTTGGATGAATCATGCAGTCTAAAAACTGTCCTCCGTGCTCCGAGACCACAACTTCAACAGTCGAGTATAGTTAGAAAAGAGCCATTCATAAGCAAAAAACCCAGCTTCGTCACCTTGCCTTTGCTAGAGAGTATGAAAAATTCGGACTTCTGGAATAGTGTCATATTCTCAGACAAGTCTGAATTTAATATATTTGGCTCTGATCGCATAGCATACGTATGGCGGAAACCTAATACTGAACTGCAAAAAAAAAGAAACTTAAAGCTACAGTGGAGCATGGCGGCGGAAGCGTAGTGATTTGGGCCGGTATGTCGGCAGCTGGGATTGGAAACATGGAGTTCATTGAAGGTAACATTGCCAAAACCATGTACCTCAACATTTTGAAAAGAAAAATTGCTCCAGAGTGCTGCGAATCTTGAAATTCCAAACATATTCCGTTTCTACCAAGACGACGACCCAAAGCATAAACCTGGTATTGTGCAATCTTGGCTGATTTGGAACTGCCCGCATTTTATGTCACCGCCAGCACAGAGCCGAGATATGAACATAATAGAAAATTTATGGCCAATTCTGGAAAATAATATTCGGAAACATAACATTTCCAAAAAGGAACTATTGGAAAAATCTATTTGCTATTAACTTGTAAATTCTATGCCATAGAGACATAACGATGTGGTAAACACAAAGGATCACCATACAAAGTACTGAATTTTGTATAAAATTTTACTTTTCTTTTGTAAGTTAAGGCCTTAGTTGTAAAATCATCATATTTTCATAATTTTTGCTAATTAATTATTACAAACAACAACTGTGTTATTTTGGGAGTTTCTAACTTACCCAATAAATATTTGTTTAAAACATGAGATTTAAATTATAAATTTGTAGCTGCATAAAATAAGCTGTGAGCCACTGTCTGTGCAGATATAATCTGGTTGAATCAGGCGTACAAATTAAGTATTTAATGACGTTTCCGCAAGGTGTTCAATTGCAGACGGCAGAGTTCAAATCAAATAAAAAAAAACTCACACATTTACAGAAAATAGCTTATAGGGGTCAAATCTGGTGATCGCGGACGCGATGCAGTACCACTAAAGCGGGATAACAATTTTAGAGGAGACAGCTCACGAAGTTGCTCTATAGTGGTTTCTGCAGTGTGGAAAGTGGCACCGTTTTCATACAGAGCACACCACACTGTCACTTTTGGACCATGTAGCGATGTTTGATGTTTAGGTGACAGTATAGGTGACAGTAGTAAAATTGTTGTCATTTGCCGTTATTGCCAGCTTTATCTAAATTTGTTAGAGTTGGAATTTCAGATCAAACTGCAAAATTTGCTCTACGGTTGATTTGGTAACGTTTAAGGTCACTGATTTATTTGTGTGTTGTGAAAATTCGCCTATTGTTTCTTCTGTTCGGTAGAAACAAGAACGGGCTCGGACGTGGTTAATTTATAGCGGAACCTGTAGCTCGAAACTCCTGTACTCATTCATGAATAAATTTTTTGCTTGGGCCATTTCATAAACGTCTAATTTTGTGGTTGGGATAAAACTGCCTCCGAGCCGTAACGTACAATTCTCCTTGTTTCAAAAACACTGCGATAGTGTATGCACGTTGTGCGCCCAACATCACAGCTGATAAATTCGCCCGAACAATAAGCTTCCACGCTCAATTTAAACGGTTTTCTAAATGTTTAAATTTAAAATCCTAGCTCTACCATGAGACATTGTCTATAAGCTTTCAACCAGGGTCTTAGACGTTTGACAAATTTTCTAAATTTTACTGAGGCCGAATTTGAAAAAATATTGTCAAAATACATTTTATCTTTCGTTAGTAAAAATCAGTGTTAAATAAATCGGCCACATCAAACTGCTGTATGGTTTGTTAAATTGACAAATTTTCTTCAGTAAGACACAGTCAAAAATTAACCTGCAAAAGAAAAAAAAAGTTTCCTATTGTATGTTAGGCTGTATATCATATTTTCCAATCGAAATGTCGTTATTGTTCAGGCAGCTGTGAATGTTACATTGACATTGGAAAATTATATGGAGTTTCAACATAATATTTACTGAACAAACAAAAATTTCTGACAATCGAAGTGAAATAATAACGAATGCGGCCAGTTATGTTTACTTATGTTATATTTACAATAGGCCAAGCAGAAATAATAAAATCTGCTCGTAGATTCGCCACAATTACTCATCAATCACGAGCATATAAGTATTTGTTCCAGCCATAGAAATGCATAGATAAATATGGGCCTCGAATCAATTTGACGATTGATGTACACAGTATGAGGTAGGCTACCTCTATCAATCAATGTATTGCATCCCCATCGCTGTAAACGAAAAAAAACTCTAGCGCTTAAGATCCGCAAAAAATATTAATTTTATATGGTTAAAATGTTTATGAAATCACATTTTCGTACTCATGATCAAATCATCAGGTTTGGTACTTAGTATATGAACATTTTATAAATGAAAGTGACTAAATCGCCCAGTTACCGTCAACTAAACGTTATTAGACTAGCTCCGTTTTCTAAACTAACACGTCCAGTGAACTTCGTTTTGGTGCGAATCGAAAATTATAGGAGTACAACAATGTTGTGCGGTTTCCGTGGTTGAAATTCCCTCAAAAAGCGAAATTTATGCTCGATTTTCCGACAGTGCATGTTGTGAATTCCCACAAATATTTCCAGGGACAATCTGTAATTTTTTCATCACAGTTTTATATTTATTTATCAAAATCGAGAAAATGAGGAAAAAACAGCAGTTTTGTTTCATTACAGCGATTCATTACAAAAACATATATTTCTTGAAAGAAAAAAAAAACAAATGTCCATTTATTATTATTTGATATTGCTTTCATTTTCGGACAAACCAGATTTTGTGCATTGTGTAAACAAAAATGCTTTTCGCAAGGCTCGAAATCAACGCACATAATAGTTCTACACTGAAAATTGGAACGCATGCAATAAATATTTAGTGAATTTTCACTTATTCTTCTTCGTTTTGAGGTTTTGATATCGGTTATGATGGATAAAATTCTTTTCGACTCAGCTTTTGATAGTGGCAAAACTAAACATTGTTTAAAATATTAGTTAAATGTGAAAATATGCATGTTTATTCAAAATTTTTACGTTATTTCTTATTTTCCAAAACTCTACTGTTCGCTGCAATAATCTCTGCATTTTATCATTTGAAAAAGTTACTGCTTGAACTCTCCATTCGATATTGACAAAAGGCTCCCCACAACCAACTCTACTTGACAAAATTTCTACCTACAGCTAATTCGTTCGTTTTGAACTGTTAAGAGCGATTTGTGGGCTTAGAAATTCAGTTTATTTAAAGATATCTTCAAAAACTCTTTTTCTATTGTTCTTATTTATAATTTTTTATCATCTACAAAATATGCTGTGAATTCTTCTCATTTTGGTCCCAAATAAATATCCATATCTGTAGCTAAATGCTCCTCATCTAAATCTACAGTATTTTCAACTAAGTCAATGCAATTGGTTTCCACTAAATTTAAGCACATATTTCTCAAAATACTACTGGACTCTGCATACAATTTGTAACTAAGAAGTGGCTTTGACTGAAATAGTGCATTAAATATATAGAAGTAGCCTAAACTATGTTCAAGAAAGTAGAGAAATGCTTTTACATGATTACTTCATATGAGAAACACGGAAAAAGAGTGCCGATTTCTTTCGAAATATAAGAAATTTAAATATATCTAGCTTCTAAAAAATGGGTCTTTAAATTTAAAATTTGACTTTAGTAAAAGTAAAATAAAAGAAGCGATTTTAGCTCATTTCATCCCTGGTTCTAACTGAAATGCAAAATGGCGCAATGAAATGCATATTTCGCCTATACAGTTTAAAGTCTTTAGATCAAATATATTTGGTGAACATTTTACGAAGAAGTTTTATTTCATTTGAAACATTTCTCTCACGATTTTTTTAAACAACCAGCATTTTCTCCCTTTACCTTTTTCAAGTTTTAGAAGTCCCACAAAATGGTTGAAATCCCACCATCTCCAAACACTGGTGTAGAACGATTGTGAGCATCATAGCCCGCAAGGGAAACAAGGGGAAAAGTAATTACGATAGAGATACCTCTGCCAATATAAGCAATATAAGTCCATTAAGATCCGCGTTTGGAATTCTTGGGACTCTGTTCCTTCAGAGATGTGGTTGGAGAAAACGCCAACCAGTTAGATGGCAAATGATTTATTCGTGCTACTGCACGCAGACGGCACTATATCAACACACAGAAATTGGGAAGGAAAGGGAAGTAAAGAAGAAGTACACAATTTCGGAAGCACAGAAACCATTATTAAGGCAAGTCATTTTTCGGCATTTATTATGTACTTATTTCTTTGAAAAAAAATCAATTTACAATACCAAAGTAAAAGAATGCAACTTTTCCTGTAAGACAAAACTGAAAATGAAAGGGGCTATTATTAATATTTCATCATAATTCAAAATTGACCTCCTGACTTTTTTTACGTAATGTTGTGGAACACGTTACGGCTGAAACCCGTCCAGGATTGGTTAACACCAAATTGAACAGAAAACACCACAACAATGAAATTCATTCCAAAATATTCAATTAATAAAAAACAAACATAATTATTAAAAATAAATATTCCAATTATGTTTATAAATAACTATCTATCTATCTTAATCTATGAATCAAAGCACCCACATAAAAAATTTGGAAAAAATATTCTATTAGCATTAAATAAATGAAATAAACTGAAAATAAAAATCGTAATTCCAAACAAAGAAAAACAAAGAAATTGATTCATACAACTTTGATTTGAAACATTGTGTCCAATAAATTAGTCTAAAGTTAATTTGATAGATGCTATGAGCTTATTCCGCAATTGACTTGCAATTTTAATAATTCTGTGATAGGTTTGCTCCGTAATTCGCCTACTAAATCTTCAAACCTGATATGACATTAAGGCCCTGATACGATATCCCTGCAGCAGTCCCTCTTTCCGCTTCCACTCTCAATCCTTCCTCACTCAACGACCAACTCAATCAAATCACTTCTTAAACCCTAATCGTCATTGCCCGTCCGTTTTTCTATCACCAATCAACCACAATTTCCATATCAACTTTACTTTGTTTGATTTGCAATTTTTTTTTATCTGCATTCACTATATTGTTCCGAATCAATCTCCAACGTTCACTTAGCTTAGCTCTTAGTTTTTCTCCCGAAGTTTTCTATCAACTTTTCCCTTCACCTTCCAAATCCTGGCTTCTTCAACTTTAGCCGCCACCCATTGACTATCACGATCTTCCGTTTTTCCTTTTTTATCTGAAAATTTTCACTATTTCGCAACCTTTCCGGTACTTTCTTGTGCATCAATACTATCTGTAGCATCCCCAAATTTTAGTTTGGACGTATATCTGTCATCTGCAAAGGACCGCAATGCAGTATACTTTTGCACACAAACGCGCCGTATATCTGCGATTGCAGCGGCGGAATAGTTTGAACCATAAAACCAGGGGTTTTTAATTTAGTTTACACGATAAGGTGTATTTTACCATTAAATCATGCGAGATGGAATCGGTCAATTGCTTACAAACGGAGCACTACTCAGAAGCCTGGAAACTGATCCTTGATTAAAAAATGCATTACATGCTGTACTTGACGAAATACATGAAAGATATATTAACGAAACTTCAACCACGTTGGTATGAAGATAATGCTCCAATGAACATAGAGTCATTCGAAGAAAAGTAACAGCTCACGAAAGTTATCTATCCATATTTTGCCCATCCGTGATCATCATTATACCTGTGCTGAAAATGTCACAAATCTAGTACATTCTGTCATATCAAATCCAAGTACACGAGTTCCTCCTCCTGTACCGATCACCGATTAAGACTATCTGACCCTTATTTTTCCAAACAAGCTACGAGAACCGTTAACACTTAGTAGGAACTCGAATCCAGGATGGGTTTTGTGTCATCCACGCCATGGTTCTTCTGATCTGTTGTATCTTCTTAGGACTAGGTTTGGCAGTCCTTTTATTTAACCGAAGATGAGCGACATCCGACACAATTCTAGGTCCAATCATTTCAGCTAAGTAGAGTATCGATTGCGTTAGCTGATACTCTTGCCTATTCGTTTGAGTGGTGAATATAACTTCAAAGTCCTCCTCTAATTTTATCATGTTTTCATTCACGTGGTTCGATATATTCTTCAGCAAAGAAGTGGCCTGCAGTATTTTACGTGGAACTCGCTTGTGTCTGTTTGTTATTTAGCTCGCAGTTTAAACCTAATATCATCCTTGTATGGAAAATTTTGTGCTGACGAAGTCAGTTTTTAGATTTCAAGTTCTCCCACAATTCCATCTGCAACTTCCCGTCGCTGAACTTTTGGTGTCTCAAGAGGCTGCCTGAGGCAGTTATTCCTATGTTTAATGCCGTGCTGTCCAGTGCTTGCTTTATTTAGCTTTGCCATCCTCGTTTTTCTGATTGTTTGTCCCCCTGTTGGTTTCTAAATCGACAATGACGCGAAGTAATTTTTCACTGAAGCTATTTCTAATTAGTTGCCCTCAGGGCCTTTATCTGTGTTCTTTTGTGCAGACGTCTTATAAATCTCATGATAAGCTATTGGCACCAGTCATCTTGGAGTCTAGTACTTAGAGCAAGATCAGCGCTGATCTGAAAATATGAATATTGTAGAGAGATTTTCCAATTTACCGGGTGAGGGTATGAAGGGCAATTTAAGCACCCTTGCCTTTAACGTAAGCATGCTGTGACTGTAAAATCAATGCAAGCTTGATTGAATTTTTGATGTTTTATCCAATGATCCTTTCCAGAACAGTTAGGAAAAACAACTAAGATCTATTGAAAGATGGTCTTTTAATTTAACAAAGGAAACTTATCCAGTGTTAGCAATAATCAATAGTTATGTTTTCCCGATGACGGGAACATACAAGAAACACAAGCATCAATTATATATATCTCTCAGTCGTGGTAGCGTTAACCAGAACTTATATTGGCATGTTAACCAGAGGCAGGGGCTGGAGATACGGACGGTGCAGTGGAGCTTCTGGCTCACCTCAACTGGTAGCTAGAAATCCAAAGAGGTTGGTAGCTCTGCTCGCTGAGGTGCCAGTCTGAGGTAGCGATCTCTCGCCCGCGGGCTCGAATCCCACCGTATGCTCATGGCTGTATTTTTTCGTCTTGTGTTGTCTTTAAATGCCTGCGACTGGGGATAATAGCAGCGCTCTATTAATTATGTGTCACGTCATAACTTTGTCGGTGGCTGGTTATTGGACTCGTACTGTAGAAACGAAAAGTATTTGGCGCCTAATTGAAAAAAAGAATGAAAAAAGAATGAAATAGATAATATCGGCTTATCCCACATATATCTTCCTACTGCCTTGGCTAAGCACTCGCTTAAAGAAGGTAATCGACGTTATCATAAAAATTAAAGAGAGATGAGCTGATGGCCTGCTCCGCTTGATGAACTACATATGAAGTCTCTCATTCCCCACTAAATTTGATTCTGTTATCAGTGCTCGAATCAGTCTAAATGCCGTCAGTGTTCAGAATGCACCCCATAGTCTTTGGTGCTGTCCTCAAGACTTTACTTAGCTGATTTGACTCATTCGAAGCCTCTATATTGCTGCAAAAGGATCACCTTGAAGACTTTTCCGCCTTGTTTTCCACATACTTAAAAACCATTTTATCATACTTTATCATTTAATACTGTGACCAATCATTTATTTTTGCATAGTTAAACTTTTTTCTGCAGTCGCTCCTAAGATTAGTGATTTCCACAGTGCACCGTTGGGATTTCCGTTTCACTTTGGCTTTGGGTGGATTTGGAACAGCTATTAGAACATCAGAAACTAAAGTTTGGTTCGTATACCCGCACAATATCAATGTTTCACATGTCTTCCAATCACAAGAATGATTGGCTTAGTTTTTCTTTCTCTTGAGTTACCCATAAACAATATAAAAACATACAAAACTAATAATATGTTTGTATTTAATGTACGACTTAGAAAGCTTAATCAGGAATATCTCGGCTAAAATACAAAAACCAAAAACGACCGCTTATAGTAGCAATAAGGACGCACTCAATTTAAAATCATAAGCTTATCGATAATAAAGCACAAAAAATTATTTGATGTTCTTGTGTGATGCCTAATGATTCTTGCATTTTATTTGTTAATATTTTTTAGCATAAGATAAATAGCCAAAAATATTAATCAAATTTATTTGGTGAAAAAATTCAAATCTTCTTTCAATCGCTTTCTCAAACTTTCAATGTTTATCCAATATTAAGTAAAATTAACATATTGTGTGAACTTATTCTCTGCTTTGATAAGCTTAAGAGACGATATACGTTGTCTATGCGATTATAGACAAGAAGGGAACCGTGATCACAAATCAATAACCTTTATGAGTAAATTATTTCCATGGATATAAGTCGGAGATGCTAAAATTTGTCACAACCAGCGTAAATAACAATTAATGATTTCCAACTGCAAGTGGTCACACCAGTCAAGTATGCACTGTGTGCTGGTGTCTGATGAGAATCAGTGCATGCTTTCGAAACTACTTTGTCAAATAAAAATTTTCAAGATAAATAAAAAAAAAAAATTTTCAATTTTAATCATCCCGCAAAAACAATTCCAATTTTATCATGTTCGTTTGTCATTTCATTCTCTCTCTCTCTCTCTCTCTCTCTCTCTCTCTGTCTAAGAACATTTGAAAGAATCTTAAACGAAAATTTAAATACAAAAAGCCCTTATTTTGAATCATGCTATGACCTTACTTTATAAAGACTTCGAATGTAAACGTAGGAAAGTTGGCACCCATGAATTTACATACGGTTGTCTACTTACATGCATATATATAATGTGTGTCATAATCTTCCATCGAACCTGAATTTCAGCAAGCGCTGATCTATTTATATCGAAGCTCCTTACATCGAAGTAATTACGACAAAGCAAATCTAATTTCACAGCGAAGGACCATTTAGACAAGTTTCTTCCACTTTTTCGTCAACGTCGTTTTCAGCTTACAATCGTATGTTTCACGCGAGTCACTAACATCACTCCTGCATGTACGAGTATCTCCACGACGCTACCGTGCTTACGCGTCCTGACAAGCTATGTCAGTCTGCAGCTGAAGGTGCTTGTGAAAATTTAATGTGTAGCATTTTAATAAGGTGAAGAGATGCTGCAAGGATCAGGGCCTCTGTACTAGGTACGAATCCACTTGGTTCTAATGAAAATCTCGTTTACTTAGCACATTCAGTGCATCGTGTTTGCTGGTGTTGTAGCTGTATGTTTAGTTGGCAATTGCTTGTACAGTGAATACTGTAAAGGAAACATTATTTGGAAGTTTCGCAAAAACTGATGGCTACTAAATACGAAAATCATAGGAGACAAAATATTCTTATTTTTGAAAAATTGAAGGATTCGGGGTAAAAAAAAAGACAAACAGTCTTAAAAGTCTGAAGCATACCAATTTGATTTTAGTTTAAAACAACAAAAAAAAGTTCCATCAACACACATTGTATTCATAAATTTTTTCCTCAACAAACTTTTATTTTTGCGCAGAGTGTAGTTTCCATCAAATCTGATGCGAATAAAAAATTTAATACGAGCAGAGCAATTTTCAATTCATGTTATTTGCCGTGTTATTTACCACCTACATTGTTACATGGCCCGATATCAACGGTTACTTTGCATGGGATTTTCGGAAAATCTCTTGGACCTGGTGTAATTTTCTGGGATAAAAATGTCTGTAATCTGCAACATTGCGGGTACTGATGTTGATTTGCACTTGAGGGAGCGATAGTATGCTTGAAAGTTGGCTAACACTTGAGCATTGTTGTCGATTTGCGAACATTTTGCGGAAATCTTGGGGTAATTCTATGGATATTACTTGTCGAAAGAGATTCAGCTTTGTGATTTAGGCAACATATTCGTTTATTTCGAATTAAATAAAGAACTTTGATTAGTATTCTGAATGTATTTAACTCGGACCTGAAAGTAAGGCAGTCATAGTTCTTAGCACATTTTTACGAGCTAGGATTAAATTTAAATTAGGTTCCTATCAAAAGCACGTTAATGTTATCCAGACAAATTTTAGCCTGCTAAGCTGATTAAAGACTTCATACACTACGAACATTTACACAATCTAGCTGAACAAGCCTCGAAAGTAAAATACATATAGAGAAGCACGAGAAGAAATGGATCAGATGCTATATGAAAGAAAAAATAACGTTGATCTCATTTACGCAGCATTTAACGTTATTTAACGCTATTAAGATACTCCGTTATATCAATTTTAATCAAAAGTGGACTTTGCGGGCACATAAAATTCTCACTGATAATCCCTTAAATTAATTTTTTTTTATGTAAAGAACTGAACAAGCTTTAATTCGAGTTCCGAAATTTTCCAGTAAGTAAAATCTACTGGATAATCTGTAATATTTGCATATATTAAGCCTGTTGATTATTGTAAACGACTAAACCTTCGTCTAATACAAATGCTTTATAATTATCATGATTCAAAGCAGTACGTTCAAGTGACTTTTGATAAAGCTAAGTTATTATTTCGTGTGAAAAAAAGTAGAAAGAATCAATGTGTCAAAGAAATCAATGTCTGCACACAAAAAACTCCTTGATTACTATTATATATGTACGAATGTGTCCAGTACAGCAGCCTACAAGATGGCTTGTTAAGCTCTTCTCGATCGTAATTGGCTCGTCTTGCAGAGAGTGTCTTTTCAATGAAAATTGATTTTCACAGCGGTGCACTTCTGAATAGGTATTGAACTGACAGTGGCCTTTGTGTTGCTTTGTAACGTCCAATCGACAATTTAATTTTCACCTACATCTAGGAATAGAGCAAAATAGACTTGATAGAAAAGAGATGTCGGTTTTTTCAACCGTTATTAATTAACGGACTTGCAGCTGCCACTTACATACAGTGCATACAACATGGGAATATTTGCCCTTTTTGAATTTCAAATCTAGTTGCCGAAAATCATGTCAAAAAGTTCATTTTTCTTGCATGTCTATTGTCAATTCATGGTGAGTGTGAAAATTTGAAAGTTTTCACTGCAGAAATCTTTAAATAATTTCACTTTGCACCAACGATAAGAACCCTGAAGCTGTAACCTCACTAAGTATTAAGAATAATAAATGGACGTGCATACTGACTTAAATTATATTAAATGCTCTGAGTAACAGTTTTGTTCGGATTTCTGACCTTACTATGCTTTTACACAATGATTCAAATTTTCTATTGATTGCTCCCAAAAATGTTCTCTATTCTATTAAAAATATTCGTCAAGTCCTTTTTTTGATGCAATTTAAATTATTGCAGCTGTGCAATATTTGCACAGCTGCAATATATTCGAATTAATGAAAGTAATAATGCAAACATGGCGACATACATTACGTGCATTATACATTGTACTGCACGAGCTGCTTCGTTTTAATGCTGACAGTGAGTTTTAAGTTTTTATATCGCCAACTCATAAATAGCTTGTCTTATTCCCTTGTGAACTGCAATAACAGTTGGATAAACCAGTCTGAGAGTTTTTCTTACTAATTTTCGAAGAAAATTAGTATTATACTCGTTTCGCCTAAAATTCATATTTCTTTATGTATATATATATATATATATATATATATATATATATATATATATATATATATATATATATATATATATATATATATATATATATATATATATATATATATATATAAATAAATAAATATATATATATATATATATATATATATATATATATATATATATATATATATATAAATAAATATATATATATATATATATATATATATATATATATATATATATCAGCAAAATGATTAAGGGAGATAATCTCTGGAGTGGCCGATCCGATTGAGCTGATATTTTCGGAGAACGTAGATATATATTATATCATAAGTAGGTCCATGACTTTCGAAAATTCAAATATCCTAAACCTTTTAGCGGCGGCGAGCGTTTTAGTGTATTTTTAGGTACTCCTATATTTCCAAGCAGTGTAAATTTTTGTTAAAAAAAAGTATTGGGAATGAAAGCTAATAATGTTCTAAGCTTAATTATGATAAAGAATTCAAAATTTTGAGCTGTGTGTGGTGTTTAAAAGTAGGCAAGGATTTTTTTTTTCAAATTTTGATTTGTCATTACTTCTGACAAAAACATTGGATCATCGCGAAATTCGCAGAGCGTATTGACGTTGGCTAACATTTAATACACATGAATTTTCAAGATAGTGCAGGTAACCCTGTAGTTACGGAAGGCTCCTGAAAAAAAATCCTTCGAATCATTGACCCTCCTCAAAAATTTTTGATTTTTGATAAAAAATTCAAATCATTGTTAAATTTTGACTTTTGTCCATCATCTCAAATTAAAATTTTGAAAATTCTGATTTGCACAAGAACGGCAACCCATCACCAAATTACCTCTAATTTCAGCACTCGAAAGTTTTGTTCACGAGAACTGACGACCGGATTATCCGATCATAATGAAATTTGCAAAACATGTTGGTATTGGCTAGGACCAAGTCTGATAGAAGTGATTGTGAAATGCGTGCAACTTTGTGGCAGTGATACCATCTTGAAAAATCACTGAGAAAAAATCCGGTTTTTGGCCTATAACTTCCGATTCAGCGAAACTCAACGAAATTGACACAGTACTTGGATCTTAATCTATGTAACATTTGGTGAAAATTTGGTTGGAAAATTAGAATAGGGCTGTCAGCTATAGTGATTTTTGTCTCATAAATCTTGTAAATTTGATCAGCAAAATAAAGCTTTTTTCCCTATAACTTCCGGTCCAGACATGAAATCAAAACGAAGTTCATGTATTAAATGGACCTTAATGTGAAGTAATTGTCGTAGGAATTTCGTACAAAAATCATGAAAGGGCTGCCAGCTATGGCCATTTTTGTAATTTTGCGTAATTTCTTTACTGAGCGATTAAGTCATTAGATTTGCAAATGGGAATGATCCTACAGTGAAAATTAACAACAAATATTAACGCTTTAAAAATTTGAAAAGTTTTGAGGGTGGTAACCCTAAAATTCTTTCCACCCGTATACCTTCCAGCGCAGTGATTCAATCGAAATGAAATTTATTGGTTGGGTTTAACGTGAAGCAGATTTGGTATATATTTTGCTCTGCTGCTGACACAGGGTAACCAACATTAGCCATTTTCGTAATTATTGCACGAACAGATGCTTCAAATTACGTACTCATATGCAAAGCATTTGCGATGAAAATAAGAAACCAATTTTAAAATTTTCCGAGTTTTTAACATTTTTCGCCTCAAACAACGTTTAACCGCTGAAACTTTTGATGAAATCCTGCGATGAGAACGAAATTCAAAGGATAAGTTGATTTAAGTATGAGCTTGTTATGGTAAACTTATTGCTGCTTCGTCGGGAAAGTGTTGCCAGCACTGAACATTTTCATCATTTGTGTTATAGTTGAGTTTTGTTGGTTGGGATAAGAAATGGTTGGTATGATTCTACGAAAAAGTGTATTACGTCTTTCCACATTTTTTTGTCACTCAAAGACAATTTCTTCGAAAATTAGTTTTCTAGCGGTTCAGATGCGTTAGACTTTTTTTAGATACCAGATTTGCTTAGATTTGACAAGATAAGACCCCAATCAAATAAGACTGTCAGTAAACGCTAATAACTTTAAAAGCTAATAAATATTAACTGTAGTTTTATGTAGGAGTATTACAGGCATTAAAAATTGTTTTAGAATCGTTTTGCCGTTATTTCTTCATATTTGTATAGGATGATTCAGATCAAGTTACTTTCGCGTATACCATGAGATTCTTTGAAGTGAACTAGTAAAAAAAATGTTCCACAAGAATACCTACTAACCAGCTACAGATTATGCTAAAGACGTTTCGCCTTTGACTGTATAATTGCAGCCAACTTTTCAGCAGTCCTTTGAATCCGTATTATTTTAATTTCATTTGAAAGCTATAACAATGACTTTTCAAATGAAATGCCATTTCTTGCTGTTTTAAAATTATTGTTTGTCAAATTTATTGAAATATTCTCAAATTTATCCTTTTGCATTAAAATTTCAAAAAATTAATCTATTTATCTTTGAAGTTTATTTCTGCATAACCCAACTTTGTCCTACAATGCGTTTTATGTTATTGTGTGTTTACGAGCGGATCGAACATTCTCTTCGAAAATTTGAAATTTCATTATCTGAGTCATCGTACAGTCGAAAACTCTTTGAAGTTACCCTGAAATCAAGATATCTTTAGCCTTTTGATGGCGTCTGGCATTTCAATGAAGTTTCAGGTAGCCCTATATTTCTATAGTATTTTTTTTTCTGTAAAAAGCAGATATTAGAAACGAAAACCGATAATGTTGTTTGTATCTGATGATGGATTGAAAATTTTCAACTCTATGTGGGCGCTAAGTGCCTAAAAGTAGATAAGATTTTTTTTTTTATTTGGATCATTACAAAATTCGGAGAGCATATTTATGTGCATGAACACTATGCAAGCTTGAGTTTTTGAATAATTATGCGGAAAATCCTGTGACTACAGAAAGCACATAAAAAAAATAATCCAAATTCCAGATTTCAAATATTCCAACCTTCTTAAAACTTTTTGGCTTTTTTGCATCCTGTCAAATTGAAATTTCGAAATTCTGTGTCGCACGATAATGGGAACCCTTCATCAAATTATCTATATTTTGAGCACTCGAGACTTCTGTTTACGAGGACTCACAACCGGATCATAAGATCAATATGAAGCTCGCAGCATACATTGAGATTGCGTAATAGTAAGTCTAATAGAAGTTATTTGAAAATACAATCAATACCGCTTCTGTGACGCCATCTTCAAATATCTTCTATCAAAAAAAACTTCGATCTATTACTTGCGACGGGCGGATCATAGTTAAACGAAATGTATACAGTAGATAGATAGAGTAGAGATAGAGTTTTGCTGCATAATTTTTGCCACTTTCGCACTAAGAGATGCTATTGAATTTGAAAAAACCTTAAAATTCTTCCGCGACAGACTTTTTTATATAATAGATCACTTACTTGAGCACTACATGCTTCCCGAAGTACTATAGCTGATACAGCATTCCGATCTTCGGAATAATTGGATCCCATCGCCCAAATTTAAAATAACCTTGATGATTTCAAAAACGTACACGTAAGGTAGTGGTGCACGATCATTTCCACAGGAACACGCTTTGACTTGTGCGCTTAGAATTTACATATTATGGGCCCTTAAAAACGAAAGAAAACTGCTCATCATGTAGGCACATTATAAATCTCCAGGATGCAATTGTGGGATTAAAGATAATGATTATAAGGTTGAAGATTATATTTGATTATGCAGGTCAACCTTTCGAAAGACATAAGGAGGCCACTGATGGAGAAATATTGACCAAGGCAAAAGCAGTTCGTCGATTTCACGGGCCAATACCCTTGTAGATAGATAGAGCTCTGCCCGCATACATACAGGTTGCAGAGGATGCAGAAAAGATTCTGGAAAAATAAACTGTCTTAAGCTAATGGCAAAAGGGTCCAAGTGATGTTAAATCCGACCTTTCAAATTTTGCAACTAAGTCTTCGCCGAAATTTATCAAGTTTTTATGCAGTGAAATTTGCGTGGCGTGATCTACGAGCTTGCCTATAAAAATAACAAAACTAGGAGTCTGCCATGAAAAGAACATTCAATCTTAATTGGTTTTTTTTTTATAAATTGTTTTGTTTTGATGCTATTTTCTATATTTCTGTGCCTGCTCTTCTTTGAAATTCTGCCCAATGCTGGGCTGTCCCCACGATTATTGCGGAACTGTGCTTGCTGCAAACAATATCATCAAGATGTCTGAAATCTGGAACAGAATACCGCTGTCAAATATATACAATTGAAGTTTTGCAAAGGATGAAAAAACACAGTATGAAAAGCCAATAATGATATCGTTTGCGCAAAAAAAGTTGCTAAAGGTAAAAAATCAGGAAAAAGGTTTTTTTTCTCGTTGTTTCCGTTAAATTTTTTCCGGATTATTTTAATGCTATTCTTGAGATAAGAGCTTAAGAAAACTTCCACTTTTTAGTGAATTATGAGTTCTGTGAACTTTCCTCATACTCATATCTCAGGAGCTACCAGTCTCTCATAAGTTTTGTGCTGAAAAACGATTGTGCACATTTGTATGCTTAACTATTTCTATGCAACGAAAATTCATGTAAAATCGGTAGTTAATGAGTTTATTTCGACACATACATGTTGAGTGGATTTTACACATTATGTTTCTCATTTTACAATAAAACCAATCTCTTTGAAAACCTTCATATGGATTCATTTGGCAGAACGGTATTTTTTTTATGTCTAGAATGATTGGGCTGCTCGAGCAAAACAGAGTCAATTTCAAAAACACTTAGATAAATAGGTCTAAAACTATAAATCTGATCCAAAAATCTAAATCTGGAAATTTTTACTTCGTTTAAATTATTGAATGTAAGTGAAAATTTGATTCGGATAACATTGACAACAAACATCAACCAAAGGAGCCATGCCGAAATTGGAACCTTAGTTTTTATGTCGTAACAAGACCCCTACTTCAAACCTACGCAAGCAACACTAAATAATCAGTTTGCTTAAAAATTTAATGAAATGAAAAAAAACTCTGATTTAAGCAAGGTAGCTCGTAAAATAAGTATACTTTTTTTTATTGCATTTTCCTGCTGTATTAAATTGAATTTTTAAGCCCATACAGACAGACCATTCAATTTAGTATTCAGACATTTTTTTATAGCTTTAGTGAAAGCTTTTTTAGCAAACACATAATATTTATTTTGTTTAATTATTTGTAATTGATACCAATTCAATCCCTTAATATTACAAATAACTAAATAATTCTTAAAAAATCCATATCAGTTTAGCTCAATGTCTGTTTTATAGCCGCAGAGCTGCACTTGACTGAGCTATTCCATAGCCATAAAACATAATTTTTTAATGAAAACTTAAGACGTATTTTCTTCTTTTTATTCCCAATCTCCATTCTTATTTAAATTACTTGGTTTACGTCACTTATGACGAAATTATCTGCTAGCCTATTTAAGTGAAGTAAAGATAAAGATAACTTCTGATAAGCTGTCAATCCATGATCTCAATTCATACAAAAGATTTTCTTACCTCCCGTTGAAAACCATTATTGTGATGACATATAATCTGTTTACAAAGTTTCACAAACTCGAACAATGCAAATGGAATTGTAGTTATGTACGTCTTGCCAATAAACAATAGTAGGTGCATGTTCGCTGCATCGTAAAGAAATATGATAGTTTCATTTCACCATTACTCAACACAAGCAGATATGTAGGGCTAGATATCGTCGGGTGTACGCCAAAACCAAGAATGTGCTTTTTTGGTGATTTTCAGTTTTTCATGTCACTGTACGCGGAATTTTTATACAAACAATTTGCCAAAACCGGAAATGTAAAATTCCATTTTATGCCTACACAAAGTCAAAATTTCAATTTTATGAATTACCTAAAAACTAAGTATTTGCCAAATGCGTTACACCAAAATCATGAATGTGCAGATTCATTGTTTTAGTGTAACGGAATAGTATTAGAATATTATCTTCCTTAATTCAAAAAAAAATGTTTCTTATATTTTAAAACTGATTTATAATATGACGTCAAATTTTCAAATTGATTTTACTCGAAATAGCATTTTAGCACATTCATGGTTTTGGCGTACACCCGACGATATGAGAAAAGAATTTATTATAGCTCATTATTTATGCATATGTATGTATGTTTGGTATGCTGTATACTTTTGAATGAATTTTCGTACCTTCAAAATAGTACCGCCTAAAGCATAGTACTGAGTTCGATTTCACGCGAAATTTTCATACAAAATTTCGCGCGAAATCTGTTTCGGCGAAAATTTCGCTTGAAAATAAGCAAGTTTGGTACTGTGTTCTTCGCATGAAAAGTTGCTTTGAAGTTGCTTTCGCTTTGAAAACATAGATGGCACTGAAACACGTTGTCAATCATTTCACGCCAATTTAGTTTGTGCAGTTCATTCTTTCGAGCGAAAAAGTGACATTTAGTGTTTCAATTTGAAAATTGAGCAGTGCAAATGACTTTCCAGTAAGAAAATCGATCGAAAAGTGAAATTCTTGACATTTTATCCGTCAAGAATGAGCAGTGTCTCTGCTTTTCTCCGTTGTCAAAATTTTCGCTCGAAAGAATGACCAGATAATGGAAACATGTCAAAATTTCACGTGAACTCGAACTCAGTACCAGCCTTAATTCGTGAATGTCGTCTTTTTTTCTAAAATAAAAATAAAATGAGTAAATTGATGGAAAAAAAATATTGATTTATATTAGGTGCGTTTTTTTGCACTCTTGGGCAGGGTAAGTTAAAGGAAGTTAAGCTCTTTATTACAGAGCTTTAGGTAAGTACATTGAATACAACAACAATCACTGCCGCCGTGAAGTTGTAGCACATAGGCTACTGATTGTCGGATAATGAAACACTAATATTAATGTGTAACTAAGGAAACAATTTATTACTAAGAAACTAAAGGACAGAACAGAAATAATGAACGCGTTCACGGCACGACCTGCTCGGTCGGCTGATGAACATGAAGTCATAACTCTAAGTTCTGCTGACGATGGTTATGCAGTGCGGGCAATTGGTACTGCCGTGCCACTGTGTCCATGTGGTCCCCACAAAGTTACAGCTGATTTTGATTTTAGTTGATTTTTCAAAACCAGCAAATACCAGTTCTAATAACAAAAATCACCAAAATAATAGGTGCGTTTTGTTGCACTCTTGGGCAGGGTAAGTTAAGTTAAGCTCTTTATGACAGAGCTTTAGGTGAATTTGAACATTGTATACAAAACATTGAGCATTGAATACAACAACAATCGCTGCCGCTGTAACTTCATTGCGGCAGCGATTGTTGTTGCATTAGTCTAATTTCATAGTTTTAAGTGGTCACTCCTGTCGGCAGTCCCCAATGACTGCTCGATGTTTTTTCACTCGTTTCATCATCCCTCATGTAATTTATAAATTCAAAAAGTTTTTATGGCTAGTACGAAACTGTATTTTTGTGCCTTTTTTCCAAAAGTGGCGAAACATATTTTATTGTGAACAAATTGTCGTTGAAATTGTGTTGGCTCTCAAAACATTTAATATTCTTCTATGCTGTCAATTGTAGCACCTTCCGCTAATTAAAAACAATCAAGTCTGTTCTGTGAGAAGTTGTAGTTGTTATTTTCTTAACGTAGAAAGCCATAAAATTATATAGCTTTGTTTCCAATGTTGCGATACACAGAATTTGGCACATACAAAGACCTAAAAATTACAGTTTCTTTAAATAGCATTTAAATTGAATTTACTAAGCTAATGTTTCTAATTTACAATAATTGATTTCATATGGGTTGAATTTAGAGCTCGTTTTTGCGTTAAACTGTAAATAATGTTTCACAGTTTTCAAAATGAACAAATTATATAAATGAATTTCGGTCATTAATTTCACTTTCAGTGAAAAATAAATCAGGATGATAAAATTTGTATTTGTCTGATCTGAAATTTTTTTAACTTTAATAAAACTTCATTGCGTGTTAATTCTCTAAATGAAAATTTTACTAAACTTTAATAATATTCAGCATCACCGAAAATTTATACATGATAGTTTTATTCCATCCTTTATTCTATTTGAAAACCATTTTTTCGCAATTTTTCAAAGTTTTTTATTAATTATTCTTTAAAATTTTATATAGTGTTTTTTGTTTTCTCTCATTTCTTTTGACAAAGGTAATACAATTTTATTTATAATGAGTCTACTGTGTTCAGACTCTAAGTTTTACACCATATTTGAGTTGCTTTTGACGAAAAAACTAGTAAATGGTATGCATATACAATATTGGAGAGTTTGAAGTTCACTTAATTTATTTTTATTGATTCTTAAATTTTTTGTCCAATATTTCGGATCTGTTCTTATCGATTCTCACTGTTTTCATTGATATCTAGACTTAAATTACTACCAAAAGCTGTAATTCTCATTGTTTTCCATTCTATGTTTATTGTCAGCTGGCTTAGATTTTATCTTGGATCTCTTGTCACAAAAACTACCTGCGTTTTTTTCTCCATTGACGAAAATCAGTTTGAAAGTAATTCATTAATGTTGAAGATTAGAGGTTATGATTTTTGGCATCTACAAAATGTGAGATTTTTGCTGTGGGCGCTATTGTAATGCCTGCAGTGTATAATCTATACAACAGAGAATTCCATGATAATATTTGCCGGACCTCGGCTTCTATTGGCCGTGTTCGTTCACCCTGACGTAGAAAGATCTACTTTCAAAAAATGATCAAACCAGCTGGATTAGGGGGTTCGATAAATGGAAATCGTGCACTTCTACCATAATTCCTTCATGCCAGATTTTTTCGAATGCTTTGGCACCGTCAATCATAATTATGTCAATTTTTTATGATTAAATCCCGTAATAATACGTTGAAAAAAACAAATGATGGGGTGGTGAGTTTTGAAGCTGAATTGTTGCTGTGGGATGAAGGCTTTATTGGTAACTTTTTCCTCGAATCGTGAGAGTGTTACACGTTCGTTCATATTCAAATCGAAGACAGGAGGCTAACTGGTCTAAAATTTTGCTTAAATGTGAAAAACTTCTGTTGTTTCGAATCCATAATAATGAAAGTTTTTGAAACTTTCTTGTTTGAAAGATCGCATTGACAATATCATAACTCATATCAGTTATCTCTACGATTATATCGTCTGGTGTCTGAGGCAGGTACTCGTTATTGTTTCAAGTTCTCTTGATTTGTGTTCATTGAGGTTTGCTACCAACTATTTAATATCAATTATTTCCGTGCATAATCTCTTTTTTAATCTCATGCTAGAATATTGAAAGATTTTTCCTCAATCTCTTCACATTGGTCGTAATCCTCTGCCATTGTTGCATTAACTTTGAGCTGTAGCTTCCAGGCTCCTATATTTGAAACTGCTGATTGCTGCCATAGCTAGTTTATTCATCTGCTTAAAGTATTTTGCCAAACAGTGAACAATATTCTCGCTTAATTTCATGCTTTGTAAAAATCTTTCTCAATATTCGTTCCTGGACAGTGAGATCCGGCAATCAATGTTATTTGTTAGCAGTTTCACTTCCCTTCTTCAAAACTTGGATTCTTTTATTAATGGGCTCTTTAGTGTCTTTCGGGGGCACGTTAGTGTTATAGCTCTCAACCGTAGTTCTAGCGGTGCATTCCCCTTTCGCTTAGAATATATTTTCTGATAGGTTTTCTACCATTCGATTGATATTGTTGGAAATTCCAAGTAGTTGTTGGAAAGCTTTGTTTGGCGTTATGGTTGCGTCATAGATAGGGTGCGTTTTTTTTTGTATCGGAGAGGACGGTTTTTTATAGACTTCTTCTATCAAGGAGAGCTCTGGCTTAGGATGCGATTAAAGTTTATCCAGTATTGTGATCTGCATACTAAGCTGGAGATTTAATGAGAGACCTATGTCAAGGGCTTGGTTGTTGTCTACCTCGAAAAGGGTTGGCTCGGTGGGAATATGTATGCTTGTTCAGTATGGTCTTGGCTATGTTAGCAATTCTGGCAGTGTAGAGTCGGTGGCAAAACTTAAATCTCCTCCTATGAACAGTATGCGCTATCGGTCAAAAAGACTTGAGTGAATTCTAGTGATCCTGGGGGCTTGTATACAAGAATCACCACAAACTCAAAACACTGAGGGCGGATTTTGATTGCTGTCGAATATGTTCAACATCTAATGTAGAATATGGCGTTGGCTAATATTTTTTCTCTTGAAAATAGTGACACCGCCTACTCTGCCACGCAACCTCTTCCTATGAAAGTAAAACGGAGTTAGTCGGCGGGCGTCGGAAATGTTTCCTGAATGTGTGTAGTCAAATAAGAACCACAGTAACTTTTCCGTTTTGTTAGCAATAGAACTCGCATTCCCCGTCAGGATAAAATATGGCTAACGATGTTTATTGTGGGTGCTTTTTAGAGAAAGTTGAGGTAACTGAATATGCTAAAAACATTGCTTGTATTATTTTTCCATCACCTTCTTCGTCATTGGTTGAAATCGGTCATGCATATTGGAGAATAGAGGGTTCGTGTATTCTGCATTCGGTACCTGATTAGAGTCTGATAAGAGTGTGGATGATTTCTGTGGTTTTCGGATAATAGAAGTCTTTATTGGCTTAACTTCAGGGATAGCGAAATATGTTTGCTTCCGCAAATAATTTGCGACTGTTTTTTTTTTATCTTTTGAGGATGTTTTTTCAGGCTGTAGATTGTGCGATTTATTTTCCTATACTGTCATTTTTCTCCCTCTACATTTCATTTACTCTCCTGGCCAACTCTGGTTATCGTCCCATAGCAAAGATTAGTTCTATAAGGGTTTTCATTAGTTGAGTCAATTCTTTTTGGTTTCACTACTGATCTAGATGTTTCTATTCGTTTGTAGTCTGAGTAGTTGTTATTGTATCTGTTTTGTATATTTGATTTGTTTTTAGTTTCTGAGAGTATATAATTCAGTTCAGTTTCTCAGAGTAGTAGACCATTCGATTTTTCGGTGTCGGAAGAATCAGATACTCTTTCATAATGTCCTTTGGTAGTACTTTCCGCCTCCATTGGTACAGTATCGCTATCGTCTGCCATTTGATGTGGTAAGCAAAGACAGTTTCTTCGAGTTGCGCTCTATTGGCATTTTAGTTGAAGAAATGCTACTCGCTGCGCTCTACTTCCTCTGAGTTATATCTGCGTCTTCTTTGATTGTTGTAGAATCTTAACCATCTGGTGATTTATTTGGCTAACCTGTGCCAAAAGATCTGATTTTACTTTGTCCTTATCAGATTTCTACTCCTCTATCTTGAATAACTCATCATCGAAGTTCCTTGTTCCATTTCGCAAGCTTCGTTATCAGATACCGGCTTTAAGTGGTCATTTTATTTAATTATAGGTAGACTTAAATGCTCCGCCGTTTTGAAAAAAATCCTCTATTCCCACGTGTTTTTTTCTGATTTTACTAGAAATTCTTCTTGCCGGTAAATATAGCAATAGCATATACCCTCATTCTTTAGCCCCCTTTAAAAGTAGTATTCGTAACTCAATATTTGCTGTTGATTAATTTATCTATCTTTTTTATCATTCGTGGCTTTGCATATTTTTAATTTTCTCAATTTTTATTTTCTGTTCTTATTTTCTATTTGGTATTATCTGTTTCTATTTCTAAGCTATCCTATTTGTAATTGGGCTTTGTGTATGTAAATGGATTGTTGAATAAATAAATAAATAAATAAATATGACTATGCGATTTTGCTAATCCAAAAGGCCAAAAATGTGGTTTTTTTTATCTATTCACTGAAAACTGTTGATACAATTATCTGTTGACGAAAACTTTCTAAGATGGAACTATACTTACTTATAATAATTTAAATTTCTTTTTGGATTACAGGCTGCAAGCCTGTTGAACTGCTTTTCTGTTTTTTTGCAACACATTCGTTGAGACATCCCAATTCAAACGCTTCTAATCAACACCGCGACATAATTTGTTAGTTTCACAATCACTCCAACTCAATTCAGAGACATGACTCGTCTAACACAAATTCCTTCAATTCAAATTCGGCTCACAAATCTAATTTCTTCTATTGAACTTCGGGCTACAAAATCACTTCCTCAATCAGTTTAATTAATTTATATATTTTCATTCTTCCTGGACTTTTCTACGTCTTTATTCTATCCGCATCTACTTCCAACTCAACACAACCATTACCCCACAGCTGATCAGCCCCATGCATTTATCAGCATTTGCAGCTGGGTATCGATTATATGGTTGCAAGCGCCGTTTTCGACACCCACACATCAACTGGAAACCCAAAGTTGATCATCGCAAGCATCCAACACACACACTTCTCTGCAGCCAATGACGCACCTTCAAATTGAAAAAAAAATTTTTTTTTTCAAAGGTTAATTTTTCATTGAATATATAATTTTTCATTGAATACTAATCATACTATACAAAATAATTTTTGAAAAAGAGAAAATTCAGGAAAAGAAAAAACAAAGAGGTTTTAATCAGCATCAAAGCGGCTTTAAAATGAACTAAGAAAAAAAAATTTGGTCGAAAAATAACAAAATGGCGGTGTTTTTTCGAAAATCGACGTTTTTTTCCCCAAAAATCGGTTATAACTAAGAAAATTTAATTCCGATTTCTTCATCCGTAGTTCATTCTGAGCATTAACAAGTGTAAATTATCGTGTTAAAATTTCAGAACGATTAGATAAATACTTTTTTTTAATCATGCACGCAAACTTGAAAAAGTTTATTTCGAGAAAATCACGTTTAAAGTTCAAATTCAATATTTTTTGTGCGTGGCATATATAACATATGTATAAAGGTTATACTACCCAGCAAACACAGCACTACTTCTAAAGTGCTGCAGAAGTCGTGAGTAAACCCATGAATACTTTTAATGCTAGAGATAGCATTTTACTCCAAAATTCACCTAATTACTTCAAATTACCCGCGTACGTGTAATATGTTTTGTTTCATGGTTGATCGTTTCCATCCCACAAGTAGGAAAAAGACAAACGATAGGAATACAAGGAGTGCAAAAGCACTGCTATACTACTGCTGAAGTGATGAAACAGCAGCACGTAAAATGTACTGCTGTACTCCTGGCTTAGATGCAGTATAGCAGGACATTGATATGGCTGCACAGCTATAATGTCACCAATAGTAAATTCGCATTACTTTGCATTCGTGTCATCTTATTTGCATTACTTTGTATTCATGTCATCTTTATTTGGAGTAAAAAAGACCTGTTTTAATTATAAATTTCAAAATATTTCACGTATCACTTGCGAAGTATGACTGACGCTTGACATATGGGCAAATCGATTTGATTTTTAGGAAATAATTTGAATTGCACCATCTGGTCACCAGTTTGGCAGTAGTGCAGCAGTACTTTATATTCATTGTAAATGGGGAACCGTAAATATATAAGAAATTCATCAACGTGTCGGAAAACTACAATAACTAGACAGCCTGTTCAGGAGTTTAGCAGTAGTACAGCAGCATGTATAATGATTGAGAAATAGAAAAGATAAATACTCATTAGAAAATGTATCAACACATGGAAAAGTTTTTACAACTGTATGCGAAAGTGCTGAACGCACGTTTGCTGGGTAGTATCCCAAAATGTCCCCATCTACCTTTAAAGCTGCTATGTGAGAGAATAACGTATTGTACTATATATATATATATATATGTATTTATTAAGCAGATGTTACAACAGAAAGTCGATGTGGCGGTACAGCGAAGTGAACGAAAATCAAATAAAAAAATTACCTTGGTGCGTTTCGCTATATATGCTCAAACATTTTTTTTTTAGAATTTCAATTTTTTATTATTAAAATCATATTTTTAAAGCTTCATTCTAACATATTCTATCAAAATAAAAATATCGATTTTTGATAATTTGTCCCCTTATATTACTGCTTAATGAATATATGTCCTGATCTCGACCTCTTTAACGATGTCCTGGTAATCGACAACTCGTAGCCGACGACAGGCAAACTCGTGTCAACTTATGTGTCTTCTTGTGTCTACTTCGAATATTTTGATGCTTTATTTTAGCTCATGTTCATCTCATCTAAACCTTCCCGTTTATACGAATTCATCCATAAATACTTCTAACTAGTTATATACACTTCTATGTGCTCATTTCAGATTTACTGCTTGCTTGGAGTTTTGTCCTTTAATTTCTCAGTGTAAAGATTTTTTTAAGGAAAAAAAACCGTTCAGTTTTCTTTAGCAAATGTTCTTTACGAACTCCGAAACCGTTCAAATTCAACTTTGTCGAAACTTTGTTATTTCGTTCAGTGTGGAAAACTTTTTAATAATTTTCATTTTCATGGATTCCCAAGTAATACAGATATTAGATTTTTGAAGTCATAATTAGAGATCTTTAATGTCTTTCGTATGTCCATTAATGTTTAATAGCTGTTTAATTGCGATGATTTCTTATTATTTGCAGATTTTAAACAAGTCAGGTATTTTGAGTTTAATATTTTAGTTCTATCCCATTTAATAGAAACAAAGACACTACATCGCATAACATAAAAATACACATTCCAGCTAAATTGCTTTCCATAAATTTCAAAGAAGGACTTTCACTCTTACGAGCACGAAAAAACTTACGAGTATGTAGGTACTTGAATCGATAATCAAAATACGCAAGCAGATTCAATTCAACGTCCACCATACACAATTTCAGGTAGTGGTACAGCTTCCAAGTTGTGCTGATAGATTCAACGGTATTTCTCTTTACATGCCAAATTCATATGAGTTTCCCCAAAAGCCACTTTAGTTTATTACCGCTGTTGCAATTATGCAAATTGCTAAATTATATCACGATGATTCACATGCATGTATTCAAAGGATAAACTTCTGCTTGTTGTACGAATTGCTGTTGCTTTTGCGCGATTTTCGTTGTGCACACCTAGGTTTAAAATGGTGTAGTAGTGATTCGAATTTGATGCATATGTACGTTGATGGAGATAAAAATGGTCGTTGAGAAACTGAAGCTGCGTACACCAGTTTCCAGATTTTTTTTTGATTTATGCTAAACAAATTTCAATTTGGGAAGCGAAATTTTTATCATGTTGAATTGATGTTTATCGCTGGTGTAAGACTTTAACTTCAAAAAATCCTTTAAGTATTGGGGGAATTTGAAATTCTCTCCAATATATTTGCTGTATATTACATACTGCTTGCACGCTGAGTT
Source organism: Nemotelus nigrinus (assembly GCA_947369275.1). NCBI lineage: Eukaryota > Metazoa > Arthropoda > Insecta > Diptera > Stratiomyidae > Nemotelus > Nemotelus nigrinus. The sequence goes on from OX376374.1 coordinate 45,787,051, forward strand.
CAAATAAAGGTATTCATTAGTCGATCCATGTTTTTAGTAATTTAGCGAAAAACGTATTTTGGTGATAATACGAGTATGAACAATAAATGCATTCTAGCAACTAGGTTTACGGGACGCGTCAATTGGATGCATTTCGAATTTTATAAGATAAATTACAAAAATCGGTCGCATTTTTATTTTAACTCTTGTGCTGATTTTTATTCATTGAATGAGCTAAATATATATTGAAGTCTATTTTCTTCAAAAGTGTTGGAATATAGAATACACATAAAATATAGGATGCATAAGAATATGCATCAATTTGACGCGATTGTAATGTAAATAAAATTTTTTGTTAATTTATTTTACCCATGCAAAAATTACATCAATAATAATATGAAAGCACTGACAATACATCAATCCCGTCAACTCAGCTGAAATAAAGCCGATAACCAGTAGTAGAAAGGAAAAACGCAGAATGTGAATTGCAGGCAGAATGCGAAGAGATTTCGAAAATGTTAGGTGATAATAGTTCAAGTATTGAAAAATAAAATACTAGAGTATTTTTTGAATTAGCATTATTCTTTTGAGCCTCAACTTTATACTATTTTGATAAAAAGCTCTACTTTATCATATAAATATGTATAGAAGAGGGAAAAATTTATGCAAAAATAACATTAGTGAGGAACTTTCTGGCTTTGAGGACGATGAGAACGAGGTGATTCAAAACGAGGATGAAGCTCATTTTTTGGAATCTGATGAAAAAATGCAGGCAGGGGAATCCTCAGATATTCAAAAAGAAAATCGACAGAAGTTAGCTTTTCGCAGAAAATAGATGCATATCCTATGCGATTGACTTTGGGTATGAGACAAATATATCAAGATCGTTCCAAAATTTGGGTGACTTCTTTGGAATAGAAAGAGCGGCCGACAAAACAATTTGGATGAAATTTGATGTATGCAATTAAGTGGTCGATCTCCTTTCCACAACATCTTCAAAGACATTGCTGTGCCTACTGGCTACGCAAAACGAAATGTGATGGAAGGTATCGTAAACAGTGCTTTCCATTTGATTAAAATCAAAAACATGATAGAACATATAAAGATTTGTACCAAAGAAGAAACACGTCATGTGTTCAAAAAAGATTGGAATATTTCAATCAATAAGCTAGTTAGTAAATTCGAAATGTGCTTTTTGTGGTCCAAGGAAAGTTGCCAGGCTTTTTTTAATGCAATGTCCAGAGATGAGTTTTCTGCGAATTCTTCGACTCTTCCGATTTGATAAAAACGGAACGATGTAAATATTCACGCACCGAAAAATTTGCAATGATATCCAAAATATAGAGTCAACTTACAAAATAGCCAATGCTGTTATAAACCTTAAGAGAATATTTCAATAGAAGAACAACTATTCCCTACTAAAGCCCGCTACGAATTCACACAATATATGAAAAAAACCGGAGAAATTTGGCATGAAATTTTGGTTGGCAGTAGATGTTCAATCCAATAACGTTATAAATGAGTTCCCCTACTTAGGTAACGATGAAACGCGAACTTCAACACTATAGGGTGATTTTGTAGTTAACACTTAGCCGAACCATATCTTCACCGAGGCAGATATTTATATAACAACAGATAATTTTTTCAACAGTATTCCTTTACCTTAAAAATTAGTGGGAAAAAAAACGAGTTTAATAGAAATTATTCCAGCGAACAAGAGAGAACTGCCAAAACCAGCAAAAATCAAGGAAGATAAAATGAAGTTGTATTCTTCAGAAAATTATAAATGAGGAAAATGCATATTCACCATATATAAAATGGCGCGCAAATATTCTTGCAAAGCTGCATATTTTCGATGGCCTCTCCAGGTGTTCTTCAACATTTTATATTTAGTGACAATAAACGCATGGATCTTATATAAAGAGTGTACTGGATCAAAATTATAAAAAAAAATTCTATATCAGTTGGTCAAAGAACTTGCAGAAAAAGAAAAGAAAGAAACCATAAATTATAATCACCCGTCACCTAGTACTTCGCGAGAACGCAAGACTTGCCAAATTTGCTTTTGTACAAGAAGCAGGTGCAATAGCTCCTTTAAAAAAATGTGGGAAGATTGTTTGCTAAAATGTACAAACAAAATTAATTATTTGTGTAACCGATGCGTGAAATGGATGTAGAATATAGAAATAACGAACTAAAATTATTGAATAATAAAAATTTTCTATAAATATACGTCTCATATGTTCATTTTTTACTTATAGTATATAATTATTACTTATAGTGTATAATTGCTTTTACTTGTGTATAATAATTTTAACTTATAGTGTATAATTGCTTTCTAAGAGGTTGGTTTTTCTTTGAATATATCTTTTCGTTCATGCGTCGATTGGTATATAAGAAATGTCCGTAAACCTAATGTTAAACTCACGGTTTTCATCTGGTTAGGCGCTTTTGGATTAGCATCATAGATTTGCATCATCTTCGCTCTTAGAAACACATTTTCGTAAGGTTTTATTCAAAAAAACTTGTCAGAATATTTAATGCAGTTTGTCATTAATCTGTGACAACATAAAACACTGACGAATGGTACTGATTTTTTGCTTAGTCACCGAAAAAACCCAACCAATTTCGGTCCTGCAGTAGCAAAACTGACCTGAGTTTGCTGACTCAGTAAACAAGAAGAATTCCAATCAGAAATCGACGGAAAGCAATGCTTTAGTTTAAAAGGCTAAATAAACTTGCCAAATAACGGCAGCATAACTAGAGAAGAAGAAATACAATAGACTCTTGACTCTAAATAAAAAAGATCCTGATAATAAAAAATTAAAGCTTGTGTAGTGTAGTAAGTGTAACTGTGACTTCACAACTATTTTTACTATTGTTATTGCTACTATTGTTTATTCATATAAGAAATTAGCAAATTATACCCACTATATTTCGTAAAAGTTAAATTTTAATCAAAACTTTAGTTTTTAAAGTTATCAGACTAGTTTTACGAAAATGTTGAATTGAATTTTCTGCAGAAATATTTCACGCCAGTACTACAAGTTCGACAGTGCTTTTGATTGTTTCAAAAAGCAAGCTGAATTGTAATATATACTTCGTTTCAAAATAATTACAGTAGTTGATACTCAGCTAATTATATCTTTTCTTTATGTGTTGGCTTGAAGAAATAATTGGATATTACGATTTTTCACCATGAACCACTGCACTAACTTCATACTTAAACTTTTAGGATGCTCTGCCCAAAAATAAAGCAATACTAAAGCCTTGTATAGCGCTGAAAGTTTTAATGTTATTCAAAACATACTCGCTTAAGAATCTCTTGAAATTTTCTAACTAATAGCCACATAAAAGATACCTTACTCTGCAGCATCACTTCAGCATTTTCAATGTCTCGGCAATTTCAGGAAACTTCTCTCTAAACTGTGTCAACAACCAAACAACATTTAAATGTCATAAGCAACATCGCAAAAAAAAATGTCTGCTTTGCTGTGGTTTTTCCACTACAGTTTCCTGCTCCATCCTCTAACTTAACTCATGAAAATACTTTCCCATGAAAAACAGTGAACATCATTTTACGCATTTCGCTCGACTTTATTAAATAAAATAGTGTCTAAAGTCCTATTTGAATTGCGAGCAACAAAAATGAACTTTCTTAAAATGAAACGATCATTGATACGAATATAAATGGAAATGGCTAGTTTCCACATTCCAATCATACAGTTTAGGGTATGGGAATGTTTTTTCGAAGATGCATTGTGAGCATTACAAACTGACAGATGATTTGAGCTTGTTGCAAATGCATACATTGTTGCAACAAAGCATGCATTCCCCGTCAACTAGAAACTCTCAGTTAACATCCCAATCTTGAAAATATGAAAATACTTTAGTGCTCAAAACTTCCTGTTATCTTGCTATCATCTTAAAATGTAGCAGGAAGTTGTAGTTGACAAATTTATCAAGTTGCTCAATATACCTTAACTAGACAATGACAGAGGTACAGAAACTTACAAATTAATTTTGATGTTAACTACCTTTGGGATGTCCCGAAAGTAGTTTTCCATTCAATATTCATGCATATGTTTGGACTAATTTAATTTTCTCAACTTACTTTGGTGAAAGATAAAATAGCGAGAGGAAGAAACAAGTCACTTTTTACGACTTTTTCGCCCGGAAATATCCAAGAATGTGTGACTTGATGCTGAAGCTTTTGAGCTTTATTCTGTGAAAGAACAGACGCATGTCGTAGTAAACTTTTCGAAAATGATTCGAATTTTCAAATGTACTTGGTCCAATGAATTTGCTATGACATTGCTTAGGTGTACCGTAATTAAATGAGTTGATTTTTTGAAGTGGTTGCACAACATTTTCGCTGTCTCTGTGAACACTTATAAAAAATTCGTTATAAGTTCACACAAATATAATTTAATTCCTCACAAACACATCCTCACCAAAATAGTTTCATATATTTTTTAAAGTAAAAGCTTGATATTGGAAATACAAATAAAATCTTTTTTTTTCGCAATCCATGCAAAAAACCACTAGGCAAGATTACAATTATATATTAGTTAAAATTCCACAACGAAAAATAGAGAAATTGAATCGATGCATCATAATGCTTAATCTATGAAACATCAAATTTAACACATTTTAAAAATTATTGCTTGAAATTTTTTACGTTTCCAATCCTTATACAAATAAAATAATCTTTCAACATTAATGAAATTAAACTTAGGCTGCTTCGACTAAGTTTCGAAAAAGTCTACGAGCAAGCAAAGTTTTTTCACAAGTTTAACTATAATTATGTTTTGACTCTTTTTCTTCACAGTAAGTCTTTCATTATCAATGCGTGTACTAAACTCTTTTTCGGAAAAAAATCTATTTCCCGAAGGCTATGATATAGCCCGACAACTTTTTGATAACAAAGTTTCACCATATTTTCTTGATGCCTTCTAATAGCGTTTTTTGTCCGAAAAGTGTTGACATGAAATTTATCTATTTCAATTTAGTAACGGCATTTTTTTTACCATTCTCTAAAACTTCTAAATACGTCACCAATGTAAAGTACTTAAAAACAAATCAGCTACTTTTTTTCACTTTCGTCCACGTGCTGGAATATCATACCCACGCTGGGCGCGGAAAAAATTTATATTCTAAAAACGCAAACATCAGTATTGTGAATATTCTTTGGAAATTTAGTCTTTAGTTGTATGCGTTGCCTTGCGAAAAAAGCAACTTTTGAACGCTACCGAAATCTTTAATGTCCCATGAGACACATTCAATAACCTTCGTTATCGACTTGAATATTTGTTTGATTAAGAAGTATTCAGTGGATAAATGTGTTTTTTTGCATTAGAATGCTTGAACAGTAGTGGTGGAATCATTTATAGGGTGAAATATTCTTGGGATACTTTGGTTTCTTATTTATTTATATATAAGTCTGGTTCTTCGAAAAGAATATGAAAAAGTTATTACCTGTTTCATTTGTGAAAAATTGTACAAGTTAAATAAGGTACAATTATTTACTTGTATACTTGAAGATTTGCTTGGCCTTTGGCAAGACTAAAGAAAATATTGTTTGCTTGAAAATCAGTTGGTTTAGGAATTGTGGCTCAGAAAATTTGCAAGAAAAACTGTTTTGTTGAATAAGAAATGCTTGTAACTGCTAGTCGTAAATGCTTGTAACTGTTAGCTCATCTGTTAGAATGCTGAGTCTGAATACACTGTTGAATTGTTTTTAGGTTCCCATTTTCGTTTGTAAACATATACATGCATATATGGTAACATATATTACCTTTTCTAAACTGCTGGACAGGATCCCAAGATAACTGAGTTCGAAATTTCTTCAGGACTTACTAATCATATTATTTGTGTGCAGTTTGTTTCTGCTTTCGAATATATGTAATCATGATAATATTAGGTGCGTTTTTTTGCACACCCGGGCAAATCAAATTTAGTTAAGAATATTGAATATAACAACAAAAATTCTGCACTTGTGGCGTCACTGAATCAAAAAATGTTAAGCAGTGGTAGTTTATGGGTTTACATGTAGAGTGTGCTGACAACAGTAAGAGCCGTTTCACACGAGACACTCGGTGTCCGGCCACTGAATCCTCAGCCACTGTTTTTGTATAGAATTGTGGCCCGGACACTGTGGCGCTGTGTGTATGCTCTCATTTATTTCTATGCCCCGGCAGTGGCTAGAGATACAGTGGCCGGACACCGAGTGTCTCGTGTGAAACGGCTCTAAGAGTGTTCTTAACGGTTCGTTACACTGCTGTTGATTATTGTGAAATTGGCAGTTTGAATTGAATGAATTTGCATAGCACTCTGCCATTTTCAATTATTTTACATCAAATCTTGTAGCGTGCAGACTGGTTTTGGGTATTTCGATGCACATTACATTGTAGATTGTTTCATATGCAAGTTTCATAGCTGATTTCGATTAAAATTTAGATAAGATTTCATTCAGGTTTTTTCTATGGATTATTCTCATTTAACAACCAATCTAAGCAAAAGCTCAACGAATGCAACAACATTTTCGAACAATGCAATTTTCTGCTCGGGATCGTTTTTTTGCAACCCTACGTTAACCTGCTCTGCTAGGTTGCAAAAAAACGCACCTATTCTTTAAAATGCAAAGAAGCACGATTTTCTTGCATAAAAATGTCTTTCGATTTGTAGTTCAGCTCGTTTGCTGCAAATAAGACACATTGCTTTATCAACATCAGTTTTTGTTTCTTGAAATTTTGGATTATTTTATGAATGGCCTTATCAGCATATCACCATATTATTTTATGAATTGCCTTATCATATCTTATGCTTTTTACAGGAACTGTTGCGGACGTACTATTCTTTTTCTAGCTAAATTCAAACTTTTTGGTCTTCAAGAAGTGTCCAGCATTTACTACTAATGATGTTGTCATGTAATTTTCTTGAAATTTGTTTATGTTTAGAATGAGGCTCTCGCTTTCCTTCAATTTGTCAAATATTGCCGGACCAAAATAATTTTCATAGATTGTTTATTTTTTGAGCAGTAATTAAGTTTTTCGCTTCTGAATCCGAATGTTTCACTCTTCATCATTTTTTTTGTTCCTCAGTCTTCCGTTGTTTTGAAGGATTTTCACCTTTTCTGGCGTTTTAATATTGTTGCCTAATTAGTTGCTTTCTTTACGGTAAATTGGGACATAAATCATAGCTTCTGCTGCAAGTAGATTTTATTTTGCACTTATTGCAGTTTTGTCATGCTAGGGATTCAATTTGTCTAATTGCAAATCAAAAGCCTTAAAGTTCGAAGGCCAATCTGTTCTTTAAAGCGAAGTATTTTTACTTTTGACCGGTATTGATATTTTAAGATTTTTTGTCTCCGTCTGATACTTACTGACGAATAGGGTGCTAAAAAGGATTGTTTTTTAGTGAAAAAATTGAAACACACTCTGTTTTTCCGCCTGTTTTGAGTAATAATGTACATAATTCATCATTTGTTGTGGATGTAGAAACATTGCTGAATAAATTCATTTCAGTCTAGTAGTCAAGAGAGCAGGCCTAGTATGCATTCCGCCCATTTTCGTGAAATCCTGGGCTCAAAATCTAATTGCACCTATGTATGTTTGGAGTTTTCAGTGAATCTCTCTCTGGCTTTAGGTTCATTCTCTGCGAAATACAAATCTGATTTTGTTATTCCTTTCTAAAAATCTGGCAACAAGTGCTACATAAAAAATTGCCACCCAATTTATTTTCTAAGTCTTATTCCCAAGATATTTGAATGCATTCATTCATTCATCAATCATACCATTTTCCACCTATCTTAAAGTCTCATATTTCTGCCACCCAGCATGGAGTTGGAACAGGCAAGTCTAATATGACTAATTTCTTAAGCTACTATAATTATATTTTTCTGCGTCGTTACATACTATAATAATATTTCTGCGTTAATTGTAGCATATTCTCAGATGCACTCAGAATACACTGAATAGCGTTAAGTCTTTGATAAAGTTAATCATATGCTCAGCTTGAAAACTTCAAGTTTGTTTCATCCTGGGTAAATTGCTTCACTAGCAGTGTGCGTGAGTTTAAAATGGTATCTTTACCATTCACTAATACCTTTGGAGTAACTAAACGCTCGCATTCGGGGCCTTTACTTTTTCTACTATTTATGAATTGCATAGGCTTTTTTCCAACATGATGAATTTCTACTCTTCCAAAAAGGGATTTAAAAAAAAAAGAATTCTCTCAATGACATTTCCATATTGCAATACAACTTAAACAAGTTTACCGAGTACTGTGTGTACTGTGCTTTTGTCATATTCAACCCCACCAAATTAAACATTCAAAACACGTACATGCTAAGTGGCTATCAAATCAACCGAGTTGATAATGATAAGGAACTTGAAATTATGTTCGATTCAAATTTAAGTTTTGCTGCGCATATAGCTCAAATAACCAAAAACAATAGATGGCACAATAAATATATTTTAGGTCCTGTTTATACATACGCACATGCGCTTAAACCGGTTTTTAGAAGGCAGGAGTGAAATGAAAGAGGGCGGATACGTGAATTTATACTGCCACATTACTTATACCTTAAAAAAAACGATTTTAATGCATGAACATATACATAGACGCATGTATAAACAGGATCCACAATATGTTTATTTGCTTTTGTTTTTGCATTGATGTATCATATATTCCAAACGACGAGTCACAAGTATTTAATATGCCGTGTAATCTACATCGTTGTCAAGTATAGCCTAGTAACTTATTGCATTGCTTTCAACTAGCTTTTTCGTTTAGTCCGTGAACAAAGACGACCAAGTTTTGCAGTAAGCGTGCACCAGTTGCCAGTTTACGCCAAAATCTTCTTTCCACGACTTACAGAATCGGCTTCGGTATTTTAGGTCATTACCATCTGCAGGGCAGAATTTTGGTTTTTTCGTCCAAACATTTTCTTAATCGATCTCAAAAGTTCGAGCTTGTACATCTAAATCATCTTTAATAGTCCGGTGTAAAACAAGCAGGTAAGCCACGTTTGTCTCAGCTAAACTCACTTCTAACTGCGGTCCATATTTTTTGAAGCGCAAGAATTGCGTTTTTCAATGTTTTTCTCGAAGACCAGACGCTTTGACGGCGTGGGACAGTGTAATATGTGTATTTGCCTCCTTCAAACGCCGGTCCGTGGTCTTTGTGTCGTCCTCTTAACTTCTTTTTGTACGGAGTACTATAATTTTGGCCTTTTCAAATAGGAATATAAATATACAACTTTGTAATGCTTTGCATAGCATTTTGTCGTCCTCGCAGAGAACGCAACTACTCTGCGAGTTTCGAACTACACTAGAATGAATTACCAAGTAGGCCGCAGCGCTCTGATGGAACAAGGTCTATGTTAATTCAATGTGGTAAAAACTATTACCAGCTTGAGAAAGTTCTTTCATTCTGTGAATTTGAAGCGTAACACCTCTAACTATCATTGTTCCATGTGCCGTGATTCCTTTTGTCATGTGTGACTTTAACATTGTTCATTTTCAAAATACTTTTTTCTCGCCTATTGTTACGAGCAGTACGACACCACGGATACTGAAGTATCGACAGCTGACTATAAAATTTTAGCTAGTATGACCCAGGCAGTGCTGAAAGCAATAGAATGGTATCAAGGGTCATTGTTTATTTCTCATTGCTTTGTGATCCAATATGTTGACAAATTGATCACCATTTTACAAATGATTTTGCATATATCACTGTCTCTTGGCTCTTCCTTTTACACCTACTTTTAAAAGTGGTGATAGTTCATCAGCCGATAACTATCGAGGAAACGCTATTTTGTCTGTTGTTCCCAAACTTGAGTAAAATAATTTTTCGAAATTTGAAGCCGTTGAAGAGTTACGAGCCGTAAACCGTAGGAAGTATACAGTGTTACTGTAGGAAGTTTTCGTAGACCGTAGGAGTTATACGCCTACTTTTGCATCGAATATTTTCGAGCCCAGCGCCTTTCCTGGCTCTTTTGTGTTACTTAATTGTACTTATTGTGCACAGTACTGATTGTCAACTAACGGGTACCTAGAACTGTTCACAAACTCAATAATCTGGACTTTCACTCCGAAGCATCTTCATTCTGGCGCAAAAGTCCTCGAAATAGCCACATTTTTTGCTGTGCTAATCTTCAACGAAGGATTCGAACCTATCTTAAAGGTGATGCAAGTCATGGGAGCAAATATTGGCCTAAATGCCCAAGCCTTCGTTCATCAACGTAACGATTCTCGCATCCACCGCTCAGAGAGACGCTTGAGCGATTTCGCCAAACAAGCCCGGATATCCAACAGAGAAAAGGAAACGGCCTAACATGACTTCTTTGAAGAAGAAGAAGAAGAAAAAGAAGAAGAAGAAGAAGAAGAAGAAGAAGAAGAAGAAGAAGAAGGTGTATTCCATGGTCCAGGCATAGCAGATTGATCGTGAGACGAATTTTTCATCATGAATTATATACAAAAACTTTCAAACGCGTTTTTCTCAAAACAAGATTTTTTCAAACTGCTGCCATGATATCTCAAAAAATATCTAACTGATTCTGCTCAAATTCATACATCATTTTAAGTACATAAATAACTACAAAATGAACTAAAATAATTAAGATTGGTTCATTACTTTTCATTTTACAAGCTACATTTTACAACCCAAAAAAAAAAAACACGAAAAATTGATATTATTTTTTTAAAGCGTAAAAACAATTAGTTTTTGATATTCTAACTTAATTTTACTTCACTTTGGAGTCTCGAGTCTCAGAATCAAAACTGCGTTTGATTTTTTGATATCAGATAAGCAGCGTGGCCGGAATCATGGCAGCAGTGGAGCACCTCTTTTTATCTTCTTCTTGGGCGGTGTATCTCCGACTATTTTGTATAAATTTACTTCAAAAAATGCACAAAGTTTGTCTAAATAGTAATAAAAATGATATATAATTTATGAACTATTTTATTTCAATGGTTTGTAAAAAAAATTCCCCAAAAAAGCATTAAAAAAGCCTTCACACTAGACGACCGCCTTAAGTCCGGTCAGAATTTATTTGAGAGCTGCAAAGAAATAATTTAGAAATCGAATCAGGAAAAAAGTTTCAAAACCCGAAGTTAATAATTTTCTCTTCTTGAAATCCGAATTTCAAAAGCTTTGAAATCCTATACGAAACAATTCGAAAACATTTTATAGATCTCACTAAAGCGAATCATAAATGAGACGCAGGCACAAAGGTGTGATCCACTATTTCAGATTTCTATGATTGGTCTCATTCAATGCAGATGGACGATTATTGACTGAAAGATGAGCTTCTGCACAAGTTTAGTTTCCAATAGTTCTAGCTCCAATCAGAGTTCTTCGACATTAATCCCAAACTATACACATTCCAAAATTCTACGTTATATAGCTGAGTATGGTATTATAATTTCGTGAGAGTTGTACTGAATTGAGCTATGATTCGACTTTTCCCATAAGCGTTGTTAAGAATGATACGATGTGGGACATCATGGATATTTTGATTGCAAAAGTGGACTCGTAAAAATAATTGCTAAGAAAAAAATACAATATGTATTGCAACGGCTAAGCGGCTGAAGATGTCAAATCTTACTGTTCAATTTCCATGAGCTTTTGAGTTCATTTAAAATGGCTCGTGTTGGAATATGACAAACATCCACGACAATATTCTGATTGGAAGCTAGTGTACTTTGAATTTGCAGATTGAACATTTTTACTCTAATTCAATCAATACGACTGTATTATCAATGAAATTGCTTATAGTTCCAGCAAAAATAACACGGCTTTCAGCGCCGAAAGGCTTATTTTTTTAATTTAAATAAAGCCAAATATTAAAGTAAAACAACACATTTATTTAATTTCCGTACACATTCAATTCTGCATTTAATTTTGCAAATATGTTTCAAACATATTTTCAAACATGACTGCTACTAGACGAGCCTCATCCGAAAACCAATTAAAATTTCAACCTATTTAAATTGGAAATTTTCCAATTATGTCAACCGTGCCACATATCATACACATCACAAAATTTCGTTACACTTGAACTAGCTGTGAAATGATTACATTGCATATTTGGTGAGTGGACAAAATTGATTTCGATATGTTCAGTTTTCATTGAGTTCGTTAGAACAATTTCGGTGAGACTACGTTAGAATTAAAACTAATAAAAATCCAAATTGAAAATGCAAAACATGTTTGAATAGTAAAGATAAACTTGATTTATCGATAGTATAGAGATAAGCTGAGTTTCGTAAGCATTACGAAATATTTTACATGAAATTAAATTGCATTAAATAGAATTGGATAGCTTCCTTGTAAATTGAGTTGAATGCATTGAATTCATTTCATTAGCTGAAGCTTCATATAATGTTTCATTTACAATGATTTTCCTAAAGATTATAAAAATATTCTTTGAACAGTATTGTGGAAAATATTTTGGTCTGAATTCAATGCTCTGGATTTCTACAAAGAAGATTTGCGATCAAAAAAGCTTGAAACAAACCTACTTCTGTCAGTTTTCAAATGGTTCCAACAGGAAATTCAGAAGTATATCCTACGCATCTATATTGTATAACAGAAACGCTGCAGTCTTTTTCTAATCTTTTGTTCAGCCAATGAAAGCGCCTTTAAGCTCTTGTATCAAGAGACCACAGAGACTTCCTGTATATCTACCAGTACGCTAATCACGAGAATTCGAAAGTTTTGGTCATATTTTTCAAAACTCAAAAGTGACCAGAAACGCTGTTGAACCGGTTTACTCGTAGATGTCTAAGAAAAAACGATTGATTTTTTCAGAAGCAAACAGCAAGATAATCTCAATAGTCTCCCATGATAAGCGCCTCTTCGAATCCAGAATTTTAAAACAAACTACTCCAAAAATGCTGCCCAATTATTTACATAATTTGCAATAACCATTTATATACAATTCTCTGTCGCTTGGAAAAAACCCCGGCTCTTCTCAACAAATCAGAAACTTTCATTTCATCTCATTTTTGTCCAATTTTGCTACAAATTTATCAGAAATTTATGAAATTTCACCCTTGCCCCCAAATTTCAATTCGAGTTTAAATCACAGCATACGAGAATAAAACTGAAAAATTAGTTTATGGTCCGCTTTGCAGCTTTCCTCCAAGTCCATTTAAAACAGCACAAATATCCCCATGTGCGAATTTCTAAATCTGCTTGAGTAAAAATATCCCCAATGGCAGCAAAGGAGTTACACGTTTTCGAGGGATATGTTCTTCGAAAGTGTTTTTCAAATTATCAGCGTCCGAATAAAAAACAATTTAACTGCAATGTTCTGCTAAATAGGTAGATGATCTATTGGCTCAACCATTGCAATAAAAACCCATCTGAGTTTTTTTTTTAACAAAGTGTGCTGTGTTTTAAGGCGGTAAAGGATGGTTCAGCCAGACTGACTTGAGAAGAATTCAGCTCCGAGAAAGGCCATTCTTTTCCTCGGCAAAGCCGTGCACTGGCACATGAGATAGACAGCAGACTCCACTCCACTGGTCCAATGGAAATCCTTGAACTCAAAACCCAATCGTTTTGCATGCAGTCCTTTGAAACAGTGGTCTGTGAAAATGGCCAAAAACCAACGAAAAGATGATCATCATTTTCGCGTCCTCAGAAATCTAAGACTGTTTATTATCGCAAAGGATGATTCCTCAATTCAGTGGTAGCGCCCTCAAGCTATTATCTCTTCTTTCGGAAACTTATCCACTGTTCATTTTAACTCCCTTAGAAATAAGAAAACAGCGAAATTATTCCGAAAATTTTACTACGTTAGTTACACTTCCGATTATAACTCAATGACTCGAAGATAGAAAAGGCAAATGAGAATAAAAAAAACGAAATTTCCAGACTACATCATCGACTCTTCGACAATTTTCTGTAGATTTCATTTATCATTTCGTCGTTTCAACAACTACAATGTTGAATTTGGTAAATTCAACAATTGCAACTTTGAAATGATCGTATAGAGTATATTTTCCTTTTGCTGTCCAATAAAATTTTTTCTGAAGTTTAGTCAGAGAGAGAGAGAGTGAGAGAGAGAGAGAGAGAGAGAGAGAGTATACTCAAATTAGCAATGATATTTTGCTAGGGATCAACAATATTTTTTTGCTTGCATTGAAAGTATGCTTGTTGTTTTTAAAAACTGACTCATCATCAAAATCAAAACAATAGTTGTTGACGTTATTGAAAGCCTCCTGTTGACTTAACGAAATAATTCAAGTCTTTCGCAAAAAATTATAAATCGTTGATTGTATTGTAGCATTTCACATTTATTTTTCTCAGTGTAGTCTTTAAATTGTAAAGCATTGAATTTGGTCAGAATGGAATTTTTCGCAGCTAAATAATATTGAATTATTACAGTGGACGACAGTGCTTTTGTTTCCTTTGATATAATAATAATTTTGAGTAAGTTTACACCAAAAATTTATAAAATTATGAATGCTTTTGGCATATTGACTCTAGTTTCTTTTAATCCTCATTTTCTTATTACAGTAGCAGTAGTGTGCCATCATGTGACGATCGCACCTACCCTGATAACTTTCTTCTATTACTTTGAGGTCTTGATGGAAGCGTCCTGCCTTAATATATCCAGATGACGTTGAAGAAAGTGTAGCTTAATCCTAATATTTGCTCCTTAAATCTTGAAGTTCTACAGCATCTTTTGCGCAATTTCTCTGTGATTTGGTGTTTTATAGTTACCCAAAAAAAAATGTCTACAACCAGCACAAAACCCCTCCAATCTTCACTCTCAGAATAATTCATAATTTTTTTGAAGTTTTGTGTCTTTTATTAATATCCGAATTTGAGGGCCATCAAGTATTCCAGCTTTCAACTTCTCCATATTTAACTTAGGAAATGTTTGACAAATGTATTTAAAGCATTCTCCGTTCTTGTCCAGCGCATTGACGAACCATTACATCATACCTTACTTGATATGGAGTGGGGGAATTATGATTTTTTCTCTACTTAACAGAGGCTCATTTATTACATTAGCTTTACCAATAATTAAGGGTTCTTTCAAAGGCCACACATCTTGTTCCCAGTGAATTTGCTTTCCCCTTCTGTCCCACATATAAATAAAATAAAGGTATTTCGTGTATCCACTTTACTGGCCAAGTAAAAAGTTTATCATTTTCAAGTCAACGCAAACCGGCCATTGATGTTCGTATTAATTAATTTGTTGTAGAACCAATCGAATATTCTGATACTCTACTTTGAGTTTTGTTGAATGGGCAATTGTGATTGATGCAAACTGATTTCCATTTCAAGAAAACTCACACATTGGTACATGGAGGATATCACTAGTGTAAATATTGTATAATGTAGGGCTGGAGTACCCGTGCAGTTAGGCGATATTTTTTTTTAATAGTGCGTTTCTTTTATTAAAATTTGCAGCTATTATGTCACCAAAAGATAAATAAAATAAAGATAAATAAGTAGAACGCTTTTTAAACTCTTTTTGCAGCTATCAATGAAGAGTCACCAATCAGTAGATTTGTATTGTTTAACCCAATATCTAGAAGCAATTGAGCAATATCAATCAATTCAATTAATTTATTTATCATAACAAGACAATACAATATTAAGATTAAATACATAATTATTGCTATTAAAAGATCAGACTTAATTAGCTAGTCTTTATGTACTTGGCAGTGAGATTTTGTGTTTGATGTAGAATGCTCGGCGAAGAGGAAGAATTTAAAGATACAAATAGCCTCGTAAATCAATTAAGATAAAACTTAAAACTATACCTAAGTACTAAATTAATATACTAACTTAAAACGAACCTGATTCTATTCGAGGTTTAATTTCTGTTAGATCGTTAGCTGTATAAATGATTAATAATTGGATTGTTTAGTAAAGAGCACGAATTGATAAGTAGTTTGTTGCATCGGTCATGTATGTAATCTAACCCGGAGATCTTATGCATGTGACTGGCTGACTGCCATGGAGGGAGGTTAAAAATTAGTTTTAGTACTTTGTTTTGCGCAGTCTGTAGTATCTGCAGATTGGTTTTTGCTGCAGTAACTAATCCAGGAAAAGCATACAGAGCATTGATTGAAAAATTATTTTATAAATAAGCAATTTATTTTCTAAGCTAAGCAGAGAATTCCTATTAATTAATGGATACAGAGATTTTACTAAAATACAATTTTTGTGCTTTCGATCCAGAATGTGGTCTTTGACGGTAAGCTTTTTATCAAGAATGGACAAGAATGAAACCTAGATATTTCACAGTATCGCTCCAAGTAATATTTTCACTATGTAGTCGTATTGGTCTGTTGGGCAAATATTTCGGGGCTCTTGGTTTGGTCTTGGTTTGGTACTATTAACTTTAATTTTCCAGGTAGAATAATATTTTTCTAACTTGTTTAGGCCCTGTTCCAGTTTTTCTAAGATATTTGTTGGGTCTATATCTGATGTGCATAAGGCAGTGTCATAGCCAAAGAGGGCAAACTCACACATTGGTACATGGAGGATATCACTAGTGTAAATATTGTATAATGTAGGGCTGGAGTACCCGTGCAGTTAGGCGATATTTTTTTTAATAGTACGTTTCTTTTATAATATAGATATCATACAAAATCCATAGCACTTCTCCCCCTGTTAAGGTTTAAACCTTGTGTTAGGGGTGAGGAGACCGCTAGCAATTTTTTTTATTCATAAACACAAAATAAAACAAAATTAAAGTAAAGTAATCCAAAAATAACTAAATATTCTTACTGACTTATTAGCATAAAAAAATTAATAATAGTTAAATAGTCCAAAAAGAAATAGGAAAAAATATAATACTAGACGCATACATTTGACAAAATAAAGATAAATAAAAAAAAGGAAAAGAAATAGGCATAAATTTAACTTCAATAAATTTTTTAAATCTTGCTCTAAAATTTTTTCAGATCTCGTATTGTTTTTATTTCCCTTGGCAATGTATTGAATAATTTAATTCCCACATACGTGAAATGGTTTTGACCCATATGGGTTACACGCTTTAGGAGTATGAGTGTATCATCGGTACCGCTTTAGTGACATTGGTATTAATTAGAATTGTGTTAGCTACAAGATCCTTGAAGATCTGTATCAAGAGGTTTAATTTGAAAATTTTGTCTATTGGACGAAAATTTAAGCGGAGAAACAATTATTCCGAGCTATAGTGACGAGGTTTTTTTAATAATATTTTTCTATATTTCTTTTGAAAGTTTTTTTAGAGGATTAAGCGCACTTTGCGATGCTTCGCCCCAAGCGATGATTGAATATTACAGTACTGAGTGGATGAAATCAGTGTAAAATGATTTTAAAGCTTTTATATTTAGAAAAAATCGAACTTCGAAACAAAGCGATATGAACTTTCTCAACTTATTTATCGAGGTTTGTACTTGGTGGTCCCATTCCAAGTGTTAGTCAATTGTGACTCCTAAATATTTAGTAGGAGAAACATTTTTTATTGGCATACAATGACAGAATGACCCACAACTAGTTGAGTGATTTTGAGGTTTTGAGGTAGGCCTCACGGCGTCATAGCAAAAGCTATGCAATTAGTTTTCAGAATGTGTAGAGTGAGACAGTTGCAACTCATCCAATCTTTTAGCAATGCAAGACTATATTCTGTTTGATGATAGTTCTGCATTAATGGCTACAATAAATTTCCTGTTGGCTAAGAAGCTTTGTATGATTTTGATGAGTGCCATTGGGTACTTGTAATAGAGGATTTTGTGTAGCAGGCCGTCATGCCACACTGTGTCAAAAACTTTTTTGATTCCTTGAGCAATATTATTACAGTAAAATGTATTTACTCTTGTTCTGTATGCTGTAATTGTTACAATTGGTTCTAATAAATTCTTTAATTTTAGTCTTGAATCAAGAAGTTCTGATGCTTTTTTTGATAAAATAACTCTTGTATTAAATCACTGAGATAATTTTCAGAAAACAATTGTGGTGCTGATGTTTCACCTTCATATTCATTTCCACTAGATTGGATTGAATGCTTTGAGTTTGGTAACACCATAGATTCTGAGGGTATACGAACTACTTTTGAGGTATAGGTGGTCAGAAAAAGATCTTCATTGTGCAATGTAGTTTCGATTAAAACATTTGACGTCTACTACACAAAAATAGCAATCATCAAAATGATTTTTGGGGTCCGTCCAGATCCTAGGAATACCAATATCTAACTCGTGGAGCTCTCTCCTTTTTTCCACAAACGTAGAGATTTAACACACGATTTACAAACTTTATACGGTACCCATGATTTATCTTGCTTTTCAATATATAGTATAAAGTTCTTTCACAAAGTCTGTAATGTTTCGTGTCTGTTTTGTTGGTTTATAAACACCACAAATGTAGTGAAATATATCAGGGCTGTATTTCCATTTTCTTTGTGATGAACTCATATTTCTACGGACAAAAAAATAGTATTCAAATCAAAATTCAATGAATGAAACAAAGTATTAAAACTTATATTAGTAATTTACCCAAATGCGCGTCGTGTGTCCTCTAATCTTTAAAATAAATGATTTTTTTTGCGGTTTTAGGAAGTGGGAGATCACTGGCACAAACACGTAAAGTACGTATGCGCGAAAAAATACGCATAAAACTAATTTTAATCAGAAACAAAACGCTTATTAACAACTCGAGTTCCGTGGAGCCGACGTAAATTTTTTATTATTTTTATTATTCTGAATACATCAATATCCTAAAAACCAGAGTCAATTCTGTACATTCATGAACATATTCGTAAACTGTGTACTTCAAGTTATAGAAATCCACAAAGACATCCAGGGCAACAAAAAAAACTTAATTTTGTTGAGCTGAGTTATCAACGTTATAATGTATTATCAACGATTTACTAAAGCCGCTCTTCTTCATGTTATTTTCCGTTTTAACCGTTATGCCTAATACTATACTCTTCGCGAAACGAATTCAACGGTCAAATTCCATACAAAAAGAGCTTCACTGACGAATTGAAAAGCTCTTTTTGTATGGGATTCGACCGTTGAATTCGTTTCGCGAAGAGTATAGTACGAGGCATTAGTTCGGACAGTGGCGTGGACAGACAATTTACCGACGGGAAGCAATTGGTTGATGTCCATGGTTGATTACGCTTTCCGCAAATTCGTTACGTGTAATAGAACCCCTCAATAAAAGGCCCCAGGAATTACTAACGGGGACGTGAGAGTAGACATTCTGTATTCTTATGAAAATAAAAGTACACAGTCCTTCACACAATAAGAAACCATATCAATATTAATCAGTAAATTAATAACATTCCCAGAACTAGAAATATAATATTTTTGAAAGTTTTCTTCGTTAAAGTTAACTTCGAAGAACTGAAAAGGTTTAAAAATCTGAAACTTTTTAAAGATGAAAACCTTGAGTTTATTTTAACGATTATGCTATCAATTATTTCGACATCAGCACTTGTAAAGAATGGTAAAACATTATCATTGTTGTCAATTATGCACCTCGCGGTTTTACGACGTTGTGGTATTTCGAAAATCGACCATAATTCGATCCCAATTCCCGTGAAACTATTTCTTAAAGATTGCATTTGATCTTCATATTTTGCCATTTTGTGAATATGATACAGTATATTACATTGTTAGGACTGAAATATATCGAATAGTTTGAAAAATAAACTCAGAATCTTTAAGTAAAATAAAAAGCCCACTCTCACTATTAATGATCTCTCGGTCTCAATTAGCACTATCATTTTCAGTTTCCACGAGTTATTTTGATTGCTCTTTAATATAAAATAACCGACCATTAAAAGTCCAACGTTTTGGAGCTAATTTTGGAAGCCTTTTTTGACGAATAAATACAAAGTAAATAAACTTATTGTCGTTGTTGGAAAACTAGCAATAGATTGGGAAAAAATCTACATTTGCGAATACTATTGCACGACTTAGATAAAATCAAATTTAGTGGATGTTCAAAGAAATGAATAAATATTGCGTTTTTATACATTTCTCTCATACATGCTTTCAGACAATATGCAAAACAAAGTTAAGTAAACGGGACGCAGTTTGGTTATCAGAAACATCTGTGAGATTTATGAAAGTTTCTTTAACTGCACCGGAAGAAGTTATGTAACCAAAGGTTGTTGAGAGTTTTGATTGATATGAAATATCGGTTGTTTTATCTAATATTATTGCTATGAATTTGCTTTTCTAAATTTCATTACAAATCTTTCTCAATATTTGTTTTTCGAAAATCAGCTAATGAGATCGTTTTGAATATAATTTGATGTTCCGGAAAAAACTTTTGCTTGGCCCACTGTCAAAAGTCAAAAGACGCACTGTCAAAAGATTTATTGTCTTTAGGTGATTTATCCCTATAGCAAGAATACAAATTTTTATTGTGATTATGTAATGCTTCTTCTTGACATCGTAAATGGCACACAATGTTTATTAGAATCTTCATTGTTTCTCAATTTCTCCTAAACGTGAGCAATATCACTGAATGTTTATATAGACTACTCAGCAATTTTTCAAATCACTAGAAGCAAACTTGGAAAGTAAAAGGACTGAATTGAAATGATCAATGCTATTCGTATCATGCCTGTTCACAGCTTCAACATTATTTAAATTACAAGATCCGATATTTCGCCAAATGTCTGAAACGCTTGTAAATAGCACACATGACCAGCAATATTATTTTTGGTTATTATTACAACCGATAATCCGCTCCGAGTTTTTATTAATTTTGCGATCAAACCGCCGAGTAGGTACATCGCTTTGTTATAAAGGCAATTTACGAATTCGGTTTCGATCGATCCTGGTTGATGATGTCGTTTTTTCCAGCAAATTACCGAGATTCAATCAAATAAAAATTAAATAAGTCGATGAATTCTAAAGTTTTAACCCACAGAACAAGTGAACACATTCACCTATTTCAACCTTTCACTATATCAAATATCAATCAAAAATATAAAGCAATTTAACACAGTAATTTAACACTTTCAGTTCTGCTTAATTCTAATCTACAGTTTCACCTATCACTACCATGCAATATTATTACCAAATCCTATAGGCTATAAGTGACTTAAAGCCTTCACCAATTGAAAACACCTTCATCAAAGTTTCTATACAAAATAGAACACACAAAATATAATGTCTTGTTATAAATCATAAATAAAACACATAAAATAATGACTTATCGAATCCACAGCCTCTGGCAACGCTTGCCACATCTCGTAACTCAAATTCGTTCACAGCAAGCATTCTTCATCCACAACAAAATCTGTACAAGCAAAGCAAAATGATAACAATAACAATTTACCCTGTTACTAGTGAATGGAACGCAGAAATAAGTTCCACACTAGCTATGCGTCCACAGCTCCGCTCTGAGTCTCTCTCTTGAGAAGATAATTTCCCCTAAGAAGCAACATCTTCATTGCTTCCAAACAGATCGTATATACAAATTTTTTTTAATGACGTCACAGTCTAGTCTATATGGGGTCAAATAAACGCTCGTAGATGCAATTTTTACATTGCTTCCAAGCCTTGGTTGTTCTTTCATTATTTTCATTCTGTGGTGTTACCACATCAACTGTGTGAGATGTTCACAATTTGATTTGAGAATTTTTTTTAATAAATGTTTATACGCGATTATTTCACGATTTCGTAAAAAATACAATTAATTTAAAATTTATGTCAGCTAAACGTGAAGCAATGCTTCCCTTGCTTCCATGAACGCCACGCCACTGAGTTCGAATTGCCGTTACCTTCAAATAATTGATATACAATGGTGAATATGCCCCTGGCAAATCAACCAGGATAAATCATTGCAATAAACGCTGCTATCACAGACGTTATCAAGCGTGAACATTCGATGTATTCAAAGTTGGTTAAAATAATACTTATCAGTTTAAAAAAAAAGTATCTGTTTAATCGAAAAAAGTGTCGATGAAAAAATCATAATAATATAAAAAAATAAAAAAATAAATAAAAAAACTCGAATATTCACACCAGCATACATTTAATTGAACTGAGTACCACGTGCAATCTTGTGACTATTATCTAAACACGTTCGCTCATCATTGTTCATTATTTATTATCATTGCAATAATTCAGTTCAAAATAAAATTTTAGTCTCTTAATACATCAAACATGCTGATATAATGACTCAAAATAGCCTGTTGGTCACAAATTAATTATTATATATTAATGGCTTATCGTAGTAGTTTTAATCCTCATTTAGCAATATTAAATTTCTCAAAATGTTTATCAACGGTATCAATCCCTCAATACGTATATGCCATTTCAGCAAAAATAATTTATCTATGCATGTAATCTGAAAATCAATTTGAATTTTTCATTCAATGAAAAATTACTTACGTCAAAGGCTTGACAACTTTCTGTTCAATCATCATTATATCGATTTCCGATTCAAGATAGGTGACAAACTTATTTACAATTTACGCTCGATTTATTTCCATTAAACTTTTAACCTGAATTCCTGGGCAATGAATTTATCAAAAATTGGTCTAGTGATATATATTTTTGAATAGCTTATGATACATAATTTTTAATAGACAAGATTAACGATACAGATAATCAGTGGAAATAATTCATAGTTTGGACCTTCGCCAAAATGATTAATTCGATAGTGTATGTTTAGTTTTTTTTTAATAATGAGCAATTAAAAAGGCGCATAGTATATCTATGGCACATATTCAAAGTGGCAGAACAAAGTCTATGACGCATGTCCATTGTGAAGTCTGAAATAAATTCAAGTGCATATCGAACTGAAATCAATCAATACAACACATTTTCCTTCTACTCAAAATGTGTACGATTCGTTTCGATAAACTGCTTCTTCATTGCACTATTGACAGCCAATTTGATAGATGTTTGATTGGTCGATATCGAGCAACTGACGCACAGTTGAGAGTAAACAAACTTAATGCTGAAGAGTGTTGGATTTATGTTGTAGAAAATACGTACCGATGTCGGCATGGCAAGTTTTTACATAAGATATGTATGTATGTATTTGGGGATTGGGTGTAGGAAAATCCATTTTATGTAAAAATTAAGTAAACTAAGCATGAAGCCTGTGGAAGATATTTTTTTAAGCAATTATGGAATTAAGCTGAACGTTTCGATGGTTTCTAATGAGAATTATATTTAATGTACTTTAATTAATTAAAAGAATAAAAGCATTAGCATAGCAAAGCATTAACAAACAATGGAATTGAAAACTAGCTGGTGCACAATAAATCACACAAAAAACTATATTCACATCACATGATTATGGACGCAAGTTGATTGTAAGGTTTTCTAGCTCAGGTAAAGTAGCATAAAGTATTACCGCACAGACTCTATTCCTCTTTAGAAACACATATCCTTGTTAGAAAAACTTTTTCCTGCTATTCACTTTCAAAGAACTGGGTAGCTACATACATATAAGGCCTTTCTGTTACTGATGCCGCAGTATATTTGCTTGTTATTGGCAGTTCTAGGAATGTTTGAGTCCAGAAGTGAAAGCGAAAAAGGCTAAACACGTTTCAAAGGATTCAAAGTATACTTGGTTTACTGCACTGGTGTTCTTTTAGTTTCATATGTACGAGAATTTTTGCAAGGTAAAAGCTGGTGCTTTGCTAGTTTTTCTTTCAGATTGACATATTGGATAATAACTTTGTGCAATCTGAAATGAATTTTAATTTTACTTAATAATATGGTGTTGAAAATCTTAGAAGTATATGGTAGAACCAATAATTTAATTTATATATCATGCATCAATTCAAAACCTAAGTATCGTGTTTCCGTAAATTTCGTTTATCAACAATTTTATCATTTTTACTCGACGAACTAGACAAGTTTAACTTCACCTGGCTGACTGTCTATCTACTATCTTCTCCCGGATCTTTTCTTCTTTAACAATGCCAAAAAATGCTGGCTCGCGGAGTGTAGGGCTAGTCCAGACCGAAAATCTTCAATTTTTTCAAGTGATTTAGAATAGTTTTAACGATCTATTCCACAAGCTGAGCCCTGAAAAAACGGCGATAAGAATCTTCCAAATCTCCTGCTTCTTAAACTTTCTATAGACGTTATTTGCATTTACCTATAGAAAAACAATGCTTAGTAGCAGTTTGCAATATTGGTAAATACTTTTACCACTTTCTTACTATTGTTACAACTTTGTAATCAAATAAGCTTTTCCAGACTGTAGAAGACACTTTAGTTGCTACTCGTTTAGTGCCTTTTGCGCTAACTGTGTAGATTTCTAAAGTTTGCCGCTTTCCGCACCTGGACAAATACACAGTGTGAAAATAAATCAAGACACGAAAACAAATCAAGAATTTTTTGGTATCTTTCAATCAAAGATTTGAAAAAGTTGAAGAGAAAGAGAAGATCCAGCTGACAAAATGAAATATGCGAATTGAGTGGTAGCTTGGACAACAAGCCTCCAGTAATCAATCGAACGGTAAGGTAGGTGTATAAATTCTTTTGTTTTTTCATACGAGGGCAGTTTGATAGGTCAGTGACTTTTTGAATGAAATATTTTTCTACATAGTCTTCTTTTAGCTCTATATACTTAGTTCAGTGTTTTTGAAATTTTTTGATTCCGTCCAAATAATTGGTTTCCTCAAAGCCTTCAAAATAGGAGTTTGTTTCAATGATGACCTATTCATTCGGCCCAAATCTCTTATAGCTAGTGATGGGCATTTCTGTTTTCAAAAAACGAAAACGAGCTATTTTTTGGAACAAAAAACTGTTTTTTAAAACTGTTTGAAAAAAAACAGGTTGAATTAACGACAAGTAAAAGTTGTATGCTGTGCGATATGTAGTTTGTATGTAATGTATGTAGTTTGAATATTCTTCAAATGATTCAATACAATGAATTTTTACGTATTATGTGTTTATTATATATATTGTATGTATTATGCCTTCCTACCACCATCGTATCGTAAACGTTCATTGCTAAGAGCTTCCAAACTAAATTGATACTTGTCTGGTCCCAATTTTCCAATATACTTATTGTCTACTTGGTCAACCGTATAATCATACATAAATTAGTAAACATGGTCGTAAAGAATCAACAGCCAGTTCGGTTTCACCGAAGCGTTTAACGCTTCGGTTTGGCGCGTCGGCTGACACACACAGTGGTTTTCAGAAGCATTTATCGAGTCGGTTCAGTTACAAATTACGTCAGAGTATCATATAGATACTTGTGAAAAAAGTAGTCGTGTATACACACATATGCATATATATGTATATACATTCATATGTAAGTATATATATATATATATATATATATATATATATATATATATATATATATATATATATATATATATATATTATATATATATATATATATATATATATATATATTATATATATATATATATATATATATATATTTATATATATATATATATATTTATATATATATATATATATATATATATATATATATATATATATATATATATATATATATATATATATATATATATATATATATATATATATATATATATATATATATATATATATATATGCATATGAAATTAGGGCAAATTGATTCTAATACTAATTTTCTTTGAAAATCTGTAATACTTTTAGAAACCAAGTGCCCACAAATGTTTCATTTTCCAATACTGTATCCTAATCCTTCTTCAAAAATCAATTTTCTTATCAGATTTTCCTTCCCCTATCCCATGCGTTCATCAATGCATGCAGAAAATTTCAGCTCGATCGAACTACGCAGCAATGAACAAATTGAAAAACGCTCGAAAACCGAGTCGGTGGATCATTTCTCTCGTCTACCGACTCGGTCCCGAAACCGAGAGGCGGTTTGCACCGCGGGGTGTGTGTCATCACAATGCTAAAGTAATGCACGACTATACCGACTCGGTTTTCCGCTCGGGAAACGCCTCGCAGGAACAGCCGTGTTTGTCATTGGCCTTAATGTCTGACAAACTTGTATTATACAAAGTTTGCCTCTACAAATATGTTTTCCGCAGCTATACAGTTTTCCATAGTCAAACAGTTTGTCATTGAAAGCCAGTTTGCCGATACGAAACAGTTCGCCGCTGCCAAGCAGTGGTTTTCCACCAAATAGTTTGCCGCTGAGAAACAATTTTTCGTTCGCAAACTGTTTTCCACTGCCAAATTGTTCGTTTTTACAAGCTATTCTTTTAGAAAAAATAATCCGTTCTAGAAAACGGTTCGTTCTAGAAAAACAGTTTGTTTTAAGAAAACGGTTCATTTTAGAAAACCTGTTCGTTTTAAAATAACGGTTCGTTTTAGAAAAACGGTACGTTTTAGAAAAACTGTTCTTTTTTAAAACACAGATTGTTTTAGAAAAACTAATAATAAAAAAAAATAATGGTTCGTTTTAGAAAATTTAGAAAAACTATTCATTTAAGCAAAACTATTGGTTTTAAAAAAATTATTTGTTTTAAAAAACTGTTTGTCGCTTTTTGGAAAAATTTTTCGTTCGTTTTTTATATCCAAACGTTTTTTGCAAACTTTTTGGCATTTTTGAGTCCATAACTAATTACAGCACAGTCATTTCTTCAGGTTTAGAAACTGGAAATAGTCGCAGAGGCCAAAGTTCAGAAAATCTGCTAGATGGGGTAGCAGTTCGTAGGCCAATTTATGGATTTTTGCCATGGTGACTACAAACGTGTACATCCGTCCCTTGTCTTGATAGAACAACGCTTTTTTGCTTCAGCAAATGCGGTCGTTTCTGCTTTAGATCAATATCGAATCTGCTCAAAAGCTCTGAGCAATATTCGCTGGGATCAGTTCGGCCTTTTCAAGGTAATCCATGTGAATGATACCGCGTGCATCCCAAAAAATTGTGGACATGACCTTGTTGGCCGACCGACCCATATTGGCCTACTTTCGTGCACGTTCATCCGAAGAAACCCACTGTATATATTGTTCTTTGGTTTCCGATGGGGTGTGATGGATCCATGATTTGATAACGGTAACGTAACGGTTTTTCTGACTGCGACTGAATAATGCCAAACACTTCTTTGAAGTGGTCACACAGTTCCATTTATGGTCGAGTGGGAGTAATCGCGGTACCCATCGTGTTTTCATGTCCAAATATTCATGTAAAATGTGATGTATCCACTTAATTGAGATGACTCCTCACGCAATTTCATTCTCCGATCGTCCAATATCATTCGATGGATTCTATCGGCAATTTGTGGCATGACAGCCTCTTTTGGGCGACCTGAAAGTTCGGCGTCACTTGTGCTGTTACGACCACAACTGAGCCCAATAAATAAATTGAAGGTGCAGAATCCCCTATAATAGTCTTGATAATAGTCTTATTTCTAAATAATAGTCATTTTTGGTTTAAAAAAAATAGAAGGGCAAAAGGTGAGGCCTTCGTTTGATGAGCCTATGTTTGCAATGGAAAGGCAAAACATGACAACTGCAACAGCATCAGTGAAGAAAGCAGACAAATCTTACACGAACAATTTGATGGAATGGCTAATATCATATCGCAGTTTTATTAATATGCATATTGAAAATAAACCTAAAGCACGAATAACGAGGAATTTGACCGAATCGCGAAGAAGCTTTACTGTTAATTATTACTTAACGGTTGACAGTCAAAAAAAAAAGGTATGCCGGAGGCTCTTTTGGCAACTTTCAATATTATGGACTCCCTCATAAGGAGCGTTGTTG
Source organism: Nemotelus nigrinus (assembly GCA_947369275.1). Classification (NCBI taxonomy): domain Eukaryota; kingdom Metazoa; phylum Arthropoda; class Insecta; order Diptera; family Stratiomyidae; genus Nemotelus; species Nemotelus nigrinus. Next base: position 45,814,722 of record OX376374.1, read on the forward strand.
CAAAAACGACCGCTCCAGGATACTTTGAGAAAGATAAACGGGGCTAGCATCCGCTTCATGGTTAACTGGCTTAAACTGAACAAGAACACATAGAGAAGCATATTGCTTCTTTTCATGCAGTAGAGTCTCACTACTGCCGTAAATCGACAGGGAGAAAGTACTTAGATACATCTCTCAATGTGCAAATAATGCATAAAATGTATGTACTGGAATGCAAAAAGAACAGTTTGAAACCGATAACCGATACAATTTAGGATTTTTCAAGCCAATAAAGTTCAGTGTAAGTTCTGCTTAGCTTACAAAGCCTTTAGTTCAGAAAACCGGAAGGAAGAGAAATTAAATTTTGAATGATACATGGCGAGGAAAGAGTCCGCTCGACGAGAAAGGGATTTAGATAACGAAGTATCACAATCTAATAAAAAAATAATAGCATTCAACTTTGATCTGCAAGCCGTATTAATGACATCAAAAGGGCCAGGCGGCTAAATTTACTTAACTGGCAGTGTTTAACCTAACGGTTTCCTATATTGGAAACCAGAAAGTCTTGTGTTACGTATGGGATGAAACACAAGGAAAAAGAGGAGACAACAAAATCTCCACACATATTTTTCAATACATTTCAATCCAAAGGATGTTGAATCTATTAAAATAATGTCACATGTGTGTGGTGATCAACAGAAAAACTTAATATTCGCAGCAATGTGCTTGAAACTTGTCCAAACCCACCCGAGCTTAAAGATCATTAACCACAAGTTCTTTGAAACTGGACACACAAATGGAATGTGATTCCATACATTCGAAAATAGAAATCAAATCCAAGTTAATTCCAGTTTATACGCCAGAAGATTGGGTGCAAATAATAAGGTCAGCGAGGAACAATCATTTTCCTTTTGAGGTAAACATATTGACGTTTGATGATTTGATTAACTTCAAATTGGTGTCATCAAACGTAACACTATGAAACAATATCCCTTGGCGAAGAGCTTGCTGGCTGCGTTACGAAAAACGTTTTTAAAATACAATTTTTTACAAAACAGATTTTCAAGGAGATTTCCAAGCTGCAGAAATTCGCAAAAAAAAAGGACTCAAACTTCAAAAGGTTTACAGCGCATATATCAAACACTAAATACAAGGATTTGATGCAAATGTGTAAAGACTTCAAAATTCCTAAAGCTTACCATAGTTTTTATAAATCTATAAAATGTAACAATTCAGAAAGGGACTGTTTATCGGAACCTGATGCGCTCCTATCAAACTTTTATATTTTGAAAGGTTAGGTTGTACTGGCTGGCACGTGGCCACACATAGACCAACCGGTCCCTGGCGATACCAGATAAATGGACCTAGAGAAAGGAATTCAGTCCAAGCGGCCATCAAAGGCCCCGGACTTTTTCACGAACTGAAGGATGTCCTTCAGCTTTTGCTCTGCCACGTGCGAGAAATCCACCAGCGAGGGCTCGTCGAAGTATCGCAGTCTGGTTCTCCCCAGTGCCGGGCTGTGACACAGGAGATACTGGACAGTTTCTGAGACCCCCGGCTCTTGACACCTTCTACAGGTGTCGCTCGTTAAGGGTCCCATTTTCATAGCATGTGCTGCTACAAGACAGTGACCAGTAATGATACCAACGAGTCGTTTGCAGTCAATTCGCGTTAAATCGAGGAGGTACTTGGTCGATGCGAGATTGTATAACCCCCACATGATTTTGGTTACCCTGCAGGTCTGAGTTGCACCCCATCTGCGCGTCGCACCCTGCATCATTTTGGAGTCGATTGAGTACTTAATCGTCTGGATAGGAGTTAGGATGTTAACCGCTCCCAAAAGGGGAAGACTAGCCCCATACTTGGCTAACGCATCCGCCTTCTCATTACCATCAATGCCCTTATGGCCGGCAACCCAGAAGATTCTGACTCTTCTGCTGTTACCCAGTCTGTTCAGGGCCTGAATGCAATCGAATACACACTTCGATTTGTATGATACATCAGTGCTTTTACCGCCGCCTGACTGTCCGTAAAGATATTTAATACTTTACTAGTAGTATCTTTGGCGTATATGAGGTCTGCGGCTTTACGTATCGCAAACACCTCCGCCTGGAAAATACTACTGTGATTCGGAAGCCTGAAAGCTGCTTCCATAGCTACATCTGTAGAATATACTGCAGCGCCCACACCTGCAACTGTCTTCGAGCCGTCAATGTAGATGCTAAAAGCTGCAGGACACATTTGTCGATTCCATTCCTGCCCATCTCCCACAGTCGCTCGATATCCCCGCTCAAAGCACAGAGTGGGAACCAGGTAGTCAGTGCTTCCTACGTACCCCCGCTCAATACTGCTGTGGCCAAAGGATCCTGGCTCGAAATGTCCTGATTCCCTAAGCCTGACAGCAGCTTTTGCAGCAGTGCCTCTGATAAAGAGATCAAGCGGGGGGGGAGATGAAGCAGGACGTTCAGAACAGACGAAGGAGTCGAGGCTAAGGTGCCTGTAGTGCAGAGGGCCGCCAACCGCTGAACTCAATTCGCCATGCTAGCAAATGTGCTTTTATTCACTGCTGGCTACCAGACCAAGCATCCGTAAACAAGGATCGGCCTAGCTATCGCCAAGTAGATCCAGTTTATATTTTGAAAGAAAAATAAACTATTTATGCTCACCAAAAAGTTAGTAAGTTATTATTTTCAAAAAAATTCCAAATAAGCTCACGCCAAAACCACGAATGTGCGAAATTTCCCTTAAAACCAGATATAACCAAAATCAACAATTAGACATAATAGTATTAGAATATTATCTCCCTTAATTGAAATAAAAACGATTCTTATAATTTAAAACTGATTTATAGTATTATGTCAAACTTTTAAATTGATTTTACTCGAAATAACATTTTTGCACATTCTTGGTTTTGGCATAAACCTGACCATTTGATTTGATGCTAAGTTTGTCTGCATGCACAGAAGAGTAGTAGTACTACTAAAAGGTAGTACTACTAACGGTAGTGTCGCAGCGCTACTAGAATGTTGGAGCTAAATGACGACGTTAATATATTGCCATATTTATAACGCAGATGTTTGGAAGTCTATATTGTCACAAAGGCCGGAATAATATACATATTTATTGAGCTTAGTATATATTAATCAACTTGAATGTCATTTTTGTCCATGAGCTAAAATAAATTGAAGCAAAGTCATAATAAAGAATGATTTATAATTTTTTCGAAACTGAATATGAACGTATCGCGAAACAAATCAAATTGTTGTGGCGTACAAAGAATTTCCTCCGAGCATTATCAGGTTGAAAGCATTACCCTAAGCAATATCCAAAATAGCTGCTACTTTACGATAAGGTCATTTAAGCTAAACCGTAAACACATTAAAGCATTTTAAAAGGACTTCAACTCATCTGCCATATCTAAAACGTCCAACTTTATCCATTCCTTATCATCTGATCACGGATTTAATTTTGGCGTACATACACACTTTTCTATAAATATGGTGGTAGAGAAAGTCATTTCACCCTGATTGGTATTGAAGCAACGCTTTATTGTACGATTCATTGCTTTTACTCAGTATACTGTGTACAACAAAAAGTAGGCAAAATTCAAACGAGAATGTTTTGTCGATTCGAGTGACAGACATAAAATCGTTGTTATTGTGCTATTGTGAAAAAATTCTCATATGTTTGAATAATGTGTTTTACCAGGATGCAGATATGTGCATGCATACAACCTATGTATGCGTGTTTGGAAATAGTTATTTTACGGGAATAAAAGGCTCTTTTTCTTGTAAAACCTATTAAAAACATTCTGGTACAAATCGTTTTGACATCATTGTCCTAATACTACAATTTTCTGCGATTTCACATGTGTATTTATGTACGAATGACAGTTAAAATCGCATGCAGTATTTTTTCTTTGAATAGCTGATATGAAACTCAATTATGAAATTTCAATTTTCGATATGTACGCTATAAAATGGACAATGATTGAATATCCCTTTACACGTTTGAATCTATAATTCAATCAAATCAGTTTGCATTTAAAAACACATTTCATTTTACCCAGGCTACCCAGCTATGTAGTAGTGCTCTTCAGTTCGCTATGAAAAGCTAATTGAGTAGCTGTCTAGATTTCCTCCTTTACACTGGAGCAATTAATGCGAAGTGATTTGTTTGTGAAGCTAATATTAAGGTATGGGACGAAATCGTTTCCTGGAAGTATAGTTGCAACTTTGGATAAATTTTTAATCCTTACGATGTCATTGATTCATCCACTTCAAAAATAAATGATATAGGAAAGGTGAAACGCTTACTATGAATGAAATGGGGCCTAAGACACTTTATTCTTTGAAAAATATTGTTTGATATTATCGAATGTGAACAAATATGCACTTGTTTCCTGCATTATGACGAAGCTCAGTCAACTTTTCAGAATCTACCCGCGTTCATGTAAAATGTGCTACATTTTTCAGACGGATGAATACAAGCGAATGCAAAAACATCTCGCTTGATTTTTAATTTTATTTTTATTGCCCTTAGAAATAACAGCTAGCTTCAGTGAGGCTCATTATTAGTATGGGCTGAAAATTTAATAGCTATAACTCTTACCCTGCGGAACTTGATATGAAATGATATTTCCATTAGCAGTACATCTACCTGTGAATATCTGAGTAAAATCAGTTTTAATTATGTACTAGCAATTTAAAATAATTATTATTCTCTACGTTCTTTGGCTAACGTCATTTTTGCTTTTGAGGATGACGTTAATGCTTCTGACAACAGAGCGGACTTTAATCATACAACTGAGCTACCGTGCTGGGTTTCAATACAGTAAAAAAAACACAGATTAATCTTTAATTCAAATTGTGCTGCATTGACGAAGGTTCTGAGTCTCACGAAATGCATTAGTTTCAATTACCTTTCTAGAGAAGTTGAGTCCATCTAGAGAAGACACGCGTCACGTCCTCTACGCTTTGAATGATTTCCTTGACAGTGAATGTTTGCTTGTGTTTGTGCTTAATAAGCTTAGTTAGATATTTCTTGTGTGAATTACTTAGCGACTGAATTTGTTCAATATTCAATTCAAGATAAAATAATTCAATTATTTATTAAATTTCAATAGTTTGGTGCCTGAAATTGAGTTCAATCATTTTTTTCATTCAAACTATGTATACTGAAAATACTGAAAGTTAGAGTGTTGCTTGATGTATCTTTTATTCAACAAATTAAATCTTTAATGTACTAAGTCAAATGATAAGTATCTAATTAAATTTTTTTAAATCATATTACTAAATAATAAAGTAATATTTATTTTCATTATTTGTCTGGCCCTCAGTAATATTTATTTTCATTATTTGTCTGGCTTATAATAATTTTGAGCTGAACAGAGCTCATTATTCTTCTTCATTTGAAATAAATTGGTTAAGGTTTGTCACGGGGCATTTTGATATGTGAAGTAGAAGCACACTTTTAAATAAATAAATCTCGATTCAAAGTTCAAATTAGAAATGATTTTTTCTGTCTATGCTGTTACTGTAGCTTGAACGCTAATTTGAGGAAAGTTTGACAGCTCAATTTCAGCTACCCATGCCATATTCATTGTTAGTAAAATGATGAGACATTTAGCAGTCACCGAAATTTCACTACTTTGATTTTCAAACTTCTTCGAAAAATTTTCTTTATGCAACTGATTATGAAAAAATATCCATCAAAATTCAATTAGATTGACTGTACATTTCGCCGAATTAAAAAAAATCGTGGCTTCTAGTGTTTTGTATTCATTACAACGCGAATAGTAGCAAACTATTAGACCAAATCATATCAAGGATTTTTTTTAAATACAAATTGCAGGTAAAATCATAAATTATGTTTGATTAAATTTACTTTAAAAAACATTAAATAGATATAAGAATGGGAAAAACTGGTTCACACTATATCATGCTTGAAATTAAGTTTTCCAGAGTAAATTTATTGTTTTTTAAATGCCGCATTTATACCTTCTGCTTTCGTCCTTCGTAGACTGTTCTGATTAGAATTTCTCACAGATTCGAAAGTGTTTATGTTTCCCATCTGTATTTTCAATGCTTTATTCTTAAGTTTGCTCCAGTTGAAGAGTTGTTATCATGGCACCTCGTCAACTGAACGTAATCCAACAACAAAAGTTTGTATCTGACTCGAAAAACTGCCAAGCCTGGATCAAACATAAATAGGCTAAGCGCATACAATTGGGACAGAGTATTGTACACTCACAAAAATATGTTTCCGAAAATCAAAGAAAATATTTACTTGTTTACGAGGTGTGAAATCTTCTACAAATCAAATAAACTTTTATTTGATATCAGTGATTTGTATACATATAATGTAAAAATTTTTAACATGCAACGTAATACAATTTTTACTTTACCTTGTTTCAAGTAAGTAATGTTCCTCAAATCTTGTAAATTATGTCTATGAATTTAGTAAATTATATCTACACTGCGAATATTTTTTTCTATGTTTCAACAACAACCATGCTTCAATATTCGACGAAAAAATTGATAGTTTTTATGACTTATATCAACATTTCCTCTACACAAATAGAGGGTCGATAGCTTAGCTCGCTAACGTGTCAATCCAAAGCAGCGATCTACCGCTCGTGGGTTCGAATTCCGCCGGGTTCATGGTTGACTTTGTTCGTCTTCAGTTGTCCTAACTACATTGATTAAGTGTCACATTATAGCTTAAAGTAGCGACCAGGCATAAATAATACTAGCGCTTCAGAAAATAAGAAAAAAATGTGGCACTTTAAAAAGAGGAAAAAATTGAAAAAAAAATTGTTCACTCCCTTCAAAGTAAGCTACCCTTATGATATAAAGAGAGGGAAAGTTTTTGCGTGCCAACAACATGCGATGCTTTCAAAGCGGTCCCCCATCTAAGTAGTAACCGCGCCCAGCACTGCTTAACTTCGGTGATCGTACGTGAACCGATTTATGTCAGATGCCAGATGTTCTTGAAACTATATCAAATTTTACAATATCAGTGCTTGAAATGAATAAATTCCTTTCTTTCGATTGAGTAAATATTTCTTTGAAACTATACCAAGTTTTACTCAGGACAAGTACAATATTATTTCTTTGAAATGAAGAAATTTCTTTCTTTGGATTGAGTAAATATTTCTTTGGCGCAGAATCATTACCAATTTTCTTTGATAATGTGTTCGTTTTTCTTCAAAAAATAGAAGTATTTTTCTCAGTGTACCAAGGAGAATAAATATGTACTGCTGGGAAACAAAATCTTCTATTATGTAGCCTAGATGAAAATTACAAAAGAGGTGATTTAAGGAGATGCTAGTGGGAATGAATAATGAGTTACAACATAAAGTATAGGAAGCTAGGAGCTAATGCCCAAAAGTTATTTTTCTGATTTGGGCGGAACAAATTGGAATACTACTAGAGTATCTGTATCAAAAAGAAGCCAGTTCGAGAGCCTGCTAAAAGTATAATGGACAGCCATCAACGAGGCAAGAAAAATATGAATGAGCCCTGGAATAGGGTGTGCTAGTCTGAATTAGAAGAACATCCTGTAATGGCACTTTGCTAGCTTTACGCTGCTGAGCTGGATCACTAGAAAATATCTCTCCAAAAAAGAAAGGATGCCGCTATGCAAACAAATAAAAGGGAAGTGATTCTGTCCATGAAAGATTACAGAGCTCTCAGGCAAACTCAGTCGAGGGAAATCCCTCCGTTTGGGAAGCGATTTTCATTGCCACTTCAAAGTTTTCATATTGCATCCAGATTCATCAAAATTTATAAGTGAAACGTATCCATCGTATCAAAAATTTTGGCAATGAGTTTCAAACTGATACTTGGGTACGTGTAATAGCTCTGCATAGGCAAATAAAACCATATTTGTCGGAAAAATAATACTTCATTTTCGAAAATTAACATTTTATTATATAATGTGCTTATATCAACATTTTGTTATATAATGTTATATAAGTGGTTAAATAACCACTTCATATAACAAAATCGAATATATATTTTTTAAAAGTACCAAAATCTTAATCAAAAAACATATTCAGCTTTTAGCAAATCAAATGCATAAAATTCGGCAGAAGTTTAAAATATTTTGGTTTCAAAACTTATGCCAATAATAGAAACTCCGAAAACTATTGGTTTTTCTTAACAAATTCAAATGGAAACATACTCTTTCACAGCCGGCTCAACTATAAGATACGCTCGTAATATTAAAAACAAAAGTAGTGAAAGTTGTGAAACAAAGAAAGATCTCACTCGTCGCTAACTAAATATTTGTTATTTCTTTTCCTCTTTTATGTTCCAGTTTTTTTTTGTTGCTTTATTGACGCTGTGATTGGAGTTATATCTTTGGCGCAAGGGATACATAAATAAATAAATAATTAATAAATAAGTTTCCGTATAATTCCTTCACTTCTTTATTAAGATTCAGGCCATTTTTCGACGAATTCATTCGCCATTCTCCAAAAACCTCTGTCTGAGTCGCAGCTTATAATAAGTTAAGAAATGCATTCAGTATGAAGTAACAGATGTTTCAGCAGCTGCTTATGTATGTACTATTTTGAGGGTAGAAATAATTCACCTACCTAACTCGACGAAAACAATTTGTACATTTTTTTGTAGTTATTGAGCTATTTCTTCAGATACATTTTCACTCTTGGCCTCTTCAGGGTACATTGATGTATATTTAAAATAGAATCTTCATTAAATTTAACCCTTTGGCCCCAGGTGATCATTTCAAACATTTTAAGCGCCCCTATAATTCAATTATCAAATGACCCGGAAAAAAAACTAAGTTTGCGAAATGAAATTTGAATGTTTTTGATGTATGTATACGATAACATTTCAGATTTCAACCGACTTACCAAAATGTGTGCATTTGATGCCAAAAAAGAGGCGGAGAAAAATTGACAAATTTTACCAGATAATTATGAAATGTTTAAGGCGCATTGATATTAGTAAGTTCTAGGCTTATGTAAGTTTTTTATGAGTGTGTTAGTAACTAGTGATGGGCGTTTCTGTTGTTTTCAAAAAACGAAAACGAACTGTTTTCTTTAAAAAAAAAAAACAACTAAAAAAACAAACAGTTTGTTAATGACAAAAAAAAATGCTATGCTGTGCGAAAAAACAAATATTTCAAATGTATGTAGTTCCATTCAGAAATATTGTTCATAGTTTGAATAATCTTCAATTGATTCAGTACAATTAATTTTTACGTATTATGTTTTTCTTATATATATTTTATGTATTATGTCTTCCACCATCGTATCGTAAACATGCATTGCTAGGACTAAGCGCTTAAGTATGTATTTTGAATTGATACTTATATTGTCCCAATTTTCTAATATATTATCTAATTGATCAACCGTATAATCATACATCAATCAGTACACATGGTCGTAAAGAATCAACATACATGGTCGTATGCCATCGAGTACTATGTTTTCCATAGTACATAAAATATATATAAGAACAACATCATACGTAAAAATTCATTGTACTGAATTAATGGACGATTATTTAAACTAAATATGAACGATGTTTCTGAATTGATTTACATACATTTCAAACATTTATGTTGTCGCACAGCATAAACATTTTTCCTGTCGTTAATAAACTGTTTTTTTAAACAGTTTTAAAAAACAGTTGTTATTTCTAAAAAAAAACAGTTCGTTTTCGTTTTTTTAAAACAACAGAAACGCCCATCACTAGTTCTGGTAAGCAGCATTCAAAACAACAGCAACTGTTGTTGTTTTCAATGCTACCTACCCTAACTAGATTTTCAAAAATACGCATCTAATAAGTCTGACAGCCTCGTATTATAGGATAGTTTGCCTCTGAAAATCTATTTTCCGAAACTAAACAGTTTTCCACTGCCAAACAGTTCGTTTTAACAAACGAAAAATAATTCGTTTTGAAAAAAAAACCCAAAAACGATTCGTTTTAGGGAAACCAAAAAAAAATTCGTTTTAGAAAAATGATTCGTTTTAGAAAAACGGATTATTTTAGAAAAGCGGTCCGTTTTAGAAAATCTATTCGTTGTAGAAAAACGGTCCGTTTTAGAAAAATAATTATCTTTAGAAAAACGAATTCTTTCAGAAAAAATGTTCGTTATACAAAAACGGTTCGGTTTAGAAAAACTATTCGTTGTAGAAATTTGGTTCGTTTTGGAGGTATGTTTGTTTTAGAAAAAAAAACTTCGTTTTAGAAAAACTGTTTGTCGCTGTTTGGAAAAACTGTTCGTTCGTTTTTTGCAGCCACACGTTTTTGCAAACTGTTTGGCGTTTCGAGCCCATGTAACTAAGACCAGCCCTATAACTGAAAACTTGCAATACATCGACCCTTTGAAAAGTGTTCGGTTTTCAGAAAAAAACAGTTACTCATATATAAGTTTTATGCTTTGTCTACACAGCGAAAGAGAAAATGCCATATCGGGCAAGAACGGTAATCGTTCACCAATTTACTTATAGGTATTCTTCTGACGAATATAGATATTTTTAGCACCCGAAACTTCTGTTCACGGAAGTTTACGACCCGATAATCAGATCCAACTAAAATTTACTGAATGTATAGGTCTTAGATATGGCCAGGCTTGATAGAAGCGGTTTTGATATATGGACAACCCCGTGCCAGTGGTGCCATCCTGAAATATCACTAAGAAAAAAAAATTTCTCCCCACATTTCAACAAAATTCACACAGTAGCTGGACTTACTCTAGCCAAAATAAATAGAAATTCGGTTGAAAAATTAAGTTTTTGCTACCAGCTGTGGCAGTTTTTTTCTCTGGAATCTTGAAAATTCAATATGAAATTCATATGGTAAGTGGACCTTATAATAGGTTAAATTGTGTAGGTACCTAGTCGAAAAATCACAATAGGGTTGGCAGTTATGGTCGTTTTTGTGTTTATATATTTTCGTTAGTAAGCGATATTATCATTAAATTTTCAAATAGTAATGTTATTGTTGTGACAAAAAAAATACTAATGTGCCAAAAACTTGATAAATTTTGGGGGTGGAACCCTAAATTTTCTTGCAATCTTCAAATCGAAACAAAATTTACGAAGCAGTACGACCTTAATGTGAAGCATATTTAGTATGTTTTTGGCTTTGGTGCTAGCTGAGGCTTACAAGCACCAGCTATATTTACTGCACCAGCTATAATAAATGGCCAATGTTTGAGGTTATCCAAGCTCAGGAAATATTTCGGATGGCAACCCCAAACATTTTGCTATCCCTGTTATTTTCGAGAAATACTTCGAAACGTTTGATTTGTATCTCATCATCGATTATGTCATTGTGTCAAAGAGCACGTGTCAAAGAATATGCACTCACAATCTGCACAAATCCTCTACTGTTCTTCGAATATTAGTGTTTCTTGCGGGTCTGATGCACTAGGGTTTTTTTCATATATGGTCCATCTATATATTTGCGCTCGGTCGTTCAAAAATATATGTTTCCCATTAGCGTCAAATCCGGTAAGTTGATCGACGTCGCATAACTGTAATATTTTCGTTCCGCTAAAAATTGCGGTAATCCTGCACAACTGTATACGATTGCGGATGCATAAATATTTCCCAGCTATTTTACTGGTTTTAAAGGATACAGGTGCCTGAGGCCCGGTAGCTCTGCTCGCTAAGGCGTTAGGCCGAAAAGCGGCGTGCTACGGATCTGCGGGTTCGAATCCCGCCAGTGCCATGGCTGTGAGTGTGAATGCGTATGATTGTCTATGAGGGTGGCAAATGGGCCCAAACTGGTGGCCTAATGCTGGCCGCGTTCCCGGCAGCCCTCTTCACTAAGATATAAGTTGAGCAATCGGTGGGTACCATAGCTGAACAGCCTTTAGCAGTGCTATGTACGAAATCAGGTAGCAGCGGGCTAAGTTGCTTGAAATCCATTTGAATATACAGCTGCTATTTAGGAAAAGTGGAAAACTTGAGTTCTAAGTAACAGAGTTTTACTCTGTTACTTAGAGCTCCAGTTTTCCGGCTTGTCTTCTCGTCCGTGCTCCCCGTGTTCTGCCTTGGCAAATGAGCAGCTTTTGTTAAATTTTAAGTTTCTTGAATTCTCGGTTAGTTTTATCCTTGCATAAATTTATTGGTTTGACATGTTTAAACTTTATTCCGCCCATGCCCACTGAATTTACTTGAATTCTCACTCTGAGACACATTGAAAGACAGTTTTCAGCATTCACCTATCAAATTCTAATTCTTACTAGCACTACTATCACGTTCAACGCATCGGCATTGCATATTTGCTTTATCTTCCTCTTATCTGTCTAGTTGGTCGCATAAAAAAATGAAATATGTATTCGACCATAATGCGATCTCACAAGAACATTCTACTAATGCCCATCTTTAAATTGCAGACATACTTTGCTTCTTAGTGGAATTCCCGCAAGGGACAATCGACCATTGGATGCTCCAAGCCACAAAAAGACTTTTTACATCCAATACCCATTTATCTTCCTCACATTATTGTTTTGTGCTTGCTTGAGGAGGAAAATCATTAGGGAATTTCTATTGGACGAAAAACAATATGTGCATTTTTTTCTTCTTTCATCGTTCATGTTGCCGAAGCTTCGAGGCAATGTTCTTGGTTGAATCGAAAAACATCTGAGTAGCAAGTGAAGTGTTTGTATTTCTTGTTATGGGAAAATAATCTATAATACGGTAGGACATGAAATCGTGTCGTTAAAGTTGAATAGTCGTGCATGCTTGTACGTATGAGCTGCTGAACTGAGCAAAAGATAAGAAGGGAAGTTTGCAAAATAGTTGGATTGACTAAATATTTAAGCTATTCAAGTATATGTTTCGACTAAACTTTTTAAGATCTGTGAGTTGAGCATTGTATTGAATTTTCTTAGCTGTAAGCTGATATTTTATAATTAAAACTCGATTAGTCCTAAGCTTAGTCATTTCTCTCTGATACATTCATATTGGCGGTGAAGTCTGTTGTATGTCTACTCTTTTTATTGCAGTTGTATGGCTACTCTGTTTATTGCAACTAAAGAGTGGAAAAATAATATCTTCGCTGACCAGGAAAATAGTGATAAAGATATTTGATTTCAGTTTACTTTACACTTGGTTCATATAAATATGAGGTTATTCCGAGACTGTTCTTGTACAAGCTACAAGTATACTGACATCAAACATCTTGCGAATTACATCCACAATCACGCTCCATATCTGATATTCGATACCCTCCAACTCGAAATTCATGCTTAACTAGCTGCTAATATTTTACACACCATTATACAACAACGATGCGAAAGTACTTCAAAATATTTCCATTCAGTTTTCGAACATTTTGAACTTTTCTGCTAGAATAGCCATTTTCTTGATTAGTACTTTCCATTAGTTGATTTGACCGCAAGTTGCTGGGGTGGAAATGTTTGATGAAATAAACTTTGCCGAAACACGTCGAAAACATTTCGCACTTGTCCACCAGTAACTCATGAATCACTTCAACTGAAAATCAATTCATTACAGATACATTTGCTTTGAAACGCTACGCTTCAGTGAATTTGAAAAGAAAGTGAAATTCATCATTAAAGTGTTATTTTGTTTTAATGTTTTTTGCTTTTAAAATCAATTTCGCTTGTAGAATCCAAGTTTTGATGAGTTCCTAAGAAAACACAAACTTCGGAAGGAGGAAAATATGCTTGATGCTGCTCATTTTTTGTGAACGCTTAGAAATGTTTGCTTTCATTGAACTGCTAGTGAAAACTGAAATTATTTGTTAAGTCTTTGCTGATGTGCTATTTTTACAGAAATATTAAAAAGTTTACCATTCAAAAACTTATATCACGGAAGCTGTATATTTGACAACAAAACTATGAACGCTCTGACCTTTCATCCCGAAAAAAAAAACTCAAAATCATCAGTTTAATTGTATTCTGTCCCATTAAAAACTTTTCGTTCGAAATTTACGAAACTTTCCGGCTCATGGAAGCCGAAAAAAACTTTCATGACAACAATGAGAATAGTAAATCTTCGAAAAGTGCAGCATTTTCAGTAGCTTTCACAAAGTTCCGAACGGCATCGTATATTCATGTCATTGTTCTATTCAGTATCCTCCTTTTTTAATTAACACAGATGCACACCCGTCCATCTCATAAAAGAGGAGCTCCAGCTTGGCTTCCGTCTACTGCTGAGCGCAATGTCAAATTCGTTACGGGTTTGCATTGTTGCAGTTTCGAAACAGACAACAGAAGGTAGTTTATTATATGCAACGCAAGAGCTGCAAGAACAATTAAATTAGGCCGGAGAAATCCACAAAGGAAGCAACGCTGCATGTCAGATGAAAAGTGAATACTAAAAGAAAGGATATGCGGAAAAGGTAGTCAAGCCAGTGTGTGCGGTTTTGAATGAAATATTGTTTGAAATGTTTTGAATTGTAAAACGTGTTGGAAAATTGAAAACGTGACTTCGTTGAAAGTATTAATTACTAATAAAATACATTTCTGAAATACATGGCATAGCTTGATTTTAATGCTCATATAATGATATAAATACGATATGTAGTTGCATTTTCTTGTATTCATTAAAAACAGATTTTTCATCTTATTTGAACATATTTGAAAATGAAATCAACCCAATTCTAAGTTTCTAACTGCCAAATTAAAATCTGCGGTTTGAAATGTGAATTTTGAAATGATAAATCTTATATGTACACATGGATAAACTTGCGAATAGCATTTACCTCCAATTAGTCTGAAAATTTGTCTACTTATGTATTGTGACAAGCTGATTATGAGTATAACCATGAAAATTAGCGCAAATCGGCTTTTCTATAGTATTTTCCATGCTTTACTAATTTTCGAAGAAAATTAGTATTAAACTCGTTTCGCCGAAAATTCATATTTCTATATATATATATATATATATATATATATATATATATATATATATATATATATATATATATATATATATATATATATATATATATATATATATATATATATATATATATATATATATATATATATATATATATATATATATATATATATATATATATATATATATATATATATATCAGCAAAATGATTTTCCGAGATAATCTCTGGAGTGGCCGATCCGATTGAGCTGAAATTTTCGAAGGACGTAGATGTATATAGTAGGTAGGTCCACAACATGCTAGAATTCAGATGTTCTAAACCTTTTGCCGGCAGCGAGCGTTTTAGTGAATTTTAAGGTACTCCTATATTGCCAAGCAGTGTAAATTTTTGTTAAAATAAATATTTGGGAATGAAAACTTATTATGTTTTAAGCTTGTTTATGTTAAAATGTTGGAAATTTTGAGCCGTGTGTGGGTGCAGCATGCCTAAAAGTAGGCAAGGATTTTTTTTCAAATTTTGATTTGTCATTATTTCTAAGAAAAACAATGGATCATCGTGAAATTTGCTGAGCGTATTGACGTTGACAAAAATTTAACACACGTGGATTTTCAAGATAGTGCGAGTAACCCTGTAGCTACGGCAGGCTCCTGAAAAAAAACCTTCAAATCATTGACCTTCCTGAAAAATGTTTGATTTTTGACAAAAAAATCAAATCATTGATAAATTTTAACCTTTGTGCATCATGTCAAATTGAAATTTTTAAAATTCCGATTTGCACAAGAACGGCAACCCATCTCCAAATTACCTCTATTTTCAGCACTCGAAAGTTCTGTTCACGAGAACTGACGACCGGATTATCCGATCGTAATGAAATTTACAGGACATGTTGGTATTAGCTAGGACCAGGTCTGATAGAAGTGATTTTGAAATGCGGGCAACCCTGTGCCAGTGGTACTATCTTGAAAAATCACTGAGAAAAAAAACCGATTTTTGGCCTATAAGGTAAAACACCATAATTTCGTCTTGTTAAGAAAAATGTCACTTAGCTCAGAGTGAAATGATATTTCTTTTAAATAAATTGAAATGACGAATACATAAAGTAGTTGAACGAAGCATTGTTTTTTCAAATCTCATATTCAAAGGACTCGATTTGGTCATTATCAAAGTTTTTTTCAAATTAGATTCAAACTTATTTTTGTACCTAATTTCGTCAGGGCAATTACCCATATTTTTTAATTTCGTCATGTCATGTACCTAACTTCGGCCTCTAAGGGATAGCAATATTCAAATTCTATATGAGGGTAAGATTTGGATGATATGTTCGAATACATAATTCAACAAATAAAAAATCGATAAATATGCATGAATATATGTAATACAAAAACAAATACATTCTTTAGAAAAAAAATACTGAAAAATTCGAATTCACAAATAAATTACGGCAACAAAATTACATTTATTTGCATCGCACTCTTTTTTGTTTTCTTTACCCTTGCTTTTTCTTAGTCTTTTGGTTTCCTTTTCTTTTTTCTCTCTGTCTACTTTAAGCTTATAATTTAAAAACTCTTCAGCAGCAGTAACGCTTCGTGTAATTTTACGTTTAACTCTTGTGGCTTCCGTGGTTTTTACTTCAGGGCAAAATAGAGCTTTTGAAGAAAAAGAAGTGAGATAGCACTGAGAATGGACGACAACTGTGGATGCCTCTTTTATGTCTGTAGTTTCATTTTGGGATACTTTAGAATTTTGGGATATTTCAGACGTTTCTTCCATATTTAATTCTGAGGTTTTTTCTGTTTGGTCTGCTGATATTTAATCTGTTAAAATTTGGTTTTTAGGATGTACATTACCTTTTGGCGTGGACGCGATTAATGAACCATCGAGTTGTACGTCCAATTCCAAAATATTCGAATTGATCTACACCGCTTCGTCTATATTTGCATTTAGGGTCTGTTCATGATGCGTTATATTATCGAACACGTCTAAATGGGTTTCATTTTTACAAGAAATTTTTTCGTTGACAGATTTCCACAAATAGAAAATACTTTCATCTTTTTCGCATCCCAACGCAAAAAATTTCAACATTCGTATCTCCTATTTCTTTTTCAAGGGTGGATAAACACGTCTATCATCAGCGAGGTCGTCAGCAAAAATATCGTTACAAATAATATCTTTATTCGCTTCAGGCAAAGCACTGATGTTCTAGTTTGTGAGAAGTTTATCGTATGCAACAGCGTAAGGATTGAATGGATACAAGCCACATTTCTTGAAACCACTTTTAATTGTATCTGACTTTGCTGCTTCCTTTAGGTATGAGTCTACCAGGCGTCCTATTTTCATTATTACATTTTTAGGGATTCTTATAGATTCTTATATATGGCAGTAGAGTAAGAGGAGGCATAAGCTTTCCACTGACTGAGGCCCCTACAAACACTGTAATGTATTCTTTTCTGTCGTTGGCCGTGCCATTATAAGTATGGACTGAACCTTTGCGAACTAGAACTCTCTTGTCTTTGGGACACAAAAAGAATGCTGTTTCATCGCAGTTGAAGATTCGATAAGGTCCATTCAAAATTTCCTTTAGCTCAGGAAAACTCTCGAAATAGGTTGATATTTTGGTAAACTAATTTCTAATAGATTCTTTTATAATCCTGGACCTCCCAGTTGTCAAATTTTGAGACATTCTCAAGGAAATCTCCGGATTTCGTTTTAAAAATCTTTTGTACCAATTTATACCGGGGACACCGTTTTTTAATTTGTTCTCTCTATTTACTTCTTTTGCCAATTTGGACACACTATTAATTAATTGCGTTTTTCTTACATGAAAATCTAGATTCGCGATTTCAAGAATCCATTTGATAAGAGTCTGCTATTCTCCTTGGGTAAGAGTTTTAGACGCTCCAACATGTTGTGAATGCTTTTTTAATTTCTTGTCTTGAAGCGTCATTCTCGGAATACCAAATTTTTTGGCAACGTCTCTGGTAGACTGCCCATCTTCAATTGCCCTTAGCGCCATTGAGAGTTGCTCCTGTGTGTATTTATTAGAAGTCATATCTATATCTGTGACAGAAATATAATGCTCTTCTTAATTGGCAAGTGCTCGATGAATCTGATACACTTAGAATAAGGCTAATTTTTGATCTCAAGTCATTCATTAAGTGACGAAATTAAGAAAAAATGCATTTGAGAGAATTGAAAATCGTCATGCATGATAACGGAATTTTTCTCAACATATTTTTTTTGGCATAGTATCAAATTAAATCTTAATGGTAATAATACTTTGCTGCGCTAGAAAACACACGATTTAAAATAGATTTATTATCTAAAATCGCGACATTCTTCATCCTTACATCTTCCCGAAATGGGTAAAAATATTATGCAAATTTAACTAATATATAATAATGATTGTCAGGACGAAATTATGTCACAGGTTTAAATACACTATAGACATTGATTATCCATTTTAATTTGGCAAAAATTGTTGATAAATTTAGCGAAATTCTACTGACAAAACGACGTTCGAAGAACTAAATTTCGTCACTATGACGAAATTACCTACATTGCTGTTAACGCGCCATTGGTAAATTCGTCATGCCTTTTTCTTAGTAATTTATTGGTGGTTATAATTTTTTTTATTGATTTTGTGACTAACGATGCGCTAACTTTTACCCTTGTATGAAAAAAACCTATAGCTTGGCAACCTTGTTTCTGGCACCCTTAACAATGTTCACGTCCGCACTAGACAAAACACTAACACGCAATGAGCTAACTACGAGACAAAGCACTGACGCATGCTTCTAAGCGAACTTTTACATAATTTGGGGCCAATACGACATTCATATTAGTTTAATGCAATTAAATATTAAGCCTCTTTATGTCAAATGATAAAAAATTTACATGAGCATTCAAATTTTCTTATTTTATTTGAAAATGTAAAATGTGACGAAATTAGATACCCTGACGAAATTATGGTGTTTTACCTTAACTTCCGATTCAGCCATCAGATTTTGACAAGATTCATAGAGTACTTGGATCTTAGGAAAATAGAGGTAATTTGTTGCTTTGGATAAGGAATGGTTGATATGATTCTACAAAACAGTTTTTTACGTCTTTCCACACTTTTTTGTCACTCAAAGAAAATATCTTCGAAAATTAGTTTTCTAGCGGTTCTGATGCGCTAGACATTTTTTTTCATTTTCTCTCTATTTTCTAATCAGCAATATCAGCGCAAATTCTATGGCTCTGATCTTTTTAAAGCATTTTCTTTTTGGTCTTAAGTTCTTTATACGCTTTTTTAGGTTTCAACATTTTTCTTGTTTTTCTTTGGGTTTGTTTTTTGTCTTTTTACCTTTTCAGGTTCTTTTTTGGTTTGGTGTGCGTGATTGTGGGCTGCGTCTGTGTACGTGTGTGCGTGCTTCTCTGTGTATGTAAAACGGAAAAAATATGGAAAATCCTATATAAAAACCGATTTGCGGTAATTTTCATGGTTATATTCGTAATCAGCACGTCAAAATACATAAGTACACTAATTTCAGACCAATCTGAGGTAAACGCTTTTCGGAAGTACACTCAGGCTCTCTACTCTAGATACAAAAACAACGCAGCTAGCATAAATAGAAGTATCATAATTTTTAGTTGAGCTTTCCTGTTGCTTCAAGGCCATTGAAAAGCCAAAGAAGCATCTAAACTTATTTAATTCTTGTGTAAGTCTCTCAGCCGTCGTAATTAAAATATTGGAGAAGACTACGCACTAGCATTTTGCTATGATTCCAAGCATTTAACATACTGATACTGTTTTAAATAAAAAACCGGGAAAATGAGTATCTACTCACTTTCCGGGCTGTTTGTATGATTCAACACCTAGTGGTTAGAAGGCTCTGGTTCTTATAATACAGGGAGTACAGATGAAGTTGTCTAGTTTGGGCCATGGACACCTTTCGACCCTTTGATGTTCTCAGGTCTGGATGGATTTCTGCCTACCATGCCTCAAAGGTCAGGAATGCTGACCATATCCTGGCTTGTACCAATTTATAAAGGTCACCTTGTCCTATGTCGTGTACCTGCAACCTAGGGGACCGCTAAGATTGTATATATACCTGTAGGTATACCTGACTTCTTTTCTTCTCAAGATATTCGGAAGACCTTTGAACCTCCATATCAAAGAGAGTCTTGCATTTCAAATCTTTTCGAGAGCCCAAAATCGCGTACACGAAAGGGCAGTCTGTGGCGACTGCTTTCTATAAGGTGCTTCTTGAAATAGAAAAGACACATATGTTAGGGACCATTTTGGAACTCGGGAGTACACAGCTTCAACGCAACCTGCATAATGCTATATGCAGCTGGACAAATAGTATGCTTCAGCAAAGGCTCATATCATAGAATTGGTGGGCGCGTGAATTACAAAAAAAATTCACTGAGGCACACTTCAAGGGGAAGTGTATCTTCTACCTTGTGAAATCTGGCGACACATGTAGCACTAAAGAGGTTAGAGAGCAAGGGACTCACGTTTGTCGCCAATGGCATCGCGATTATAATCGCTGGTAGATTCCCGCATAGCAAGGTTCCTGAGCAGCAAGCTCACATGAAAGTTAAATCTAGAGAAAAGAGCAAAGAGAGTTTAAACCTTGCTCCAACGCATTGGATCTACATGGCGATAATCAGGCCAATCCTCGCTTACGGCTGCCTAGTCTGTTATCCGGAAATAGAAAATATCACCTTTGCTGACATAAGTAACAAAGTTCAGCGGCTATCAACTCTTTATCTATGCTACAGGTGCCTTAGCTATGACTTCTTCGTTTGTTTCTTGATATGAAAAAAAAGAGCTCTGAGCTGCAGCGAAAGATATTTGAGAGACGCGTTTAATAGAAAAGCACCATGGTCATCTATCATTTGAAGAATATAGCTCAGACAAAATATGTATCGCTCTGAAAAAGATTTTTAAGGACTAAAATAATAAAACTGCTAATAACGCGCATGATTTTCTGTACACATCGCGAAATATAGACTTTATAACAGTGATTTGCCAGAGCGTTGTTTCAGGTAAAAATAAAGGGAGGTTTTAGAGGGTTCCTATTTGAAACTTGAATAAAACAAAAAAGTATCAGTCCGATTGCCTTTTTTTTGTAATGTATGGTTCTTTACATTTACTTTTTTTTTTAATGATATTGTGTAAATAACCGCCGCGACTACTTCTCAGAAAGCCAATTCTAATGGTCCAATTTTCGACCACCTTTAGAAGCGATTGCTGCCGCATATCGTCAACGAACGTGAATAATATTGGCATCTAAAGTGTTAATCGTCTCAGGTTTGTCAGCGTATATTACCGACTTCATGTATTTTAATCCAGCAGAGCCAAATCCCAAGATCTTGGTGGCTAATTGATGGGTTCACTTCTCGAGATAATGCGATTACCGAATTTCCGCAGTCGTTGGTTGCGGTCACTGTTGTGACCACTGTTGTAGCACCGTCTTGTTGAAACCATATCTCTATCACATCCATGTGACGCAAATTGAGGAACAAAATCTTGTTTATCAGCAATTTGTACCGGCCACCGTTGACAGTAATCCGCTCTATGATGCCACCAGCACACAGTACAGTGAGCCACATCGCTGAACGGAATTTTCCAAAAAAAAAAGAAGGGCAATTTCCAGATCATTTTCGGCCCATTCTCCGAAAGTTCGATGCAATCGATGATCATCATATAAATCTTGCACTTAGTCATTTAACTCTTGCGAAATTTGGATCTTATTAGCCTTTAGACCGAAATTTTTCCACAAAATATTCCTCAAAGTGGGCGAACATCAACTACTTGCACACACCTGCGAATCAACAAATCTGGGTTGTCAGAAACATTGGCTACCACGGCTTCAATGTTCTCTTCGGAACGCACTGTTCTCAACCTTATCGTTAGCCTACGATCCAGTAACGTAAAATGGTTGCGAATATTTGAAATCACATGGCAAATAGCACATGCTGATGGACGATTACGCGGTCAGTAAAATTCACGAAGCAATCTTTGAGTTTGTACAATTGTGCAATATCTCGGAATATCTCGGAAATAAATTTCCACGATTCGCTGACACTGCTGCGATACAAATCGGCCCATGCCAATTTTCCGGATCTTACTGAGTTAATATTTATAGCATTCCGTACTTAAAAAACATAACGCTGCGTTCGTTGGGAGGCCTAGATATTTAAATAGCGCATCCATGAGGTTCCGTTGACGCGCTGTCTTTGACTTTTAAGACCTACCAGTGCAGCAGATGATTTTCTTCTTTCGAGTATCTCCTCTTCGGCCATAACAGTTATTGAACATGTAATCCAGGATAGGGATGCAAAGGTCAGGATAGGCCGGATTAAGGTGTAATAGCAAATGGATTTAGCTTTGGTGGTTATGCCCATCTTTTTGACGAAAGGATGTAAAATGCATTGAAATGCAGATTTAGCAGCTTTGGTTTTATTCCGCACATCAGATTAAACCGCCGAACTGTAGAGATGGGCTAGAAGTAATCTTAGAAGTTCCGAGCGAGACAGTTAGTTTTTTGGTCTTGTTCCGAATAGTTTCGTCAAAGTAAAGACTAAGTTCTGGTAAGTAGTATTCGAGGTTCTTTGCTGCTTCAAGTGGATCTTAGTTTGTCGCGAATAAAAGCGTGTCGTCGACATATTGGAGAAGTTAGGCTTGAGGTTGGCCCATTGGGATGGGGGGGGGTCAGCGGTAAATATGGTATGAAAAATAAATCCAGTTACAGAACCTTGTGGAATCCCTGATGTCACAGCTCCTTAGGGAGAATCTGCTCCATTAACGCTGACATAAGTTGTATGTTGTATAGTCATCAAACGAGGTTTAAATTCGACCTCCTCAAATTTTAGTTCAGGTCGGTGTAAAATCCTTAGAACCAAATTCATTTAGACCGCGCTATGGATCAGGTCAGATTTAGTTCATTCGGCGTAAACGAAGCCAGTGGTGAGTTTCACTCTCTAAAACAGTATTTAATTGCGGGTTGCGTTCAATTGTTTATGCGCGATGTTTGCATTCCAGGAGATAGCTTGATTCAGGTTATCGTTCTAAAAAGATTTCTACGTACTAATATAATAAAACTGGTAGCAACGCGCATCGTTTACGGTACACATCACGAAATGTAGACATTACAACAGCGATTTGCTAGGGTAATGTTTCAGGTAATAATTACTCGTTTGCTACTTTTATCCTACTGTTGTTTCTGTAAACTTAATATGATTATGAAAAATATGTCACATATTTATCAGGTGTAACGGTATCGTTGGGCAAAGCATTGCTATCGGGCTTAATTGATTTAAAAAAGGCTACAGTCACTAATGTCACTGTCAAAAAAAGAAATAATTGATTACAGTTTTCCGAAAGCTTTTCAGCGTGGATAAAGAAGTTGTCAAGATGCTGGGTTTTGAATTAAAGAACATGAGGGCTGTATTATAGAAAATCTACAGAGCAAATCGCTAACTTTTTCAATTGGCTATATTGGTATCTTCGCAGAACAGTGTACATTCCTCTTATAGACCATGTGATGCACGACTTACAATACCCCATATTTGCTGGAACCTTTGTTTTATTTCAGCTAGGTAATTTTCTTCATAAATGTTCTTCCTAATTTTCTTCCTCCACCTAGAGTACTATTAATTTTTTGTTTCAGTATGAAGATAAATTAATCTAGCAAGTTTCTAGCTTAAGTTTGAACAAGAATTGAAATCAGTTTGCAGAAATTTTGAGTGAGGATTGCCATGTCGAATTAAGTCGGTTTTTATTTTGGTTTTTTTTTTTTTGTTAAACTCAATTTTATTTTTCAATCACGTGCCTTTCGATTAATGCTCCAGCTCAGCTTTAGAAAAAAAACCTATGCTTCAGCAAGGGAGATTGATCGAGACTTGTTTTTTTTTCTAAAAAAATCAGATTTAAAATGCAGGTTCTTGATTTATTTCAAATTTTGGGTCTTACCCTGACTTAGTGAAATCCCGACTTTTTATATGTTTTGAGCCTGGATTTAGGCTAAAGCACTTTATTATGCAAATAATTAACTACAAGAATATTTACTATTAATAGCAAACTGTGTAATCCAGCAGCTTTACCGGTAAAGTATAAGACCACACAATCTACGTACTGAATATACGAACTAAGTAGCCTAAGCTTTAATTAAGAGTTATCTTAACGAAAGCGAAGAAAAAAAACACATTTTCAAGACATGTTTCCAATTTCGTGCCGGCTACAGCGATAGGGTGAGATGATTTCCTGAGCCTACATTGAAAGAGGGTCGCGTGTTTCTTCTCATCCTACTTCGCTTCTGCCCTCAGGTCATTTGATGCTGTGCATTAAGATGAACGGAAAAGAAACTTTGAGAACATATAGTGGATGCCCTTGAATGTAATGTTTTGTTCATATCAGGCAGGGATTTCAGTCATTTGTGAAATAATACTCCTGGAATTGTAACACGTGGAACGACGAGCGCGTCTTTACCAGGTTCTTTGTAGAATGAGACAAAATGTCGAAAAATTTAGGAAAAGATGTATATCTGCGAAAGAGCTTGTCACTATGATCATATGAAGTTTAATGTTAGTATCTGTTGTCCCAACAGAGATGTATACGTGAAGATACGGATGATGATGATGACAAAAGCAGATGTGCGTTTATGAATTCTGAAGTTTATTTTTCCGATGTACAGGAGTAACTTTCGCAAAACAGAACTTAAAGACCATGCCAATTATAACAAATTATAGGATTTTTCTCAGGTTGCATATAAAGCTCTAAATCAATTAATTAAAAAAAATCAGTTCTGTCTAAAACACTCTCATGCCATGATTTATGTAGAATAATTAATTATTGTCCAAGTGATGTATTTCAGAAGCAACAGCAACAAATTGATTCCATCTGATATTCAAAATCCCCAAATGTTTGAAACGAAGTCTATAATTCAATTTATTATCCACTCTATCCCATTATCGTGTAGCTCTCGTTCTTCAAAAACGTACTCTTGCTAAGCTCTTTTACAAAATTTTACATAGGCCAAGCATATTGAAAACCTTCCATATCGTCACCTTCATCGTTTTACGTAAGAATCGAACTGAAAGCGTTCGTATCCGATGGCAAATCATAGAATGAAGTCCAATAGATGGATAAACGACACAAAGTAACGACAAAAGAATATCTGAAAATTGCCTGTGCCGGGATTAAATGGGGGGAATCAAATTTGCTTTTAGGATTACGCATTATATGAACCATTTCACAAAATGCCAGGGTCGAGGTTGTAGACCATCAATGACCTGACTACCAACTGTGCAAACGAGAGTAATACCATAAAGAAGATAGATAAGCATTCAAACCATGGGCACCTTTCGCGTTGACCCACAAGCCAAAAGCAGGAAAAATTGCCGACATAATGTAGGAACGATATTTTTTTCGCTTGTCCAGGTCATTTTATAGGATTCGAAAAACTTCCGCTGTCTACGAGGTCAGGCAAAAAGGGAAATTAGCAATATGCTAATGGGTACAGAAGGTTGCAAGTTTCATTTAATTTGGCTTCAAATTTAACAGCAGATAAGTATCTCGGTTTTAAAAGTGAGGTCAGAAAGAAGTGCTACTATTTGTTCTCGTTTGCACTCCTTTAATATATTTTCCGCTTCAAAGAGACGACGTCTTAATCCATTAATCAGGAGTGCCATCAAAAAAGCGGTGAACGTGTGCAAACCAAAAGTAGAAAGCACGCTGGGCTCGTCTTGGTGCTAAACGAACAGCTTGAAATATTCCGTGACTTATTCATTTAAACAACGACCTCATCGCCTCACCCAATTGCAAGAAAGGATACAGAAGTCGAGTTGGCAATGGTGAGGAGCTGCCCGGAGCTGATGTTCACATTTCATGAGATGTTTTTTTTGCAGTGCTACAGAATATGCTTGAGTGTATTTAATTGAAATTTGAAAATATTTCAAAATTCTTTCAACCTGTTAGAGGATAAATTTAATTGCGATTTTCATGTATGCAGCTTATTAAAATCTGTATGGAATGCATAACTCAATACATTTGTTAGGGAAGATAAGCTAATTTCATTATTCGAAAGATGGAAATTTTTCACGCATGTCTCTTACAAACCTGTTTATAATAATTGAAAATTCGTTTGAACTTTTAAATTAAGTTGCCATCTTGTAGCAACTAATTTAAAAAAAGAATTATTAATTAGCATCAAAAAGCATTTATTCTACAATAAACTATTTTAATTTGTTTGCCAAATAATTATTTAATGTATAAAAAGTCTCAAAAACTGAATGACGAAATCTAGCTCACGAGCAATCAGCGCGAAATTCAAATAAACAGCAAAAGTGCCGAGAAAACGTTAGCTAGCATTGATAAATTTCTGATTTTCTAACCGCTCTTATTTCTCAGGATTAGGCATCAAAATACGCGATCGGATACCCGCTGTCAACATGATTGATCGCATTCATTTTTGAAATGAACGAAGCCACGCTCTGAACCTCTTGCCTAACTAACCTTATTTCTAACGCTCTCGAAGCAACAAAAAAAAAAAAACAACAGACTTCTAGCCATGTCTCTTGAAGAAACAACTACACCGCAATACATTGTGACAACTCCTAGCGAGGTTGATGCAGATGAGCAGCGAGATGACGATGTATCGAACGGGAAATTGGTATCGACAAAATGCATATCACAGAGTACCAGGTCACAAAGCCTGCAGTCAAGCTCATCGTCGACTGTAGTCGAGCATTCGAATCAAGCCATATCGCACCAGCTCAAGGCTCAATCCAGTACGTCGATTGTCACCGAAAGGACAATCCAAAAGACGTCCAGCAAGACCAAGTTTCAGAGCTTTCTTCAGCACCCGGAGAGTGGGCACAGTAGCAGTGGTGGCTTTCTATCGGCTCATCAGAAGCATATTCGACAATTCGTGCGATCGACATCAGCACACTCGGAAACAGTGGCAGCAGGTGCGCGTGCGGATAGATGCATCAGAAGCTCCTCAACACAAATCGAAGAGCCCGAAACCACATCAGAGCAATTCAGCAATACTCTGAAAGCTGGCTTTCACCAGTCGTCAATTCTGATATCAAAATCGGCCGAAACTATTGAAGCAAAAACAACAAGCTCGGGAATTCGAACTCAGCTGACATTGTCTGGTGGCTTTTTGGCCCCACCGAACCGGAAGTTGACAATTTTGAGCCCAGTTCATGCTCCACCCGGACTCCATGATATGCTTAAGAGACATGGACGATCTCCATTGTCGCCACGAATCAGTTTTCCAGGAAGTGAATCGGATTTATTCAGGTAAGGGTGTGGTTGTTGTGAATTTTCATGCTGAGGCTAAACTAAAATGTCCAACATAACTAACTTGTATGATAGGTTAAGTGTTAAATCAGATTATCTTTTATCTGATTTGTTTTAAATGTGTGGAAAATCACCGATTTAAGGTATTTTTTTCATATTTGCCATTTTTAATGTGATTCATATTTTGAAATATATGAATTTGATGCTGCCATTTATTGCAATCCTCAGCGAAACTGCGAATTTAGGACGTCAGCCCAAGAAAACCTCGCAGTTAGTATTTGCTATTTGTTACGGGTCAATTTTTGACAGCTTCTATTCTTACAAGATCCATTTTGATACGATCGTCAGATACAATGTGCCCTAAATATTTTCTGCCGCTGTAAAGAGGGTACATTGGTTGAAGCTAAAATCAAATTTGCCGCTCGCCACATCGAGATATCCAGGGTTTTTCCTGCCACGTGGATGTCGTCCAGGTAAACTAACCCTGTCATCAGATCTTCGAAAGATGCTGAATTATCGCAAGGTTCAAATGGCATCACCACTATTTGCCATCATATAAAACGCAGTAGTTTTTGTCGATTTCTGGTTCCCAGCAGCCTTTTTTAACGTTACCCAACGTTGGAAATCACTTCGTATCAGCCAATATGTCCATTATGTATTCGATTTGTTAAAGTTAGTGACATCATCAAGTTACCATTAGTCGGCACAAAAGCGAATGATCTCGTCCTCTTTCTTCGCAAGGTCTACTAGTGATGAGAATAGCAGAAGACTCAATTACATCCTGTTTTTTCGTATCCCGAATCATGTCACTAACTTCCCCTTGTTGCCAAAGGCAGACGACATGGAGCTTATCGGATGAGCTTACATCCTGTTTTTTAAAGAGTTGAGTCATCATGTTCAGCTATCCTTGGAAAACAGTCGAAAAGATGACGTTAAACTTAGTAACCAAATCGGAGACTTGCTGGGAATGATTTGGTTCCAGTAGTGCTGACACTAACCCACGCCCTTCTCGATGAAAAATGAACGCCAGGCTATATACTAATCTGTGAAACCTCCTTTATTGCTTTGAAAGGCTGTTATTGAAACTTTTGAAAGCACTATGAGAAACTAAAACATGTGGGAAACTTAGGTTTAACAGATACTTTATTAAGGGAACAGGATAGAAGACTTGAAACCCATACTAAAATTCGAAATACTTTAGCCTCAAACAAGATACTATGAAGAAGAGCCCACGAAACCCACCTAATGTCGGTTATGTATATCAAAATTTTCCTACTTGGCCAACTGAATCGATTAATTCAGAAAAGATTTTGTTCAAGGTCTGGATAAAATAAAAAAACTGGCCTGAGTGATCAAACCCTTTGAGAATATGAATTAAAAGTACCGGTCTCACAAAAAAGGCTAGATCACTTATTATTCTCGCATGTGAAATATTTGCTTATTGTGAGGCACAACTTTTTCGTTGCTCTTAGTATCCTTCATCGTAAAATCAAATAAGAGCGGTCAGATTGAATTCAAGACTGTTACACCCAAGGGCTTCCATTGTTTTTAAATAGGCAAAGTGGATATAAGAAAAGAAAGTTTTGCACCAGTGAATCTGGTTTAAAAAAAGTCATTGAAAGAAAGACATATAAATTTTTTTTTTTGTAAGTTTTTACAGAAATTTACATTCACAGTAATTTTTTAAATTTTTTATTGCTTTTATAAAAAACAAATTTTTTATTGTGGTACCAAAAGCCGACAAAATTTCGAGCGACTCCGAGGTAAGGCGAGACCTACATAAACACTCAGAAACCCTCATAAAACTGGTAGGCGCCGGCGAGAAAACCATACACACTCCCGCACTCGGCTCTAATTGTCATGTTTCGTCAAGCAACTGCAGCCGCCTTTAAAAATTTCCTTCAGCACTTTTTTTTTGTCAATTGCTCCAGGTTTCTTCTTCCCTCTCTCTGATCTCGGCTTGTCTTTCAATACCTGCTAGCTTTGCGATCACAAAAAATGACTTGATTTATGTCCAAATGCGCAAAATCTTTTCACGCACTTCTTCTCCTGTTGGTGTGAATTGAGGGTCCGCACACTAAGCTTTGAGTTTACCTAGGTTAGGTTAGTGAAGAGGGCTGTTGGGAACGCGGCCAGCATTAGGCCACCAGTTTTTTGCACCATTTTATATCAAAGCAATGCCCATTAAAATTTGATTCCCTTATGGTATACCGGTATACATAAATTTATCCTTGGTTTAAAAAACGTATGAAATAGGCTGGAACTCAAATAATTTCAAAAAGTATAGTAGTCTTACGACAAACCTCTTACGGGTCTAGGGGTTGAAGCTGATAGAGAGCTTAACCACAAATTTACAATCAATGCGAATACGAGTGTGGAGTGATTAGCTCTACGATTCACTTTACCCCTGATGAATTCAGGTATTTATTTATTCAGAGCTAGGTAAACTCAAAGGGGGCCTGGTATCTCTGCTCGCTAAGGCGTCAGGCCGAAAAGCGGCGTGCTACGGGGCCTGCGGGTTCGAAACCCGCCAGTGCCATGGCTGTAAGTGTGAATGCGTGTGATTGTCTATGAGGGTGGCAAATGGGCCCAAACTGGTGGCCTAATGCTGGCCGCGTTCCCGGCAGCCCTCTTCACTAACCTAACCAACAATAACTTGTAATAATAAATAAATTTAAAAATTTAAAACAATAAATTAATAATGAATAACTCAATCAAGAAATAATTCAAGTTGCCTAAAATATATAATTCATTACCTGTGCGCTTCATGTGTTCTAAAGAGGAGTGGAGGTTAATATTTGTTTTAAAATAATGAAGTTAAAAAATATCGTTACTCCTTGTGGAGCTAGTAGGAGTTCTTAAACCAACATCCGCAATCAGCTCAGACAAATCCATTTCCCCATTCAATATTTAATTATGTCAGCATAGCTTGAGTAGCCTAGTGGGTTGATCACTGGCCTCTTGTGTGTGGGGTCCCTGTTTCGAATCGAGGTTCGGATCGAGGATGCGCATCAAGCTTTTGAGTTAAAGTTAGCTCTAAATAGTTAGCTCTAAATAGGTACCTGATTTAAATTAGGGGTGAAGTGAGTCGGGGAACTAATCAACCCACAGTCGTATTCATATTGATTGTAAATTTGTGAATGAAGCTCTCTACCTACTTGAACCAATACACCTGACAAAAAGTTGCCGTGGGATTACTTCACTTTTTTGTGTCAGCATAAAACTGTCGAATGAGCTTAAAGATTTAAAAGCAAGATTTTACTCGGCAGCAGCACTCTTCTCACGTTCTGATATTCTATGTTCAGTGCCACAATTGCTCCAGAATAAACATTCTCCTATCAAATTCATTTGCTCTCAAACATACCGTAAGAAAAATTTCACTATTTAAACGCTTATTAATGCCTAATTTAAGAAAAAATCAAGCTCAAATAATTTAATTAAAAGGCTTTTTATATCTATGTCGAATGATGGATGTGTTCATCCATATGAATGTTGATATATGCCTATATACATATAATACATTTGCACAAATTTCAAGTCGAATAGATATGACAGTCATTATCTGCACGTACGAGCTAAGGTATTCGCCTGGTGTGCAGAAACTAATGCCGTGTATCTTCGGAATAGCTGACAGATTTATTGGAAATGTCTAACAGATTTATGAGACCAATTGCGAATGCATACAGGAAATTTCGTCATATCTCTTGAATTAGATTTTCACATCGTTTCGTTTGGAGTTATTTTATGTCGGCTGTTAAATGAAATTGATCAGTGCTTCAAAATATGTTTTAATTTGTGTTAATATTAGTTAATATGGGAATGATGTAACAAAACAAATAGCTTAGCTTAATTCAACGCTAATTTTTTAGCTTCAAACTTTACGATTTTAATGATAATAATCAAGCGGAACAGTAATAACCAGTTCGATCGGAAAAAAATGAAATTGGAAAAATTCCTCTTCGTAAAATATATATTTAATTATTTAGATATTTAATTTAACTCATGCATTCATTTGTTTTTCAAAAACATATGCATAGTAGTTTTTTGCCAGGTGTAAAAGTGGAGCAAACGGCTATCTACGATCTATTCATTACAGTATTTTCATGCGAAATGGATATAAGTAAAATAAATAGATAAAAAATACTCACATGCCACCAGGTATTCGCAATTTACTTTCACCATTCTCTAAATAAGAAGACAAATGGTGCAATATCACTTATTTAAAAAAAATATCCACAAAATTCATAGAATCTCTTTTTTGACTCAGAAGATAATTTCCATTTACCAAAAAAATATCCACTAAAATTTCAGTATTAGCTAAAAAATGTAATTTACAATCAGTTTAATTTGATGAAAAACAAATGTTAATTTTTTTCATTTTTGATTATTTTTATGTTTCCTTCGAAAATACCACAGATTAATGCTCACTAAATATTGCAAAAAGTTAATAGATTTCATTGAATCAAAACTTCCTCGTCAATTTCTTTTTGAATCTGTTTTGTTCTCCTTGCTCTTCTCTCATCAATAGGACTATATACAAACCATAGCTTGACAAGTCTTCATCCTTGTCGGCCACAGGCTGTTATTAAGATAAATTGTGAAATATTATCCGCGATACCCCGATAAATGCTTCGTCTCCGGCCTGATAAAATCAGGTTGGGTAGTAAAGCTTGAATCAGTAAATGAAAAAAAAAATTATCAGGTTAAACTATTGAGCCTTAATCAGTAAAATCAGGCTCAATAGATTAGCCTGTGATTTTATCAGGTCGGTCAAGACCTAGACTGAGAAGTCTGTCGAGGCTTATTATTACTAAGAAACGCCAAGAAAGGCTCTATCTCTGGTGGAGCAATGTTATATGCCGGGGCTCAAAAAAATCCAGAAATATGACTGGGCGAGGAGGGTGAAAAATCGGCTCGTCTGAAATTCTCTGCTGTAGCGGCAATGCCTAGAAATCCAGGTTTATGCTAGGTCACCGAGTTGAATATTGCCAACTAACTCTGCACGAACTATTATTGCTATATTTGAAACCGATTTTACCGCATATATTGCGAAACTCTCTTTCAATGTCGTCAAAAAGCCTGGCTTTAAAATAAAATTAGCTGCACCAATGCCGATTGTAATAGCGCAAGGAAAATTTATGAAAAGTTAGTTGGGTAAACTCGACTTGATGCACCACATAGCCGTTAGACAATTTCGCCGATATATGTCTGGCTACCCAGCATGCCAAGCAATTCGCTAACGAGTCATTAGCGAGTCATTTTAACGAATATCTCATTTGCGAACGAATTCATCTACGGTTCGCTAATGATGAACCAGGTTACCCAAATTTTCATTCGTGACGAATTACCTTTTTCGAAACTCTGGCGAATCGATAAGCTTTACCAAAAACGAATATGGTGAGGCTTATATACATTCGCCTTAAGTGAATCTTAGTGACTCTAGTGGCATATGATATACGACTCGATGCGCGTTTATTATGAGCATAAAGAATTTGCCAGCTAAATAAAACTATAATCCCAAATAATACTGATTTGATAAAACTAAGAGCTGGTTGTTCCAATTCCGTTATCCGCGTAGTACATTTTTCCTAAAGGATTTTTTTTTTTAAGTTTTCCACTCTTGAACTCTTCAAACGTGGTTTAACTCGTTGTAGTTACTCCCGGTAAATGCCACACAGAATCAATGTACATAGCTCACAAAAAAACCAATAATATCGGTTCCAAGAGTCACTTTTTACTTTAGGTAAACGAAAGGGAACCGTCCAGCATGTCAAAGTATCGCCAAAAGCGAATGTTGTTATATTCACTTTAAGTGAATCTCAAGTAAAGACAAGCGAACATAAAAGCTTGCTCCCATATTCCCAAGCCCTCACTTCGGGTTTGCTTTGATTCCGCACTATGTTCACCAGAAGTGAAGAAAAAATGGTCGCCTGCATTCGCTACATGGTATGCTGGGTAGTATTTTTGTGTTTCTGTAGCTGCGTTTTTTTGTTTTTTATTTTAAATGTTTTTTTTAAATGTGTTGTCTTGTCGTGTTTTTTTTTGTATATTTTTGTGTGTTTTTCTTGTATTTTTAACCCTTGCTACTATCTATTTTCTTTCTGGTGGTAAAATTTCCCGGCTGAGGCTCATCAAGTCAAGCTTTACCAATAATTTCCTACAATAATCTCACATTTCCATCTTTTAAAAGTATTCTTTAAAAAAAATTTGATCTGTATGAGAGTATGCACTGTTTTGTGTGTATAGGATGAAACAGCTTAGACTTGCTAGTAAAAACTGCACATAAATTTTGCAATTTAAATTTTTACTATACTATTTCTATTTGCATAATAATTGTATTGATATGTGCATTATCACGTTATGATTTCTCAGTTTTCAAAAATTCCTTCAATTTTTACTCTTGATTTTGTTTTGTTTTCAATCTCAAATTCTGTGCCGTCAGCTCTGTTACCAAACCGACGCTACTTTTAGATACGTCATACTGTTGCTGACACAGTTGTTCATTTTAAGTTTATTCGTTCGCATGTAATGATAGAGTTGGGTGAAAACGAAAATCGAATATCAGTTATTGCATTACAGAAGCGCAGATAATCCAGAAGTGCAATTTTCAGCTTGTTGCGTTCATTGAAAATAACGAAAGATTTGCTTATCGTGCGATCCAAAAACTCAACCAGACCCAGAGAAGTGGAGATCGACCCCGTCCAGGACGCCTCCGTGACATACGTACTTCTGCAGTCGCCAAAGCCATCGAAAATCGAATTCTTCAAAGTCTTATTCGTATGCAACGAGTCAATGCTCGGCAAATTGACATTTCCTCTAGAAGTATGTTTCGCTTGATGAAATCGGACCTCAGGATAGATGCTTCTCAGATATCAACAAGATATTTGCTAACAGAGCAGTTAAAAAAAAACTCAGGACCACAAGAGGCAAAGAGGCTTCTTTAGCGGTACAGCAAAAATCGAAGAATGTTGTTTACTTATGAGAAAATTTGCACGGCGCAAGAAAAATTTAACTGTCAAAATGATAAAGTGTATGCTCCAGAAATGCCCGAGAGTTTGCAAAAAAAAGTACATCGAGGACATCATACAGCGTCAGTAATAGTAGTTAGCTACGAAGATGTCACAGAGCTTCATTCTAGCGAAAAAAGTGTAGATCCTTGAAGATTGTGTGAAGCCATTGACCTCTAAGCTGTTCAACAACAGTCAATGGGATCGCTACGATGTACAAAGCCCACACAGCACAAGTATGTTTTGAAAGCAATGTTGCAAAATTTGACGAATACAGACTGTGACCATAATAAGAGAGTATGATCTGCAGTAAACAACACCCAAACATAGAGAGACTTAAGCGAGCTTTATAACAATTAGTACCTAATTATTCTTTTTAAACAGAGCTTACTGCCAGAAATGACTGGCCAAATAGATAAGAAAGTTGCGTAAGAGTAAAATGTGGCCAATTTGAATATTTAATTTTGTCAAAACCTCTCTTTTATTTATAAAAATCGCCAATATCTCTGAGACAAAATTAAAAACATGACAAGGTATTTACAAAATTTTCTTATAACTCGAATCAGTGGAACAATTTTCAAATAGAAATTTCAAAGTGGTTATACTTTCGAAGTGCTTATACTTTGATTATTGATTGACTTATTGCTTTGAAATGTATCTGGTTTGACAAGTAAATTAGATTTGAACGCAATTCCATGTTATAAAAATATGAGTTCACGGTGTATATATGTTCGCAAACATAAACTTATTCTCTATACCAACAAGTATTTATTTTCAAATCCGAGAAAAATCCTCTTCATCATTTTGTGTGTGCATATGACCTAGCAGACAAGACACGCTACACATCTGATGTTTTTAGGTGCATATGCATATTCAATTCCTTGTAGACTTATCGGATTTTCTTCAGAGAAGCTTGTCGACAATGTTATGCATTTCATGGCGCCTTCGGTGCATCATACTATGTTTCATGAATTTCCCGATCCAATATCCGACGATGTTGCAAGTGCATTCCTGCTCAAGTGAACGCAACTTAAGAAGATTTAAACCAGCATTACTGAGTAAGTTTTTAAATACAAACAAATTCAGCTGATATGATTACGCATGGTGTTCTTCTTTAGCTACTAGTTAGCGAAATGTGAATAATCTTGCTTCTGAAACACAACAAGAAGAATTTTCAATGCGCATCCATTTCAGTTTTTTCTCAGGTAAATTTCAGAAATGTACACTGTTTGCTTTCCAGTCCTGTGTATATTATTTTTTTTAAAGAGAATCGCAGAAAATCCGTGAGCTGGGTAGTATGAATATTTTGAAAGCAAATAGAAAAGAAAGTATAGCATTAGACGTATAAACGGTTTTCATTTTGATATTTAAACACGCAGCATTTTCCAAATTTTCTCAAGTTTAACCTTTTCATTAATGCAAAACAGCGTATTGAATTTAAAGGGTACGCTCGTTGCCTGCGTTTAAATTTCAAGTTCCCTAATCCAAATTAAATTCAGTGCGAGATGAATCTAAAAGATGCTAATTTTGATATCCATCATAATTCAACAAGAAATCTGTGAATTTTCCCGGAGGAGTTTATGTTATTCATAATTTCACTCTTGAACTTATTGAAGGGTTTGCAGATTACAAATAATCCCTTCCGAAAATTTTTGCAAGACTCTTTAGTTCAGGAAAGGAAAGTACAGGAAAGCTTCTAAGCAATAGTTTATTATCAAATGCAAATGCAAATGCACTATTTGCAATGATAAAAGACAGAAAATCCTAAACTTATCATAAAAACAGTTTACAGTCAATATTTCCAGTATAAGATCGTCACGAAATTCCGCAAGTAAATTTGATGTCGACGTTAATTCAAGTGACACAGCTTCACTTATTAAAAAAAGCAACGAATCGAACCCTCGGAGCCAATTTTATCGCTCTACTCAATCTTATTTAACCAAACCGGTATATTTTCCCTATATATATATTTAAAAGAGCTCAATCTCCAACCCAAATCTCATATGAAATTACAGCCCCTAGCTCCATATTAAGTACAATAATAAATTAACCCACACAGCACCGAAAGTAGATAAAACAACAAATGGTCTCTCCCCAAAGTTCCGAAAGGTTAATTGTTCAGCACCGTCATAATAATAAAGCAGTCAGCGAAATAATTTCGTGTTAATTCCACCGTGAAAAAACCGTCTTCCTGAGCCTTAAGCTTTTGAATTTAAATTATGTTTAAAAATACACCTTTATCTCCCGCGAAATTATTAGAAAGTACTCGTAGTCTGTGTTGAATAGATTTGAAAGCGAAAAGTTTTTGAACGCGAAAGTGAAAACAAACCCTTGAATGAGATTTTCAATTAATTGAATGCGATATCAAACTGGCAACTATTTCAACTTTGAGCTTGGCATGGACACACTTTAAATCGGTTGCAAGTTAAATTAATTTTTAGAGTAAATATTGAAAGAGCGCAGTGCTACGCGCAGTGCTAAAGCTCAAATGATTTAAAGTAAAACGTGTATCTGAGCTCATATTGCCTGTTCTTTGCATTTGGTGTATTACTTTGCGCAACATATTTTCCCTCTCTTCACTTAATCCCAATAATGAAGTGGAAAATTCCAGGCCATAATATTGCTACATTCCTTCTTCCATCCAGATTCATATTTGGTTCTGAAGTGTAGTCGACGTAGCAATAATCGAATGAAAAACTCTGGAAAAAGTTTGGAGAAATCGCATTGAAAACATTCTACAAAATATTCTCAATTATGAATTCATACACGTTTAAAACGTAAATCATAAATCAGTTTTTATAGCTTGGTGGGATGATTATCTCTTGAATGGGCTTTTCAGTTTACGATTCTATAATTAAGGTATGATATGATTACCAACAAGAAGAGCAAAGACAACTTATAATAATAACAGGGCCTAGAATGAAATAAATGATATCCTTTATTATGGGTTTGCATAATTGGCAATAAAGATATGTGAAAAAGGAGAAGAGGTGGGAAGAGGTCCATTTTAGAGCTATGATATATATATTTTATTCTTGATAAAGAAAAAGCTTAGTCAACATACCCTGGCTTTGACATCCCTGATGTTAGATTGTTGCTCATTGAAGACCAGTAAGTTTTTGACATGTTGAAGTCGATGCATAGGTTGATAGGTTGACGTGGCTGCCGATCCCCTTTAGATTTACCAGGGACAGTTCCGTCTGGTTTGAGAGAAAGGGTGCACCAAGTGCCGCCAATCTTCTCCTTGTCAAAGCCGGACACTGGCACATGAGATGAAGCACGGATTTCTTCTCATCCTCAGAGCCACAGCTCCGACAGAAATCATTAAACTCTACGCCCAAACGTTGTGCATGTCGCCCTATAAGGCAGTGGCCCGTTAGAACGCCCACAGTGCAACGAAGGGCGCTTCGAGTTAAGCCTAAAAGCTGCCTGGTGCGATGCGCATCCATGGAAACCCAGGACTGCCTTGTTATCACACAGGAAGATTCATCTGCCCAGGACTTCTTAGCGCCCTCAAGATATTTTTGCCTTATGGCCAGTTTGACCGATGTCATCGGTATACCTATTGAGAAGGAGCAAGAGACCTTAGGTAGCAAAGTTCCAAGCCTTGCTAGCTCATCGGCCTCACAAATTTGGAACAATGACAAAATGTGTTTCTATTTATATTCCTGACAGCTGATACATATTATTATAAACCGGAACCAAAGAGCAATGATAGAAAGTGGAGAGACAGATGGTACTAAAGAACTATTTGATTAGATTTTCAGATTTTGGAGTGAGGGATTGTGTGTTAGGGGAGAAGCACCTAATGTACCTCAAAGCACTCAGGCGAGAAAGACCCATTATTCTCATATCCCTAGCCTACCAGAGTTTTTCGGATCTGTTAATGGAATCCAGGATTACTGATACGGCATAAGAGGCTATTGTTTGCATGCAAGCAACATCACAGTCGAAGCATTGATATTTGGTACGTGCATACGTTGTGCATTCGCAAAAACGAATCCAGCTTTTCTAAAAAATGATCGTGTTCAGCACATGTGCGGTACATTAATCCTCATAGGTCAGCCAGTATGGCTTACATGACTCTACAGTTCTCCCTAATCTTGCTGAGAAGGGTTCGAAGAGTCTCATCATTAGGTTCTGAAAGAAAAATCTTCGTGTCCTCAGCTACATCATCTCTCATCGAACAACATGGCATATGTAGATGCGGTCGGGGCATCTTCACCAGTTTCGGGAGCCTTTAACGAAAGCGTCTAGTCTTGTTTTGTAAAAGCATCAGCATTTTCATTCCCTTCGACACCGCAGTGTCCAGAACCCAGACCAGATGCACCTGTTAAACCTACTAACAGAGTTCAAGTGTGTTATACATCCTGCGTTAGGGTTCTATGTACATAAAGCTTCGCTATAGCAGAAAATAGCAATACGCTTTCTTTTGCACATTTCATCAAACACCCAGTAAGCAGCTCTAAAAAAAGCGAATATGTCCGCTTGAAAATCAGCAATGCGCTCTCTAAGAGAAAAATGCCTACCTGTCTTCGAGACGCTTTTAAAGAAGATTTCGGAGAATCTTCTCGTGCAGTCATCTAGGTGCTCCCAGTCACTTCTACCGAACAAAAATACTGCATATCTTGTCTCGAAATTAACTAAAACCACTGGAGCTTCCGAAGGCATTGCGAGAACAGAGAGATCGATTGCATCTAACCTCTAGTTGAACAGTGCCCCCATATTGTCGTTGCCAACCCATAAGCCAAGTTGAAATAGTACGACAGTAGTTTGATAAGTCAGTGACTCTTTGAATGTAAGATTTTGTTTCGGCAAATGAGCATTGAATTTTTCAACATAGTCTTCTTTTAGCCCTATACATTTAGTTCAGTGTTTTCAATTTATTTATTCCGCCCAAATAATAGGTTGCCTCAAGGCCTTCAAAATATGAGTTTGTTCAATGATGAATTTTTCATTGGACCCAAATATCTTACCACCCAATCATTTCTTTAGGTTTAGAAACAGGAAATAGTCGCAGAGGTCTAGATCTAGAAAATATGCTGGATGGGGTAGCAGTTCCTAGCCCAGTTTATGGATTTTTGTCATGGTCACTACACACATATGATCCAGTGCATTGTCTTGATGGAACAACACTTTCTTCTTTGCCAAATGTGGCCTTTTATGCTTCAAATCAATATCGAATCGGTCCAAAAGCTCTGAGAACATTCAATGTAATCCCATTGAATGTTCTCAGAGCTTTTGGTTCGATCCCTTTTCAAGGTAACCAATGTGAACGATACCGCGTGCATCTCAAAAAGTTGTGGCCATAACCTTGTTGGCCGACCGACTCATCTTGTCTTTCTTTGCTATACGTTCCCCCAAAGAAACCAAATGTTTTAATATTTCCTTGGTTTCTGGTGTGATGTGGTGGTTTTATGTTTTGACTACGGTAATGAAACGGTACTCATTCCGATTGCAACGGAATATTACCAAACACTCATTTTCCTCCGCTTATGGTTGAGTGACAGTAATCGCGGCACCTTTCGGTAGGAACAATCACTGCGTCTGTATGGCATGTATTCATTTGATTTGGACGGTGCTCTTGCTATAAACTTTCGCATGCTGACATAGCGTCTTAAAGAGTGTGCATTCAAATGCCCCTTCAATGTCCACAAACACTCCCATCGCAGATTCACCGTCAGAAACCGCTCGCTCAACCCTGGAAACCAGTGAACCAAGGGCCGAGTCGTAAAATTTTCCTCGTTGTTACACAAGTAACTCCTCATTTAAAGATTCAACCCAATGCGTCCAACATAAACAATAATTGGCTTAAAGTTCCTTGAATCTGAATAGATTGGATGCAACAGGTTTTGATGTAAAGACTACCTTCATCTGTCGCCAAGGTCGTGGAGTATACGACCAAAAAATCCAAAAGATATAGTCTGCCTCGATAACATAGCCGGATGGATACAATCTAAACCCCAAAAGTTGAAATTTCCAAAGGATATTTTCGCTAGTGATTATAGATCTAGCTGTGAATTAGCATTTTTCACTGCTGTGTAGAGCACGAGATTAGATCAGAGGCACAGAAACAAAAGCAATTCCCAAGTAAACTTTACAAAGATTCCTTTCAAAACTTGGTCAACTCACCATCAAGACGTTTAATAGAATTCAGCTTCTGTTAGTAAGTTGCTTGATCTCTTTCAAGATCTTGCACAGTATTGAGGTCTCCTATACACCTTACGTCTTGAAGGATCAATTCAGATTTTTCGAAGTTCTTTTCTAGACTTTGTAGATGGTTCATTCAACCTCTGTATTTCTCTCACAAGCTCAATGTAGGAGTTTTCTGTTATACTTTCTGGGATTCGGTAGTTCAAGGGGGACCTGCTCTTGCTAATAGGACATGTCTCTCCATAATTACCTTATATGACTTAATTCAGCATGTTCAACTGAAATTTTAGTGACTTCGACGACTTAATCCCACCACTAAATCAGGCGTTGATTTCAAGAAGTCGAATGATTTCGGGCCAATTGATGTTTCTTGGTTTTGTTACAAAATCGGACAACAAGTGTTAGTAGTTAATGAGTGAGATCTCATGCAGATATAGATCAAACTATTCCAGGTGAACGTAGTGATTTATCAATAGCTCCAGCTCTTTTCAGGGATGACAAAAATAGTGTTTAGAGTAATTCCTGTTTTTACAGTCATTCAGAAGTCAGAAAGACTATCTTCTTTGACTCTTGTAATTGTTGCTGCTTCAACCGATATGCTAGAAGTAAAACTAGCATCTGAATGAACGTACTGAACTAGGTATTTCAACACTTGTGTTGGCAGCAAGTGTAAAAAGTTAAAAGAAATGTAAGCCGAATTGCAAATCGGGCGTTTAAACCTATCATTTCGCCGGTACTGCACGATAACCTGTAACAGTTTGCATCTTCAAAGCTATCTGAGAGTGATGGCATTTAAGTAGAATTGAAAACAAAACACAAGTTCTCATCATCGTTGAACTTATAAAAGGTCTGCACTCCTTTATGAGCCTAGTACACCGTTTCAACTCCTCGAACCAACGGCTCATGGCCATGCATAATGTAAGGGGATGCTTGCAGCTTTTCTAATTTTTCACATACAAGAAAAAACGAAGTCTTAGCATGCTAAAAGTTGATCTGAGCGAACTATACAATTTCCGGTACAAACTTTCCCAGTATCCACGGATGACGCCTTTACTTAGTTGAGAATATCCCGTTAGCGTAGCTTGACTCCCAGTCATCCTTTCTAGATGTTTCAACCCTGAACTGATATTATAAGTTGCCACAAGGTATACAATCAATAAATTGAAAAACTCGCAATCCGTTAACTGTTCAACAACGATAAGGTTTAATCTCCCACTGCGACCTGCGTACTACATTGTAATTATAGATGAAAATTAGACCTTCAGAATCCGAATCCCTGCCGTACGGAGCGAGTGTACTCAGTGTACTTGCAGATATACAATCCTTTAGATTCATCCTGATTATATTTTAGGCACATTTAGTTGCTGTAACCTTATGATACACAAGCGCCTTCACCGCAACAAGGTGATACCCGAAAGGAGCGAAACAATCGATTATTAAAAATTTGTATTGATTCAATCCAGAATTTCATGTAATATTCGCAGTTTTGCCTAATTCCGGGTATATTGATGAATACGTACATGTGTAATGTTCTTTGAAATCCAGTAATAAGATAACACTGTAACTCCTTTCTATTCGAAGTTCGTTACATATTCAAATAATTTAACTCAACATCTTTCTATTTGTTGGAAAAAGGAAATAGCAGCAGGATATTTTGTTCACCCAGCAGACACTGTCAAATACAAACTCTTATGCCCGATTTATACATTGGAACGAGCGTCTCGGGTACAAGAGTAAACAAGACTCAACAAGACATTGGACGAGACTCAACAAGACATAGGGTGTATTGTTTACTTAGGATATTGCACCGTACAACACGGACCATACACCATGCACCTTTCATAGGGTGAATTGTTTACTTAGGATATTGCACTTTGCATCTTTCGACAGTTGTGAGCTGTTTTGTTCAGTTCAGTGAACGATGACTGAGGTACGGGCTGTGGCTATTGCAACTGCCTGGTGTGCGTTGAGTTATTTCAATCTGGGACACGCAAACACATGTTTGAAGTCCCGGCGAAAAATTCGAAAATTTAAATGAGCACATGCTACCCTCTCGAATCCCTTTGACTTGATGCATAAAACCGACTTCGCTTCCAGCGGTTTCGAACTCGGACGAGACGGTCATAAACACTCAGGCACAGCAGTAAAAGGATCATTATCCCTTCGTAAAACAAACAAGAGCCGACGAGCAAACCATTTACACACGCGTGCTTGCCATGAAAAACACAGCCGAGACTAGACAAGGAGACCGTTTACACACTCACCTTGTCTTCATTTGGCATTACTCGGCGAGCATGTAATTCCGGCTTTATACATTCATGTTCGTTCGCGTTACTGTCAGAACGTAACGGCTGACCGATCAATAATTCGAACATTGGAAATTTACATTTCCACATCATCAACGAACCATGAAATTGTTTGCTGAAGTCCGATTCGATAAAGTCAACAGCTGCAAGCTGAATATGCAAAATGTTCAACTCGACACCAGCCATTTTCCGTCTGCGGGAACAGAGTCCTGTAGCGCGATATTTCAGCTTGACTAGATTTAGACAGAATAGAGTCGATAAAACGAACAGTTACTGTTGCTTTGCTTGTAAATGTGTATGGAAGCACTCTTGGCTGTGAGATGCAGCCTCCAAAAATTACATTTTAATATGAACTTTTAACATTTTAGTAAAACAAACATATGACTTTTCGAGTCGTTGTGATGCTTGTGTCGAGAGCTCTTCATAAAATTTAAATCAATACCGGGATCCTATCATTTTCAAATTCGGCACGTTGCCCTTGACAAGTTGAATGCGTTGACTGTTGAATAATTGAAAAGCTGTTGTAGCTGCTATCAATTTGCTTGTTGCGAAGAAAAGAAATAAGTTTTCATT
Source organism: Nemotelus nigrinus (assembly GCA_947369275.1). Classification (NCBI taxonomy): domain Eukaryota; kingdom Metazoa; phylum Arthropoda; class Insecta; order Diptera; family Stratiomyidae; genus Nemotelus; species Nemotelus nigrinus. The sequence continues at coordinate 45,857,897 of OX376374.1, forward strand.
GAGTTTTGGCTGCGATCCACGAGCATAAAGATTATTTTCATCAGTTAGGCAAAACAACGTGATTAGCTAGTAACGTTACTGCCAACGGAATTTCTGTAATGTAAACTGCGAAATTGGAGTTTTACAATGTTCTCTGTTTTGAATCGTATTGATACAGAAAATGAAGCATTCTACCACGCGGCGGAGACACATTTTTATTGACAATTGGTGGCTTCAATGAAACATACGAAAATTGTCTTGTTCACACCGCCATTATTACGTTAAGCAACAACAAATACCATGTTCTCGATAATATATTCACCTCCCATCTCATGTTTCTTGTAAGCCGAATTTGCCTCTCTTTGTACATCACTTCAAAACAACAAAAGAGCTCTCAGATGCCACTTGAACCCTTTTTTTGCATAACGAATATTTCCCCACTTTATTACGGCAATTTGCGTTGAACTTCCTTTACTTAAATCCGTTCTCTGCTAAATCTAAACGGGATCTTTTTCTCATCCATAAATACGAACTCTTTAAAGAAATTGTCCTGACATTGGAGCATTTTCAGTAGAACAACGTATTTATCTTTATGCTTGCACGATTCAAGACTCTCAGGTTCACTTCAGTCAGTAAAATAAAAACATACTAGTCTGAATGTAATTGGACACTTTTCGGGACACATTACGGTTTTTGCTAAATCCTTGCCACATCCCTGTTCACTTTGGTCTTTGTTCAATTCTATTCTCTGAAAGAATTTCGTTTTTTTTCTTGGGTGTCGACGTAAGTCGTATTGTGTGTCATTTATATTTTTTCCTTTATATATATTATGGGTTTCAAAAGAAGTGAAGAGAATATTGCTCTCAGAAAAATATCTATTTATATAGCTCTGAAAACAATACCTCTGGCAATATCGTTGTTTGCAAGTTCAAGTTCTTAGAAGATACACAATCAAGTAGCTGTTGATTCAAATCAAGTACTCTCTCTTGCTGAAGCCTCACAAGTCGTTTTAGAAGTCCCTCAAATGTTTTGAAAGGGTGAAGTGAGATGAAAACAGTTGAATTACCTGTTTCGTAATCAATTGATCAATTACAGATTTAAAATTTGAACTATTAGTTACATTAGTTGAAACAAAAGCTAATGCGCCTTATTTACTTTGATATTTGAGTAGAATGATTTTCGACCAAACTCTTTCTTTGAAATCCACCAGTTTGAATACATAAATATATGTAAGCTCATTAATAATAAATCACAAAGAAACTATGAAAAAAATTAAATAAAATCTGTTCCAGGAACATTAAAACTTTGAATTGGACACAGTTCTTTTCTGAGTAAAGCCTAGTAATGTGTTCGGCGAAACAAAATACAGCGAAATCAAGCTCCGCACACCAACACCAGGGATAGTATAAATTGCCACTGATGACATTTGAGAAGTATATTACATTTGAATTCGTTTCGAGTAAATTTAACTAACCGGCATCAAAAATTGTATTACCGGAAAGATTGTTCCGTTTTCTTTTGCAGCCATCGATTTTTTAACAAAATATTTACAAATGTGCAGCGATTCAAACGAAATTGAGCAATGTCAAATTTTTCGCACCAATTAGATGCACCATTTTTCGCATCAATTTAAATGCCGCGAAATTTTACTTATCCATTGTGCAACGCCATCTCAAAGCAAGTCACGAAGACAGTAATTCGTCTTCGAATACAGCCATAATGAACAAAAACAAATGAAACGAAATTCCACCCTGGACAGGATTTGACACTCCGTTTCGTTTCGCGCCAAATACATTACCAGGCTTAGACACGAATAGTGTTCACGGACCTTGCTTAAACGCAATCATTTAGGTTTGAGCTGAAATTCCAATATCTCCGTACTCTAAAAATCTGAAAATCTGAAGCTCCGCATATTTAGTATGATAAATGTCGCAAATATACAGATACTTTGAACAAATCCCTAGATTTTCCCGCCAGATGAAGAAATTCCCTAGAACGGGAAAAAATTACCTAGATTTGCATTCTGTATTGACGTCACTATATCTCGCGGCTCAGCATAGTGGTTAGGGTCGCTAATAGGGTTGCCAACTCAGTGGATCAGAAATCCGGGAGGAAAAAAAAATTAATGAAAAATAATTTTATTTATTTAAAATGATATTTCTTTACGCAACGAGTTGCCTGTAATGTCTTTTGATTTGCAAGGATAAAGCTATAGAATTCTTTACATGTGTAATTAAAATTTGTGCATACCTGAATTTATGATTTTACATGTGTTTCATTAAGCCGATTACGATTTTTTCACCACAGTAGATATATAATACCAGTTCTGGCGCACTTAAGAGGAACAAAAGAAGAGTGAATAAGAGGAGCAAAGAGGAGCAATAAGGCCATGGTGCCTGCATTGTCGGCACGCGCATCCCACGCATGACGTAAGCGATGATCTCGAACTGATAAATAGCCCAGTTGAGCTGATAAACAGCCTAGCTGAAATGATAAACAACCCTGTTGAGCTAATAAATAGCCTAGTTGGGCTGATAAATAGGGTAGTTGAACTGATAAACAACCCTGTTAAATAAGCTAAAAGCCCAGTTGAGCTGTTTATTAGTTCAAAGATCATTACTTACGTCATGCGCGGGCCGATAATCGAAGGCACCATGTCCTTATTGCTCCTCTTATTTGCACCCCTTTTGCTCCTCTTAAGTGCGCCAGAACTGGTATTATATATCTACTGACCACAGTTCGTTTACTACGCTGAAAACACGATCAGCGGCAACATTTGCAGATAGGGATCGATAGAGCGAATGTAACAAGTTTTTTTATTTCTTTGCCCGATTCTTCTTTACATTTTTCAAAAAAAATTAACCCATCGCAAGTCTTCCCTCTTTGTTTTACTTGCGACAAGGTCCTGCACTTCTCGCAGCGAACATTAATCGTCGTACAACTTATCCTCATTTATTGGCTCATATAAAGAAGCACTCAGATCTTTTATTTAATCAATTGTACAAATCTAGTGCAATTTACGAATTTTAATCATTAATATTGTATTATTTATAAGCATATAAAAGCGAGCATATAATATAATAATTCCGTGAAGGCAATTTTTGTTAAATTTCCGGGAGAAATTAACTGCATTCCGGGAGCCGGGAGATTTTTTAAATGAACTGTATTTTTCCGGGAGAATCCCGGAATTCCGGGAGAGTTGGCAACCCTAGTCGCTAACCTTTGGCTGTTCTATATGCCCGAAAATTAATCTTCGTGTTGAGTTCATACTCCAATCTGTCATCGGTGGTTGTTGTGGATCTGATGTCAGGTATCTTGGTAATATACTAATGGGTAATTGTAAAAAACAAAAATTTTATCGCGTTCAATTTGCCAAAATTTTCATTTCAATATTTCTGCATCGCAATATAGTCACGGCACTTCCTAAATGCGGCAAAAGCTAAGATGCGGTTGAACTATTATTTGGCGACCCGATTTTCCATCTCGAGCGAAGTGAGGAAACTCTCATTGAAGAAAAAAGATTAGCCACCGCTATCTCTAAAAGAACGATATGACAGTAAAATCCTGGAAAACCCTGGACTTCGAGCGGACACGTCTACTTAAGTTGCTATAACTATTATAAATTTTCAAATTAAAATTCAGATAATCGTGTATGTTTTATTTGATTTTACTGCTGTATATTCGAAGCTTCACACTTATTTCTTACACTCGCAAATTTCGGGGAGGGGTTGCGTCAAAGACTCGATGGTGTTATTGATTTTTTGGAACTAGCTTTTACAAAAAATTACATGTGAAAAGCAGATGGATATTTTGATTTCAAATCTTCTCTGCAAGATCCAGCAAACCAAAGACACATCTACTCCAAAGTGCCCTCGCAAACCCCTAAGTTCGATCAATAACCATCAAATAAAGGCGTTCATCTTCCACCGCAATGCAACATACCGACAGAGATAACGTACACGCGACTCAGTTGTTAAACATTATGTGAGCGTATAAAGCAACCAGGCCAGCCGCGAATTGAGACGCGTGTAGCGCGTAAAGCGTGACATGACATGGATCGAGTTTTTGTAATTTAAATGATCAAATAAGACAACGCAAGTTACAAACGTGGCGGGAGGTGATGCGATTCCATAGTTAATCACTGAAGTTACAAAAACTGCAGCTGTGTCATGTCACGCCACACGCGCTACACGCGTCCAATTTGCGGCTGACCTCAGATACATGCAGCGTTGTTTATGCTCAACTACAACCGATTGATCTCCATCCTGGACTCGCAGGAGAAAAGTTCGAAGAATCTTCGGAAACTTCGCCAGTCATTCAAAGACAAGTCACGACACATGAACCCTCTTTACATTGCGAATGGTTTGCTGGCATTTGCTGAAAGTGAAAAGGTTGATTTTCTTGACAAAATCTTTCACTAAGCGCCTTTTATCACCCAGAACTTAAGTGACACTGAAATCATCATCAAAAGCACTATCAATAGCTTCTCATAACTCTCTGCAGACTTTGAATCAAAAATTAAAATCAAAAATTAACCCAAGAGGTCATGCCCCGGTGAAAATTGAATTCGCAACATACATTTAAAAAAACCTTCCTAGAAATGGTATCATCTCAATTGCCCAAAATTATTGTTCTTGTTGTCGTTACTAAGTAAGCTATTTGGGGCAATAATTTTTACGTTGTTTATAAAAAGTTCAAAAGTTAAAAAAAAAGTAACTCTTGACTAGCAGTTCGACTTCCGGGCGGGTTTCTTTACAAATCATCAGCTCTTGCAAATCGTTAGTCACATCAGAAGAGAATTTTCTTTCCTGCACTCTACTGGTCTAGTTCTATAAGATATACAAAAGGCGTTTGAATCAGCATGATATTTAAAATATTGAAACATTCCTTTCCAGCTAACATCGTCGAAAGAGTCGAATTCTTCCTCGACTTCAGGACTTTTATTATCAAAACCCATTCCACATCTGCCAAATATAACCTTCCTGCAGGTGTCATCCAGGGGCCAGCAGAAAGTCCCATACTTTTCAACAAATACACTACTGATCTACGTAGCTACCCGGACGACACGGCCATTTTCTACAGCTCGACTAACCCCGATGATATCAACAATACGATTCAGCAGCAACAGTACGTTAGGTTAGGTTAGGTTAGGTTAGGTCGAAATGGCTGCCGATCCACAGAGACCTGACGACCGGCACACATAGGCACAAGAGAGGCCCGTTGTGATGCCATGATAAATTAGTGACTCTCTTCTACTCACTAAAATCAGGAAACCATCTGCTTCGTTTGATAAACCGGACTATCGCCTTTAAATTGCCGCGAACCTTCTCTTTGCCAAAGCCGGGCACTGGTACATGAGATAGAAGACGGACTCCTCCTTGTCCTCAGAGCCACAACTCCGACAGAAATCCTTAAACTCTACGCCCAGTCGTTGCTCGTGCCGCCCCATGAGGCAGTGGCCAGTTAGAACGCCGACAGTGCAACGCAGAGCGCTTCGAATTAAACTTAAAAGCTGCCTGGTGCGATGCGCATCCATGGATAACCAGGACTGCCTTGTTATCACACAGGAAGATTCATCTGCCCAGGACTTCTTAGCGTCCTCAAGATATTTTTGCCTTATGGCCAGTTTGACCGATGTCATCGGTATACCTATTGAGAAAGAGCAAGAGACCTTAGGTAGCAAAGTTCCAAGCCTTACTAGCTCATCCGCCTCACAAATTTGGAACAATGACAAAATGTGTTTCTATTTGTATTCCTGATTCCTCTGCCCAGGACTTCCTAGCTTCCTCAAGATATTTTTGCCTGATGGCCAATTTCACCGATGTCATCGGTATTCCTATTGAGGAGCAAGAGACCTCCGGTAACAAGGTTCCAAACCTTTCCAGCTTATCGGCCTCACAGTTGCCCTGAAAACCCCTATGTCCAGGTACCCAGATCAATTGAACAACCGAATGTCTCGATATCTCTCTAAGAGATGCACGGCATTCAGCAACAATGATGGACACTGTACAAGGACCAGCAAGGGACTTAATAGCCGCTTGGCTATCTGTGAAAATACCAATATTGACTCCGAATATTCGATTACACAGAAGCCAGTCGATAGCCTGAAAAATAGCCGCAACCTCTGCCTGAAAGACACTACAGTGGTCTGGTAGACGGAGGAATAGGTTGAGATTCAGCTCATCCGAGTATACACCACACCCGACTCTATTACGTACTGGTTAGCAAATTTCGACAGAAATAGAAAATAATGATAAACTCTGCCAAAATGCAAGCCTTCAGTAAAAAACGAGCCGCAAAAATTTTTTCCAATTTTCAATAGATCGTTTTAAGAGCAAATATTGTGTGGTCACGGGCAGTGCTCATCTTCACACAATACTGACTTTCAAAGAGCACACCGACGTAGAAGTAAGCCAAATTCCCAAAAACATTCGTGCCCCCATTCATTTGCAGAAAATTCAAGCTATCAACTGTAAATAAAACTTTGTGCTTTAAATCCATTAAACGACCATTAATTCTTTATGAGAGCCCCCATTTGGAGTAGATGTGCACCGTATCACAAAAAGCAACTGCAAATAGCATAGAACAAATGCCTCAAAATTATCTGGTTTACACTTTTATATATTCATCCAGACTCCTCCAGCTTAGCTTTTACAAAAAATCCCATTAATAGTCGAAAATAGATTCGTGCGATTCATTTTAAAATGCAACACTTCTTCTTAACTAGCGTTGTAACATAGATGTAAGGCTATGAGATTCATGGTCTATACACTGTGCATGCAAAACAAGTTCTCTGATAGTGGATAAAGCCTTAATATTTTTGGTATTATTAAATATTGTTGTAATCTTAATGTTGGCTGCGAGTTTGGACATCTTGCTCTTGCTAGGGATTGCTAGGGATGCATCTGGTGTACCACAAATTTTCCGTCTTAGCCCACTTCATTTTAATATAGCTATTTCCGACCTATTCCTCATTTAATTTATGCAGGCGATGTCAAATTGTATCACATCATTGAATCTAAATCTGATGCACTCTTTCTCCAATCTAAGCTTGATTCACTTGATCATTGGTGCAATGAAAACAAGCTCCCTCTCAACTTTGATAAGTGCCAGGCTATAAGTTTTTCCTGAAATGCACGGCTTCACATAACACGTACTTCCTCGGCAATAATTTGCTAGCTCGAGTTGATAACATTGTTGACCTCGGTGTCATCTTAGATGAAAAACTCCACTTCACCTTACACTATGATAAAATACTTTCCCGTGCAAACAAACAGCTAGGCTTCATCAAAAGACGTGCCAAAGAGTTTCGCAACCTGTGGGTCACAAGATCCTTATACACTTCACTTGTACGTCCTATTCTTGAATAGGCTTGCATTAGCTGGAATCCCGCTTTTGAAATTCACAGCGACAGACTCGAGTCAATACAAAAGCAATTTTTACTTTTCGTCTTGAAGGAACTGTACAACCCTTATGATTTTAATAGCCTATCGCTTTATAAGTTTCCGCTGGTCCGTCTTAACTTATTGACACTTGCATCCAAAAGAATGGTGATTTTGGCCTGCTTCACGTAACTCGAGTCATTATAAGAGGTGTATTCATGAATAATAACATTATGATAAGTATCCCTGTAAGAAATACCAGGTCCTCTCGTTTGCTAAAGGAATATCCAGTAAAAGTAATCTGTATTCTCCAACGATTTCCAAATTATCTTCCAAATCCTCCCATTTCCAAGCCATTCGCACCCGTTAAATTAAGCTATATGTCAATGTTTTATTTATTTATTATTTATTAATTGTTAGTTATTTATTTATTTCCAACTTTTTTGCATATATAACACATTAGCGTTCAAACACATTTTGTTTGGCATTATATATACATATGCAAATTTAACCTTGGTGAATAAATAAATTGAATTTGTTATTCAAAAAAATTTGTTGATGCTCATGAATTTTTTTCCGAAATTTTTAATTAATCAACAGCTGATTCAGAGAAAGATGAAGTCCAAACTGTAAACAATAATTCAATATTTATAATCATTGATTTGACGCTAAACCGCGCGACATAACAATTGTTTTTTTTTCTTCAATTCCGTATAATATTTATAAATTCAACTTTCAAAAAACAGCATCATTAATTGAAAGTTTATATGCTTCAGTGTTGAAAAAATAGCAAAACTTGTAAAAAAAACTCGACTTCATGAATTTCTTAGCACATTAAGTTTTTAATAGTATAATTTCAAGTCCTTTATTTTTCACGTAAAAACTTTTTTGGTAAAAATGTACTTCTGGAATGGGAAAAAAATTGCCGAAAACTAAAAATGTAAGGGAACAGATTTGGGGGGAAATAGGCAAAACAAGCAAAACAACTAAAAGTGACGTCTCGCTCCATATCTTTTTCACTCATTTGCGCATGAACAATGACATATTAAGCAGTTGTGGAACTAATTTATAGCCAGGACTACATTGCAAGAAACCGTCGGGAGAAAAAGATCGGCTTCATTCTACCAAGAAGAAAACTTTCCTTTCACCGAAAAGTAACGTCATTTTTCGGATAAGGAAAGGTTAGGAACGCATTTTGAGTTAGTTCGTGTGCCCGTTGGTGCACAATTTTATCCAAATCTGAGCTAGGGAGCAGAACTATTGTTAAGCATTTAGACAGCAACTCAATTAGACCCTTATAAATGTAATATTATGATCTCAACCATAAATATAACCCAAGCTATTTTTACATTAATATGTTCAGGTACATCATTTACAATGCATATAAGCTGACATAATCTTATCTATAGACGGACTTTCAGTCTATTCATCATGACAATCCTTATGAATCCCTCTATTGTCGCATTTCTTATTAATTGATACAATTTTTCAGCTTACAAAATTAAATCTAATCAATCTTTTTTCTTCGTTTATTTTCAGGTACGTTATATCTCAAAGGTCACGGCTAACCACTGAAATTTGACGTTGGTAGAAGCGTAAGCGAAGTTAGTTCATTTGTAGATCACTAAATTCTAATTAGATACTTTGTGTGCCGGAAAAGGTTGTTTTGTTCTTATCGATTCGCTATATATCCTTCAGGCAATTTGTTAACGGCTGACTAGTTTGATAACTGGTGAGCTCAGTAAACCAGAGCATACGGTTCGAATAAATTTGCAAGGATTTCTTGTTATATCACGCAACCTGTGAAAGTTTGTTATTTACGAATGATGTATCTACATACTAACACTGCCAATAACAATCAGCACAGCAAGTTGTTATTTACAGCCGTTCATGGTCGCGCTGATAAAAAGGAGTTCCGTGGAGTAAGAAGTGGTTTGCTGATTTGTTGACAATCGCATATTTTTTTAATTGGCCTATTTATTTACATACGCTGAATATAAGCATGTAAGAGGCTCTTCATAGTTTAATGAAATTTCATTGCAATTATTTCAGAAGAATAATCCAAATGAATTGATGAATAGTTACTTCTGTTAAATGTTCACGTGCATTTGCATGAATTAACCATAGAATGTCGGATGGAATGACAAGAAAATCGATTCACTATAAATTTGTAAAATTGTTTGTTTAATTGGATGAACAGAAAAGTTACGATCGTAATATATCTTGAGGGAAGCATGAAAAAGGCAAATTAATATTTTTTTGGGAAAGTGCAAATTAAATTATATTAAATTGAATTAAGGTGGTGGAGAAAACCATTGCATAAATTGTTTACAATATGAATGTTCTTATCAATTTTGGATATGGGTGATAATTAGGTCTTTTGAACAAATAGATTTCGCTCTTAACTCATTGTTTTTTAGCTTTATCTATCTGTCTATGAACCACTTAATGAATTTTGCTAATCCAGATTCAGAATCCCACACATAAAGTCTTTATCTCTGCATTTTTCAGCAACCTTACTTCAATAATTTTTCACTCAAGCTTATACCCATACAAACCAATAAACACACCTTCAAACAATTTTTTATTCCTATTAGGACTCACCCTCGCCCTGACAAACATCGAAATACTGCCTTGCAAAACACAAGAATTCTGAATTTTTAATGAAAAACGAATTCCCTTCACAGAAAAAATGTATGTGCTCTCCGCAAGAGAACATGCTTCACAAAAATTTTAATATATTCATAAATCCAACAAATAAACATATGAATGTAATTTTTCCGCAACGGAATTCAATATTTTCGGTCGGTCATTGTTCGCAGTTGGGAGTTCCTCTCGTCATAGAATATGAAAAGTTTTGCGAGAGAACGAAAAAAATTTCCTTTTAACTTTCTCGTTTATCGTTAACCAAGCAAAGCACACGGTAAAGGTCGTATTCAAGTCCTCAGCTTTACATCCATTCGAATCGTACTGAAGTGGAAAAGAGAAATCGGTTTGAGTCTAACTAAACAGACTAGCAGCCAGAAGTAGCGAACGCCAAGTATTGAGCTGCTTATACCAATGATCTTGAATGTGAATGCATTGTGAAGATATTTAGTCATACAATTAAAGTTGAATTCTGAAGAAACGAAATTATTGAATATTTGAGTTATCCAGTACGAATCATGCACCCTTTCCTATTTAAACCCTTTTTTCGTACATGTATTTGATTCAATGGTGAATTATTATATTTCTTTCAATACCTCGAGACTTCTTAGCATTCTTCAAGATCTATAAGTGAATAAAACAAAGCTATCACAGGCAAACTAAGTTGTGCTTTTTCGCGTTTCTAAAGGAAGAAGGCTAGGATTATTGCATTGAAAACAATAACTGGGGCAGGATTTTTGTCCCTCTCAATGTTACTGTTTTAGCAAGCCCACGAAAGAAGCACAAAAAAAAACCAACTACAAATAGCTTTACTGCGAAAACCGTTGAAGCCACATCTGCAGTTTCTTATGTATAGGCTACCATCTACAACCGTTATTAGTTTGCTGTTCTTATACGATGCAGTCATCGGACAAAAACTAAATTTACAGAGTGTGTCAATTCAAAGTCCTGGTTGCAGTGCTAATAAAGGGTTGACAGCGCTAGAAATGCTGCCATCCAAATATAATTTGTTAAGTATCCTGTAATAAAAATAAGTAACAAATAATTTCATCTTCCAAATTGGGAAACTCATGCAAGTGGTAACACTAGAAATCTCTCTATCCGATAGGCTCCAATGCAATCATCAGATCGTTTTGCAGGTTCATTTTAGAACTACTCGGACAGTGCACCAGCAAAGATGTCGATGACGATCGATCTAGCCAAAAAGCTGAAGAAACCTTATTTCTCAACAAGATGGAAAAAAAATGGGCACATATGTCCACAATATTGAGACACAGTGCTGCCATTTATTTTTTGGAATAATGCTGGATTCAATTTTGTTTAATGCTAAATAATTCTAGATCTTGTAAAATTATAATGCTAAATAATGCGTTCTTATTTAATTGAAATAAACATGGTTCAATATGAAAACAATATGTATACTTATATGAGGGTTGATCAATAAGTGATGATAATCGGTTACTTCCAAGTCGCATAAAATTAAAAAAAAAGTTTTTTTAATACTAAATATACTCACTAAATCAGCATGAAAAAACATATAAATACGCTACGATTCCAGGGAGCTACATTCATTTGAATACGAACAGTTGAAGAGAGAACATCAAAATTTGGAAAAATGAAATTAGAGCTGTCATTAAGTACCTCTGTTTGAAAAAACTGTCTACCAGAGGCATACACGGCGACATGGTGGAAACATTAGGAGACTTTGTTCCTCCATATTCCACCGTTTCACGCTACGCCAAGGAGTTTAAGCTGAGAAGAACATCCACTAAAGATGAACACCGCGAAGGACGTCCATCCACATCTCTCACTGAAGACAACGTAAAAAAAGCCGAAGATGTCGTATTGGCAGATCAAAGAGTGACCCTCAGGCATGTAGCTGAAGTCACACGTTTGAAAAATCTTTGCGAACAAATTACGTATGAAGAAGGTCTCTGCGCGTTGGGTACCGAGAATATTAACGGACGAGCATAAGAAGAAACGAGTCGACATTTCAAGGCTGAATCTCAAATAGTTCCAGGCAAATCAGGAGAATTTTTTGTCACATTTCGTGACTATGGAAAAGACTTGGATCCACAATTTCGATCCAGAAACCAAAGTGCAATCTATGACCTGGAAGTGACCCTCTTCATCGACGCCAGAGAAATTCAAAGTGTCAAGTTCGGCAGGAAAGGTTATGGCATCAGTTTTTTGGGACGCTGGAGAAATTATTATGATGGAATATTTAAAAAAAGAAGCCGTTATATCAGTCTCTTACTAAGTTGACCAAATAAGAAGATTGCGAGAGGCAATGAAGGAGAAAAGACGCGGCAAACTGCGAGCCGGAGCTCTGTTTCTTCAAAATAACGCACCGGCTCACAAGGCTGCAGTTGCGATGAATGCAATTAAAGAAACAGGATTCGAACTGCTTGAACACCCACCCTATTCGCCAGATCTAGCTCTCAGTGGCTTCTACCTCTTTCCTCGGCGCAAAGAACACCTTCAAAGCAAAAAATTTGAAGATGATAGGGAAGTGATGGCCGCTGTTGAGGCATTTTGGGGGAGTCAAGATAAAGAATTTTTTTTCTAAGGGTATCCTGGGTTTGGAAAAAAGATGGAATAACTGTATTAGCTTCTTAGAAGACTATGTTGAAAAATTAATATATTTTTTAAGTTTAATCACCTTAAAAACAAATTAGAAGTTTAAAATTTACATCTCAAAATGATTCTGTATCTATTACAAACATATCAGTTCTACCTAAATCTCCTTCTCTTGCGTAAAGCTCATTTCTACCAATATTTTTCAAAACATTGTTTGGAATCCCACAATCAAAACTGCAACAATTATTTATTTTTAAGTGAAGAAAAAGTATTAGTGTCGGATAACGAAGATTTTTCTGCAGCGTTATCCGTGCAATTGCTTGCATTTGAAGCCCTCACAAAACACTTGGCTCACATTATTCAGGAAAAAATATCTAACTGGAATACACATACTTTGATAAACTTGAACTTGTAAATTTCCGAAGCTCCTGGGAGTTAGAAGTGGATGGGACCATATCACTGATTTTTAGCATCATCACGATTTAATGGAAAGTTATCATATTTAAAGCAATATGATGACTTTATAGTCTTTATATTTTAGACTTTATAATCACTATCATTATTTCAAAATCAAACAATTGTGACTTCTGGTTATTACTTCGAAGACAATGACATGAGCGCGTTTTTGTATTTTTCATGAATTTCCGCCACCACATGATTCAGAAAGTTTCCTTTCATGAACGCGACTGAAAGTACACGAACAGAGCTATTGTTGAGAAAAATTTGATGGTTGAGGTTGTAAATAGATGAGTGCCAGATTATTCCGAAACCTAAATTTAAATGCTAAAAATAATGCTAGATGCTAACTTCGAATGCCGTCTTGGAAAAAATAATGCTAGATCTAGCATTCAAAATGCTAAAATGGTAGCACTGTTGAGACAGTAGTCAAAGTAACTGGTATTGATCCAGTCGATATTTTCAGCACTTAAGATATGCTTGCTCGAAAAGGCAAGTCCTACTTCTCCATTTCCATCTGCCATGGCTCGAAAATCCAAAAAAGTTTCCTATGCCTACACTGAGAAAACACATGGCGCCAGACGCCATAATTTATAGACTTCTGGCGCCATGTACATAGTCGATTTAGGGATTGTGATAAAATATAGCGCCACACGCCATAATACATGGCGAAAAGTACATAGGCCTATACGTCATGTACTATAGTCCTCCACGCCATGTACATGGCGTGGCGGACTATATTACATAGCGTGGGGGACTATAGCACATGGCATGGAGAACTATAGTGCATGGCGTGGAGGACTATACTGTATGGCGTGGAGGACTATACTGTATGGCGTGGAGGACTATAGTACATGGCGTGGAGGGCTATAAGCATAGCGTCTGCTCTTATGTAATATGGCGTGTGACGCTATATTTTATCACAAATCGACCGAAATCGACTATGTACATGGCGCCAGAAGTCTATAAACTATGGCGTCTGGCGCTATGTGTTTTTTCAGTGCATCTGAAGATGATCCAGTTTGCATCCAATAAAAGGCCACGAACCTTCTCAGTTCGGGGCATCTGGAGGTAGAGCACTTGATGTTAGGGGATGGAATTCTACCAAAGAAATTCCCGAGGGATTAATGACATCAAAGATCATATCCTCTCCTATATTCAAGAAGCTTGCTGATATTTATACATCTCCTCGCACAGCATGGCTTCGAGTTATAATTGTAGTGCCATGAGCCATATTACATGGCTCATGGCACTATGTAATACGGCGTGTGGGGCCATAATTTCTGCGCCATGTAATTATGGTGCTGGGAGCTATACTGCATGGCTCAGGGTACTATGTACATAGCGTGTGGCACCATAAATGCTGCGCCATGTAACATGGGACCACGCGCTATGTAGATTCTGACATAATGGCGCTGAGAGCCATATTGCATGGCTCAGAGTACTATGTACATGGCGTATGGGGCCATAAATAATGCGCTATGTTACATGGCTCTGGGCGCTATGTGGATTTTTTTCAGTGTACTCTGAGTTGGCATCAGTTGTTCAAAAACCTGCAAGAAGAAAAGTTCCAAATCCCCAAATTAATGAGAATTTGATCGAAAATGCCAGTTTCGCACAGGTTGTCTTGTACAAACTAGACGTGAGAAGCTTCAGGGAGTCACTTCAAGCAGCTTACGTCGGGAAAATGAGAAATACCCAAAATTTGAAGTGACAGTCAATAAATCTTACAAAACAATGCTGCAGGACTCATCTTCTGCTTCTAATAAATAATATTTCTTCACTAGAAAGTACTCGTACATACCTCCTATAACGAGGAATATTTTCTTATTGAGTTTCGTAAATTAAAAAGGGATCCAATCTTTCAAACGAAGCGAGTCTAAACTGTCGATTCTTGCGAGAAAGCCAAAAAATTAGGGTGGTTCATCATCCATATTGCACCAGTCCTTAGCATCAAAAATTTTCTGCATTAAAGAATTCAGTTGTTTCACAAGTAACATTAACAAGTAACATTCATTGTGGCGTCTCAAGAAGCTTTAATGCAATTTTTTGCGCAAACTGCAAATCAATAGGTCATCTTGCTATAACCCAATAAGATAGGTCATCTTGCTATAACCCAATAAGATAGAAGAGCGTCGTAGTGCTGCTAAACTAGAAAAACAGAGCAAAAGTGAACTCGATGAAGTTGTAGTAAAAACATTATTCGACTTGGTGTTTCTGTGCCATTCACTTTGCGCGAAGAGTAACTCCCCATTCACCGAATCTACAACCCCCTCAATGGAATCTGCTCTTTCCAGTGTCTACAATTCACAACCATACATTGACCCAGTGCTCTTTGGAGAATGCCAGTAGTCTTTGGTGGATCTAAAATAGAAGGAGATGGCATTTCGGAAAGGTCAACGCTCGAATAACGTCAGCTTCTCGAGGTTGATGAAGGATATTGAGAACCAAAATTGGGGCTCGGTTAACATTTGAAACATGATGGATTTTGGATTGAAGCTAAAGTTGCTTTGTTCAGTTAAGGCTGCATGTAATAACTGGGTTGGTCGCAAAGTTCAAGTTTAATAGCTAAGTATTTGAGAGTTACTTTCTTTGTGAATTCCTTATGGTAGCCTCTAAGAAAAATCAATTAATTTGTAAGTCCCATTTTGAAGAGTAGGCAATAGGAATGTGTTTATGACTTTGTTGTTCAGCTAATACATGGGAGTTCCAGATGAAACTATCATCAGCATACAAGTCAAGAGCAGCTTCTATAGAAGAGATATAAGTAGTATCTATCTGTGATATCTGCAATGGAAATGCTAAAAAGAAACGTTCCAAGGATGGAGCCTTGCATGAGCTCCAACTTGTATAAGAAGACAGTTCCATTAAAAGAAGTAAAAGAGTTCTCGTTGAACCTTTTTATTTTTTAAAAACTGTTGATAATCTTAATAATCTATGTTAAAAGGCTAGAATTGAACATTTTGACAAAGAGGCCGTCAATCGATGCGTAGTCAAAAGCATTCAGCAATTCAATCGGGCAAGCATCCTAAATCTTTTTGATCTGGCTATTATCTTCATAAACTTTTTGCACAATCATTGGCTTTAAATCCAAATCGCTTCATTGGTATCTAAACTATCTAAGCTAATCGATATAAACTATCCAGTCATTTTCCCAAATTCAAAAACAGTGATCTAGTTCAGCACATCGCAAAAAGCTGTTGTTTTTGAAATTGGAAACATTTTCATTTCACGCTTCTATACAAAGGGAAAATATCCAATATGGAAGTAACAGTCGAAGAGAACGCAAAGATATTCTTCGACGAATGACTTTTGCGTTGAAAAATTTAAGACCAAGGCAAGAAAAGATTCCTTGTTCGCAAAAATTTAATGTCTTAAGGGTTCGATGAACAAAACCAAGAAAAGATTCCTTGTTCGCAAAAATTTCGTGTCTTAAGGGTTCGATGAACAAAACCTGGATGAATGCAAATGGGAGTCAGTGGTATGTTTTTTGTCTCCATGGACTTCAGAGATAGTTGCGATTATTCTTGGTCTTTAAGGTCTTTTATTCTTCTTAGTCTTAGTCTTTCCTGGAAAATGTCACTGTCATACGAAGGACGTTTTTTTAGGCCGTTAATGTGATTTCTCTTCTTTAGTATAAACGGGGTAGCGACCTACCTTCTTATTTGCCTGAATTAAGGTCTAAGACCATTCTCTGTACTATGATTATCGCTTCAAAGGGTTATTTTGCATTATAATTAGATTATTTATAATATTTGGCATTATTATAAAAAAATGTCGTTCCGTTTTGTTATTCATACATCGATTTAACTCTACATTTTTTCCCGACTCTATTTTTTCGCACTGCAATTAGTAATTTAATATGTTTTATAAATATGAACATAAATATGAAACTTCCAAATCATCCTTCAAATCCTCCCCTATCAAAGCTATACTACTTGATATAAAACATTCTATAGGTGCGTTTTTTCACGTCTCGATCAGTAGCAAGTTAGGGTAGGCAGCATTGATAACAACAACAATCATTTGTTGTTGTTTTCAATGCTGCCTACTCTAACCTGCTATTGATCGAGACGCAAAAAAACGCACCTTATGCTAGACATTCTATATGTAAAGATGCTCTTTGCAAATTAAATTCAACTAGTTGCACTACAACCTTTTTTCGAATCTAGGGGATGAAATTGGCAAATACCTCATTCACAGCCAATGCATACATGAGTAAAATGGTCGGATCTACAACTTTTTTGACGCTTGATTTGACTCAGGCTTCTAATTCACAGCCCCAAGTAGAAATTTAAAGCATTGCTTAAAATATTTGTCAAAGCAACGTTTCCGTTCTACATATTTTCTGCTTGAGGGCAACAAGAGCTATACTCAGCAAAGGAGCAGAACCGCTATTTGCCCCTAAATCGCCCTAAAAATCAACTCCATAAAAATATGAAAATCTGCTTTCACTAAATCTAATATAATTGTTCCATTAATTTTCCCTAACGCCATCAAGAAAACTAAATACCTTTTGTTGCTTCCAAATTATGTCGAAATATTCGAAACTCATGTCAAATCAAGTCTCATGTCAACATCAGCTCTTTCTTATTATTCTTTACTTTTCAAAAGCTTATTTATAGGCTCCTTGCCACGCCAATTTAATGATGATGATTCTCCACTGTTCACCAAACTGTCTAGCACAAAACTAAAGTAAAAAGTTTGCATTCCTCATATTTCATCGCTGTCATGTCAATCTCAAATACATAATCCTTCAAACCTCAAAAATTATCAGCAACTAATAATGATTAAGTGATGCTCCCGCATTAACTGCTGGTACATATGTATGTCAATTACAAGGACATGTCCAACTTTTCTTATGAAATATCTGTTAGGCGAAAAAGAAAACTCACTAGCACGACGCAAATTGTCGAAATATTCGATTTGTCACTAACAGTCCTCCCGGAGACTGATGGTCTGACCCGATTTGACATCGCCAGTCGATATAATTGGAAATACGTACAGCCGGATCGATTCCTATTATTGTTGCTGAAGCGGCGTAGGATACCGTTAGAACCAAAGTTATGCGGACAAATCCAATTAAACACTAAGCTCTGGTCGCTTTGGCTGTTTCAGGATAGCAGTGCGACTGTAGCGAAAACTATTTGGCTAAGTTTGTGGTAGTACCTACATTTTCGAATTCGTTTATCCTCCGGGCAAATGTCAGTGGTTCCGAGCCGCCATGGAAACAACGAATCTATAATTTAATTGTAGCAAAATATATGGTAACCGTCAACATTGCAAATGGCTTCATTTACCGTTGTGGAATTTTGTTGACTTGCGTAAATAAACCACTTTGTTTACTATCAACTTTCGATACACACGGCGGCGTACAATTAACAGAACCAGGGGTTTCTCTTTCCTCTTGCAGATGAATACGTAAAATTGCCGGCAGTTCAATGGCGCACTTTTGTTTACATTGTTTAATGGAGTTTGCAATCAACGGTAGAAGTTAATTATAAGCTTCACTTTTACGTATTGAATTGCAGCACATTGCATTGATTTGTTTTGATATTTAGGCAATCCGCACACGGGTCGTTGAGCTATCGTCGTAGATGCGATATTTCTACGCTTGGTCGTCACAACCTATGTAAATCAATGGGTGACCGCTAACGGAGCGTTAGCCTATCGTGAAGAGTGAGAAGCGTAGTCGGTTCTGAGTGCGTCTCAAGCGTTGTGCATTGGAGGCCTCAAGTCGTATGAGTAGTCGTTTTTGCAAGCGCGATAGATGACGGCAACGTGCAATTCGTGGGGGAGGTGGGAAAATGCCCCGAATCGTATGATTTTACGACGCATACTGACGTTTTTTTGACGACCCGTGTGCGGACATGATACGAGGATGACGACACTCGTTTTCTCACGAGCTTGACTAGTGTCAAACGCATCTCTCACGTATCGCATGGCTAACGACCCGTGTGCGGAGTGCCTCTGCGACCGTAAATAATGTATCTAACTATGTAATGAAACTTTATTTTCTTGTTTTACTGGTTAAATTCTTGCACATGCCTGTGAATTGTCAAAGCTGGTTTGTCAGCGACACTGGCTTCCACGGCCACCATATTCTCTTCGGAATACACTATTCTCAATCTTGTCGTTGGCTTACGGCAGCAACGTGAAGAGGTTGAAAAATTTACAATGACATGGCAAATAGCACATGGGGCCATGGGGCTCATAAATCTCACCAAGCGATCTTTGAGTTTATGCAACTGGACCTTGATTTCGGAAATAAATTTTCACTATTTGTCAACACGAGGCTCATCTCTATTTCCATCAACCTAGGTAAACTGCTGAAGAAATGATTTACTCAGCCTCTGATTAAGTAGTTGTTGAGAAGAATTTCATTCCATTTCATTTATTTGGCCTTCAAAGAGATCATGGCCCCATTGGTGGTTAAAAAATCCTCACGACCAATATTAAAAGGCTAGGAAAATTCGGTGCAGCTTGTTTCGTCGATGTGGAGAGGACTTTCGACTCAGTTTGAATCAACGATCTGATCCACAAACTTACCACTCTTGACCTGTCAAGCTATCTACTATAAATTATAATAGTAGGTACTTATATGCACTTATAATTTTGAGTTTGTTTGTTGAAAGTACATTGTTAAACTATAATTGAGTATTTGAAAAGTGAAAGTTGTCTGAACGATATCCTGTTTTAATCAAATTTAATCTGTGACTCTGCTAATTCTGACATTCAGGTGATTTTGAGATCTATTTTCTTTCACTTATTATAACACGTTTAGCAAATAATCGCTTTTAATTAGTTGATTGTCATCGATTTCGATTGCGTTTTGCATTTGGATTACACAGCTAGCAAAATTTGACAGCAGTCGGATCGGTAGAACTGGACTTGATGCCCCACACAGCTGTCACATGAATATTGCCGATAGATGTCGGGCTAATATGTTTGTGTTTTTATGGTTGTGCGTTTGCTTTTGGGGCTTCTTTTCTTTCTTTTTTTTCTTTTTCTTAATTGTTTTATCTTCTTTTTTATTTTTTTGTATAATTTTGTCTGTTTTTCCTCAATTTTTCACTCCTTCTACCACCTTTTCGCCCTCTGGTGGTAGGATTTCCCGGGTGTGGGGCATCAAGTCCAGTTTACCCGTCGGATCTGTAGCTTCCATATTTTCGATGGTTTATGGTGCGGGAAAAATCTGTCCATGTCCGAGCCTATGGGAGCATGTAACACTTCAAAAATTTTTATGATACTAGAAAACATTTGTCTTCTGAACATTTTATTTTTCTACTCCTTATCTTAGTTACACTTTGTTTCGCTATTAGAATATCGCATTGCACATAGAAACTACAAATTGCCATTGAAAATTGTAAATAAAATATCATGGCATAAATTTGAATTTAGTAAAGGAATAATAGTTAATAAAATACTACTACACAGCGATGGGCATTTACTACATTTGTAGTAGATCTGCTACTTTTTTCTGATTTTTTCTGAATCTACTACTCTACTACGTAGTAAATGATATCTACTACTTTTCCTGAGGAACTACTATTTAGTGAAGACAGCACTGATGGAACTTCGGTGAACCATAAAGCGCTGGGCACTCAGAACGCGATTGGGTGTCATCACGGGTAGTGATACACCGTCGTTCAGTCATTTAGCTATGCCGCCCACAAGGCGAGAACGTTAACTATGCAACTTTAGTCTCTTTGCAAAACTTGCATGAAGTGTCATACAAAAATTCTTTTTCTATCAGGCGCCCAGTTTTTTAACTTATGCAACGCCCAACCGATTTTATAATTTTGTACTGTGTAATGTGTGTCGTCGACGCATCGCATTCTGTGTAGCCGAATCAATACCGTCCCATGTATCACAGAAACATGGAGTTCAAAACTTTATGTACGTTACACAGAACGCTTTCTGTGCGCCCAGCGCTTGAAAATGCTGATAAGCGTTTGTGTACTACTATTAACTAATCCTACACATTCAAGTCCGTAATTAAATGAGCATCATGTTAATTAATATCGCAGGAAGTAATTGCCCAAGTTGCTCGACGAAACGTTAGAGTGTAACTGCGCCTTAAAAATGCAGAAAAAGTCGTTGTTGTCGGTTTCTTTCGTACACTATAGGTATGTTCGCGTACTACAATTAATTGCAATAAATTGCAATGAAGCCGTTTTTGTATTCCGTTTTACTGAAAACTGAAAATTTCCCCTCTTTCAGTAAATTTCAGTAGGGTCTGAACTACTGAAAAATACTGAGAATTGTCAAACGGTTTTCGGCGTAATGTTATTATGAAGGACGAATATTTTTGTGGCGATAATTTATCACCGCTTAAGATGACTTTATAATCACTAATGTTCTCCCAAAAACCGACAACTGACACTTTTGTTTGTCAATTTTCAGGAAATTCAATGAGAGCGTTTTCGTACTCTTCATGAACTTCCCCCACCACATGATTCAGGAAAATTCAGTAAAATTCAGTGACTGAAAGTACGCGGACATACCTTATACTAGGAATGTGTCGTGTAGTTTGGTTTACTTTAGCTCATAGTGGTATATGTATGTGAACAAAATATTTTTAAAATCTAAAATGGACAAATTTTTGGTGAAAAGAAAACCAGCTGAAACTGGGTATGTTGTGAAGTCAAGAAAGTAAAACTTTTATACAGCGCTTTTGATTGTAATACATGCTAGTTCAACTATTGCACGTTGGATATGTAACGTCGGAGCATGTGCATATACTTATGTATATTTGTACCTGATTATGTACATAGGTTGCTTCAAGATACATTGCTTCCGCAATATTTTGAATGAATTGTATGAGTGTTAGTGATATTATTTATTCGTAGAAAAATATATATTGTTTTATACGAAAATATTCATACTATAAAAAAAAAACTCATATTTTCGCTTTTGGAATAATATAATCGTTTGGCCATGAAACTGTTAAAACGCAATATAAAAGCTTTATTGCGTTGAATATTCTTAAGTCATTCATTTTATTGTATCCTAGGGAGCACTTAGAAGGAAGCCAAAACATTGAATTAGAAGTGCAAAACAAAATATTAGAAGAGCCGGAAATACAAGGACATACTTCCTCTTCATTAACTTCACCCGACGTTTCTTCTGATACTGATCAGCCAATAGACCCAAAGAAAAAGAGGTATGAGCAGAAGTATCGATCTGTTTGGGAGATAAATCGACCGTGGCTTAAATGTGTCTCTGGCTCCGCTTTTTGCAAACTATGCTACAAAACACTTGTCAACAACTCAACTTGGCTAAGCAGGCACGCTACTACTCCTGCTCACATTCTGAAAATGAAAGAAGGAGCGGTTGCAAATCAACCCATACTGGATGCCTTTCAGAAGGTCAATGAAAAATGTACGGGTAATACTAAATTGCAAGTTGAAGTAAAATGCGTTTTATATCTTGTAAAAAATTTGCTTCCATTAAGTGCCATGGATACTTTGCCATTACTTATCAAATCCATTTGCAAAGAACCGCACGCACAAAATTTCAAATGCAGTAGAAGGAAAGCAACGCATATGATTAAGGGAGTGTTGGCACCATTCGCACTGAACGAGCTTTGTTTCATTTTGAAATCCAACATGTTTTCAATTATAATTGACGAGACGACTGACATTGGTAACGAAAAGTCTCTTGTCATAGTAGCGCGTTTTTTCGACAAAAGTACATGCAAGGTAATTGACAAATTCCTTGGCCTTTTAAAATTAGAGCTTTCAAACGCCGAGTTCATTTGCAATGCAATTGTAATATTTTTTAAAAAAATGAACATTCCGCTTGAAAACATGATTGGTCTAGCGACAGATAACGCCTCAGTTATGCGAGGAGAAATTTCTGGGGTAAAAACGCGTCTTCAATCCATAAATTCCAAAATTTTTTACATTGGATGCACATGTCACTCTTTACATATCTGCGCTTCAGCTGCGTTGAAAAAAATGGATTTACCGGTAGAGAAGTTATTACAGGACATTTATAATCACTTCGCTTTTAGTTCAAAGCGGCAGGGAGATTTCATGAATTTTCAGGAGTCTTTTGGAGTCGAAATCCATAAAATTTTAAGGGCAAGTAAAACACGATGGCTCGAGCTACTTACTGTAATTGCGAGAACGCTTGAACAATGGTCAGCATTGGAGCATTATTTTGCATTATTTTCTTTTGAAGAAAAGAATAATTTGACTTCCAGCAATATTTTACAATTATTAAGAGATCCGCAAATAAAACTTTCTTTTTTGTTTTTAGACTACATGCTTTTAATATTAAATAAATTAAACAAAATGTTCCAATCAGAGAATACTAAAATTCACATATTACGACCGACATTGATAACCACTTTTAAAGATATATTGCAAAATTTTGTTAAGCCTGAATTCATACCCACAAGAGGTTCATTTTCCAATTCTAATTATCGTAGTGAATCTACACATCTAATTGAAACTGAAATGTTTTTTGGCCTCAAATTTGCTCAATATGAAGAGAAATTAAATTTGGATTGTGATTTTGATAAAAATATTATAGCTGAAACAAAGAAACATTTAGTCGCCTTTTATGTGGAGCTATGTGCTCAAATTTCTCGTCGATTTGACTTCGATGATGAAAAATTTGAACTTTTGGAATTGATCAATCCAAAAATCATAAAAAAAAGACGCTATCCAACGATTATTCCTCTAGTAAACGCTTTTCTATTTTTCGATCAAAAGAATTTAGAAGAACTGAATGCTGAATGGAGAACATTTTCAATGTTAGATATTGAATACGATGAAAGTGAAGACATGGACATAGTAAAATTTTGGCATGATTTAAAGAAAACAAAAAATTGCTTCGAAAATGACATGTTTCACTTGCTGCCAGATTACATGATATCATTAGCAATACTACCTCACAGCAGTGCAGCCGCTGAAAGGCAATTTTCTGAGTTTAATAATCTAAAAACAAAAAATAGAAATAGATTGGATGTAGAAACTGCTTCTGCACTCTTAGCCATACGATCATTCTATGCCGAAATGACAAAAGAAGACTATGAGCCGTCAGAAAAGCTATTAAATTTTTTTACTAAATTCAAATATGTCGAAGAAGGATTCGTATCCACCTCATAAATTGGTAAGGAAAGTTTACACACAAAAATGGCTAGGTTTGTACTTATAATTGCAGCTGAGCTCTTGTATAAAAATTTAGCATATAGTATTCTCTTAAGTACTTTGAATTGTTATTTGTTTATTTTAGTGTACAAGTTTAATAGTAAGGTTATAAAAATAAATATATGTATATAATATCTAATTTTTACTACTTTTTTTCTGAATCTACTACTTTTTTGAATAAAATCTACTTAATATTTATGCGTCTCAATGCCCATCGCTGCTACTACACATATAAATAAATTTTGAGCTTACTTAAAGTGAGAATATAATAGAACAAATGCCAGCCAAACAATAGAAGCATTCAATTAATTTTAAATTTGCATACTCGAATTGCTTGCGATGAACATTTTCCGGAAGCTATTGTTGAATGCCGAAAGCTGGCTACGCCAATAGCTTTAACTGAACTATTCATGTGCTTGCGATTTAAGCTCAATTATCATATTGAACACCCAAAATGTATTCAGTACAATATATCTGCAAAAGCTAGCCAGCTAGCATGATTTATATTCAGAAATGATTTTGTATGTTTTCCAAAAGCTTCTACGAGTATGTTTACAATTTTCCGAAAGTTCCACGACATAATGTCTCATGATACTGCATTTAAAAAGCTTATTCGCAGGTGTTTCGATAAGAATTTGCATTGCTTTTGATACAGACTGCCGACGGTTGTTGGGGATGTTTTATTTTTGTTTACTTTTTTGATTCGCTTGAGCTTTTATTCAGTGAATTTTGCGGAAATATCGCTATTGGTTGGAGGTGCGTTTCAAAACGATTTCCGGATTGAGTTTGGAAATGGGCAGCTTTGAATAGTATTTTCATAGTTAACATTTTTTTAATTTGAGAAATTGCTATTTGTGAGATTTTCCATATGTCGTTCAAGTTGATATAGTACATAGTTGCAAAATAAATTAACCCCATTCCAAAAATGGAAAAAAATATATTACCACATTTTACAGAGCACAATATATAGATGCTGAAGGTAAGTAGGAAGTTTCGCGGCCGCCTCCTCCAGACTGTCTCTGTAAAAGGCATACTTTTTCCAACAAAAGCCGAGCATTGGCACAGGAGGTGAAGAAATATTCCCTCCTTCTCCTCGAATCTACAGTTCAAAAAGAAGTTGTAACGGACACCTAGCCGTACCGCATGCCTGCCAAACAAACAATGTCTGGTTAAAACAGCGCACGGTCTCCCATCAATATTTGAGTAGTTCCTTAGTGCGGAGTTAAAAGATATCCTAAATTGTTTTGCGATCGCACAGGAAAGTTCTTCTACCCAGGACTTCACAACATCTTTAAACTGTTTTCCTCTAATAGATTAACTGATGCAATCAATCAAAAAACGGTAAAAAGCGTACCAGCTTTTGCAAGTTCGTCCATTTCTCAGTTTGTTGTAATATCCGTATGTCTTGGCAACTAATCTAGATCGAATGATCGAATGTCTCGACATCTCATCTTATTCGAGAACCAGATTCGGGGAGCTGTAAAATCCGGAAGAAGACTATGTGTAAATGCAGATATTCGCTAAGAATAGGTGCGTTTTTTTGCGTCTCGATCAATAGCAGATTCGGGTAGGGAGCATTGCAAACAACATCAATCCTGTCTCAGTTGTTGTTTTCAATGCTGCCTACCCTAATCTGCTATTGATCGAGACGCGAAAAAATGCACCTAATATTGGGACTCCAATGCAGCAACACAAGGAGTGATTTTGTTCGAATAGAGGGACCTTTTTATCAATAAGGCTGCTAACCTTAGCACGTTATCATTTTCTGATTTACAGCCTTAAACCATCAAACTACTTTCTTTCCATTTTTATTGAAGCTTTTGCTCTTTAGTAGGAATCTGTTTCCTGAATTCATTTTCACAAGTCTATAATATTTTGGTGTTTTGATCGAAGGAGGCAGCCAAACTTTAAGAGTTAAAGCCCGCAAAAACTTCGATAGTTGAAAAAATCAAGCAATTGCTGCTTGTTTTCATTATACGGTGTTTGTGATATGAAAACTAAACAGTAGCATCTTTTGGCAAACCAGCGACAAAATGACCGATTATGACAGTCCTTTGTTAGCACCGATACCAAAAGTATATCAAATGTGCTTCCCGCTGAGGTAAACTAACTCAGTGAATTTCTTTTTGAAAAAAAATTGTAAATTTATAAAATTTATATAAAAATTACCTGATCTCATTGCTGCGATACTACAACTTGACAATCTATTGGAAGCATCCATTGCTGCAAAAACGGCAAAAGTCCTTGCAGCTGGCAACACACTTCTTACTTTGCAACAAAAATCGGCGAGGGTTTTCCACTTCTCTAAACGAGTTTCCGTACCTCCTGGAGTACCACAAGACAGTCATCTAGGTCCCGTGCTGTTTAACATCTTCATTTTTTATCTGTCTCAGATATTGCTTGGTATACCACATCTCTTTTATGCAGACGACTTACAGATCGTAAACACGTAATCTGACGTAACGTTTCTACAATCCGAGCTTCAATCTCTCGAATAGTGGTGCAACATGAATAGTCTGAATCTTGAAAAAACAAGTACCAAGTAATATATTTTTTCCGCAAGAATAAAATCAAAATGTATTCTTACAGCCTTAACAACATCGAATTGAATAGAGTTGCTTATATTATAGACCTAGCTCGGATTCATTCAGAGACATGCTAAAGAGCTCAAGAATATATGTGTTACCAAGTCATTATATAGTACTCTGGTGCGGCCTCAATTGGAATATGCCTCCATAAAATGGAACCCAACATTTAAGTTATACAGCGATAGAGTGGAATCTGTTTAGAAATTTTTTGAACTTTTGCTTTGAGAAATCTCTCTGGCGCAAAAGATTTTCAACATCTTCCTTTTTACAAATTCAGACTGAGCATTCTAAATTTGATGTCTCTCTCTCTCTTTAAGAAGAACACTGTTAAGCGGTTGCCTAATTTTTGATGTTGCAAGTGGCGCAGTCAATGTTGAAGATCTCTCCAACAAAATTTCAAATTACTGTTAATTTCATATTGATCGCTTCGTTTATGTTCTCGAGCGCAGAATTATTGACTGCTCAGTAATGGTTAAATTTGTTAAGGGCTACCGCTTTTGTGAGACGCGCACTTTCCAAAATTTGATATTCCTCATCCTCGGGAAAGCATTACATTAATGAATGAAAAGCGAAAATTTTACGTATCTTCTGTAACTACAGGGTTACCCTCACATTCATCAAACATCAGATATGTCTGTTATTGATAAACATAAATACTTCCTGTAAATTACGTGATGATTTGATGTTTCTATCAGAAGTTAACAAAAATCGAAATTTGGAAAGAAATTTCTGTCTACTTTTAGGCACTCGGTGCCCACATAGGGTTAAAAATTGCCAAAACATACCCATGACCGAGCATATTATATACTTGTTATTGTTGAAATTCTTCATTCCATTGGAATGTAAGGACACCTGAGAAATCACTAAAATGACCGCCGCTGCGAAATGGTGAAAGATATCTTAAAGACCTACTTCTATCTTCTGCTCTCTATATATTATGTTATGGGATCGATAAAAAATTGTATTAAAATAAATAATCACCCTATTGTTACAAAAATATATATAATTTTTTTTCGAAGAATGAATAAAAATATAGACGATTTTTTTAAATTTTTGCTGTTCAAAAGTATGGGGCCGTTTTGAAACTGAAGTCACCAAATGTTCAGGCATGACTTTGTTTATTATTATATGTCGCCAACTACGCCTACGTGGCCATATGGGGTCTCATATAGTCCTATTGGAAAATGGTTTCCCGAAGATGCATTTCATCTTCAATAGAAGGCAGAAGATTTAACTTTTTTAAAATAGTTTTCTTTATTAACAGTGTCCGTAAGAATGCACAGTTCCGAATACCCATACCAAGATATAGCGCCCCATACGGTTACCTTTCCGCCTCCTATCTGAACCTGACTTTGGGCGCAATGCGGATAATAGTTCTTATTCCTAAGTTTGCGGACCCACTTTTTAGAAATAGGCACAAGTTGGAAAGTACTCTCTTCCGACCAGACTACGCCTTTCAACTCACCGCAGCAATTACGTTGCTCTTTGCGGGTGGTTCACACCAATTTCTTCTGTTTCTGCATTTCTTCGGGGTGTGAGTGGATTTTTGACTGCTGGGTGACTTCTGTAATCCATCTCGCACAGCAGCTTCTGCATATGAGCATTTGAAATTTCCTTATTTGTCTGCCTTTGAAATTGGTTATTTATTTCCCGGCTGGAATAAAATTTGTGATTGGGTTAGTAATGCCGATGATGGTTACACTGCCAATTATAGATGAAAGTTGTGACGGTGATTCTAATCCACAGAACCTGAGTCCTGATATCTTTGTATTGTACGCCGCACACATGACTTACAAATATCAAGCTTTGACGTAATTTCTCTCTGAAACAAATCTTGTTTATACAAAGCTACAATCCGGAAAAAAAAACAAGTATAGAGTTTCCACTACCAATCGGAGTTGCTAACCCTTTCCTGCTTCAGAATACGGTTGTTGATTGATTTATTTCGCCAATTTTTCAAACAATTAAAAACATTGAAAACCTTTCATTTCGTTTCAATTTCTGATAACCTATGAACTGATGAACTGATAACCTCAGTCTTCAATTTATCATTTTGAGTCCTGATCAAGGACAATTTTATCAAAATAATGCAATCATTGCAACATATACGATGCAAAAAACTAGAAGTTAGCTATGCTATTATTAATGGTCCTATCGTTTTGCGAAGGAAAAATTTTCAAAATTTTCAAAATCCTTCAAATTTTTATTCATACTTCAAAGTAAAAATAATAAATATATAGTATTGCAATAAAATTTGTTTATTTCAAAACATGTGATCTACACTAGCATAAACTATGTTAATTTTTATATAATTTATATTTTGTATTTATCATTGCTGAAGCTAGAGCAGCGTATTGGGTAAAACACTGGTTACTTGTGCGTGAAGTCCCTGGTTTAAACCCAAATTCGGACGAAGGACCGCGCACAGAGCTTGGCTTAGAGCACAGAGCTTGGCTTGGCCGCGCACAGAGCTTGGTTCACCTAACTCTGATTAGGTACCTGAATTAATCAGGGGAAAAGTGAGTCGTGAAATTATTCACTTCACACTCGTTTTCGCGTTGATTGTAAATAAAACTCTTTACCAGCTTGAACTTGACCGAAGGTTGTTGTGGGATTACTTTATTGATTAATCATTATTTGCCAAGTTTATAATGATCGCAAATAATACATTTTAATTTGCAAAAAACTTTGCATTATAAATTAACTTTAACAATTTGACTTAATTTGAATATTGAGATTCTACTTACTTTGATATTGAAAATAATGAATGCATGTTTTATTATACGTCTGATCTACACTAATTTCGTTCCCAACCTACCACAAAGCACCTATTTGTAGCTAACGGGCTCGTTGAAATTTACTTCAAATGGCCATTTTGAAAAACCGTCGCTCAATTTGAATGGTGGCTAAAATTTCTTAATATCTCAAACATCATAAACACGACAGAGAAAACACTAAAAATTCGACATGCTATATTATCTTAGATATTTTTATATTATCTTAGATATTTTTAGCTTATCTCAGAAATAATGCTATCAAGATTTTAAAATACCAAGCTTTCAAAATATCAAGTTTAGCAGATAGCATCGATACCATTGATTAACCCATTGCATACAATTTGCCCCATATTTCCATTCAAAACAAAGAGAACTTTCATTTATGGAAAACATCCAACACAAACAGTTAAGGAAGTGCCGGCAGGACTTTTCGCCACAACTGTCGCAGATCATGTATGACCGGACGACGCTTTCGCCCCTGTTTTGTCGGGACCCGGAATATGTGTCACAGCCAGCTAGTCAGCCAGACTGTTAATTCTACCACGTCTCACCCACTGCATTTCGCACACGACACATCTACCCCCATCAACCCCACATTTCGATAAGCTTTCGAACCATGCTGCCTGCTCACATCCTCGGATTCCCATGCTGCGTTCTCGACGTTGACGGTTGCGTGCAAACGTGACATGTGAAGCCGCGTCAACTGCCGAACATCACGTCTACGTTTATTAAAGCACAGCAAGGCGAATGACAAAATGGCGCCGTCGTAGCGCGCAAAAGGAAATCTTCTTCTTAAGGATGAGAACAGGAGCCAAGTAGGAAGTGTTTTCGCCGACATCGTGAAAGTTTCGCTCGCTTTTCACATCGCTCGAAT
The DNA here is from genome assembly GCA_947369275.1 of Nemotelus nigrinus. Lineage (NCBI taxonomy): Eukaryota > Metazoa > Arthropoda > Insecta > Diptera > Stratiomyidae > Nemotelus > Nemotelus nigrinus. The sequence goes on from OX376374.1 coordinate 45,888,341, forward strand.
CGGACTTTGAAAGTTTGATAATTTTCGCCGTGTCCCCTTCCGTCGTGTCGATGAAAATTGTGCCGAGCTCCTGCGAAAAATCCATAAAAGAAGTGTTAGCCATCGCAATCGCGTCGTGATCATCCGTGCGAATCTCGGTCATGTAGGAGCGCAATCACAACACAAAAACTCGGTTTATGACCTAACTGCAAATATTGTAATCAGTGTCAGATACTAAGTGCATAACATCCCGTTACTGAACTGTTCCACCGCTGGCATCTGAGCGTGCCGCATTCGCCCGTTTGCTGAGGCCGACGGAGCTTCCTCGCTGAATCAATGCGTTACGCCACTCGCGAGCGGGTAATTGTAATAGTGACAACCGACGCGAATCAGTGTGGTTTGGATTAAGTGTTTGGCATAATAGTGTGGTCGGATTTCCGCGTTTCGTGCTCGAAGACGTTCCTCGCGAGATTTGAAAATCGAGATCAGGCTCGGAAGTATTTCGTGAGTAATTAAACGTGGTTTATCATTTCATGTCACAGTGATGCGGAAAGACTTCCTCGATTGTATCGAATCCATGCTCTTATTTTCACCCAGTCAAGGTCGTTCATCAAGCATCGACGAATCGGCAGTATCAAAAAGTGACGCAACCGAATCCGAACCTTGACTAGCTCAAACAAGACAAACACACGCGAATTTGCTTAGCACACTAGCTTCGCGTTGCACATGCTAGATTTTTGGCATCAAAGTGAATCGGTCGGTGCTCGAGACCGGGAGGAGTGCTCTAATTAAGAAGTTAATTAAATTCGTGCCCCACACGCCGCCCAAGACCGCGAAACAAAGCCACACCAGACCAACCAGAACAGTTTCACCATTTGGCTTCTCTGCTTTGTTGTTTATTGTATTTTTCTTGAATACGCGAGCCAGCGACGTTATCTTGAAAGCTTGACGATATGCTCAAGCATGGTGAGTATATGCCCTCATACGCACGAATCGAGGGCAAACCAAAATGAAAATCAATCAGAGTCTAATCTTATCGCGCTGCAACAAAAACACCATCGGGCGCAATCAGTGGTTTTTGTCATTTGATCGAGCCTTGCTTGCTTTCTGATTTCGGTTAATAGTCCAACAGCAAACACGACACAATTGAACTGTTGATAACAAAGTCAGCTGTGTGAATCTCAGCAACCGCTCCGGGGCAACGTCACTAACACATCATATCAGTATCGTGCCGGTCGAAATGTTTACAACAACAAGCGACAAGCAAATTCGATGGGAATGTAATTTGCATTTTCAGGTGTGAAAGGGAGAGAATATTTGCATACTGCAAAACATTTACGGGAGAAGGAAGATTGTTTCAATGTCGCCTCAATCGAGCAAGTTGGAACAGACGTTCGGAGATCTAGAACACAGATCCATTTTGCTCCATTGAAAGAAAGGAAGATATTTTTCATATTCTTGCAGCCCTGCAAAATATATCTTTCAGTCCCGGCAGATGTTTTCAATATATGCAATGCATTTTAAATTAAATTAAAATCGTCTCTCTTGCAATCCACAGATTGTCTGTAGTCCATAGTACAATGGTTCGATGATGCAAAGGAAATGAGCATTCTGTTAGCTGCAGAAAATCAATACATCTTGTATTACAATTTGTTGCAGAATAAATTTCATTTCTTTGCAATCCGTGAACTGAATCTACCTCACCAGATTGAATTGTAATATGTTATACATTCGATCGGTAAAAACTGATTGCTTATTTAAGTTCGCGGGAAAGCAAGCCAGTTGGTATCTTCACCGTTTTATGTTGTATCTTCCTCTTTGGTTTCTGGTTTGATTACCGACCTTCTGATGTCTTCAAAAGAGTCTTCCAATTTTGTTTCGTGTAAGAATGAAATTTAAACATTATTCAACTTCCGCAAACTCAACGAAGGTTTAGTAGCATCAAAACGGTAAATTTATTTACTATTTTATTTTGAAAATTCGAAGACAAGCTTGTACTTCATTTTCATCCAATTTTAAATGTTGTTAGTTTGAAGTTTCAACATGAAATGCTGACCAATTAGAAACTAAAATTTCTTGCGAAACTGTCAAGGTATTTCCAAATGCTGTGGTGAGATTAAATGATTCCCTATGCGCTAGAATCTTCGATTATGTCTGCCAACATATCGTCTGCGTCTTTAGTTTTCAAAATCTTTTCACATTTTCTAGCTTTCAAAATCAAGTATTTTAATTTGAAGACCATTGAGCTATATGTATGTATTTTAACTTTTTGACAGACATATTTCCCCCTATTTTAGTGTCTCTAAGTAGATACTGAAAAGCGAAAAAAGAAAAAAAGAGAACAGATTACCCTCGAAATATCGATATCTGCCAAGAAAACAAAATATATCTAGTATCCAAGGGAAAAATTGCTCTTTTAATTAAAATACAGTGAAACCTGGTTAAGTGGGCGCTGAATATGTGAGAAACCTCTGTTACTGATAATTAGAATGAGGTTCCGACACTTTTGCATTGAAATACCTCTGTTACTGGGAATTTTCAAACATTGTTAGCTGAGATTAGATTTCATAGATTTTTTCGATGTATACCTCTACAATTGGGACTTCGTAACTCAATAACCCGTATAAGTGAGTAAATTTTTCCATCTCTTTATATGATAAATAGTACATTTCGACCTCTCATTGTGGGACCCTCCATAAATAAGGCAACTTTCATGTTAACCTGCCTATTTGAGAAACTGGGTAAATGAAAAGCCTCTATAAGTGATAAAAAATTTTAGGTCCCTTGAGAACCAGGTTTCATTGTGAATATTTGGTCTCTTTTCACTTGTCGAAATTCTTTTAAGCTCTTTGGATTCCTGCGCCAATGATCAGTCATAGTTTTGCGTGAGTGCAGTGTAAGTTTTATTGGCTCAACTATCTTTTGCCTACTCCAATTCCTGGTGCCTTAAATAGTACTTAAATTACTACACTGCAAAAACACATAGCGCCAGACGCCATAGTTTATAGACTTCTCGCGCCATATACATAGTCGATTTCAAGATTGTGATAAAATATAGCGCCACACGCCATAGTACATGGCGAAAAATACATAGGAGCAGACTCTATGCTTATAGCCCTCCACGCTTTGTACTATAGTCCTCCACGCCATGTACATGGCGTGGAGGACTATAAGCATATTGTCTGCTCCTATGTATTTTTCGCCATGTACTATGGCGTGTGGCGCTATATTTTATCACAAATCGACCGAAATCGACTATGTACCTGTGCCAGAAATCTATAAATTATGGCGTCTGGCGCTATGTGTTTTTCCAGTAGTCCTTTAATATTGAAATAAAATGATAGCAAACTCACGACAATTTTTATAGGGTAGATAATTTGAAGTTGGTAGAAAGCTTTATTCAATAATTTATGATCAATGCATACGAATGAAAAGTTACGAATTCCACGACTACTCCTAATAACATTCAGATACCAATTCAGAACTAGATTAACTCATAGTTCGGTCTGTAGTCCTTCATCTAAACCTGTATTCGAACTACGGACCCCAAGCATTACAAGCCTTGCTTATCCATTAAACAATTTAAAAACTACACGCCAGAAGTATTTAAACTATGGCGTCTAGCGCTACGTGTTTTTTCAGCGCACTTCTATCGACACTTGCTGGCATTTATACATCCCCTCACACAGTATGCCTGCGAGTTATAATTGGAGTGCCATAAGCCATATTACATGCCTCATGGCACTATGTAATATAGCGTGTGGGACCATAAATGCTGCGCCCTGCTACATGGGACCACGCGCTATGTAGATTCTGACATTATGGCGCTGGGAGCCATATTGCATAGTTCAGAGTACTATGTACATAGCGTATGGGGCCATAAATAATGCGCTATGTTACATAGCTCTGGGCGCCATGTGGATTTTTTTCAGTGTATATATCCACATGTGTAGTGAGGCCGATTTATGTATGTGGAGCAATCGTGTAGTGGAAGAGAGGGCGCAAAGCCAATATTAAGGAACTAAAAAGATTGTAAAAATGATTTTGGGGCTGACGCTCCTGGAATGCTTCAATCTTAGAAGCGTTTGCTTAGCGGTAATGCACGTCAAAAGGTTTGGCACTACGGTACTACGAAACAAATCAAGGGTGCAGCTACTTTCGCATATCTACTTACAGAATGCCGAATTAAGTATGGTCTTGTCGCTGAGGATACGAGCCTCATGACCAAAACAATATAAGAACAGACTGGACGAACAAGGTAGTCACCGGTGACAGTGGTGACTGAATTTACACGGATGTATCAAAGGAGTCGTATTTTATAGACTGCCAGACGATGCTACCATTCTTTAGTCTGAAGTATACACCATACGCACGGTAGTAGAGCCAATTAGCGGAACATCAACAAAACTAACGACGGTTTGCTTCGCTAGTAGGACAGTCATCCTCGCTCTTACGTCTCACAAATGCTCTTTGAGAACTGTTAGTGCGAAAATGAGAATAGAGAAATAATGAAGAGTTGAACATCCACAGATATAAGAGAGAATGGATTAGAAATCGACCGAGAGAAATGTGCCAATTTTCGACATTTTGCTTACTGGTGTGAGAATGAGGTACTGGTGTGTGCCCTACATAGTTCATATGGTAACGCTCATGTAAAAACCACGAGAGATTGCCATTTTGAACGTCGTTTGACATTTCTTTCCACGCAACCGGCTAGTGGAGATTAAAATGCTCTTCGTAAATGAAATTAATTATGATTTAACACAAAAACAAAACGAAATTGATGCTAAAGGTTAATTTTACTGACCCGAAATACGATATTCCCTGCGAAGCACTTCGGTAGCTACTTTTGCAGCCTGGAACGCGGCACTTCATTATCGCATTGTTTTATAATTTTTAACCTTTAATTTATTCGCGAGACAGGTATAAATTATTGCGCACAAACGTAGATGTACGCTTCCACCGAACCCGCCCAAAAATTTTCAAATTTTCTTTGACAAATTTTGACTGAAAATCAATGTTTTCAGTCCCCGACACAAATCAAACTGACACTGACGTTTCTTTCCGTGTTGCCCGTTGCACGCTTTTACACCGATCTGGTGCTCCACGCATTTTTTTCGTAAATAAGACACAGCATCAAGGCTTTTCGGTTGTGAGTGCGGTAGAAAGGGGCGCACTGAGCGGAATTTTTGTGAGAGAGCAATGTTGTGCGTCTATTAAAAAAGACACAGTCACGTATGGGTACACGGATAGCCATTTCGTATCCATTTTCTTTCATATCTGTGGGAACATCAATAAAGCCAATTGGTCGAAAATTGCATACAAACAAAACATGTGAAGACTCATAAAATTACTAAGGCGTAGGCAATTCGATTTTTTTTAGGTTTGCGCGGAGTTAATCGCGTGGCTCAAAATTTTGAATCCAAGATATCTTGCAATTATTGTTATGTATGTTTATATTGATGTTCTTGCTTGAAATAAAACTTTCTCGCTTAACCCCATGTGTTAATTCTGAAATATGTATATGTGTATTTTAAGGGAGAGATTATAATGTGGGTACACATTTTTCACTATGTTTAGTTTTTAAAATTCAGTAGGGTGGTCTAATTTTCGGACGATGCTGATAAGTTTGCTTTCAAGTAGTATACAGAGCATAATGTGTTTCCTGAATTGCACCTAAGCTGCGTGTTTCTGAAATCAAGCACATGTTTTAGTAAAAAACTTTACCCTGCTAAAAATATGCAGTAGATCTATGACGTGCATATTGTTTTCTAAATTTCTTCCTTTTACAACCGGGAGCTTGAGTAGCCTAGTGGGTAGAGCACTGGCTTCTTGCGTGTGGGGTCCCTGGTTCGAATCCAGGTTCGGACGAGGGTCCGCGCACCAAGCTTTGAGTTCACCTAGCTCTGATTAGGTACCTGATTTAAATCAGGGGTAAAGTGAGTCGTGGGACTTATCACTCCACACTCGTATTCACAATGATTAAATAAATTGTATTGAAGCTCTCTACCAGCTTCAACCCCTAGACCCGTACGAGGGTTGTCGTGGGATTGCTTTTACAACCGGATTTACGACTTTCTTTTCTAAGTTGAAAATGATTCACAATTGTCTTCATCTTCTTTAATTATCTCCCTTGAAGAACATCGTATGATATCGTTTTCTAAAAAGTGATCGGAAAATATTATGATGCGGGCTTGCACATATGTTTGTGCCACATAACTTGCCACTCATCGATTCTATTTTGCATTTAGTGTTCAATGCACTCTTACTGTCTTCCTCTTAGTAGGCGAATTCCTCAACCTAACTAACTTCCCACCTGTTCGCTGACCTTTTAATTTTGGTACAGATATCTTACACTATTCAAATTGTCACCAAACTACTCAACATTTGAGGCTAGGACGCTTTGGGCTATTATTGATTACGATGTTTCAAATTTGTACCAAAACACGTACTATTAGGGTGGTTGTCAAATGAGTCGAAAAGTGTCATTGTTTTATCTCTTATGAATTTATCTATTGTGTTCTATGATAGGTTTGGAACTATATACCATAGTATTCGAAATATTTTATAAAAAGTAATGTTTTGTTCTTAAGCTTCAATTTGTCTGGTTGGAATATCGTATAAAGGTTGTTTAGACCATTTCTAATTGACTTTGTATTGGTTTTGATATGTATTATGTAGTGTATTATGTATTGTAGTATTTTCATCATCATCGTCACTACAAGTGCGGTACGGTCCTGACTATTTTTAACAGTTTTTTCCAATCCCCTCTTTCAAGAAATTTTTTACCTGTCCTCTTTATCTTCGTGATTATATTTTTAGAAAATTTTATTTATAATGTTCATAATAATTACTAGTTTTCTGTCTGATAGAAATGTCAATTATTCGTTGCTAATTGCATTGAATTCTGGAGCTTTTCACTCCCTAAGCTTGATGATTAGATTTTCAACATCAGCTAAGCTAAATAGTCTTACATGGAGGTCCTCCGATGGACTGGATCAAGAATTTGCTTAACCGATTCAACCTATCTTCTATTCCTGGAATTATAATCATGATATTTCCCCCAAACCCTGTGGCTTGTTTCGTTGCCATATTTTAGGCCATTTGGCTCGTGTATTGTGGGTTGAGTTAGGTAAGGTTTAAATGCCTACCGATCGACAGAGGCCTGCCGAAAGACGTACCTAAGCACAAAAGACGGCCGTTGTGATGCCACAGTAAGTATTACTCTCTCCTGTCCACTAAAGTCAGGAAACTAGCTGCTTTCTTTGATGAACCGCACTATCCCTTTCAAATTGACCAGGGATTGATAGTTCGGTCAGATTTGAAAAAAGGCTACACCAAGTGGCGCCACTATTCTCCTCGCCAAAGCCAGGCACTGGTATATCAGATAGAGGACGGATTCCTCGTCGTCTTCAGTTGTTAAACCCTGCGCCCAATCGTAGCGCATGTCATCTTATGAGGCAGTGGCCCGTAAGGACGCCCAAAATCCAATGCAGAGCACTTCGAGTTAAACCTTATGGTTGTCTGGTGTGATGCACTTCCTTGCATACCCGGGGCTGTCTTGGACTTCCTATCGTCCTCAGGGAATTTTTGCCTCATGGCCAATTTGACCGATGTTGTCAGTATTTCTATTGAGAAGGAGCATGAGATCTTGCCTCACAGTTACCCTGAAACTCCTTATGTCCAGGCACTCAAATCAATTGTACAGCCGAATGTACACGTCATACACGGCATTCAACAACAATCATGGACAGTGTACAAATTTCAATGGGCACTGCAAATGACAGTGCCGCTTGGCTATCTGTGAAAATACCAGCATTGATTCCAAATATTTGATTACACAGAAGTCAGTCTATTGCCTGAAAAATAGCCGCAACGTCCGCCTAAAAGACGTTACAGTGGTCTGGTAGATGGAAAGGCAGCTTGAAATTCAGCTCATCTGAGTATACACCACTCCTGACTCTATTGTTTAGCTTTGAACCATCGGTGTACACATGGGTAAGTCCACTTTCGAGGGTGACACCATCACACCATTGATCTTTACGAGGAATGCGAGCTGTGAACTCCAAAGGAACTCCAAGTGCGGAGCGATCCAATCAACACCCGCTGGAGCGAGAGCTTCCTCAGCCAAGATCGTCGCATGGCTGAACTTTGTTCCATTCCATGCTGAGATACAATTAAGTTTCACAGCAGCAAGATTAGCTTGCTCTAAGATCAGTAGATTGGTTGGTAGCTAATGAAGCAACACGATAAGTGTCTTAGTAGGGGTGGCCTGGAGCGCTCCAATTACCAGTAGTGCAGCTAACCTCCACACTTTTCAACATGACGTTTGCAGGTAACCTTAAGAGCAGCCTGCCAAGCAAAAGAATTGGCTCAAGCACAGCGGTATAAAGCCAAACAACAGTACGAGGCTACAGTCACCAATTCGCCTCTATGGCTCTTTTGCAGCAGTAAAGAGTATTGAAAGCTTTTCGCGCTCTTTCTTCTATTTTGCAGCTCCATAGTAGCTCCGAGTCAAGGATGAGCTCTAAATAAAGCTCTAGGTCAATGGAGACCCTGTTCAATTTCTGTAAGTCGAAACGAGGAACTTTTTACTTCCTTGTAAACAGCACTAGCTCCGTTTTGCTAGGATTCACATTAAAACCGCACTCACGGCTCAAATGTGAAAATATGTCAAGAGAGTGATTTAAACATTCCGATAGCGTAGATAAATACTTTCCCGAAACTGCTACGGTTATGTCGTCCGTATAAGCAGTCATTTGGCAACCGGCACGGTCCAAATGACTTTGATTTGGTTTAGCGTCAGAAGCTATCCGCACTAAGTTTCATGCACTGTAAAAATTCAGCGAAATTCGGAATTGTGCAACGCCTAATGGCATTTGCGAGCCCATTTCCTTGTTGTTTGACGGTAGGGTCCGCATTCCTAACTTTTCTTCGAACTTGGTTCCTCTTCATAATAAAATCATTTATTTTTCTAAGAATCTCGTAGGTATTTCGTCCCTTTACCGAGATTTTCAAAATAAAGGATCTTTGAATGTAAAGTGTCGGTGGAAAGAGTTCATGTCTCCTGCTTAAAATAGAAAATAAAAAATATAAAAGATTTTTCGAGTTTTGAGATGAACTTGGATAGTCATGTATGCCGAAATGCCCACGAACGGAAAGGAATGCGTGTGTACTTCTAGGATGGTTGCATCCATTTGTTTGAGGTTGGGAGTTTCTATGAGGAAGTGACCAATTTCCATTCTCATCAAAATCTCAGTGCGACCACATTTATCAGTTAATCTGTAGTTCCCGGGCGGTTGACAGTTAAAGAAACGGAAGTGATCAGTGGTTGTGAGTACCTTTTCTTGGGTGAGTTCATGCTATTACTTTATGAGCTATTACTCTTGTCCATGCTATTACCCTATGAACTGCATTAACTCTCCACATTTTTTAGTAAGCTTATTTGCTTTCCAAGAGAGGGCTGATGGTTTGCTGTAGACATTATTAAGTTTTATTAAATGCAGTAGCTGAAAAGAATGCAAGCATTCTCCACAACATTTTCGCTATCATTTCCTTCACCTTACTCTGGAATTGATTGGATGAAAAACAACTGTGATGTATCCGTTCTACGATATTAGACTCTGGCTGAGGCAAATTAAGTTTGAAGCTTTGTATTTGTTGTGTTAGTATCAGTGATTGTGTTTGGGTAAAAGTCTATGATCTTGAACTTCTTCACCATTGAAGAGTTTGCTTTGTGTTCTACTGCCAGTGGACTCTCAGCCTGGACTCTCAGATAGACTCATTCAGTTGACTCACCCTTAATATTAAAATCTTGAAGGGTCGTAGAAATTTGGGTCTACTTTTTGACCTCAGTCTTGCCATTATTATCTATATCCGTTTTATTTTTCAACGAGGAAAGTTTCTTTTGGGTTCTAGATTTCCTTTCAGTTAACACTTCTTAACTGAAAATGGCTTTGACTTTAAAAACTAACGAAGTTTAGTTAAAAGCCAATTTTTCTTCAACCGTTATGTATCAATTTCTTGACAGATTTTCGTCAGTCTATCGATAGACACTAACGAAAAAAGCAGGTTACTCTATGTGTACCTCCAGAATTGTTGTCGTAAAGTTAAGTTTATTAAATTGCTAAGATGTTTGTGGGAAATATTCTACTATTTTAATTTTAATATTAAATTTATGAGATTCCAAGACTGATAGCTTCTTCTAAAGGTTCAATTAATTTTTGAATCTAAAATTTTTAGGTTGCTGCAGTTGTTGCCATAATTCTTTTTCTAATATTTAGTATTTTTTACGTTCCTCCAATTTATTTTAATTGTTATTGAAAGCATTGCTTTGTACAGGCGTACATTTAAAAATCTATCTAAAATAAAAACTACTTATTACTCAGCATTTTCGTCTACCATTTATATAAAAATACATTCCTATAAGAACTGAATAATTTAAATTATTCACTATATAGCATTAAATTATCTAGTCTCAAATAATTTCAAAGTTTCATTAATATTTCATTTCACAGTCTTCATATTTGATACTAAAATGTAATGACTCTTGAAAATAACTCCATTTCAATTACATTCAATTTTCCAGTAAAATATCTCTGACATAATTACAAAGTTTGGGATATGTTTTAAGTTTCACTCATTAACCTCACACTCACATTTCTTATTCACGAAGCTTTCTAAGATTTTAACTCAGCTCCAACTACCCGAAACGATCATATTAAATTTACAGCTGAACTAACTTGATTCACTTCACGCTAACAAAGCGTTCATCCTTTCGATTCTCTGCCATTATTGACTCGACCAAGACCCAAAGTATCTATCTATCCAAAGCATCTTCTGAATTCCGATCTGACGCCATCCTGTCCACCTGAATCGAACCATTCGCGTGGAAAGTCACCGGAGGCCTCTTAAAACATTCCTTTTTAATTATTGCTGCTGGGCAACAGCAAAACAGCCTGGTATTTATAATTCATTTTCAAACATCGAAAGATAATCAGCTTTGCCGAGCCGTGCCGGTACTATGAAAACTCGCAAAAGTCGAACGACGCTGAGTGTTTCTAAAAGTTTTTTGATTTGATTATGGGACTTTCGTATCCTGGACAACAGTGTATTTTCGTTGCCCGCCATTCCATTGGCAGTCTATATTGTTAGGGAGTTTCAAGCCTCTAAGAATCATGACGAGATTTTAAAAGGCCTTTAAAGAAGCCGAATATTTTCGGCGGAATTTCGAAAACAAAAGCCGCTGAAAAGCAGTCGTTATTTATATTCAATTATAATGTATTTGGGAGTGCTTAAAACTGTGGTTTGTAGCCGAATATTTTTGGTGGAGCAAAGTGAATTTTAGCTTTATACTATTTTTGATTCAATTAAACAGACAGAATCGTTAGGCGAAACGGCCCAGAATTCAAATAGGTAATCATTTTTCCAACCATAAGTACTTTGCCGAACATATAAATCTTTGCTGTCAGCTCTAAAATCACATGATTTGCAAACTTTCGATTTTCATGCTATCAGCATAAACACTAATTAAAAAATCTATTACGTGCTACCCAAATAACCCGCATATTGCTCTTTACTATCTTTCACTTAAGGGTCATCATGACTACTCTAAAATACGTTTCCCAGCTTTATCAGATTAAGCAACGTACTTACAAATTGAATTCAGCTCCCAACCTCTTCAGCCAAAACAGTTTTCATGACCAACCTGTTGATTTTCGATTTTTTTCAATTCCATTCTACGAACAAAAGGACAAACCCCAGCACGTAGAAAATTTCATTTCGAATTCGCTTTTCACATTATTGTGGAAAATTTGTTGCTGGGGAGATTAGGTACGTCATTCATGGTAAAAGGCGTATTGAAAAAGAGTACATATGTATGATCATAAAAGAATTTTTGAAAAGCTTTTTTTTCGTCAGCTCTTATATGATTGGAATAGGGGTGAAGTAATTCAAAGTCGAAACTTATTTTAGGGTATGTAAAAATTGAAAATCGGTACTTGGCTGCTTCAATTCAAGTTGGTACTGTCATTGAATCCTTGCTTCCATTAATACAGTAATAGTAGTGATTCCCGACCGTAAATTGGAAAATATGCTCTAGAAATACTCTTCGAATGGTAGGTAAAGAGGAATAACTACAATGCATTATCCTACCATACATAAGCGTGGACAGAACTTTGAAATAAAGGGGGCAAACACTCAAATTTGGCACACATTTTTCTTGATTGATAATAAATTACTGTGAAGACACAGTAAATATGTAGCATGGAGTCGATTGCGACAGTAAATTATGAAGAAAGGCTTTACAATAGAGGGAGAAGGTATGCCACTGTATATGCCACTGCCATCACAACCAATTTCGGGTCTTAAAATTTTGGAGTTGGTAGAGCTATATTTTCATAATCGATATTATCACTTGTGCCTCACTTTGCTCAAAAATTGATTCAAGCAACTACTCAGCGCTAGGTTGAATCAAAGTTGGGTGCGTGGTTTCCATCCGTACCTAGAATCAAACCAAGGACCTCACACGCTAGAACCTAGTAGTCTACCTACAAAGCTCCACGAGCTTCAAGATGTAGGCTAACACTAAAACACCACTAAAACAAACTTTTTGCACTATATGCAAATTTATTTTAGCACAGAGTGATCTAAAATGGTGCAAAGTCTTGAAAATATAATTAAAATTTTGGAGTTGGTAGAGCTATATTTTCATAATCGATATTATCACTTGTGCCTCACTTTGCTCAAAAATTGATTCAAGCAACTACTCAGCGCTAGGTTGAATCAAAGTTGGGTGCGTGGTCTCCATCCGTACCTAGAATCAAACCAAGGACCTCACACGCTAGAACCTAGTAGTCTACCTACAAAGCTCCACGAGCTTCAAGATGTAGGCTAACACTAAAACACCACTAAAACAAACTTTTTGCACTATATGCAAATTTATTTTAGCACAGAGTGATCTAAAATGGTGCAAAGTCTTGAAAATAAAAACTCTAACGCACCGGAACCGCTAGAAATACTGATATGCGATGAAAAGTAGAAAAATCGTGCAGATTTTGAGTGCATATTTTACCCCAAGTGCTCCAACCTGTTTCGAGTGCAAAATCACTTTGATCTTAACAATCCATTTAAACTCATAGAGTGGAAAAGATTTAAGGAAATTCAAGATTTAGGAAAGCCAAACACTGCAAAACTTTGAAAGTAGCATAACATAACATAAACAAAGAAAATGCTTAGTGTTTGCAACACTTTACCAGCACTGCAACTAAAAGTCTCCCACAATTGCCTCAGGTCAAAATCAAATAACTCTATCGATTTCGATTTTATCTGATGATTTCGTCAAAAGTTACAGGCATAGAAAGATCTTTAGGGTCAAAAAACGGAATGTATTTGGAATCAAAAAAATTTTAGAACTTAGAATATTTAAACATTGGTTATACTTATTTTCATTGTAAATGTTCACGATATCTAAGCATTAATATATACGAAAATAGCAACAAACGCCTCTCGCTGGCAACCCTTTGCCGTCATCAAAGCCAAAAATATATCACACCTGCCTCACATTAAAATTAACCTACTCAGCGAATTTCGTTTTGATCGAACGGCTGCATTAGAAGTTAAAGGGATACAGATATTTAGGGTTACCAGTCGCAAAAGTTTTCAAATTTTCGAAAACTTAATATTTGTTCTTAATTGTCACTACAAGATCATAACCGTTTGAAAATGTTAATATAAAATCGCTTAGTAAAGATATTTCAAATAAATACAAAACCAACAATAGCTGGCAACCCTATTATGGCTTTTTACCAGATTTCTTCTGAATAATGCCTATAATAAGTTCCATATATCAAATTCATTTTGGTTTTATGACTGCACTGGAAGTTATACGGTAAAAAGCTTTATTTTCCTGAGCGAATTTTCAAAACCTAAGAAACCAAAATTACCATAGCTGGCAGCATCAACCGAATTTTTCAACCAAATTTCTACCAAAGACGGCTTAGAGTAATGTTCAGTGACTGTGTAAATTTCATGAAAATCTGGTAACTGAACTGGAATTCAAAGGCAAAAGCAGTTTTTTTCTTTATAATTTTAAAAGATGGCACCACTGGCACAGAGTTTCCGGCACTTCCAAATCGCTTCTATAAGACCTGGTCCTGCCCAATACCAAAACATTCTGTGAGTTTCATTTGTATGTGATCATTGGGTCGTGAGTTCTCGTGAACACAAGTTTTTGATGCTTAAAATATAGGTAAATTGGAGGAGGGTTACCGTTCTTGTCCGATGTGAAATTTCAAAAGTGCTACTTTGGTTGTATAGACAAAGCATAAGATTTTTATACGAATTTATTTTCACTGTGAAAAACGAAAAATTTTCAGGATAGTCGATGGTTTGAAGGTTTTCACTTTCAATGCCTGCCGTAGCCACAGCTACAACTTAGTAACAGCAATATGCCCTGTAAGTTTCATAATGATCTGATAATCTGGTCAAAAGTTATCGGAATTCAAAAATTTTCAAATTTTCCCAATCTCATTTTAGGCGCCTAGCGCACACATAGTGCTAAAAATTTCAAATTTCATTCCATAAACATTATTTTTTCGAAAGTTATTTGTTGACAGAAAAATATGTATATTGAACATTAGTAATAATAAACAACACTTTGCATCTAATTGAAAAGTTAAACTTATTTATTACTCTAACGTATTATTTTTCTGTTACTGCCCAGTTTTTCATATTTTCCCCTATAAAAAGAATTAAAACATGAAAATCCTTGGTTCACAATTTTTCATGGTTCATTTGAAGTTGCTACTTAGCTCGTTTGTTGTTAACAAAATAACAAAATAAATAACTGAAATAAATTTTGACCTGAAAACATGATAATTGAATGAATAAATTCATAATCTTCTCCACTGCTCTCGAAATCAAGTGCCAAAATGAACTTTCCCACCGCTGAAAATGTATCTTTGTTTCGATTAGCTTTGGCAACATGGCAACGTGAAAACAACAATTAATGAATACTTAATTAAAATTCTAAAACTATGTGCTTAAACTTTCGCAAACTGTTTTCATCGACAAGTCATTTAGGTTACATCAAGTTTATATTATCTTCTTTGCCTAATTAAATGCGAATGTAGTAACGGTTTTGAATACATAGATTGTAGTTTTCAAGAGTTCCTGAGACTCAGATGAAGTCGTAGAATCAAATGCTTCGGGTTTATTAATATGTTTAAGGGTTCGAATATTAACATAATGTCGTTCCTCATTTCTTCTTCCATCGTACAATGAAAACTTAATTTCACTGTGAAGGACCTTCTTTCTATTGACACACAGAAAATATTTTCCTCGGCTATTGAAAATGAATAGCTATGCGATTCGAATAATAAATAAAAGTTTTCAAAAATTTTGGATTATTTAGCGTTTACCGTAGTTTAGTGACCTGATTAAATGCATGATTAAAAAGAAAAAAAGAGGTCCTTCAACGTCCAGTATGAACTGTTATTTTCCCACAATTTGTTGTTTAATGTAAACGACAAATAGAACTATCTACTTTCCACAATTTTACTGTAGTTCAGATTTCAATTCTACGAGGGTTACTCGTCTGTGTCTGGAAGTCTATTTGGCGACTCTAACTTCGAACTTACCAAAAGATACAAGTTTTCACTTGGGCATGAGCCCATGTTTTGATAAAGGTGTGACAGATGCAGAATACTATCCACTGGCGAGTGAAGTTTTTTGCTTCCAAATGCTAGTGATTTGTTGATTTTAGGGTTAAAATGCTTAAGAACATGAAGATGCTTTTTTTTTTGTAAAACGCATGAACTTTTAAATCGTATGAATTTTTCAAAGAAAAGTTGATTTTGGTGAAAGCCAACGAAGAAAAAAGATATATTTTTTTATTCCGTCGGGCTCATTTGTTCAGTTTATTTATTTTTAAAATCGTTTTAAAAAGTACTTTAAAATCTAATATGTCTGTCAAATTTTGCGCTACTCTTTGCTACCAGCGATTGAGTAATTGAAAAGCGATGTAGCCATAAATTAAAAATGTTCACATAAATCGAGTATTAAGAAAAGAAAAAACATTTGCTAAATTATACCAAACAAGTATAATGAGTTCGAGAGTTGCTGCAGTCAGTTTTGTCTCCATCCCTTTTCTGAGAGATTAATGCAAATTTATCCCACGATAACACTTGTTAGGTGTTGGGGTTGAAGCTGGTCGAGAGCTTCATTCACAAATTTAGAATCAATGTGTATACGAGTGTGAAGTGACTAGTTCCACGATTTACTTTACCCCTTGTTTAACTCAGGTATACATATATTCATAGCTAGGTGAACTCAAAGATCGATGTCCGATCCTTCGTTTCGAACCAGGGAGCTCACACACTAGAAACGAGTACCCTACCTACTAGACTACACAAGCTTCTCTAAGAGACTAAGGTTCCATTCAATTTTTTATTTAATTTTTCCTCTTAAAGATGAATTATATCTATAAACCAATCAAAATCTATAACATAACACCAAAAGGATCTTTTGCTGTTATATATAAGTAAAAAAAAATGAGCTATGTTTAAATTAAAAATAAAAATTGGTAAAAATTACTTAATTACTTAATTTTTTTTGTAAAGAAATATACATTTTCTTATTTTCTTTGATTTTTTATTAGCAGCCAGATCTTAAAATACCCCATAGTTTTTTAATACCCGATCATATTTTGCTAAAGATACCATTGAAAAAACATTTTGCTGAAATTTAAAAGAAAAACATCATTGCAGGACCATCTTTGTATTCACTGACAAATAAATTTGTGCCAGACACCATAACTTAAATAATTCTGCACATATGTTGATTTGTGACTAGTGATAAAATATACCGCACCATACCATAATGGATAACGAAAAATTCATAGAAGTAGGCGCTATATATTAGAGCTTGTAAAACCGTGTATTATGTGTCACATCGCTCTGTATTATAGCTTTAAACTCTCATGAGTTACTACCCTGATAAAAATTTCAATTTTCATTTCTGAAATCTGCATTTGAACTGGTTACTCTATGCTTTATGGACTGACAGTCTTGAAGAAGCGACGGTCTTTAAGAGGTGACACTCCGTTGAAACATGGTGGCGGCGGGATTGAAACGTAATTTTAAATTTGAAATATAAAAGAAAAATATTCGATTTGCTACCTGCACCCCCGTGTCTATTCTTTTCATTCCTTACCTCTGACAGATTTCGAAAGAAGGCACACTTATGCACACGAGGGCCCCCATTGTGATACCGCATTAAATAGTGCACAACCCTTATTAAGTGGATATTGACCTCGAGTCCTTGATGAACTGGGTGATAGTCGTCAGGTCCATTGAGCCAATTTGGCGAGGCAATTAAAAAAGTTTTAACCATGAGACTTCAGCCTTCTTCCAGCGAGGGCCGTTCATTCAGGAAGTGAAGAACTGATTTTTCCTCCTCTTCGCATCTGCAACTCCAGCCGAAATCGTTTTAAGAGACAACCAGCCGCGCTACATGCCTACCAAACAGACGGTGTTTCGTGCAATGATGACCCTTTTATCAAATGGAGAAGTGCACATGTGCCTCCGTTATTAATAAGGCTGCCAGCCTGGGCATCTTTTTTATAACATTTTTATTTTAGCCTTAAGTATGGCTGGCCACCAAACTAGTGCTCCGTACAACAGACTTGGTTCCACTATACTGGTGTAAAGCCAGAAGACGATACGAGGCTACATCCCTCAAGTTGCTCCTATAGCCTTGTTACAGCTGCAAAGGGCACACAGGGCTTTGCGAACTATTTCCGCTATATTTTTCACAGAAGGTCAGAATCAAAGATGAGCCTTAGATATTTTAATATGTTTGTTCAGCTTACAGAACTTACATTCAGTTTCGGTAGATCAAATTATGAAACCCTATGCTTCCTCGTGAAAAGCTATAGTTCAGTTTTTTTTTTAGAGTGCGCACTCAAGTCACACTTCTGACACCATTGCGAGAGAATATGTGAGGCATGATTTATTCTCTCTGATAGGGCCGAGATAAATATTCCTGGTAAGGCAATAGCGATATCATCTGCATTTGTTCATTAGCTTTTAAATTCCAAAGCAAAAAAGACAAAACAGCGCCCTGGAAAGTGTCCGTATTTACCATTCACTGATTGTTGAGCTCCCCAGCAAGGAGTATATTACCTAATCTCTAAGTAACTGATTTATCAAGGCTATTAATTGTGAATTAACATCCAAATTTTTGAGAGTATTTACAATTGCGTGAGGACGAACATTACTGAAAGCTCTCCCTCGGTGTCTAAAAATGCAGCCAGCGTATGATCCTTTTTCATTCCTCGTTTTCCATTTGATTTTTCAGAATTTCCGTGCAAGGCTATATAGCTCTGTTTTCACAGATTTGGTCCTTGTCTAAGCGCGCTGTGATTTTGAGATCAGAGTTAAGTCGAAGGCACTGGTAATCCAATATCTCACAACTCTTTCTAAGATATTCAACCGAAAGGAGCTTAGACAAATTGGTCTATAATCGGTTGCTTTATCTTACAAAATTTTCCCCGCATTAGAGATAAATACAAATCTCGTTTCCTGCCAACTAATGGGAAATACGAAATCCTTAAATAGGCATTGCATACGGCCATGAGCCAAGGCATAATGACCTCTAATGTCCACTGAATATCAGCCAGAATGATATCATCGGGGCCTGGTGAATTGAATGGGGCAAAAGAAGAAACGGCCCATCTTATGTGTGCGCTAGAAGTGAAAAAATTTACCGGCAATATGGGAGATGTCTCCTCACTACCAGGAAAATGAGTGTCCATCAACATACTAAGCGTATCTCTAGTGTTTTGAGTCCAAGCACAATGGGACTTTTATAAGCAACCAAGAGCAACAACATTTAAGCTTAGAAACTTTTGAAGGCGACTGGCTTCTTTGGTACCTTCAATATTTGCACACACAAATACTTATGACCTCTTTTCATCTTTTCATCAAATAGCCTTAGTTTAAATTGAATTTGACCAAACGTTGAGATTTTTGGCAAGATTAAACTCATTTCTGCATCCGCTTTGAAGAGCCGCAATCTCACTATTCCATTGGGGCTTCTTTTTCCATATAGATGTATGATTTTGAAGCAGCGTTGTTAAATGCATTAGTCAGTGAACTCACTGCCTTATTCAAATCTTCTTGACTTGCGAGCACATGAACGTTGCCCGTTTCAGTATAAAGAGTTGATCAGAATTTCTATCAGCCAGTTCTTTTACTGTTTAGAAAAGCAGTTGCTTCTTTTCGAAGCAATTCTCGTTATGTAAATGCACGCACATGTGATCAGATAGTTAACACTCCGGCATAACTCTCCATTTCGTGAGGTGTGTAAAATGCTCACTTATCAGCACTATGTCTAGAATCTCAATTTATTTACAGATTCTGAAGGTAGATTTATTTCCAATGTTTTGACAAGACTGTTAGATACAGTGAACTCATATGATGATCCACCTCTTTTGTTGGTGTCCAAACTGCCCCATAACTGATTAAGTGCGTTCGTATATGTGCCTCCTAGTAGCGGCTGACTGATGTCAACTCCATTACATCGTTCTTGGGAGGCTGCAAGCCTTTCTCATGTGCCATGTGTCAATCCAGATTGGCTATAACAACAATGTCTTTTTTTGAAAGGACAAGAACATTTACAGTTTTTTTGATAATGATACAGCCTTTAGGTTTACCTATAAATTCAGATGACAGCAGTCTGTATCCGTCACATGCAATCTTAGCGACCCATAATTCTTGCATCATCATTATCTCTTTCGTGTTTTTATACAGATGGAAAAAAAGAGCAGCGAAAGTTGTCTTGAAGTGGTGAATGTTAATTTGGATAACCTGTCCACATATTCGTACGATCCTTTTGATTTGAGATCCGGGAGATCAAAGTGGCCCCCTAGGTCAGAGGTTGTTACAGCACTGCCCTAATCCTTTGATGCGAATGTTTCTGAACATAGTTCAATTCCTGCGCATATGAAATACGAGAAAAACCTAATTTTCGGAGAATATTATATTAATGCATACATTTATATTAATGCATACTCTAACAACTGAGGTCTTTAGTACGAATAATGTATAGCAAATAGCATGTGACACTTTGATCCGACTTTTTCTAGAATTCAAAGCGTAGACATATTTCCAGGGTTCCCATTGGCAAAAAAATCAAATTTCTTGAAAGTAAAACACCTTTTAAATATTTTCATCATAAAATGCTTTTCATATCCAAATTTTTTGGTCAGATCTCCAAACGCAAAAATGATGAAAATATATACTACTGTTTGACGCCAAGATTAACCCACCCTACGAATCGTAAAATTTCCACATTCGGATTAAGTTAGGTTTCTTTAGCTGACACAAGGTCGCGCATACACAAGCCGCAGATAAGAAGACCTGGGGCTTAAAGGTCTAGTCCAACTTGTCATCGAAGGCTCCAGATCTTTTTCTGAATCGAAGTGTGTTCTTTGAGCTCTGCTCTGCCACGTGCGTCAGGTCCACCAACCACGACTCACTGAAGCAGAGCTGTCTGGTTTTTCCCAATACCGGGCAGAGACACAAGAGGTACTGAATTACTCCTGAGACTCTCGGCTCTTGGCACTTCCTACAGGTATCACTGGTTAGGAGTCACAGTTTCAAAGCTTGAGCTGCTACTAGACAGTGGCGGGTAATTATGGTGACCACCCGTTTGCAGTCAGTCTTGGTTAATTTAAGTAGGTATTTGGTTGCTGTGAAGCTGCACGACCCTCACATGATACATATCTGAGTTTCTCGCCATCTGCATATTAGAGTCGGTCATTATCATATTGGAGTTGCACTTGACTGTTTGGGTAGTACTTTTAGGTTGTCTCCCGATCCAACTACATTAGCCCCATACTTAGGTAGCGCATCCGCTTTCTCATTCCCATCAATGCCCCTATGACCGGGAATCCAAAAGCGTTCTGTTTTTCCTAGCCTTTTCTGAGCCAGACATCAATGCTTTTATTGCAGATTGTATGTCTGTAAAAATGTTGATCCTGATCCTGATCTGCAGCATCGTCAACGGATATTAGTTTCACGGCTTTTCGTGTCGCAAAGACCTTTGCCTGGAAATGAATGCAGTGATTAGGAAGCCTGAAGGCGGCTTTCAGTATCACGGTCTGCAGAGTATACTGCAGTACCTACATTTCCGGCAGGACAATTAGTGCTGTTGTGCCTATTTGCTGATTTCATTTCTACCGATTCCCTATAGTTCCTTGATATCTTAATATCTAAAACTCCGCTTTTAGGTGTGCTTTTGTGGATTTTTTTTTGTGATTCGCACATCCGCCTATTCCGCTGATAGGAGCCTTTGCTTAAGCATGCTTCTTATCCTGCTGCCTATAGCAGGATGGTTGTTGATTGCACAAAAAGCTTTCCATAATGTATGTTGTATGCACGTTATTGAAAGCGTCTTCAGCCCAACGCATGCTTCTTGTAATGGAATGCCTTCTCTATTTCAAGAACTACCTTATGCAGAGCCGTCTCCATAGATTTCCGTTTCGTGTACGTGTTTGGAGCTCTCGATATGGTTTGAAATCCAAGTCTTTCCTTAAAATGGAGAACAAACAGTCTTTCGAATACGCGTGGTTGCTTTTACCTGTTTTGGGGATAAACAAAACCCTGGCGATCCTCCAGGCTGCAGGTAGATGTCATAGCACTAAGCAATCTTTGTTAATAGGCTCGAGCATGGCAGTCAAAATTCCATCCAGATTTGGGAACTTGAAGGGCTTGAAAGTGTCAATGGCCCAGACTAGTTTCTGTCGATCATAATTTTGCCTACATCTACTGCATCATGAACACAGCCGGATGTGGGGGGTGAAGTCTTGCAAACAGTACGAAAAACGAGTATCAGCGAAGATCTTCAACGAATCCGAGCTACTGTTGGTCCATTTTTCATGTGGTTTGCATATTACGCTTAATGTGACATAGTGTCTAGCAAGTTTTTTTTCTTAGTCTTGCCGTTCCAAATGTGGCTTCAATTCTGCCGCACAGCACTTACCAGCAAGTCCATAAGGCTTTTCAAATTTTTAATTTATGGAGTTTATAGAGTTTTGTTTGTTATGTCCTTATATTTGTTCAAACATTCCTGGCAATTAGTACTATATATTTCTCGACCGCAACTTGCTGGTGACTGGCTGTTGCTTAACCTGGGTCAACTAAGCCCAAATCTCTTTCAATACTTTTGATGGTGCTTTTTTAAGCATAGGCACATGCTGCCTACTCCTCACACCATTTTTCCAAATTGCGGATAGTACGGGTCATCAGATACCTTGTTTATCTGGAATATGTTCACTTGCACCCCGTCTCGTGTAACCGGCTTCTTCAGGTCCAGAATCTTCCTCGGGATGTCCAGGTTCTGCCTCTGCAGCAGTTTGAGGGCCATATCCGGCTCTACTACCCGCAGTATTACCACCTTTGCTATGGTCCCTCTCTTTACAATTTCTAACTGAGCTCCTTCTCCGAGTTCAGGTAACTCCCGGACTACTGTATTACACCAGTGCAACTTTTGTCGTCTTAAGACGTTCGGACAAGGACATGGATAGTTGAGAAGCTTTTCCATCCAGTCAATCATAGGGCCTGATTCTTCAATCTTCCATCTGTCGAGTGATAATTTACCCAAAGATGACTTAATAATTATAATTTTTTGATAGTATTCAATCGTATTTTATGCAATAAGCTCTTTTAATTTCAAAGGGAGCATTACCTATTTTTTTTTTATATACATCGCAAATAGAGCAGAAATTTCATATAGATATTAAATACTAGAATGTCAAAAATATTTCATTCTCAATTCGAATACTCAAATCAACATTTGTATCATCTTAATGTTAAGCGTATTAATAACCATATGAATGTTGAACAAATTCTTGCATTCACTTCATCCACCTTGACAAAGTAGATATTAAATTCCAATTAAAAATAGTCAGGCCAACTATTTGTAAAAGCAAATTTAATTTAAATTGTACGCCAAGTTTCACCGCCTCCATCCGATGATTTATTAAATATAATTTAAATTCAAATTAATGTTCAATATCCTGCAGCGAAAATGGTACTCTGCAAAGGTGTGACGAAGAATTTACAAACTGCATATGAATGTAGATGTACTATGCATTGGGAAATACCAGTTTGCGTGCCTGACTGACATAAAATAAATTCCTTAGCTGCTACAGTGCTATTATGTGCACATTTTTCTAGTGCCAACTTCAATGAGCTTTCATTACAGCTACACATAAACGCAGTTATGATCACGATCCAGGAATGAATGTTTCAAGTAGTTAATTTTCGTAATCGAACAAAAGAACAAAAGTTCTTTTGCAAAAGTCACGATATTTTTGGAATTTTTATAAATAGGCTCTTTTTATCGTTCATATCTTTTTGCCCTAATTATCAATAATCCAATAAAATGAAAAAATAACTTAATTATTCCATGATGAAATATTCACAAAGGCTTTCATATCTTAACAGTACGTTTTCCAGTCAAGATTATTCTTTTTTTATTACCTCCCTTGGAAAATAATCTTAATGATTTTCCCGGGAAAGATTGTAAGAAAGCCTTTTATATAATTAATTCAATGTAATGTTTTCTTTAGTATAATTTTGTCGACTTTGCTTACTCTGACTCCGAACAGTATTGCCTAAATAATAAATACTCGAAACTTTGAAGAATTTTAATGAAAGGAAACGTTTGTCTTGAAAACGGTCGACTTTGATGTGGGCCCTGAAAATGTAATTGCTTTTTGATGCATAGCGTTTCGCATACCGGAAATAACGTTATGGAATCCATTTGTATAGCCCTAATAAAGGACATAATTGAGATAGAATATTTCTCCGACAGAACTTATTAAGAGCTAGTCACATTATTCAATCTCCCTTTCCTACGTCCCATTCATTTATCGGTATTGAAAAGCCTTAGACAAGGCATTCGTTACGCAAGCCATGAAAATTCATTGCATGCTTTTGTCCTTTCCGCCTAAACTAATCCGAATCTTAATCAACGTCTTCATATGTAAACCAATCTCAAAGAGGAGTGGCTCGCAGAGAGTGTACTATGGCGAAATGACATGCCGTGTCCTACTTTTCTTCCAATGTAAATATACGTAGAAGAGCGATTCTGCAGCCGTTTTGCGTAGGCATCCGCCAGAACGTCGAATTTTTTTCTCGTCACTTTGTTGACAAGGACGTTGCCGGTCTTCGTACAGCTGAAGCCAATTATTCGAAATGAAGACTCGAAGAAACAACGTATGAGAATGGGCAAAAGGCGAAAATCTATTTCCGTGCTCCTATTCAAGCGGAGTGGAATCGCGGAAACATGGACTGGCAAATCGATGCCAGTTTGAGTGGCATTTAACTATGTATATAGACAGGAAAACGTCGGAATCATCTGCAAGGACGTTCAATTGCTACTTTTTCGTATCCGTGAACAACAAATCAGATTATATATAATGATTCCAAGAGATTTGTTTCGAAAGCGGATTAGCGCAATTATATTCCACTCTAAAACCCCTTTCAATGGGTGGTTTAGCTTAAATTGCTGAATTAGCTACTTTCTTGCGGCAGATGCAGAATTGATACCGTGATTGAAAAGTGGCTTGATAGGCCGACCTGACCTAATGAACTCACTACAAAAGTCGGTGACATCTTTGTGCAACGTGAACCTCCTACGGTGTGTCAAACACAATCAACATCACTATCATTTATTCAGTTCAACAGCCGCCATTGCGGAAATGGATATTTAGTAGTAGTGACTGTGCTCGTGCGTCAGATTAATGTGAGTGTTAAGACGCTATGTGGGAGGACATTATCAATTTCTATTCTGTCTGGTGAACTATTGAGCGCTTTTTTATTTACGGCAAAAACATAATGAGTTCTTGTCGACGCAACTCAAAAGCAGCAAATTATTCTTGCATTATCATCTAGAACAAATATTCTGGGCATTATTCTATAAGGAATCACTTTTCATAGCTCCAATTCATAAGATACTCGTACATCTTCTAAAGTTCAAATACTCTACTTGTGAATTTGCTTTCTATTCCCGTCGTTTAATTATGTTCCTGCGTTAGCACAACGAATCTAATTTCTCAACCTATTGTTTCTGCTTGAGTTGAAGTTTTATGATTTCGGACTGAAAAATTCAATTAGAATTTCATTTCTGGTTCATTATGAAATTTCATTGTTTTACAGTGCTTCAATAATTTGCGACGAGCAGCATGGTGTGAAGTTCTATTCGCGCAATGTAACTTTTTTATCACGATCCAGCCACCTTGTTCAAACACCTCAAATTCTTTTGCGTGTTCATGAAGAACCGTTCGACTATTCGCTTGTATTGTTTCGATCCGAGTGCTGAGATAGAAAATGATTATTGATTTATTAATGCGTTCATTTTTTAAGAATATTGTGGGTGGTAACAATTTAATAGGATAAGAGTTTTCTTTGTCGTTGAGGTTGTAGACTACCTTATGTTTGTAAGGCAGCAGATAATTGGAAAAAAATATGTGCAAATAATGAATGGATGTTTATTATTTTTTGAAATATTATAATCACTTCTACTAATATCTCAATAGTTTTTTTTCCAGAAGCAATCTTTTGTCAAATTTCGGAGCGAAACATTCAGCTCCACTTTGAAGCGAGTTGTTACAACTTAGAGGCGAATTGTTCCGCTTAGATTATGACAATCTACTGTTAAAATAGCATAGGTTTTCTTAAATAAAGCAACCTTTTTTATAATTATATGTATTTAATGTTTATTCTATGCACAACTAAACTTAAAAAAATTCTTAGAGCAAAATATTACTGGTCTAGATGAAATTTTTCTATTTGGTTAAATTATAATTCAGATCTATAAACTTATAAATCTTATCAAATGCATAACTAAACTAAAATTTAGTTAAATCATAATTAAGACAAGTCATCAGTCTGGGATTAATCAGGTGCATTTAACTTTAGCAATCTCCATTTTTATTCATCACTAATTTCTTCATCTAACCCACAGCTGGGATTCACATAAGTGACTTGATCACATTTATTTCAACATTTGGCATGGGCCTAACTTTTACACGTGGTACATTCTCTGCATTGTTCTCTTGGACGAGAATTTGAATATGAATTACAACAAATTATAAAATATAATTCCAGATCGTTATCGACGTCACTCTCGTTTTCTTTTAATACTCTTCGTTTATCTTTTTCGTCAAATTTTCCCTTCCCCATTTCCCTTCCCCCTTCCTTTCCCTCACCGCTTGCTTTTACCTTTTCCTTTACTGTTGTCGTTGTTATTCCCTTTTCTTCTTCTTTCCAATATCTTCATTCTTGATTTTTGTTTTCTTCTTTACCTGTTCTTCAGTCAACATATTTTTTTCTGGCGTTTGAGCTAAAGTAGCCATCTTTCTTATACGTCGTTTTGTAGACGTCTGCAATCTCGGTGGTGCCTTTGGTAAAAGTGTCAGAATTTCAGGGCTAAACACAGCTGTAGTATTTCTCTTTGCTGGGATTAATTGAAGTTCTGGGTCAGTTCTTCATTTGATACAACTTGAGATGAAGCATCTTCTGACAATGGCTCATTGTCACGAAAGATGGTGCAAAATCTTCGTCTGTGAAAACATTGGGGTTATAAAGACATATTCCAGTCTTTTTTCTTTAATAATATTTGTAAGGGTTGCTGCTAAAGGCTATGCCGTTTTAAAAATTCCGGGAATTTCGTAGATTGACATAGTTTTTCCTGCGTTGTTACGGAGCCATTTTTTTGGGCTTTGGCACAGTAAAACATACATGAAGGTGCGTTGATGCCAACATCCAGAGGTTACAGCGTGTGGGTGCAGTGTAGGGAAATGACAACATTATGATGGAGTTGGCTTTAGCTTTAATGCTAATGCCTTCGTTAATGTACGTCGTTAATGCCAATGTGTGATGAATAATTGTCTAATATTAAATAGCAATACCGGTTTTTCTGGGCTGGGTATAGTAAATTTAATGAAATGGCCCTTATAAGTGAAAAATTCAGTGGCAGCCACCCATCCTGAGCTATTCCCAGTTCCGATTGACTCAGAGGGCTATCTCGTAAAAACAAATCTTCATACTTCAAACGTGGGAACACAAACATTGGCGGTATCGTGTTTCCCGTGGCACTGGTTGCTAGCTCCACAGTAACCAAAGTGTCGCGTTCAGCAAACACTATAACATAAACCTGTTTTGTGCCTCTTTAGGCCACTATCTTCTTTGCTCTTAGCACAGTCGTTACTCCAGTCTCGTCTAGGTTCCAGATTCTGGATGGTATAAATTTATGTTTTAGTAGAGTTTCACTGAGCCTAGTGAGAAAGTCATTCACATTATGTCTGTTAAATGCAAATTCACGTCTTGCACTAGTTGCTTCTGAGGTTCTTAGCGATAAAACCGGGTTGCTCTTGAAGAATCCAGTGAACCAGTCAACTCCAGTTTCTCGGTTCTTGAGCCATGAAGAAGAACTGTTTTCCAAAGAAAATTTCACTGCACATGCATATGCGAGTTTTTGCACCTATCCGGCCAGAAGGACGTAGTATATTAAGGAACACTTTGAAATATAGTTCGCTCACTCTTTTTCTTATTCCAAGATAAACACTAGCCTGGGTTTATAACCTATAACAGAAACCTTGCCAGCTTTGAATTTTGTAATGAATCGTTGTAACGTCCTGTGAGAACTTTCAAATTCTCTTGCCACAGTTTAAGCAGGTTTTCCCCTCCTTGATGATATTATCTGCAACTTGAGGCAACAATGTCTTGTAGGTTTTACCTTTCTCTGTCTCTCGTGTGTAGTTTCGCGTCCTTAAAATAAAAGAAAAATGTTCGTAAGAATTTTAGATGCGATTGAAAGTCTATTGGGGTCAGTTGCTCCGGGCAGCAACCAGCCTCGCCAGGAAGAAACTTATAGTCCGAAATTACGACTATATGCTAAGACTAACATACTTGCAAACTACTAGAATCAATTAAAAAAATACTTAAGCAATAATGTCACTACAATCTAGGAAAGTTACGCATGAATCGGTCCATAATACACAGAGATAGACTAAATAGTTTGAACATGAAAAATTTTTCTTACGTCATGTTTTGACAGCTTCGTGCAGACAATCGCTCAACCGCCGTCGCCGGAGTAATGAAAATTGCTGCCGGCGCGGATTGTTATCTGATGCTTTAACCGTGCATTTCACATGTATTGCTATATATTTTCCTTACAAAGTTTGTGATGTCGGAACAATTTATCCCGGGAACTCCCAGCCCCGCTCTCTTAACGCAAACGGTTGATAAATTTGATGTTTTGTTTGTACAGTCGGTTAAACATTTTTGAAACTCCTTACCTCACAAGAACGGTTACCCCTTACCAAATTACCTACTTATATTGTTAGCATCCGAAATTCTTGAGCGCGAGAGCTCGCGACCGGACTATTAGATGATCCGAGCTTCTGTGCTAGGCTCGGTCAGTAAACAGTAGTTCAGATTCTGCTGGCTTTAACCACAGGTATGACTGCAATGGTGAACCCTGGTTGCAGAGAAAGATCACAACTGACCATCACGGCAAATTCCATGACCAACGACTTTTCAAACTTCCTGATTGCATCTCCTGTGGTTACAAGCTAGAAGTCTGATATATTCCCCCATATGCTTACAAAAGAAAAGGAGATTTGAGGAGGGAAGAAACTCCGACTAATGCAAACGAAACGCCTGAGGAGAAAAGAGTAATATGGGCTCTAGACCTTGCACACCTGCAGAGGCTCACAATTGCAGGCAATCTAAGAAGCTGGAAAAAAAGGTAAAGCTACCGGGGAAGGTGGACACGGAAATTAATGCATGAAATTCTGCTGGTTTTCTAGGAAGCTAGATAGTAGGCAATGGTACCTGACAGCCTATCTGGAGAAGCCAAAGAACGGTTGGCTAGTGATGTCAGAGCTGTTAGTTTGGAGCATAAATATATCAAGCGGATGACTGAAAGTAAACCCACGCCTACTTGACAGCGTACACCATGTTAAACTCTTAAGCTTAGTACTGTGTTTGATTTCACGTGAAATTTCATACAAAATTTCACGCGAAATTCGTTTCGGCGAATATTTAGCTTGAAAATAAGCAGGAGTTGTATTCAGTTCACTTTGAAAATGTAAATGGCATCAACACATGTCTCCAATCATATCACGCCAATTTAGTATGTGCAGTTCATTCTTTCGAGCTAAAAAATGACATTTGGTGTTTCAATTTGAAAATTGAATTGTGCAAATGTCTTTCCAATAAGAAAATTGATCGGAAATTGAAATTCTTGACATTTTATCCGTCAAAAATGAGCAGTGTCCCTGCTTTTCTCCATAGCCAACATTTTCGCTCGAAAGAATGACCAAATAATAGAGACATGTCAAAATTTAGCTTCACGATTAACTCAGTACCAGCCTTTAGCGGTAAATAGAAGAGGACTCTGCATGAAAAGTCAATGCTTCCTGGTGTGAATCGGAATTCAGAGATGACGAGGAGGACCGAGCTACAGCGGAGAACTCTCTGCCAAAAAGCACAAATACCCAATCTACCAACGAAAGAGCACATAAAACACGCTAGGTAGAAGCGAAAGTTAGTGTTGACAATCCAGATTGCAAAATACCGAAAAGTAACACATCTAGCTAGAGAGATTTTATTGAAACTTGTCATGTAGACACAAACACACCATTGGCAAAAATCAGAAGGAAATGTGCGCAGACGCTGCGTCTTTGCTTCTGATCGTTGTGATAGATGTGTCTAACAAATATGGCATACTGACTGATTGTTAGTGTGCTATTCTTCGAACCAAACTGGAGAGGCAGAAAGCGAAGTCGAGGCCAGTTTACGTCCAAGTCATCTGCTCCAATCGAACATCAAAAGAGTGGCTCACACCGATCGTCCCAAAATTGGTCACTGGTAACCGTCTCAAATTTACAATTGTTGATCCCGATATTGCCAAAATCATTCACGTCAGCTGTTGTTTTTGGGGTTCTTGCAAAACTGCAGGCAACTTCACAGGAATGTTCTTTATGTTAGTTTTTTTCTTTACTTTCACAATAATTTAAACCGATTTAAAACATTTTAAAGTAGATTTACTTTCCAAGTTTTAAGAAAATTTCCATCATCATTACTAGAAAAACAGTTTGTTCCTCTGAAATCCGGACAGTATTCATTGTTTACACTTGAATGAATCATGTGTTTTCGTCATAGAAAAATCAGTAGAAAAAAGCTAAAAATGCAGGCTCACATCATCGAATTCTGTGCATCGCTGATGCTCAAAGAGTCATGTGTAGACTTTAGTTTGGTCTGCCAAAAATATTTTCTCGCTGTTTGGATGGACTTTGATCTGCAATTAAATGTCATAGCTGACTAAACTTATAACAGATAAATCATTCCGTTTTTGAATAAGAGAACTTTCATCCCAGTATAGTTTCCGGAAAATGAAAAAAAAAGCTAATTCATACACTCTATACAGAAAAAACATGCACAACAAATACTGTGCCAAGAATTATTTCTTCTAAAACAAAAATCATTTTTTCTTCCTACGCTATAAACATGCGGACGACGCAACATCAAAGCGTTTCATTTCAAATTAGGTTGACATAGATTAGACATTACGTTCGGATGTACGAGTATCTAAAAGAAACGCTGATGAATAATTTCCACTTTAATATGTCGCGTTAATACCCACAGACCGCCATCATCAAGTGCTCATTTGTTGTTGGCTGTCCTCGAAATAAAATGATTACAGATACCCATTCCACTCAACATTGCTTTCGAAACGTCGTATCCGTTGTTGCAGGCAAGTTGTTTTGCTTCTAGCGCGGAAATAGTCGTCATGAGCAAATCTATTCATGTCAAACTTGCAGGCCATTGCAAGTGCGCGTCTCAAATGCTGATGGCTGTCTAAGTCAGGACATAACGATGAAAATTGTCTGAAGTCTGATAAAAAGAATGCCCATCAAGATGTCCTTTGGAAAAACAAGCTTTCACCTAAAGTATGATTGACATGATTTCCTTAGTAATGAGCCTGCTTGGTGGAGGAATAGTTCAACTGCATTCAGAAGATTAGCAACTCGCATTTGACTTTTGTCATTCAGTGCAGTTTTATCGTAATACATAGTTCTATTAACTTTATATGAATTCTTCTTTCATGCATCATGCCCCAGTTGCTGTTGTTTTCAATGCTACTTTTCCATCCCCTTGTCGAGGAGAAAAAAATACTACAATTGTTGACACATTTGCTGGAAAATGAAATGAATCTAGGCAAACATTTTACTTGATTTTCATTTGTACGTATATAGAATATTGAAAAAACTTATTACATTCAAAAGACTGATATTCTAAGAAAAGTAGAGGTAATATGTCGATTTTGAATGCATGTTGTACCAACCAGTATCCAGTACCAGTAAGATCAGGCCAACCAGTATCGAAGATCAGATCCCACTTTGAGGTGAAACTGGATCGCAAGTTCTAGGGTAGGAAAATTTCCAGGGTAACCACACGCAAAAAATCGAAATTTACAAAAGTAAAAATCGTATTACTTATTTTCGTTATACGATGTGTGCCATCTAAACAAATTTCGGCAGCACATCATCGTACAAAACAATGAAAATTCTCAGTACTGGGCATCAAAATCCCAACAATGCGACCAAAAGTCGAACAGCATCCCGTGAAGATCAAGTAACCCGGCGAATTTCATGGTTATCCGGAAATTTTAACCATGCATTTTTTTTTATGTTGTTGTGTCCAACAAAATTTTCAAAACATGAAAGATTTAAGTATATTTTACTTACTTCCATTGCTATGTGTATCTCATAAGAAAATTTAATAGTAGCATCTTTTAATACAAAAATGATAAATGTGTCTGAGCCTGGCAAACCACCGCTAGCACAACAATCAACAATATACAGCATCTACTTCAATTTAGGACAAAGCCATCCTGTAAATTTCGTGTTTATCTATTTGTATAATTCAAAGTTATAGCTGCAGAAATATTTTTAGAATATTTGTTCGCGTGCCTATCACAGCTACACACATCAATTGAAAATCACTAGTAAATATGAATAAGCCTTAACTCTATGTGGGGACAAACTTTATCAAACTATTATCATATATATCTTATAACTTGTCCTCGGAGTCCAAAATATGTCCTTGGCTTATCAAATAATTTCTCTCTTGTCTAGTGAATTCACGCTTCTTAAAAAACACAAACGGCAGATTTAATTTAATACTTTGATGCTTATCGTAAACTCCAATCTTCAACATCATTCTGTCTTATTTCTTCTCTTCTCTTAAAGTGATCAGCACTTTATTAAGTCTTCCTCTAACCATCATTATTAATAAGACCCTTGCCAATTTGCTTCGCTTTCAAAAAAATACCATAATTCATTCAATCCCAAAGTCAAATGATGTGACCTCTGCAAATAATTTTCATCCAATTTCGGTTCTTTCATCTTTTTGCAAAAATTTTCCGTGTTGCCACTATCGTGAATGATTACAGGTATCTCATTGTAAAAAAACAATACAGTTTCGCCCCACGTCACCCAACAACAACAAAATTATCGTGCATTTCACGAATTTTGTTGCTAATGAATTTGAGGGTCAGCTTATAGTTGACGCTATACTTACAAACTCCTCCAAAACCTTCGATCACGTTTATCACAGGTTTCTTCCTACCTAATTGCATCAATTTGGTTTCCTTTCATATATGATTAATATTATTATGTTCGACATGATCCCCGTATATCCCACTCTTTTGAGTCCAGTGTTCCACAAGGCTCTATCACAGGTTCTCTACTTTTTCTGTTTTATGTAAATGATCTGGCTTTGTTTCTCTCTTGTGAGTTTTAATTTTTTGCCAATGATCTTAAACTCTTCCATTCCAATCAACTGTTCATCAAACAAAGGATAGATGGAATAGAATTTTTGGTAAAAAAAAATTTATGTATCCCTTTTTCCAATAATTTATAAATCACCCACACTGCTGCCACGGGAGCGACTTCAGGCCGCAATGAAACTACCACGTTGCTTGACCGTTGGCATAATCTTTACATCTTTAAAATGATCTGTACATTTGATTACTGCTTTGAGCTTTTCTGATCGTTTGCAAGATTAGAAACTGCCAGTTTTCTAAAAAAAAACAAAAAAAGAGCAATACTCGATGCACACAAGTTTTAGATAACTTCAATTGTTTTGCTCTATTGCACTCTGATTTCGCTTCTTCAAATAAAGCTTAGTGATGACCTCGATTTATTGTTTCGAAGAAAATTTAGCTCAAAATTTAACGAGAGTGATAATCATTTCTTTGCGTGAAAACTTGCGTGAAAGTTGCTATTAGGCATTGACACATATATCCACTTATTTCACGCCTATTTAGTATGTGTAGTTCATCCTTTCGAGCTAAAAAGTGACATTCGATGTCAACATGCGTTCGAATTTGTGTGAATGTCTTATCAGTAAAAAAAACTGACCTATTTACATTTTATCTGTCAGTAATCAGCAAAGTCTCGGGTTTTTTTCCAGTGTCAAAATTTTCACTCTAAAAACTGACCAGATGATCACTTGTCAAAATTTAGCTTCGCGATTAACCCTCCGAGTACACACCTATTTTTTCGATCATGGAGAACACTTGGGGTCAAATTGACCCCAAGCACTTTTGAACGTCTATAGAATCGCCGCCACTGAAGATTTTAATTTGAAAAAATTTGTAGGAATAGTTTGAGACCTTTTCTAGTAGTTCTTATGCATATGACGTGCCTTAAATGTCCTTAATATACCTAAAAAAAATTCGCGAAAAACAGTTTTGCCGAAAATCAGGTTTTATACTAAAAAATCGTTATTTTTTTTAATTTTCAATATTTTTGGCTAAAAATTTTGACAGATACTCTCAAGATATGACAAAATCATAAAAAAATTAGATGTATATTGGACCTTTAAAAAAAAGTATTTATTTTGCATATTTACGGTGGCGATTTTGAAGGTTTTTTATATTTGCATATTTAAAAAAAAAATTAATAAATTTATTGATTTTTAATATTTTGAGCTTAAAATTTATGTGGTTAGAATAATACAAAAATCATCCCTATGCAAAGGGTTGCAAAAAAGATATTCGTTACGCATATTGGTAGTAGTAATTTTGAGGGTATGAAAAATAATGATTTTTTTCATTTTTGAATAGAAAAAACTATTTTTTATTCATTAAAATATATACAAATATTGACAAAATAAAGAAGAAATTGAAAAATTATTCATATCCAACACAATCATTACATAAAAATGCCCGATGCTCGTCGCACATCGGTCGATCGCAAGATGCGCACACATCTTTTGTTTTGTGGTCCTGTTTTCGAGAGAACAAAAAACATCTTGCTCTTTTATTGAGCTTTGGGCGTTCTGAAGGAACATTTGGGATATTTATGCTTAAAATCTTCTCGATCCCTTTTCGAATGTCTACACGTAGAATGGTATTATTTAATTTTTCTCGTAAATATAGCTCGACGAGGTTAGCTACAACTTCTTTCAAGACGGCAATGGCAGATTTATTTTTGGTAGCGTCAGTGTCAGTGTCTATCGATAGACCGATAGATACTGAAGAAGAAGAGGGCAGATTACCCTCGAAATATCGATATTTGTCACAAAAACTAAATATATCTAGCTTCGAAAGGAAAAATCGGTTTTTTAAAAACAGTTTTTACAAGCTGGAAAAAATTGGTACATATTAAAAACAATAATTTTTTGGCTATTTTAAATTAATCTATCGATTTATAAAGCAAAAAAAATATTGAATTTTTCCTCAAAATTGACGTCGAGTACACATGGGGTCTATTTGACCCCTTGATCTGCTTCAAAGGCTTCTCAACGACGACTGACGACATGGGACTGTATGAGAACGGATTAAACTAAAAGTCAAGGCACAGAAATACACTAAGGAACCTACAGTACCCCCCTTTTCCCGCAGGCCTAAGCGCTGCGATTGGTCAAAAAGGTCTCTGAGGTCAATTTGACCCCCTGTGTTCTCGGAGGGTTAAGTCAATACTAGTTTGAAGGTGATAATGACTGAATGTTTCTCAACCCTTTTACTTGGTTTCACATTCAGCCCTTTGAATTAAGAATGTATTGGGTATATTACTAACAAAGTAATCATTTCACTATACTATTTGTGCAAAATAACTATTTACATTACAGATAGCAGTATAGCAAGGTGAACAGATGGTCAAAGAATGAATTAACTCGAAGTTGCTCAAAGTAGCAAAGAAATGCCGAAAAATTTAAGGACCCGAATTTAGTAGGCAAAGTAGGGCGAAATGAGTTGCCGAAAGAGGAATGAAGTCTAAGACATTGTTGAAGAAGAGGTGTAACTTTGACTGAAAGGATTAAGGAAGTTTGAGACGTGGCCAGAAGAAAAGACCTGAGTAGTATCAAATGAGTTGCAACTTGGTTGCTTCAGTATATGTCGAAAACAGGAAATGAGGTCAGAAGCATGAAATTTTAAAATGATCCTCTCCAATTAGGCAGATGGCCGACGATATTGGAAGCTTTGTTGAAAAATGGATTGCCAAAGATTCAAAATGAATGTTGTAGTTACAGAGGAAAAGGGTTTGAAAACAGAATGAAACTGTAGAAATGTCGAGATCAAACCTGCATGTGTGCGCATAAACAGTGTTTGATTGATGGAAGTATGCAGATTATGAGGGAGGAGGGATTGAAACTTAGTGCTACGTAGTTTGACGAAATGTTGAAAAGTTCCGGGCACTGGGAACTTAGTAGACAAAGTAGGACGACTTGCAGCGGATGGAAGTAATGAAGTCGCAGAGGCTAGAAAGGTGGTAGAGAACTGAATTGAAACTGGAAGCACTAAGTAATAAAGAAATGTCGACGACTTAGTGTATGGAATCGGCAAAGTAGGATAATAGAAGGAGTAAAGTAAGTTTTATACGGCGGGTGGTAAAGAAACGAATTTTAAAACTTGTAGTCCATAGTAGTAAAGAAATGTCGATGACCTGGTGTATGGAACTGGCAAAGTAATATGAAATGCATTATAAAGGATTGAAGTGAGTTTTCGCTACGAAGATCAGGGCTGTGCGGTCGCCCACATGCAGTTTATGGTTTAGAGCAATTGATATTTGGAGTATGCTGTTATGGTCATTGGAGCTTCGAGTTGCAAAGCACGCAATTTTTACAACGAGATCGGAGGATGAGTTTTCGTGCCAATACAGTATGTGTTTCACATGCAGTTTTTGGCATAATGAAACGAGGATGAGATGTATTGTGAAACTGTTGTAATTAAAAAAACTAAGACCTGAAGAAGATACTAAGTATAATTTTGAGGGCCCAGGTGCCGAGGAAGACGACGAGGTGAGTAGTCAAAAAACTGAGGGGATGCCGAAGGGAAATGATAAGCATCTCTTCATGGCCAAAAAAAGGTCCTCTCTGTGCCTGCATGGAGCCACAGAGATGATAACCAACCCTTTCCGGGGTTGTAAATAATACGAGGCCGCGGGGTAATGAAGCCTCTGGACTTTGCCCAGCCTTACCATTGGGTAGGCCCCCTAGTGGGAGTGACGCGGTGGTTGTGGATTTAGAGCCTAACCAAGAGCGTTACTGTTTTCCGCCTACACAGTAGTTCTCTTGGCGCTTGGTTAGTCAAGGAGACACCTGCTCCTTGGCGACGTGGAGCCGCGTTAATGGCCGGGCGTTATACTCAGTAGTATAACAGAGTTTTGGATCGGCCTCGCATAAACAACACAAACTGGTAGACATGAGTAGCAAGAGCTTGCCCTTGTTTGTTCAGTCGGAGCCGGCTGTCGACACAATCCTGTCTTAAAGAAGACCGTCTGGTAAAAACATTATGTTGTTCGATAAATGCGCAGAGAAATGTACCTTTTGGCATTAACAGTTTCACTTAGTATCACAATACGGTCAACTCCAGTTCCGGTGATGCATCCGCATACCATTACGTACGGGAAATTTTTGGCCGTTGGTTGAAAAGATTTCTCACTATATTGTTTGCTATTTCTCCGCCGAATTTTCAAGGTTCCATTTGGACGAATCAAACTAAAATTTGATTCGACGAAGAAGAAAAATCGTTTCCAGTCAGTGGAGATCCAATTTTGTCTCTCCTTGCACCAGTTAAGACCTGCCTACCTCATTTTCTTGCTGAGTAACAGTTTTTTGCTGGAATTTGACATGCTAGTCCCATCCCGGTCAACATATTTTGCAACGTGCAAAGTGAGCCCCGCCTTGATAACGTAAGGTTCTGCTCTGGTTGTGCCGCATTTAGGAACCCATTCGATAAGCAGAGGAACTTCAGATGATTGTCCTATTTGTTGGTTATCTTTCTTTTCATACTGCTGCCTTCCTTCTTCTGTTTGATTCCAGTTTGGACATATTTTTGTAAAACTCTTCTAATCGTCCAGCAGTTTCACGTTTCGATATGTTTTTCTGTGCCCATGTTGCGTTTTTCGATTTATTCTGAACACTTAATTGCTCGTATGTAGGTATCACTTAAATGCTCGCTACAGGTCCATTATTTTATACCTTTTCTAGAAATAATCCAAGTCACCATTTGATGACATCATAAAAATAATTTTTTATTCGACAATTAGGAAGAATTTACGAAATTTCAAAAAATTTGTGGTCCGAGGGTTTTTCCTGCCCCGAGTGTGTATAAATTTTGGCCTCTGGCGCTATGTTTTTCTCATTTTAGTATGGTGCATTTTATCAAAACTTATTTGATAATTTAAAAAAAAAACTGCATTGAATCTATATTTTGGTAGAGGTCTGGAACTTATCTCCGATTTGGCGATTGGAAAGATTTATTTGCACTTGTTTCGTATAGCGACTGAACTACCCGCATATTCGGCAGAAATCAATCATATATTGCAAATTTATTCTTTGAAAATATAGGGATACCTACGTTGCAAGGGAATAAACAAATACCTCCAATAAAATACCTCTCACCGCCTAAGAGTTAAAGTAAAGACATTGGAACTTTAACGTAGCACAAACCTACTACTTTTCAACTTGAATATCTCCTCAAAATTTGAGCTCGAGTGGATGACGCAAACTAAGTAATACTTCCTGAATTTTTGTTTATCAGGGACATGTTCCTGAACTTTTCACTGTGCGCTCTCCAGTTTAATCCACTTATTCTATTTCTTTCTTTTATCTTTAATGCTATTTATCGGTAGCTTGTGTTTGGCCTGGCATCACGATTACGACTATAACTGACTCATTCGATTCATTCAGAGTATAAAATCAGTGGATCAGATATGATCATACGGCTGATAGATTTCATATCCATTTGTTTCCGGTGACTACGAATTTGATTTACACATTCTACTAACATGCTCGTGAAACTCATATAAATGTGCCCCATGCATTCATGCACGCAGTCATTTCAAGCTCATAAAAGTCAGAAATCAATATCGATTCATGTCCTTTTGAATCGATATATCACGATCATATCATAAAAAGACTGCACAGTAAGGATATTTGCAAAAGATGATAACAACACAAAAATTAGATAGAGGCCTGTAATTACTGTTTGAAATATTCTCGCCAAGTATATGAATTCAAAGCAGCAGTACTAGCACATTAAGAGAGCATACTATATTTGCAATTGTATACTGAGCACTTGTCCTAATTTCTGAGGGCTTTGATTGGAAATTCCGATTTAATATTTTTGTGACAAGGAGCTATCAAACTAATATGGAAGTAGAAAGTACAATGGAGCTTATTTACCTAATAGCTCAAATATGAAAAAACAGGTTACAAGTAAGCGTCGAAACCCATAAAGCGTATTCCATTTATCTTGATTTGAAGCCGTCGAATATTCTGAACAAACATGTTAATAAAAGAAAATAAAGGAAAAATGGTGACCATATGACCTTTTGTATCAAAATAACCGACATATTGACAATAAAGCCCTTAATTGTGATTATGTCGAAAAATGTTATGAGTCTGTTGACTGCTTTAATTGCCATATATGAGTATAACCACCTTTTCCCAATGCGTTATTACAGTGATAATAACATATTGAAAATAATTGAAGAAATGAACGTATTGTTATGAACAATCATTTCGTTGTCACATGTTACTGATTGAATCATTTGGGCAACTGAACCACACTAACTAAAGAGAGCTCGATGAGTTACACTCTTGAGTTTGGATTGATGTTGTAAGTAGTTTGTGTCCATTGATTAACTAATTAACGTTGGGAAACATGTTATTGATTTACCGATAGATTAAAGTTGTGGTGGTTACAATGCTAAAAGGCAACAACGTTTTGTCCGATTTGCTAAGAGGCAAATGTTTCAGAAAAATCGTTATTTCACGTTGTCTTTAATAAGGTGGAATAACGTTTTCTGAAATATCAGGAACATCGGCAAATAACAAGAATCGTTACGTAAACATGATGAAGAGTTTTTCATGCATGTTTCATACGGTTCAGGTTTTGCGCACGGCAAGGTAAATAGCCCCAGAATAAAGAACATCTATTCTAAATAAACAAGTTAGAAGTGTATTAAGCTCTGCAGACAGAAAGGATTTGCCAGCTTACCAAACTGTTTTCAGAGGATAAAACAAATAAGACAAGGATGTTATAAAGTATACATCACTAGCTATTACCGTTCTCTTTAAAGATTTTTCGTTCAGCTTGTGAAACTACTTGCAAAATTGTTTTCTTTCAAAATGCATTTTTCCCATCATATTTCACTGGTGTATGAACCATAGTGTTCAAAGAAAAAAGTTATGTGAAACTAAATTTTCAAATTTCAATAGTGTTTCATTCACATTTGTTGCTAATATTTTAAGCCGTTCCGCATGATTACCATTTGAGTAAAAGTGTAAGAAGCATAAATTTGATTGTAAAAGGTATAAAACATTTCTTTAGCTCCTGCCTCGTACGGAGTACGTTCTGTTTTCAGTGCCTTCTCTCCCAACGTTCTTTTTGCCTTATTTATTGCACGAAGAATTTCTTTTGATGCATTTTCTGGAAAATATTCGCCTTTGAAGTAAAATATTTGGTTTAAAATGACAAAGTCTTCAAAATAGCATCAAAACACATTTCCAACTTTGATATCATTTCCTGCAAAATCATGTTTTTTGTACTCATGTTTTGAAAAATATTTATGCGACTTATCTTTTGTTTCTTTAAGTAAATGGACTCAAATTTTGCAGTTCCGTTTTAAGAAAAATTAAGCAGTGGTATAATTAGGAATTTTAAAGGTAAATTGGGCAAATTAAAAACTTCGTAATTAATTAAAACATTTTTCAAAATTCGCACTGTAAAATTACAGTTAACCATATTACAAAAACCAAATAAAAAAAAGTGAGAAAAAAATATTAAGCAAGAGCTGAGAAAAATGTACATAAACATTGATAGCTTTGTATAGTACCTTAATTCTTAAATCATATAGTTAAGAAAGGGTTAGGCTTATAAATTTACAGGTCATACAAGCAAATAACTTGGCGAGAATCTTCGCAAAATTATGTTATTGCCTGGCCAAAAAATTATACTGTTTCGCAAAAAATATGCTAACGATCTTGTTCTGACATATTTGAATTATATTAAAAACAATTATATAAGTTTTAATTGTTTTTAATGTAGAAAAAAAAAAAACTTATGTGTGAAAATGTTTTTAATATTTTATCCAAAATATGTTTGATCTGAACCTACAATCTGTGCCCACCTTTGGGGCTATAAATGGATTCCTTGAGTGAAGAACTATATTTCTTTCGAAACGATCCAGTCTTCGGCCTTTTTTTGATCCTGTACTATGAAATGAAGTGCTCTCCAGAAAGTGCCGATTACATCGACCGAAACAAATAGTAGTCCGGTGAATATGGCGGACGGGTAGAATCTCCCATTTCG
The DNA here is from genome assembly GCA_947369275.1 of Nemotelus nigrinus. Lineage (NCBI taxonomy): Eukaryota > Metazoa > Arthropoda > Insecta > Diptera > Stratiomyidae > Nemotelus > Nemotelus nigrinus. The sequence goes on from OX376374.1 coordinate 45,929,225, forward strand.
TTCCTTCTAAATATGTCCGGACGGGTTGACCAACATATGGCCTTGCGTTGTCGTGCTTGAAAAGCAGCTTCTTCCGTTCAGGCCGTTTTTCTTGTATAGCTTGTTCCAGACGAATTAGTTGAAGTTAGTAAAGCTGAGAATTGATAGTTTCCCACAGTTTTAGCAACTCATAGTAGCCCTCGCCCCCATTCCCCTCCAAATACATAGCATGACTTTTGACCCGTTAATATGGCGACTCAGGGTTGACAAACCTGATTTACCTAGCTAACTTTTGTTTAGGATGATTAGAATGTATCCATTTTTTGCCATTGTCACAGATACTCTTTGCAACGCGCTCTAGAACCCTTTACAAGGGCGGCAGTTTCCGGGCGGCTTTTGCTCGCGAAGAAAAAGGGGTCGCGGGTGGGCGCCACTCGCTTCTAAACCGAAACACTGCCTCGCTACCGTCGCCCTGAAGCGAGAAGAGAATGACGGCCTCTTATGCACAAACCCGTTTCGCTATCTAAAAGTACAAACTCCGCGCAATTCACGATGACACAATTTATTTCACTAATGTAATGATGATAATCTAAATTCCGATCACGTTAATTCTTATTGCGCTACCATTCTATGGTAGTCTTCAAAAGTTTGTTTTCGCTTAAACAAATCACACTGTTCTAAATTCTGTTAACAATCGAAACTTACTTGCTATCTAACCTTATCTATCTCCGCTCGTTCGTCCAGACGTGTTCTCTCCCTCGATGGGGCCCTTTCCGCAGATCGATGCTCGTCGACGGCAAAAGATGATTCTCCTCCAAAAGTAGTTCTCCTAGCTCAATTCCTGCTTGCCAATCCGTTTTATCATCCATGCAACCCAGTATCTTCCTTCGTAGTTCTACTGGTACCACAATCACGATCAATTTCCAAGTAAAATGATTTCCTTTTGTTTAACGCTGCCGCTTCCAACTTTACTTGACTATCGTTGGCGGTTATACTTCTTTCAGTCCACGTTAAAATATCCTCGAAAAACCAGAATAAAAGAAAAATAGGATTTAATTTTTTTTTGCACCAGCTCCAGTTCGAACCAAAAAGAAATTCTTTCCCTCGATCCTGCTCATAGGAAAATTTTCCTGGCGGCAGCGGGATTTTCAAAATCCGCTTAGTGCACTCACCCGGATTTGATTCCACTCATCTGAGTGTTGAGTTTCGAATTCACCACACATTCCCCACTTGGAACGGTCTGACTTGGAACATCCTATCTGACGTTTCTCCCAGTTGACGTTTCCGATTGTCAACATTCGTAATCTTGTATATATTGCATTCGGGTGGTGCTCCAGGATTTCGGCGTCTAATTCCAGGTAAGTGGCTAATTTGTTTTTCAAATCTCATTATTCCGTGAGAAAACATGTGCGCGATCCTCCCGGTAACCCTTGATTTGTTCCTATTAGCTAATATTAGCTACGAACAGTGTGTTCCCGCCACCAAGCTTTCGGGCGAAGATTTGTGCGTGACAAAGTTTTCGGGTGTAAATGCTTCTTGACGCGTACGCTAGTGTCCTCCGGATCTCAGTTTCCTACCGCGTAATTCGACTACTCTCCGCATCTCGGGTCCATTATATTACCAACACAGCATTTGCTTTAATCGCCTTTCGATCCGTGGCTTTGAGTTCAGCAATCGGCAATTCGGCATCCACTCGGTATTCATCGTATGTAGGTCACTTGTTGGCCTAGGTCTGGTGTCGTCGACCTTGACGGCTCGACCCATACGTTGCTCTGCCTTGTCGGTTGATTTGTCGTGACTTGCTGATGACTGTCTTCATGGTACCTGATCAAGATTGTTTTCATGTTTCAGATTGTTTTCATGTGTCGTCAATCGATGTCCATCTGCGTTCGTGACTAGGTGTTGATTGTTTCCATGTTGTCTTGATGTAATCACTTAACTCAAACTAACAGCAAAACTAACAATCTTAACTAATAACAATCTAAACTAATAATATAAACTAATTCATGAATTGTGCTAGATACCCAATCTCCATCGTTCTCTCTTTAGAGGACGGTGGAGATTTTTTTTTTTTTTTATGTTTATATTGTGTTCAATGTTCGTTTGTGCTAACGAAAGTTTTGCGAATCGTGACACCATCTGTGAAAATACTAAACATAAATAAACTCTTTCTTCTCTGACGGTGCAGCAGCATTTCGCTCGTGAGCAAACACTGTTAAATTTTCCGTTGCATTTGCCCTTTGCATGTACACGTTGCCCAACTATTCTCTTTGCATGGAGACGTTTTCAACCGATGGAAAATCGCATAGAGTGCGTTCGACAGTGTCCTCTTCCATATCGCACCTCTTGCATAAATTGCGGATGTCAGTCCCATTTTGTTCGATCAAGCCGATCGTCGCTCTCGAGCAGTTTCTTGTGAGCTTGAGCATTTTCCTGCTTTTGCTTGGATCAGATGATGGCCATAATGTCCTGGCCACTCTGCAGTCCATCCTGTTTTCCCATTCGGACATTAGTTTGGCCTATATGGTAGCATCTAGTTTGCTTGTGGTGTCAGCAATTGACCGTGGTACTGTGATGCAGGTGCTATTACTAGCTCCTGAACCTTTTCTCGCTAATTTATTGGCTTTTTCGTTACCTATGACCCCACTATGTCGTGGCACCCACATAATCCGGATAGGAATATGTTTTACCTTGCAATAGGAATATGCTTTCATTGGGACCCACTCTGCAAGCGTTTATAGTTTTTAACGACTGCCCTGCTGTCAACGCAAATCGTCGTTGGTTTGGTTGATGTTCCGCTAATGGACTCAACTCCCTTGCGTATATATACTTCAGAATAGAAAACAGTAGAATGGTCCGACAGGCTGCACCACAGGTTAAGGCTTCAATCCGTAGAAAACACGCCCGGTCCCACTCCTGAGTCCATTTTTGACCGATCCGTGTAAATCCAGACGCCACCATCGGCGGTAGCTTTCTTTTTCTTCCAGTCTGTTCTTGATTATGTTGACCTGGGAATCCCTGCCAAGATGTAATATTTTGCCCATGTGGTTTCCGCAACGAGCCCAAGTCTTATGCGGCATTCTATAAGAATACCGCTGAGACCTAACTGATTTCAATCGTTCCACATGCCGGAAAATTTAGCGCGTATTGTCGCTAAGCTTGCGCTTCTAAAGATGAATCGATCCAGGGGCATAAGTCCCAGAATCATTTCCAACCCAGTTGTTGGGGTTGTTCTTAAAGCGCCCGTAATACATATGCAAACTAATCTTTGCTGACTTGTTAGCTCCTTGATGTTGGTTTGGCACACGATTGCTCCATACACTGAAATCGGCCTCACGGCCTAACCATTCATGGGAATATGTAGTAGGTCGCCCTAGGTTTAAAACCGCAGGTATTGGAGCTGGCAGATCGACACACGAAAAGTCCTGCGCTAGCCTTACTATTCTGTGCTTACACTATCAACAAGTTCCAATGTTATTCCGCTGAGGCGAAGCGTGGCAATAGCCGGCACCCTGTGTTTCCTTGTGAAAAGAACACGCTCAGTTTTTGTCGGGTTTGCTCTAAGACCGGCTTTTCTGGCCCAGATTTGGATATCAAGTTACTCATCTTGGAACTTTTTTGGGGCACTACCGAGTTCTTCGTCGCAGCATGATCGTCATAAACGTCCACAAGCAAGCGGCACATATCCGCAACATTTTTCATCAAAAGCTTGTTGTGGAGAAAAACCTCCCGCAAATACTAATATTTTTCCGACATTTTCGATGCGAGATGAGCGCTTGTTGTTAACACTCTAAACAAAAGTTTTGTACTGCATTTGACAGCTCTCATAAACACTTTCCAAATCCATACAACGATAAGTTAGAAAAGATACAGGTTGGCGGGCATGATAGCAATTATATCAAATATTCCCACACTGCGCCGCCACCATCACCACGCAGAGACATAACTTTGTCTTGTGCAGCTTTGAGAGTTATCGTAAACGGACACACATTGCTACTTACACTCTAAAAAGTGGGTCTATAATTAATACTTTGATAATAGGAAATATATTCATTTTTTCGTTTACAATAACGAATCACAAATTTTTTTACACATTCGATGTGCATTTTTTTGCTTTTACGTCATATCAGCTGAATAATACACAGCTTTTACACAGAAGCAAAAAGAGTGTAAATTTACTAGTTTGCTATTCACCTTTGCGCCAAAGGCATAAAATCGCATCATTTTTTAGGATAAAATTACACGATATGGTCGTAAAAAAATTTAAACACTTAAGACGAAAAATATTCTTTTTACGCACTTTTGTAAATTTACATCTTTAACAGTAGGAAACCAGTTTCCTACTATTATAAGGGTAAAATTCAACCAAAATTTTTTTGAGTGTACAATCGTCTATGAATAATGGTTAATTGTTGTAAATAATTTAAGTACTTGAATCTTGTTTACGAGGGTGAAGTCAATAAAGTACAAACACATTCACCAGCAAACTACTAATACCATCTATGAGAAAAGGGTGAAAAATTATTCCCATACCCAATAATTTTTTGATCAATATGATGATGAAAATTAGCATAGAAAATTATTGTCAAGAATATAACTGTGATTTTGAAAACTATCTTCATTTTCTTACGTCACACTGGCGGCATGTTGCTTATTTTCTTCAAGGTAATTGAGTCATCCTTAAAAATGTAGTAGGGAAATAATTTTCTTGAACATTTTGCTTAGTACGCTTGTTACAACTTTTGGTTTGCAATTTGATGGATGTGAAGGAAACTGCCTTAAATGCCGGCACAGTCCTGGATAGTTTCAGACATTTAGGAAACGGCCCCATTTAATATATCTTTTATATTTATGCTAAGAACGGAAAGGTAATTTAGTAGCAAATTGTTTTCCGTTTTCTTTTGATGCCGTAAACTATCTTCTTTTTGGTCGCGTTACAGTCTATTGCGGCCTTTAGTCTATTTAATGCATCACCTCTAAATTTTGGATCATTCCAATTCCGAAATTCGAATAGTACTGCATGGTATTCCTGTAGCGAGTCTACTTATCGTTTTTTGGTTATACCTACTAATTTCCATCCTTCTGTTTTCCATTCGAAAACCTTTTCAAGTATTCGATTTTCATCGATTCAAAATACGTGACCAGCCAAATCCAACTTTTAGAGCTTGATTAATTTGAATACTTCCGATTGTACCGATTTGGGCATCGGTTTTTATTTTGTTTGGGTCTAATAATGTGCTTAACGCTTTCCGTCCGACATTCATTATGGTTGAGCTATTACACAATTCGTGATTTTTCTTATATTAATATTAACAATTGCCGCCACATCATGGCAAGCCTCATCAATTCCAAAATAAAGAGCTCAATATGCCGGAAAATCACCAATCACAATTTTAGTGCCGGTTTTAGTATCATATTTGCTGCTAAAAGACTCTCCTATACCGCAAACTCGACAGTCACTATGCGGTGCTTAGTCTTTCCGACGGAACGAAACCTACATATGTATTTCTTCAACTTCCCATGAATCAACTAACGATTATTCTTGAACTCGAACACGTACGTCAAATAACAGACATGCAACTTAAGGTGATGACACCTCCAATGGAAATTTCCATCTGGAAACTGTTGAATGAAATTCAACCTGAAAACCCCTTTAAACTATCAAAAAAAGCTAGGAGAAATCCCAAACCCACTTATCTACCGCAAACTAACTAAATATGGACTGGAAGCGCAGATAGTGAGCTCCTTTGAACTAATATTTCCTACTCACATCTCTGTCATTGGTCAGTAATCCTTCTGGCCAACTGGACATTGAGTAGGAGTTTCAAAGAAAAAAAACGTACGAAACATCGCTCGAAGAAAAAATAAAAATAGCGATGCACTACCGAAATATTATAGGTTTGAACTGATTTTCTGAGTTCCGAGCTGCTCTCTACTCATTAAATTTATCGCTATGATCGTGACCCAAACATATCTTTAAAATCATTTGGTGTTTGTGTCCCCATAGTGGTCAATAATTCAATTTCTTCCGAGTACACGGTAATCTACTTAAGCAGTTCGATTAAATATGTCACTGTAAGAGTCAGCTTTAGTGTGACATCGCTTATTGTTTCCTGCATTTGTTTCCCTTGTGCAAGCAGCTTGAATGATTACAATGAATACTTTGAGTTTTTGAAGGCTGCAGACTACGTCTTGCTTACCATTTGATGGCTTTCGCATCCTGGCTTTCCTGAGCCATCAAAAAATCTTTCGTCGGCTACTTGTATTCTCACTTGTTAAATAAACATCTGTGCACTTCTGCAATTCAATGCAATTTGCAATCACCTCAATAGAACTCTTGATCTTCTGTTCTCTAACATGCCTATGAATAATATCACTGCTTTTGAAACCAGGCTTTCATATTTAGTAATTAATCATGGTAAATTATATATAGAAATAGATTTTTCACAATTTTCATAACGATAACTAGGCTGGTCTTTTCATTTTTCATCACTTCCACGTGATCCTACATTTTTTATCTGCGAGATGTCGCAACTAAAGTAATCTCCCATTGCAAGTGATCACATAATTCGGATATGTACTATGAGCTGATGTCTCATGAAAAACAACACATACCTTCGAAATTACTCAGGTAAAATTCAATTTTTGAAAGTATCTATATGGGATATTAAAGTGTCAATTTCAAGAGAGTTTGTCATAATAGCCCGTCCAGACTACAGATACTTAAGTATCCGGATACATAAGTATTGTCCACACTGCAGCGACACTTTTCATTGATTTTCATGGCAAGGGTAAAATGTATCTGCAGATGTCGCTGCAGTGTGGACAATACTTATGTATCCGGATACTTAAGTATCTGTAGTCTGGACGGGCTATAAGGAGATCGATAGAAGGAAGTACGCACGGGTTTCAACTATTGCAGGAATCGTAAGAGTATGCAAAAGAGTAAGATCCTCTTTCATTCCAAATTTTATGCCACGTAGACATGGGTATTAAAGTTACTATCTTGAAAGATATGCCAAACAAATATACACAGAATCGCCTGAGCGCATTAAAAACTGCAAGGACTTCTAACTCGTAGCTCAATTACTTTGATTCTGCTGACGTTGTTTTACCGCTTGCATAGTAGATTGGGTGCAGAAGCTGATCTTCGCTGTCTCGCTGCAAAAGAATTGCTCCATAACCATGCATACTAGTGATATTGTACTATTTTATGGTGTACTAAAATGTACAAGGAAAGAGATATAAAAAAGGATCAGTGTTTATATTAGTATTGTGCAATATTAGTCGATTAGTATTGTGCAATAATGCCAGTTTTTTTTTAGCTGTCTTCAATAAGTATCCTGCGCATGATGCGGAATTGCGTGAGATTCGTACTCACTAAAAAAACATCGCCCGATGACCACGGAAATCTGAGGCGGAACCGCTTTCGCATTAGTTCAGCTTGGCCGTGCTACTAGCACCTACCAGGTGACCCACCGACTTACTTCCGTTCTGTTCTGTCAGACATTCAGGAGTCTTTGACGCATCCTCTCCCGTTTTTCAAGCGCAACACCAGCTTCATATATGCTGACACAGCTGACCAGGGGACATCTGACCGTAGCAACATCTTCACGATTATCTCTAGCCTCTGAGAGCCAATTGTAGAGAAAAGGATTTTTCTGAAGCGGGCGCAATGGAATAAGGTATACAAAGCGTCATCAATTTCTTTATCACAATACCTACAAAACTCCGTCCTGACTTTTTCCATTCCGTGGCAGTATACTGTAGACATGGGTAACGCAGCGCTGCGCCGCGCAATTGCGTTGAAGCACTAGCCATGATACCACTGCGCTGGTATTGATTGTCGGTATCAGTAGCGCAGTAACGCACTTGGGTATTAGTAGCTCAGTAACCCACTTCGGTATCAATGGTGTCGGCGCTGCCGCTCTGCAATGCCAACACCATTTCGCTTGGCGCTATGCTACGGCGCGTCGCAAAGATATGAGTTGAGTATTAGTCCGGGGAAATCTAACATGGTGCTTCGGAAAAATTAGGGGAAAGCTGAATTTTGGTATGAAGCTTGGTACTGGCGTGTTGAACAAAATGTCAAAAGTCCCCATCGATCCGAGTGCTGCGTTGCTTTTTATACGGGGTCAAAGGTCACCAAAAGTGACCTTTCCTAAATATCTCAGTAACGGTTACGTCTTTAGAAAAACAATGTATGACGAATTTGTAGCTTAAAAAATTTCCAACAAAAACAAAGGGGGGCGGGGGGTGTTGGTAACTTTTCGGAGTACACTTTTCCACCTACCCTGGAGTCTGATAGATAAGTTTATTTACATGTTTTTTTTATGCGCCTCTTAAACATAGAAAAATAAACTCACAAACATGCCAAGTCGTAATCAAAATTGGATAATATCAATATGCCGTTGAGAAAGAGGATGCTGTTAGTAACAAATGTTTAGATCAATATATCTCAAAAACAGTTATGGTTACAGCAAAATTGATAGAATCTTTCTGGTTGGAAATTTTTTAAGCTACAAATTTTTCATACATTGTTTTTTTGAAAACGTTATCGTTACTGAGATATTTAGGAAAGGTCACTTTTGGTGACCTTTGACCCCGTATAAAAAGCGACGCAGCACTCGGATCGATGGGGACTTTTGACATTTTGTTCAACACGCCAGTACCAAGATTCATACCAAAATTCAGCTTTTCGCTTTCGCCTTTTTTTATGTCGGATTTCACTGGGCTATATACTTACTCAAGTCTGTTTGATGCAAAGCAATATACCTACGCTTACGTACGTTTGGAAAGATACCTGGATGGGTACATACTATAGTCTGGGTATTTTAGGGTATTTTATATCGGAAAATTAGTAAGTTCAAATGTGGGTTGCTCTCGTCCCATACAAGCTTTTTCAATCATTCTTTTTTGAGTGAATCATAGCGTCATGGTAATAGCGCAATGCTACCAGCGCCGTATGTGAGTCCGAGAAACGCAGTGAGTATAGGCACATAGGCGAATGAGATATGTATGTATGTATGCATCATGGTATCATAGCGCAATTGTATCAGCGCAGTGCGCTGATACCACTGCTGGCGTCGGTATCAGTGTATCAGCGCCTCAAAATTTGCTGCGTTACCCATATCTAATACTGTAATAATGGCGTGTTTCATCAAAGCTGATAGCGATTGTTGGAAGCAATAAATAATGATAATATTACACTTAGGGGAGCCCACTGGTTGCTCTATGAAAAGCAACTTGCGAGAAAGAAAGAAACATAAAAATTGCTCCACCCTAATCTGCCCATACACTTTGCTAAATCTTTAAATCATAAAAAATATTGACATCAAAGCATATAAAAAAGTTTTTCCAACACTAAACTTCAATCAGCAAAAACTATAGGTAAAAGTCAATATGCTCTTTCAAAGAAGATCCATAAATAATGTCAACCAACTCAAAGCCAATTTCTGGAAAAGTCAAAAGCCAACAACTCCACAATCACCACAAAAGACCGGAAGCAATATGATTTGCAAATTGTCAATGAATCCTTGGAAACACATATCTCCTATTCTCATAAGATTTATATTTGAATGAAAGGAAAGAACACAGTCACCCCGAACGTATTGAAGGCACTTTAACAACTTTTATAATCGGCATGCATAATATGTAGGATACCTGGGAGAGAAGCGTTTTCGAAAAGTTAAACAAAATCATGTGATGTGCGATCAAGGACAGGGCGGGTGGTGATTTTAGTGTTGGGAGCGATAGCCAACAGGCCGCACTGAGCTGCACTATTAAATTGAGGCTACGTTTCCATATGTTTACCCTGCCGATTTGAATTGCCCTGTCCGCAACACAACAATCGTATTGAGGTTTTCTTTGTAATCTAATCCGAAATCGATTTTCATAGCATATGGGACTGCGTTGACCACTGTCGATTTACATCTGTATGCATGCTCGTGTTCAGGAGCCAACCTGCTGGTGATTTCGTAGACAACATGGCTCTGTGCAAATCGTTAGAAGCCCGGAAAGCGACAAATTGGTTACTGCATGTAATTGCTATATCAGAGGACATCTCGTTCAACTGAACGTAACGGTCGCATTGTACTTGTGCCGTCACCAACAAGTAGATAGTGCTAGTGATTTTCATTGATATCTACGTGCATTTATACATATCCGTTGGTCAAGTTACTTTACATATCTCGACAAGGTAACATGAGGAGACTTTGGTGTGGGCATGTGGACACATTTTTATTACCGTTAGCATCCTTGTTCAATTTAAAATGGTTTAGGATATCGTGGGATTATTACGTTCCAATAAAGTTTATTCGTTTAGCGACTGCACGTTTAATTAAATCAGACATACGAGTCGTTAGTTTGAGCAAAAAATCAAATGTATCTTATACGGGGTTATAGCTATTAGATTTAACTGGGAGTAATAGTTTTGGGCTGGAAAAAGAGATTGATGTAGTGTCCATTTGTGCATATTAGCATCAAATCTAGCTCAAGTTTGAAACATTTCAGGGCATAAAATACATGTCTCATTTATTGCATAAAGAAAATGATCGAAATTTATTTATATTTTTCGAGAAAAACTATATTCTTTGTTTATTAATATTTTTGAAATTGATTTCGAGAATGCAGTTATTATTGCTAAAGAACAATGCTGTGCTACGAACAAAATATGTAGAACAATATAGTAACTTTATTATATATGTGAAACCTGCATGAGAAACTGAATTTGCTTGAATGGGAATAGTTTTAAGTGATATTAAATGCTACTTTGTGAATAAAATCCGATTTCAGAAAATTTACAATGCAACCCAGGGCTGCTCTCTGTACTCTTACTTTTGTCTGTACTTGAAATGATTGCAATTTAATTGGATTAAAGGATTAGGTAGTGGCTTGACAAATAAAATTAAAATTATTTGGGCAAACATTTTGGGTGGAAATATTCTGTAGTAGGTACTATTAACGTTGCGTTTTCGAGGAATAGTTTTTGATAGGGGAATTAAAAATTTGATTCGAAATCTTCGAATTTGTAGCAGATTAGTATATAATATAGTAGATTAGAATATAGAGCACTAAAAAATGCTAGACAAGTAGCTTAAAAATAGTTTTGCTAGAAAAAAGACTAGTCACGCGGGTTTCTATGCACTTCTGAAGCAACAAGCTTGCCGGGACTTACCAGTTTTAGCAAAAAAACATAAAGCCATCGATTTTTTCGAATACATAAAATCTGAACGATAAAAGTGCAAATTTTAATTGCAAAACATTTAGAATTGCGATGAAACTGGGTCTACCACGGTCCTAGACTGCCCTAAAGTGGTAGCCAGGAAAAAGTCGAAACAATTAGAACAGGTTGCTTCTGGTGAGTGGTGAACTCTTGTTACATTCTGTTTTGTAATGTCATACCACCTTTTTTTATTTTTTCTCATGTAAAATATCGGCAAGATTTTGTGCAAGAGGGGCCAGAAGATTCCGATCGTGATGCCATACTCTACTTAGTAGATGACTACGAAAAGTTTCTTAAAAGCTATGAAACATTTCAAAAAATATTCCCGTGCATCTAAAGAATAGCCGGTTTTGTTAAATTTTGACAATTACGAAAGCCATGTTAGCGTGAATGTAGTGAAGTTTGCAAAAGACAACGGTATAACATTGCTAACACTTCCTCCGGACTGTAGCAACAAATTGCAGCCACTAGACGTTGCTATTCACTCTTCGTTCAAATCAAGATACAACAGTCTGATGAGCAACTGGATGTTTGTCAAATCCCGGAAAAAATGTTAGAATTTGCAACATTCATGGATTTATAAAAACTATGATGTCATAAGCTTTCAGTCAATCAAACATCCTAAATGGAGCCAGAAGTTCGGGAATTCATCCAGTAAACCTCGATAAATTTAGCGAAAAAGATTTCTCGAAAGATAATGAGTTACTCCATGCAGATTTTGCTTCATTCGTCCATTATCTTCACTACGCAATTTGGATTACCTTCCTCAAGTTCCTCTTGAACTAGACTCTCCTATGGTAGTTCTGAAACTTCTATTAGCATGCTCAAAACGGAAGCTAGTAATTCGAAAAGTTCAGTGATAGATACATGAGAAAAATGATGGAGAGTTTTTAACTCCACCACACTGAGAAAACACATAGCGCCAGACGCCATAATTTATAGACTTGTGGCGCCATGTACATAGTCGATTTAGGGATTGTGATAAAATATAGCGCCACACGCCATAATACATGGCGAAAAGTACATAGTCCTCCACGCCATGTACATGGCGTGACGGACTATATTACATGGCGTGGATGACTATAGCACATGGCGTGGAGAACTATAGTGCATGGCGTGGAGGACTATAGTACATGGCGTGGAGGGCTATAAGCATAGCGTCTGCTCCTATGTACTATGGCGTGTGGCGCTATATTTTATCACAAATCGACCATGCACATGGCGCCTGAAGTCTATAAATTATGGCGTCTGGCGCTATGTGTTTTTTTCAGTGCACCTGATATGGAAAATATATATATGCCGAGCCCAGGCGAAAGCTGGCGAGCCCGATTATGGGAACGGTCCCGCCGGCGCTCGTGCGACTTCCGATCGGAGTGGGTTTTGAGCACGAGTCAACGCGATTTCGTGACGAGCTGTCAAATGCCGTCCACATATTGGCGGTCTCGTCTGACTTCGGCTCGCTGGGCCTCGGCCAATATGTATTTTCTACATGAAGATGACCCAGCCAACAAAAGGCCACGAGCCTTCTAACTTCTAAGCATCTGAAGATAGAGCAGTTGATGATAGGTGATGGGATTCACCTATCATCAACTGCATCAAAGACCTTATCATATCCTCTTCTGTACTCAAGAAGCTTGCTGATATTTATACATCTCCTCACACAGCATGGCTGCGAGTTATATTTGTAGTGCCATGAGCCATATTACATGGCTCATGGCACTATGTAATATGGCGTGTGGGGCCATAATTTCTGCGCCATGTAAGTATGGCGCTGGGAGCTATACTGCATGGCTCAGGGTACTATATACATAGCGTGTGGCACCATAAATGCTGCGCCATGTAACATGGGACCACGCGCTATGTAGATTCTGACATTATGGCGCTGGGGGCCATATAGCATGGCTCAGAGTACTATGTACATGGCGTATGGGGCCATAAATAATGCGCTATGTTACATGGCTCTGGGCGCTATGTGGATTTTTTTCAGTGCACTTCTTGGGAGTTGTCGACCATTGTTGAATTCGCTTTAAGCGGCCAGGATAAGACCGACTTGTCAAAAAATCTCTCCCTTAACTGAAACTTCAAATTTAAGAGACCAAAATAAAGCTGATGGTTTGTCAGAGGTCCACAAGGCAAAATATGCCACAAGTGAGTTGTAGCTCCGGAAACGATAAGACCGTACCCAAAAGCCGCACCCAGGAAGACTACATGACGTAACCATCAGCCAGAAAAACGAAAATGCTAACACCAAAAAGTGATGTAGATAATCCACAACCCAGTGAGAGTGAGATTTCTAATAAAAAAATTAGTAAGAAACAACCAAAAGAGGTCAAATATTAAAAAAAAAAAAAAAAAACCAATAAAATCTTCGTCTCCCCGCCGGTTTCTTTACATCCAGGAGCTTCCAGTCCTGTATTAAAACTTGAGAGCCACCGCCAATTCCATTACCCGCGGTATTGTGGCCTCTGTCCACTATCTCCAACTCCATAGCTCCGATTACTTCGGTACCACAGTCACACCAGCGCAATGTGAGCTCGTCGTTGCACTTGATAATTTTGATACCTCTGAATCAGCCCGCCCCGTCAAACGAAGGCATAGCCAGTTCAGGATGCTTCTCCATTTGGTCAATCATCGTATTGAACAGGCCTGACTTTACGAAGGGGTTGCTGCGATCGATCAGAGCCACGATGAAGTGCTGTTTAGTCACATCGCTGGCCCTCATGACCTTCTTCGGCTTTGAGGTGGAAGGTTGCTGGACCCCTTGCCGACTGTTCTTTGGTCTCTTGGTCGCTGGTTTTTCGTCCTCAGTGGACCACGGCCTTTTTTGTTGTTGTGGAAAACAAAGCTCTTCAGCGCAAGCTTTTCCTTGCGAGAGAAATACTCACGGCCTTTTGAACCATCGTCCGAGTCGAGCTTAGTCGATCCTTCTCCTCCGCGGAGATGGATGGCATGTTGTCGAGCCTGTCGACACTGCGCAACGCCGCCTTGTACTCCGCCAGCGCTTTCATGCCCTCTTTGATTTAGATTAGAAATGAGGCTTTGTATTTCCTCCAAGAGATATGTTTACGAAATATGTGCCGGATTGACCGAAAAAAAGGAAATTTCATATGCTATGAACGGAAACCTTAAAGTTTGAATATAAAGCCTGAAATATAAAATAAATAAACAAATTAAAAACAGATTATTGATTTCTTTAGCTTAAATTCTTAATTGAAGTAAGATTTATTTTTTATCTTGGTAAATTTCCTAAAGAGAATAGGTATGTCTATTTTTTTGATTTACTTTTATAGTTAAAAAATAATTTTTTATTGAAACTATAGTGCGATTGCTCTAAGCGTCTGTGGTATTTTTTATTAAAATATTTGAGATTGTAAAATTTTTGCTCATTATTTCCACTATACACACAGACTGGACATGGTCAAATCTCCCCACTCCTTTAATCAGCTATCGCGTGCGTTGGTAGAGATTCGAGCCATGAATCAATTAAGGAAAAAAATATTAGCACCTCAAGTAATAGTTTAACAATTACTTTGATATTAGATAATGGTGCTTATCTACATTGGTTTGCATGTGAGAATGCATTGTCCAGTTTCAAGTCACCTGTACAATTTTATGCATATTTAAGTAAAAGATGGTTTAACTCTTGTGTTTTTTCCCTACAACTGAAAATTACCCTGACAAACTCACCATCTCAGATGGTAGTTCAGAGCAACTTAACTAACGTGTTTTGACGAATACAATATTGAAACAGGGAGCTATCTTTCATTTTGCGCTTCAATATGTCTTCTTCGGACAGAACCAGGCCATTTGGAAAACCAAGCGCAACTGCAGATACTGATAGCAGATCACTTCTAGGAGCACCGAATCCAAAGACGGAGTCATTGAACTGAGATGACTGCCGGCGATGTATTCAGGAAGTTAAGGTTCAAACAGGTATAACATTCAGTAAGTCAAATCCTGTTTACCATTCGAACATGCATCCTATTTGATGGCTCTATTCACGCAATCTTCGCTTATAAATAAAATACCAGACAAGGCTAAACGACCACGCATAAATTATTCCGTTTAAGGAATGTACACAAACTACCCTCTTCACATTTGTCACCGAGAAATAACAACAAAAATCAGTACAAAAGCAACTGGTAATAGCTATGTCAACATCGAATCATACATTTGCATTAAATAAAAATTTTAATGCAAAAATAGGAGATAATTAGGTACTTACTAACGAAACACAAGCATGAATGGCAAAGCAGCATGTGTATGACCCAAATAGTATGAAAATTAGCTTCGGTAGACGGGATATGGTGAAGCACGACTACATACAACGTTGCTACCAGGCACCGGTAACGTTGGCGACCAGAATAATTGTGTGCCCGATAGACGTCACGGAAGGTGGCAACAATAATAATTCCTACCAGGGAGTAGCAGTGAGGATGAAAAGGAATTGTTGGAATGTTTGTGAAAGGTTCCATTTCACGAAATTAGCATTTATGGAAGCGACTACATGCAGTCGTGCGGTTATTTTGATAACCACGTAGGGTGTAAGTGCATTATGAAAGTTTTGATTAAGCACTAGATGAGAGCTCGGGAAATAATTTGTAAAGCTTATTAGTTCGATATTGCAATGGCTGCGAATATTTAAATGGATTTTATGGAATTTGATTTATGTGAAATCAGCTCAAGTTATGGGAGACTGGACAAAAGTAAATAATAATTAGAGTCCGGCTACTGTTGGAAAGAGCGGGTTTGAGTTTTCTTTCCTTGGCCGAAAACAGAGGAAAGATATTTTAGTTTGCTGATGAAATATATATATTTATGGTAATTCAGTAACTTTGCTATTAACTGAAGTCTAAAGGACTCGTCACAAAAGTCGAAATGTTTAGTACTAACTATGCCGATGTTTTCAGTAAACCTTATCGATTGCCCGAATCTTTATGCACATATATGGTTCACAAGACTTAGTACTACAAAATCAGATCAATTCTCGGTTTTTATTGTTGGGAGCCATTTTCTCCCCTTCTCCTTATTATCCACTTGACAATCGTTCAACAGCTAAAGTGCAACATTTTTCAATATATCGGTTCTATCGGACCTGTTTTTTTTTACAATAATCTATGCAACCTTAAATCACCTTAAGTTTATGCCACTTCAACAAATTGTTACACTCAAGTGAAAATACTATGGTTTTATTGAGTGTTTTTACTAGTTGTGTGTTTTTAGCTTTCTCTGATAATGCAGAATATCAACGTTTTTAAAATATCTGTATTTATTTATAGTCATAATTGCTAAGTTCTGACTACGGGGGTTCTATAAGTAAGTTCTTACTACTGAACTAGGTGCACCTGTTCCGTAGTTGAAAAATAAGCAGGCTCTGATCTTCAATACCTTAGTGACATAATTTTTTTCGTTTTGCTTAAACGATGTGTTAAGGGCTATTCGAGGGCACAACGCACAAAAAAAACATAAGCAAAAAATACAGAAAATGATATCGATAAAAGCTTAAGACGGTCTAGGAATAAAGCCAAATAATTGTCTTGAATGTGACACACTCTATGTGGACAAAAATTAATTATTTTTAATCGCATACTGCATTAAGGTTCTTGAAATTATAAACAGAACTCAGAGAAACACCAAGGATAGAACAGGAAAACGTGACAGGAGATAACTTACATGTAGGAAATTTGGAAACGTTTAGTAACATTTTGGGCTATAGAATTGACAGATCACCTAATGCCCAGTGCACACAAGACATCCTGCAACTAAAAGCAGTCATCTGCTGTCTTGTTCTCTCTAAATCTTTTTAAATCGGCAGCATACACAAAGGATGAATAATTTATCAAGGAAAAGAAGATAATTCATACAAAAAAAGTAGAGGACCTAAAATCGAACCTTGCGAGGCATTAGAAGTGAAATAAAAAGTAAAGGAAAAACAATAGCTTACAGGCACTATCCCATAGGACAAAAGAAAACCAGGACCAAAGTGATCCTGAGACACTAAAGATATTATCTTTGAGAAAATGATTCTATGGGTCACTGAATCGAAAACCTTGGCGAAGTTCGGATTTCAGTACATCCAGATTTAAGTTCATCCGGATTTCAGTTCATCCGGATCTCAGTTCATCCAGATTTCAGCACATCCAGATTTCAGTTCATCCGGATTTCAGTACATCCAGACTTCAGTTCATCCGAATTTCAGTACATCCGGATTTCAGTACATCCGGATTTCAGTTCATCCAGACTATTGAGACCGAATTTAAAGCCAAAAACTCAAAAAATGCCATCGACCAACCACGGTTTTTACCTGATATGGTACCAGGCAACTTTTTTCTATTTCACAAACTAAAATTACTGGTACGTGGTGCTCATTTTAAGTCGATTTAAACCATATACAAAATTCATATAAGGTATTGAAGGTTATAAAAAGCCATAAATTGATGTAACAAGTAGGACATTGGATTGAATTGCAAATTGGATTGAATATATTCAACATGCAGAGAGAGCGAGAGGTCAGTATGTCAGTACTTAGTCCCCGAATATTCTAGTAGTAAACTGTAAAACAGCACTTTCGTTCTATTTACGAGTTTTCTTTATACGTTTCGATTAAACATTTCTGGAAGTGACTTAGAAAAAACCATTGAAAAAGAAATGGCTAAATGGTTTAAAGTTTGACGATGAAAAATCTTGTCTTGGACAAACCTGTTGAAAACTCTTAAAAACTAATGTTAACATATTCAAGTACGTTTTAGGATGTACCTATTTTTTTGTACATGGGTCTCGATAAAAAGTTACCCCATCGACCGTAATTATATAATATAATAATTAACGTCAAACTCAATGTTCGCAAAAATTTCGTCAGAGGCTTAGAAACTGAAATAGTAGCTACTAAGTCGCTTTTGAAAAGAAAAGGAAAAACATAAAGCTGCAAAAGTTAAGCGGTTGAATGAAAATTTCAGCAGGATCCACTTACTGCAAAAATATTTCGCACCTAAATGAATACAAACATGAATTTAAAGCATAAATACTTGCGCTACAGCTGTTTTGAATATGAATAGTTTTGGTGAGCCGCTCAAAAAGCTTAAATAAAACAACCGAATTGTAGGAAAACAATGTCAATAACTTACAGTTTGTGTATTGTTGCAGTCTAAAGAAAATATGCATATGCATCTATCCCAGCAAAGTAGGGCGAACGTCAAAAAATCTTTTATTGAGGAATAAGCGATATTTTCTTATAGGACATAAATCCTTTAGTTTCTTCCAAACTTAAGCTATATTAAAAAATTCAAACACCGTTTTATATCCAATTCAGACCATCGAGAACATGATCATAATGTTTTCAGACAGTAAAGATAATAAACTCATCATAAAAATATCGTCAACAAACTACGTTAAATTCCACTTAAATCGCAACATATGATATCGTAGTTTCATTACAATTGCTGAAAATCACCAATAAACTTCAATACAGACAATCATCATAAAAATCCTTGTTTAGCACCCAGTTATATGTTTATGCTCTTTTTTATCTTATCAAGTAGATTGCATAAACTTGACATCGGAGCAAGGCAATCCGTTCCGTCATCATTGCGAGCACTTAATCGAAAACGATGGAAAGTTGTTGTCCCGAAAACGAATCAAGTCATTCAATATTTGAATTTTTCATTCTTCTTTTTGTTCGGAATATGAAAATTGGGTCGATTCCCCCGGGAAAATGATTGTGCAGATATGACGACGGTGAGAACGACTATAGCCACTTTGTTACTACACGAAAAATGAACTGAATTAGGTATCAATTCACTTATATTCACGCAGATACTACGGAATCTGATAGAACAACTTCGACTCGACAATATCAAAAATTCACCATAGTAAGCAGCCTCCCTTAACATAGGGTTCGATACTTTCATGTCGATGATTCTCTTCTCCTCTGGACGCACTGTCCTCGACTTATCTGAAAATGTAATAAGTTTACCGGTCCTACAGGTTTCTCTGTTACTTGAATGGCAATTTTCGGAATTAATTTTCCTTTGAAGGTGATGCGCGAAAACTTTCAAAGTCGGCAAATATTCATGACTCTATGATATGCAGGACTCTAATTTGGAATTAGTTTTAAGTGCTTGTCGTACAAGAGCGCGTGAGCGTTTATGATAAAAGTTAGTTTATTTTTGAAACGGCAGAATCCATTTCAATTTGCTGGAAATTTACGTTGACAAGATACATACATACATATAATTTAGGATAAAAATGAGGAAGCTCTTTTCTGTATTTGGGTCACATGTAGAATGGTGTTGGTTGGCATCATGTTTGCATAATATATGAGGAAAAGCGACGGTGTGTGGCTTTGTCTCCATTGTCTCGCAAAGTGACATAAAAGCGAATACGAATTTGTGACGTGAAAGCATACTAAAATTCAATCAGCAAATTTCGAGGTCGATAAAACGCAGAAATATGTTCTGTTAAGGGTGACTGTATTTATGAGAAACTCATGACAATCGCTACCACATGTTTTGTTCACTGCTTTCGATTGTAGGTGGGCTAAACACACGGGCTCCGTAGTGGCTCTGCTGTGTGTTTGCATGTGCCAGCAACATCTCATGTCTTCATTGTCTATACAAAAGTGACTGAAATGGAATCAGTGTCAACAAACTTTGTAACAATATTATCTACCGTGAAAACTTTTCTAAATTATGTACATTACCTAGTGGTTTAGATTGCGTTTACCAGATGAGTTTGCTAATTTTGTATGTACCTAAGCTTGCTATTGAGTTGAAGTATTATTTTTTAAAAGAGCATACAAAAATATTAAGTCTAGCCGCTAGAACATGCTGACTTTTTGGCTCCTCTGTTTTGATTTCTGAGGTACATAGACTACAGTTTTCTATTTACTAAAGCCAACTGATGATGAAGCAGATTTCAAGTTCTGTACCTCCCCCTATTAACAAACCATTGAAAGTATATTTTCCTTTTCGAGCGTTTTGTCAACAAAAACTTTCTTTATTGTAATAAACAAACGATTATGCAAACATGTTCTCTTTTAGATTGTTCTTTTGCCTGCCAACTTTCGCTTTCTGTCTTGTCGACAAAATATACTTTTATATCATGTAGGAGTTTGAAATTGTTTTTCTTCTTGTCAAACTTTGATTTGCTTGTTCTAATTATTTATTACTCGCCAGTTTGGAAATGAAGCGAAAAATGAGAATATTAAAATTGTGGAAAATTTGTTGTTTGTTGTTTTTATGGTCGTGTTTTTGATTCTTTTTTGGTGCCTGGAATATGAAGAGAAATAGTACCCAGTCTCCTCATAATCGAAGTTGTAATTTATGATGTTGAGGAGAATGCAATGCGCTATTCTAATCAGCTGGAAATATATTTTTGGAAGTTTATGTTTACTTCTATGTCGGCTTGAGCATTACTATAGGATCCTACCAAGTGTAAAGTCAAAAGGTTTTTTTTTTCAACTGAAAATAAACTGTGATAAAATACAATGAATTTTTTTGACAAAAAAAGAAGAATTTTCAGGGACATATTGAATTTAATTTTCAATGATTCAGTTATTTATGAGGTCCGAGCAATTCAACAAAATGCTCCCCACTTGAAGTACTTATTATTTTCTAAAAGTGAGTATCAACAAGTCTCTTTTCTTTTGTCAAGTAGGCTTTTTTTCAAGAACTCTACTCTTTTTCATAATATTGTTTTCATTTTATTCAATTGACAATTCAAATTTTTATTGTTCAAGCTGGAAATTATGAACAAATTTTGGAACATGAAATGTTTTTATGTTTCTAAAAATTTTTAAAATATTGAAAACATCCTTTTTGTTTTTGATGAGTTCAAATATTATTTAAATTTTAATGTAGTCCGAAAAACTAAAGTTTTTCCTTCGTTATAAAGGATTTTTAACAAAATTCATACTGCGCCCAATGTGGGAAACTTTCCATTATGAAAAAAAATCGAGAAAAAATTGCTTGGAAAAAGTACTTGCCGCAAAATTGTTGATGTTTGACTGAAAAAACCGCAGGTTTCTGTAATATTATGCCTTAATATGAATGCAATGCATAATGAAATTGGGCAATTACTTTTCAAAACAAAAGCTTCTGCTACTCAGCGAACTTTTTAAATAGCCTTCGTCAGATCGTTTGATTTCGAATTATTTTTTATTGTTCGTAAAAACCATGAGAAAAAAACTGAAGTGAGAATAGAATAATACAAGTGGCAAGTGAACTTCCTGTAACCCCTGTAGCTCGGTACTCGATAATGGTGTTCTGAATTATATTAAATACCAAACGTTCAGTTAAGCAAATATTTCTTTGATTTAATGTCTGATAAAAATTATTTTGAAACATTCACTATCCCTGAATAAAAGTAATGCTAGAAAGAAATCGTTACTCTAACTTTTTCACGGATTTGCCAAGGCTTTTTTCACGTATTTGCCAAACTGAATAGCAGTTCTTTGAACCTTGAAATTTGTTTACTTATCAAAAATCGTTTTAAGCTAAATTTTCGAAGTTCACATTCATTAATGATTATTTGGTTTTTTTTTTGTGTTGAATTTAACGTGACAAGATTAAAAACAGCATTTAAAATAAATACCACTTTTTTCAGATGGATTTCGCATATTTTACTCATGCCTAAGAAAAAGATTATGTAAGCATATAGTTCGTCTGATTACTCTTAATTCCTGGAAGTTGTTGTGATCGCATTTAGATTTCGGTTTACCAAAATATTCAGGAAAGGTCGACAATTTCCTTGAAAACATACATATAAAGGCTAGATGGCCAACTTTTAACGATGCAGATGAATTTAAAATCCACGATTTAGCCAAGACATCGTTCACATAACCGAAAATGAACGCGGAACACAATTTTGTGGAATAAAAGCGAATGCGGTTAACTGGTATTTTTGTTGAATAAAACTTCTGTCCCTTTTTCCTGACAAGAAACAGTGATGCATCTATCTTAGCACTTCGCATGTGGCCCTTTTCATTTTTTGATCCCCTTTGCACTGAAATTCCACTACAAAACACTATGTGCTTGGTGTTTATGTTCAATTGATCCGCAAAAACAATTCCAATTTGATTCGGCTTCGGGGGCTTATGCCGCAAAACGATCGAGTTTCCCGTATCAATATTCTCTGCTTTGATAAGCTTTAGAAACCATATACGTTGTCTATCCTGATTTATAGACAAGACGGGAACCATGATCACAATAAGATAACCTTTACAAGTAAATTATATCGATGGATAAAGAGAAGTGAAGGACGGAACGTAACAGCGACCACGAGTGGAATAGTTGGCCATCGAGCACATCACCGATTTTTCTGTCATTTTCTTACAGTTTTACTTCGAAAATAACTTGTAAAAAATATTTTGCTTCCTGAACGAATGACACAATAATCAACTGTCAATTGTGACGAATATAAAAAACGGTGTGCTAGCACAGCAAGAAATCGCTCGTCAAAACTTGCAAAGAGCACCATCGGCCAGCATACTCTGTGCTGGCAAAGCACAACCTCGTTCGTCTAAACCGGTACTTATTCAACACAGTCAAAGTTAAGCCAAATTTCAGCTTCACTTTCGCAATTGGTACTGTGCTTCACATTCAAAACTTTATTGAAAACAGTGGGATCAATATAAAAGTGTTTGTGGTTTTACTTTGCATTTTTGAAATGACATTTTCAGGAACACGACTTTTTTTTATAGAGTCGGTCGTCCTTAAGAATTTAATAAGACATTGCTTTGTGCTTTTAACACAAGCACGTACTTGATTGTGCATGTCTATGACAATTGCACTGAACGGGAATAATGAAAGAACGCAAAGTTGGCAGGAAGGAGCAAAGCATAATCTCGTGTTGTTTTACGGAAATGAGAAACGTCTGCAATGCCAAAGATAAGCCACTGGTAGGATAAATGAGAGAGACTCACTTCTTATCTTGCATTTTAAAAAGTCTTACAAAGATAATAAATACCATTTCATTAAATATCTGCTGGAGTGGCAAATACAAGCATTTTCATTGACATGTTTGCGTAATTTTCAATTTAAAGTTTTGTTCTTTTGATAAATTCTATTGAGAGTACACCGCATATAGAAATACCTTAAAACAACACATTCAACAATCAGATACGTCTTTCAACAAAACCAGAAATGAAACTTCAACGAAATGAGACTCCACCAATTATTCCAAAGACTTAGCGCAGACATTTTAAAAAGCAGCGATAGAAAAGTCCTTTAGGAACTCCGCGGATCTTTGAAATAATGGTGTTCTTAACACCGCAAAGCTCATCAAGTTCCTGTTGTTTCTCATCATTCATTGCAATAGCACTTGTCGCAAGCAAATAATGTATATTTTCTTCAAAATCACTTTCCTATCTTGAAAGTCAAAACGTCTGCTTTATGGCAACCAATAAGAGTGTCTCCTTCGACACCTTTTTTCAACTTGAGAATACCTATTATACCGAATCGTCCTGTAGCACTGTTTGCATAACATAAAAAGCGTCACAGTTGCCGCCAGCATCGTCATCCACTTGTACGTGGTAGATTAGTACAGGAAAATATGAGATCTGCAACAATTGCTTGCAGGCATGACTTTACAATCTTTCCCGGAAGTATTTCGATGGAGGTTGAGCATGCAGCTCAAAGGATTTCGTGCTCGCGAAGATAAAAGATACATAGCGTAACGCTAGCAAGTGAATATAGTGAAATGGCAACAGGAGTGTATGTAATGAGATTTCGGTGGAGGTGGTTCGCAACCAAAGGTCTTGATCCAAATAGCAGTTTGCAAGTGAGGAAAAATGAAATTACGACGCCGTATAATTTATTGCTTTTTAAAAGAAGAGTAATGAATATACGTGTAAACAAATATGTGGCTTCGACGTGAAAATGGCGGTTTATTACTACATAAAACTCTTTGATAAATTGCTTGCTCGGGTGAGGGTAAATCTGTGAGCGAACACGCTCTGTTTCGCAAAAGCAGTGTTGTTTACGTGAATGTATTACTTATTAAATGCCTCGAGATCTAGAAGATTTCATTAGGTGGTTATTTAGAACCATTTTTTATTTTTTAATAGTCTTGTTTTCAATTACTTTCTTCACTGTTGTGTTTGTTGTTTACTAACCTTCCTCAATATCCTTCGAACTATGTGTTGAAAACCTCTGTTCTGCAAGGTATACCTAGTGAATAACTGCAGTACTGTGTTGGTATCATGATTGCTATAAGGATACAATTTCTTGTGCTCGATTTTTCTTTTGCAAGCAGCCATCTCTCTGTATAAAATATTTACATTTTTCCGGATATCTAGACTCTGCTTGTTTGGTGGCTTTCTCTTCTGACGTGTTCATGTGACATTACCAAGAGCACGTATGCATATTCGATGACATATTGGAAAATATTGAGCTATTTTATTGGCGCGATATGTTTACATCTCGTTTCCATCGCATAATCAGCTGCATAAGAGACGTCAAGGGAATACTCGTATGTCTGGTAACGATGAACGTGCGTGCATGTCGAACATCTTACGATTAAATTACATTCAGCTAATTGGATGAATAGTATATTTACTTTGGCAGTAGGTCTGCTTAATGAACGTATTATGCAATATGTTACGTAATAAAGTAAGCATAATTCGTTTGCTATACTGGTGACTAAGTGCTTGCTATTGTAAGTAAATTGATGTGTCTATTAATGTCTCAACGAGTGATATCTATTCACTTTAATATTCAATCTCTACTTCAAAAGCTATTTCCCCAATAAAAGACAGCAAACCATTATTTTATTTATAAACCCAATTCAATAGTATTTTATTGTAATGCACCCCTGCGCAATGTGAATAAGTACAAATCCTGGATTTCGAGACACAAAATTGCTGCTTATGCTTTTGAAGCTATTCTTTTCATTTTTGTATCTCATACCAAAACTCAACTACAATACAAATTTAATTGAAACATTGTATATTTTAACTGAGTGCAGCCAATCAAAACTGAGTGCATCCGCACAACTTGTTTTCAATAATATAACATCGATAGTTGAAAAAATAGCCCATTGGTACACATGTGTACCATGTGAATTTTTTTCAGTGCAACAGCCCTATTCTGAACTGGTGGCAACCAGGTAATAACTCACCTCGGTGACGATAACAACCTTTTGGTATTCTCGTACGGTTACAGTTGTAACCAGTTTGTTCGTTATCACCGAAAATTATTTCCTGCTCTTGAGGAGGTAATAAGCATTGAAACGAAATCAGCTGCTCTGAAAAAAAATAAAATTTTAGTGAAATCAGTTTGTTTTTGCTCCCGCGTTTCCTGTTTGGACAGAAACTCTTTGAGTAGAGTGTATAGAAGTGCTGAGTTTAAAAGTGAAAGAAGAGTTTTTTGCAGCAATATTCCTGAAGGAGGAAGAATACGCGAAAAGACGTACTCTGCTAAGTGAATTGCGAGAGAAAAATGACCCGTTTAACATGGAGGAAAACCATTTTGTCAAAAACTTCCGTCTGCCGAAGTTAATTTGCATCGATTTAATCGCTGAACTACACTGAAAAAAATCCACATGGTGCCCAGAGCTATGTAACATAGCGCATTATTTATGGCCCCATACGCTATGTACATAGTACTCTGAGCTATGCAATATGACTCCCAGCGCCATAATGTTAGAATCTACATAGCGCGTGGTCCTATGTAACATGGCGCAGCATTTATGGTCC
Organism: Nemotelus nigrinus; assembly: GCA_947369275.1. Taxonomy (NCBI): domain Eukaryota; kingdom Metazoa; phylum Arthropoda; class Insecta; order Diptera; family Stratiomyidae; genus Nemotelus; species Nemotelus nigrinus. The sequence continues at coordinate 45,955,120 of OX376374.1, forward strand.
CACACGCTATGTGCAAAGTGCCCTGAGCTATGCAGTATGGCTCCCAGCGCTATAATTACCTGGCGCAGAAATTATAGCCCCACACGCTATATTACATAGTACCATGAGCCATGTAATATGGCTTCAGTTGTCACTGCAATTATAACTCGCAGGATGAGGGGATGTATAAATGTCAGCAAGTGACGTTTCTATACATCGTATCTATACACGACAATGTATGACAATGATCTCATGAAATCGTATTCATATTCACTGTGCTTTTGCTACCTGCTATTGATTTTTGAGCGGAATGACAATTGTCCGAATGATAGATTTAATTGATCAATTCAACTTTACAAGCGGATTCAGAATCGTTTGGTATATTTGACTGTAGTCCCCCACGCCATGTAATATAGTCCCCCACGCCATGTAACATAGTCCTCCACACCATGTACTACTATAGTACATGGCGTGGAGGACTATAGTACATGGCGTGGAGGGCTATAAGCATAGCGTCTGCTCCTATGTACTTTTCGCCATGTACTATGGCGTGTCGCGCTATATTTTATCACAATTCCGAAATCGACTATGTACATGGCGCCACAAGTCTATCAACTATGGCGTCTGGCGCTATGTGTTTTTTCAGTGTAGAACCGTACGACATGCAACAATTGAACCTCCCGTTTGTTATTCGTTTTGAAGCTTGTTTTTATTTTTATGCGCATGGCTCTTATCAGAAGTGTGTCGGCAGTTTTTACTCCACATCTTTGAGCCAACCATCAGTTTCTAGAGCTGTTGATAGTATTTCAAAGCTCATATTGCAGATAAAAGGCTCTTCCATCCATTTCCCACAAACCAGTATGGAGCAAACAAGATTAAAGATTGGATATATGCTTCCATAGAAATGAAAAGTATACGAAAAAATTTAATGTGAAAAATTCTTTGTTTTAAAAGATTTTATAATGCTTTTAACATAAAGGGCACGATCGGTGCAGTTGATTGTACGCATGTTGGTATAGTTGCAACAGCATCAGTTGACCCACAAAACCCACTATCATAGTATATGAATAGAAAGAGTTATTATAGTATTTTCATATCTTGACAAATTGCCAGCTGTTTTTAATTCCCCACACCAAATGGCTAGTAAAAAATTCATACACTTGTCACAAGTGGTTGAGAATCCCGGTAACAAGTAAGGCTGACAAAATATGGTGGCATTATCAAACCGGTTTGTTAATGTCACCTTGTTCGAGAATAGGGCTTAAAACGCGCTTCAGTTTCGGCTTACTTTCCTTCTGACGCCTTACTGTCACCTGCGAAATAAAAGTGAAAGGCCCTAGTTCAGTATGCTGAATCGAAGAAGTTGGATCTTCCAGTGAGATGCCTTGTTAACTTTCAGCACAACCGTTGGAGCCTCCACAAATGCAACGCCAGAGAAGACTCTTCTATTATAGCTTCTCTTTTATAGCTTCTGTCGGGCTAACGACTCTAAATACTAACATTTTTCCCATTTTTGACACACCCGACAGAAGTGTGGTTATCGATATATCACTATGTTCACCTGGAATAGTCTCTAGCTACACTTGGAAAGAAATGTTGGAAAGAAATACCCAAGAAAGACTGATTGGACTAAGTTCAATCGGCCCTTTTTAGAGGAAAGCGTGTCCTAGTGGTACGATAAACTCACTGAATGCACGTATAATACCCGTTAAGCATTCTAAATATCAGCCACTTTAGTAAAAGGTTTACCCAATCGGAAAACACAGACAGTTTTTACGTGAAATCAGAAAGCGGGCAAGATCCCAGAAATCTCCTTAAAGGGGCTTGTAAGAGAATCACAAAGAAAGACTGACTCGTCTACAGAATCTCACAGAAACTTATTAAAACTTATTAAAAAAAATTAAATTTGGGGAGGACCCTCAAGGTGGAATTATTTAAATAGTTCTCTGAAAGACTGGAAGGTGACAGAACGATATCGAGGCTGTGCAAGGTCGTAGAAAAGAACTTATCTGCTAAGCTGGACTCTCCACAATGTTTTTGTCCAAGTCCAAAAAGGAGAATCCTGAGAATCACTTTACGGGAGCTTCTTTAATTGGAACGTAACAAGCTTTTGCACCGCTGAGCAAATCTGTTATATGTGGTAGTGAAAAATGCTTGTAGACAGCTAAATCACCGGATCCGCATGACATCTACCCAGCTATGCTAAGGGAGGGAACCGCTCTCTTTGAAGCAGCTGTCAAGGAAATTCTTTGGGCATGTCTAGCTCTGGGATATATTCCGTTACTTAGGCGACAGGCTAAGGTAGTTTTTGTAGAAAAATAGGGGGCGCAAGGAGCTTTAGACCAATCAGCCTCACATTGTTTATGCTGAAATGCCTGAAAGAATTTCTGCCAGATTTTCGCCGTAGAAGATGGGGCCAATTGCTACAAGAGAACAGAGGCGACAAATGTATGTCCACAAGAAGCTTGCTTATCACTACTCTTATGGGGTATGTTAATCAACTTTCTGCTGAATAAACTGCAAGAATGTCGGCTCCACGCGCAAGCTTCTGTTGATAACGTGCAGTCAGTCAACATATAGAAATACATTACGTGTTTTGAATTAAATTGACATTTAGTGTGAAATAAATTGTCAGTTAGTGACAGTTAGTTTTTGGTTAGAGAACTTTCAGTGGGGAACAGAAAATTACTTTGTACGTCAAGAAAAGAAAACTAGAAGGACTAGTGCTTCCACAAATGAAAGGCAAAACTCATGATCTTTAAAACCAAGTGTAATATCTTGGAGTAATCTTGGTGAAAAAAAATTTCTGCAGAAGAACCATGTAGAAGTCAGCTTTTTAATGCTATCAGTCAAGACAAGAGAGCTTTCGCCACCACATGGGCGCTGTGGATTTACACAAGAAGTTAAGTGGATATAAATAACAACTACTGTTGTAACTATCGTGAAACTCTTGTATACTCAAAAGAAATTAGCCACACCACAAGACTGTGTGTGTAGGTATCTGTAGTGATATAATTGATACTTGGGGGCTGATCCTTGATGTGGTTCTCAATCTGCCTCTACCCGACACTCATACACAGAGTTTGGTGATGATCTGTGGCCATAAACTAATTCAACTTGGTTTATGTGTAGACAATGGTGGTGTGCGGCACTGCTCTATTAGAGGTTCTATCATAGACAAATGTTGCGTTCTCGCGGTTATTTCGGACGCTCGAGTGTCCCTACTCGATTTTGAGAGATGATAGGAAGTATTCTTTTTGAAAAAAATGCACTGAAACAATCGGATGTCTTCACAAGGTTATGCTCGGAAATATTCTTAATGGACTGCTCAAAGACGGAGATAAGATTTGGGGCTGAAGTTTGTCTGCTTTTAATCGAATGACAGGTGGGCTTTTTTTCTCGAAGAGTGTGCTAATATTTTTAAACAAAAATATTCGACTTACTTGCTGAAATTTGATGAGACGCTGATGTTAGTACGTATCGCCATTTGCTGTCCTGTGCTGCTGAAGCTACGTAGACCCCTGACTAATTCGAAAATTGCGCAAGGATACAGACAGGATTAATTTATGTCGCTAAGTTCAATAAACTGCGATTGCGAAGCAAGGTTTGACGCTTCCGATACAGTTTATATTTGATGTCCATACAGAGAGATGACTGTTTTTTCTTGTAGCCAGGTACATTAAAATATTCCCCTTAAAGCCTTGCCATGAGACTGTAGAATTCCTCCCCCAAACGAGTAGGAATAATTGCATAGTCATAATTGGTATACTAACTGGACACAATCACCTAGGAGCACTTATCTATTGCATAGTTTTTGCACGGAATGATGTTTACTCATCCGCCTAGAACAGCCAGCTCTGTGGAGCATATCCTTTTCAAATGTCCAGCATATACTAATAATTCTGCTGAGGTGCTGTGTAATTACAAATGCTACCCTCTTATTCCTTATTGGTGATTCTGGGTTTCAGTAATATATTCGGGAATCGCTGATAAGTGTTACGGGTCATCCTGGTCCGAATAATCGCTCACTCAAGGTAATAACCTAGGCTGATGCATCAGAATCTCAACTTTCAATTATTTTAATTAGCCCTTCTACCCCTGTTTCTTTTTCTGCCCTTTAAAAATCATAAACAGCTTTTCTGACCGTAAAGTATATTTTCAAGTTTAGCCTTTTTCTCATCATGTACTCATTTCGATTAATTTATTATTTTAAACTTGTTTTCACTGAATGTGTGCGCTATTAATTACTAAGAGATTAAATAAAACTTTTTGTATCATTTTTGAAGACTACGCTTTGTAAAAACGTTAACATAGTACATAAACTATAAATTACTGTAGGGAGGAGATAAGTGGCGAATGATGCTAATACGTCCATTTATCGTGCGAGAAAAGAGTTAAGTTCCACATAACATGTTTGACTGTGTTTCATCTTTACCTTATACTGCCTTTAATTAAATTAATGGAACAGCGGGGTGTTTTAACCTTGAATTTATACTTGTGCAGAATTCCATTGAAGACCAAAGTCCTCTCAGCAGTTGCGATAACCAACACTTTTTTAAAGTATCACTCTTACTAGAGATAGTTGGGGCCAGTATAATAAGACATATTCTCAATATAATAAGTAGCTTTGGTGTTTTCTTACCACGTAGTGTCATTGACTTCATAATAAATATTTATGGAGTTGTTGATATTGCAGGTATTAAGTTTGCAACTACAAACTAACATTTGATGATGATAGGAGCCTCATAATAAATCTCGTATAGTAGCTGATTATTTTCAATGGGTTTAGTAAATTAAGCACATTACAAGACTGAAAGAAAAGACCTACCAAAAATAACGATACTTTTTCGCATTAACTCTTCGGGATCTTCTTATCTGACTCATTTGTTTCCATTTCACTGAATTTATATTCAGCCCAATTTATTTGTAATCACTTACAAGCGTCACAAATAATTATTGTATCGCACATGTTCATACTGACCCTAATCACGTGCGAAGAAGGTAATAAATAACAGTTAATCCATGTATCATGCATTATGTCTAGGCAAATGTGATCATAATCGAAACAAGCACATAGCATGATTGATAAGCAAGTACAGATCAAATGATAAAAAGCACATTATTGAAGGAAAGTGTGTATCCGTGTAATAGTAAATCTAGCAACGAAAACAAACTCGAAATGTGGTGGTGCTGATAACGGAAATGAGTGCGTGAAAAAATCACTTTGTATGGATGTGATATGATTGCAACGTTCTTTATCATATTCGCATTTATCCGTTCCATACGTTGGACAAGACGACGCCGCCGCTCCTATCCACATGGTGAGGATCAGCATCAGACGATTGACCGCCCCGATCAGCATCAACTGCCAGGTGCCCTGTCTTCGAGCGAGTACGAGTATAACGAGCGTAACCGCCATCGCGAATACGACTCTGATCGCGTTAACGGTCAAGAATCTAACCGCGATCGTGATCGCGATCAAAACAACGACGAACACGTTCAAGATCCGCGCGAAGTCGACCCAGGAACTGGTTCGGAATATCCTCGAAAGTTGTCCGATCAATTCGAAAAATGTGCACCCAATTCCTCGGGAAATTCGACCAACATCAATAATAGTAGTAGCCTCGCAGGTCAGGTTTCGTCACGCGGTAAACGTTCGTCCTTCGGTCAAAGTTCGATCTTTTCGCGCAGTGATTCGTCCGCGACAACTACTTCGTCGAGCGGTGGTGGTACTTTTACGGGGGGCAAACGGCGATCGACCGCTTCAACTATATCCACCTCGGATGCGTTACCAATCGATTACCGGCGTAGTTCGACTGAAGGCGGTCGATCCAGTGGACATAGGAGATCAAGCGGCAGGATTCGGCGATATCCAACGCGTATGACTATCGCCGGGGCAAGACGTAGGACCACTGGCAGGTATTTGAAAAATATTCAGTTTATTTATGATAATTTAGGAAAATTATTGGAATTAAATCAAATTGGCATGTTTCCCAGATCGTGATCAATCGCTAATAAAATTTATTTTATGCTCGACTAATAGGTGCGATGCATAAGTTTTCGTATGCAGATAGTTGCAGTTTTTGTGTTGATTTCGATTCCCGAAAAGTACAATTTTACATCAGACACTAAAAATATTTAGTAAGATGTGAGCCCAGACATTAATATTAATTGCATATATACTAGATCTTAAGTATTTTAGCGATTTTACGCAAATGGATGAAAATGGTTGAATACTCTTGTTTCGATTGCAACCAGAATTTTAAAAACTATCATTTTCTTTGTCAATTTGAGTAAGCATTTTCATAGGCATAATTCTAATAAGCATCGTGTATCAAATTTATAGATCCATATTGTCGCTTTAGCGCCATCGTCAAAAGCAATTTCTGACCCGTAAACAGCGTGGTGCAATAATTCGACAAAATAAATAAGCCATAAACAAAAATAAGGTAAGCTTTTCAACAAAAAAACGGGCCAAACTAATATCAGTATTTTACGCCAACAAAAGTGGAATGCGATCAAAACTTAATAAGTTCTGAATAGTGTTGCTGACTTTCTGCAAATTTTCACAATACCGATGCTTTGAATTTAGAATATACTAATTTCTGTTGAGCTTAGAGTTCGTGCTAATGGTCTATCCCATTTTCCCTAAAATAGTCAAAGTCTCTTTTAAGAGATGTCTCATACAGAAGATATTAAGCTTACTTGCACCCAAATCTAACTTCCGAAGAAGAAATTAGTAGTTGTCAGTAACATACCACTTAACTGACGGTTGCTACGAAGTTCTTCACTTAATATCTATAGGAGGACTTACCGACACCAAACTCGGAACCGAAAAGACATCACTTATTACTTACAGCTAAATTGCTGATAATGAGTGCCCCCACGTCTAGCGTGGACGTTACTACTCCCCCATGCCGTGTGGTTTGCATTGACACCACGCCAATTGTCAGCAATTTGTTCTTTGTTTTATAGTAGTCGATTAGTCCTTTGATGTTGTTACTTAGAAATGGGAACCTGTGCCTGTGTATCGCCAGTAAAATCCTACCACGTCTTATAAATTGCCCCATATTACTCCATCATCTCTCTCTTTTTGCCTACCAAGCTCATTAAAGTTGAAACCTGTCTTGAGTGTCTTGATGTTATGTTGGTTGTGGTTTTGCCGGTATTTCAATCCGCTAGATAATTGTGCAATTATTTTCGATCTCAGCTTCTTCTTTTGCTCGTTTTTGTCTTACTGGAAGTGTGCTCGTTTTTTTCCCATCCTTAAATTCACAAGTTGGATTTACCATCATTGTTCTATTTCCTCTCTCATAAAAAATCGATATTTTAGCTTTTCATTGTAAATCTATAGTCTCGCACAAGAATGATTTTATGAAAGGTCTTTTAAAAGCATCCAAATTTCTAGCCGTTTCAATTGAAGCTGGCCTTCAAACTGATTGGGCTTCGCCAGCTTGACAAAAGCCTTTAACATGTGTGATCATTCTACTACTGCCTAGCTAAGTTTCATTTCTTACAATTCGTTAACTCGATGAAAAAGACAATAGCGGTTTACTTGTTATTACTTGCTGGTTTGTTGTTTAACAGTTCAGCATTATAACTTCAAAGGCAACTAAATGCCAAAAATGTTTATACCTTTAAGAGGAATTATTATACAGCTAAACGTTACTTATTTTCTTAACTGACAGGATTAAATTTCCTCACGAAAAATGTTCCTATGTTCTTTCCATTCTCAGATAATCTAACCATAAAATGCAAACAATTATCAGATCTTCTTATTTCTAAACTGTCCCGCGTCTAAGTAATAGAAACAAAGATGAAAATGTGGAACTGATTAATTGTACTCAAAAAGCTGGAATTTCACAAGTAACAATGATGGTCTATTGGCTCTTGCGGTTGTACAACGTGGAGCAAAAGTAATGTCATAATGTGGATTGGCTGCCGTTTGGTTGTTTATTAAGTTTATTTGAATATATAAAATGGGCAACACTAAAAAAATATGGTCGGTCAAATGAACACTGAGCTGATGTACATTTTTGCTCGTTTTGTGTCGAAATATCTGGCTCTAAATTGGTGATTTCTTCTTCAAGCTAAGCTTTCAAGATTTGCAAGTTTTATGGTTTGATGTGGTAAATGCGAAATTTCAATAAGGTCAATTTGTGTTTCGGAATCTCCATAATTGCCCTAGCTGTGTAAGAGAACCATCACTTACGGTTACGGTGGTGCTGTCGGCGTCCTCAAAAATAAGGGTCAACCACTTTTTCACTGCAAATACCGAATAAAAAACAAATATAAAAGCCGGGATCTAATGTCTCTGCTTGCATTTCATGCAGATTTTTCGTGCGCCAGAAAGGCAAATCTTTGTTTGTTCACATAACCATTAAGTGGAAATGGGATTCGTCGCTCAGTATGATTTTGGATACAAAATCATCCTCTTCTTGTACCAGCTTGTAAGGAAGTTAACGGCAGGCAGTAATGGGAGCACGATTTGCACTCTGTAAGGAAACATCTTCAGATTTTCCGCCAAAATTCGTGGCAACGAATATCTGCTCTGCTAAATTGTGTGCATCGTTGTCTCGTTGTTGTTTGTGGACTCTCTCGAACGTCCTTGTCTAAGGAGCGATATTCTCGGTCGAATGAACAACACAGGGCCGGCCACTTCTTGCGACGTCTCTAGTAAATGAAGTTTGCACGAGACGCTCAACCAAACGCTTAATTATTCGCGAAAACATAGATGTTGTTATAACGAAAACATAGATGTTCGTATGACTGTGTATATATGCAATTTACATAGTTAAAGAATACGAATATAATGATGAATAACCGTAAGCTAATGAATTTGCGTTTCATAGTTTCACACTGGACTTAATTTGAGTAGGGAGATCATCTAACAAATTAAGACATTCACAATGAAACGCAAAAAATGAAAGACCATAAAGTTATTTTAAGAATAACAAATTTATTTTCTGCTTCTAATTTCTAATAATAACAGCTTTATTTCACTTAAATTGATCACCTGTCGGTTCGAGTTAATTCTCATTGTTAACACATTACAGTTCCACTTATCTAAAAAAAATCCTAAACAAAATATTCATTTGCACATCAAAACCCAAGCCGGTACACATTCTGCGTAGTCCCGGGGAATCCGAAATTGTTATCGAATTAAAAAGGCTGATAATCAATTGAAATCCAAATTAAAATAGACAGAGATATTCTTATGCATGCAAACGTGTAATTATGTATCAACGCGCAATTCAAGTTATAAAACGCAATCGTGAAGAAGATCCATTTTCGATAAGATAAAAGCCGTTTGACTAAGAAATCACTATCAATGTGCTAAATTCCTCAGAAATTGCGAAAAAAAATTCTGCCGTAAGCACCGAAATTATAATTAGGCTCGACTAATTGATTCAAGAGGACTTACGAATTGATTCAAGGGATTGATTCAAGAGGACTACCGTCAAATTTAGTTCGATAAGCTATTGACAGTTTACTACACATAGTCACGACACGACACGACATAGTTTACGACACATAGTCACAAAATTGAAGGCACAATCTATATAAATGCCAAAATATAATTCAATGTTACTACAATTGTAGTAAATTTATCGACTTGGCATTTTATTCTGTTAGTGCGTAATCTTCTTTATAAATGTACACCAAATTAATACAAAAAAAGTCGAATCTATCACAAAGTTTGCTATTTTGATGTCAACTGTACCACTTGCGAGCTACACAAAATTGAAGGCACAAGTGCATCTAACAAGATATTTCGTAGAATTTTATGATGCAATTACTGTTCATTCTTTACAAATATTGAGTTTTAGGTGAACGTTAGTGACTAGTTGAGTTAAGTGTGTTGTTTTTAAAAAAAAAAATTATTTGTACATAAATAAATAAAAAAAAGCTGAAATGGATAAACGGAGAAAAGCAGCCACAGTTATGGAAAGAACAATTATTACTAAGCTTGTTTGTGAAGGTAAAACATATCGAGAAGTAGGAAAAATAGTTGGGAGATAATTTTTTTCAGTAAGAACTGTAGTCAACAAATGGAAAAATGACGGAACTTATAATACGGGACGCGGACGAAAAAAGTTACTGTCAGTTAAAGACGAGGAATACATTCGACGGGAAATCGAAAAATGTCCAAAGAAGCCCATTAATAATTTGAGGGCTGAAGTTTCTCATATGATCCAAAAACCAATATCCAAGGAAACTATTAGAAGAATATTGCGAAACCATGGTTTAAATGGACGAATAGCCCGTAGAAGGCCATTTATTTCAGAAGTAAATAGAAAAAAACGGTTAGAGTTTGCGAAAAATTTCGTAAATGAGGGTCCAGATTTCTGGAAAAACATAATATTCAATGATGAAAGTAAGTTCAACCTATTTGGCTCTGATGGCAGATAAATAGTTTGGAGGAAAGTGAATACCGAACTTAAGAAAGAAAATTTGTGCGGAACCGTAAAATATGGAGGAGGTAATGTGATGGTTTGGGCTGCATGTCTGCAGGAGGAGTCGGCAACATGGAATTTATTGAGACCACTATGGAAAAATTTAAATACCTCGATATCCTGAAAAGGAATTTAAAATTAAGTGCTATTAAATTAGGACTATCGGATGTGTTTTGGTTTCAACAAGATAATGATCCAAAGCACACCGCACATATTGTAAAGATATGGTTGCTTTATAATACGCCAAAACAATTAAAAACTATACTTCAGTCCCCAGACCTTAACCCAATAAAACATTTGTGGTCAGTACTTGAGCAACAAATCCGAGCTGAAGTCAATAATAGCAAGGAAATGGCAAAATATTAGCCCAACCATAACAAAAAAGTTAGCGGAAAGTATGCCTAGAAGACGCAGCAGTAATCAAAGCCAACGGATATCCAACTAACTACTAATAATAAATTATTTTATATTTTTCTAGTGATCTTGACGCTTGTGCCTTTAATTTTGTGTCTTGAATTTTTTTGTTGATTTTATCTTTTGTTAATTATTCTTTAAAAAATTGAATTTGATAAATTTTTTTATTCATTTTTGTATTCTTAGTCTTCAATTTAATAAAAAAAAAAAAAAAATGTGATAACAAAGTGACATTAGTTTATATACGACTAAGAGTTTTCATATTTATTGCTTGTGCCTTCAATTTTGTGAATATGTGTACATATGCAGTGGTGGTAAAATATGTACGTCGCGTGATCGGTCTCATTTTACCCATACATGTGTTTTATAGACTGGAGATTTTGTGGACATGTTTCGCTAAATTTTGTACAATTGTTTTGAATATCGAACCCTACAAGATTTGTGTTTTCCTTCAGCATGCAGATATATTATGGAAAAGGCATTTTTCACTATTGATTTTAACATACTTCCACAAAAAACAGATGTTCATATTTTGTGAAATAATATGTCTATTTGTTGATGCAACACTTGGAAGAAATTCGCAATTCACAAATCTCAATGCTTAGCAACGACTCGCGATTGCAACTACATAAGTGTAGTAATCATCATATGCTGCCATGCGGATGATCCTAGTCCCACGCCGCGACGCTTGTCATCGCACTCAATTCAAGATACTTTTGTATCGCACCAAATTCTTATGTTTGAACATACATAACTTTGAAAAACTTTTCGATACTAGCCGATTCGATTTCTCTATTTTCCACATCACATGCCTTAAGCATCTTCTTAAGAAGATAATGTGACTTGTTGGATTCTGGTGGATTCTCATGAGTAATATTGGCAAAAATATGCGCACAATACACGGCGTTGACCACGTTTTCATAATGTTCAAAATATTTTTGTACTGATGCCAGCAAGGGGCCAGATTCGTCAGAAAATAAAATTGACGAAAAAAAAACTACGACAGCCACGGCAGTGTATGAATGTAGTTCAAGAAAAGATTTTTTGTTGAGTGGATACAGATACGATTTATAAGCGTAAAATATTTATAGTGACCGGATAAATACTCGAAGTGCAACCAAAGACTGATTACCTGAATTTTCATTTCGTATCGTTGTAAGAATGACTTACGAAATCAAGGATCGCGGTAAATCTACAGAGAATGTTAGTTGGAGCTAATTGTTCTATGTGCTATTAAATCAAGTGAATTTTCAGAAAGAAAACGTAGTGATAAATTCATCGCACAATCATTGTGATCGTGATGTGGTTGCAAGGATTACGGCTCTATTCAATCGTCTACCCGGAAGGTCGCGCACGAACCTCACTAAACTCGAAAAGGATCTAGTTGTGAAATGGTAAAATCTTAACTGAATGAACTATCGAAATTGTGTCTATTTTTATCGTGATTATATTTACTACGCCGTTGGTAGACTTGTTTCCCTGAGAATATTGTTTACTATTGTGTAAAGCTTATTTGTGATTCCTTTCCGTGAGTGTGTCATGAATTTCGCTTCAAATGCAGCTTAACATAAAAGAAATAAGTAATGCCATTGACATCAAGAAAAAATGATATAAAAGCTGATGGCACCTATTTGGGTGCCAAAGAGAAAGGAAGGCATCTGTTTTTATTAATTTATTTATATTATTTAAAACAGTGATTTTCAACATAGATTATCGAACCTTGAACGAAAAACCTATCATTCATTCAAACAAAACATTAAACACACTTTGGCAATTAATTTCTTTCTCTCTTTTCACGTATCTTCTTTTCTCTTATTCGGCTTTCTAGCTCTCTAGCATTATGACAGATAGAAATTTTGAAAAATATTTTATAAATAGCGTCACACAAAACGTATTTACGTTTGATGAAATAATTTGTTTTTCTTATAATATAGCGTTTATCAATTTTATCACAAAAGAGAGATTTAAGAATTTTCCGTTTTAATTTTAGATCTACGTTTATTTACTGTAAAAAGTGATGATTATGACCTGCATCACATATTACTTTCGATTAGATAGAGATTAGATAAGTAAAATGGTAGCTAGTGATAAGCAACTTACGCGCTTCTAGATAGTGTGACAGTTTTATAGGCATATTAATGCTTATGTATTTTGTTTTCAAATATTCGTCATGTTGGAATCGGTAATGATGATAGTTGTAGTAGTCTACATTTTTGAGAAGCGATACATTTGAATTTTCTTATAAACTTCCTTTTTTTATTATTCTCATAAATATGGAATAGTTGCGACACTTGCATCATCACAAAGATCTTCTTGCAATCAGACAAACATTCCGATTCAAAGCATGATTTAAAGTCTGCATCAAGACTGCAAATCGCAATTTACTGTTGACATCCAACGTTTTCTTTATTTAAGTGCTTTTAATTATGATAAAGCCAAAGCTCAGAGGGCAAAATGTTGAATACGTTTATCGAAAAGCAGACCTTGAACTCACATCAATGAGGTTTAGATGTTTCGTTGATCAGTAGCCTGCTCTTTGTACGTAAAAGTCAGATTCAAAAAATATTTCAAAAAACTTTTAAATAATAACGTCGGGTGTACGCCAAAACCATGAATGTGCTTAAATGCTATTTCGAGTAAAATCAATTTGAAAATTTGACGTAATATTATAAATCAGTTTTAAAATATAAGAAACATTTTTTTTTTTGAATTAAAGAAGATAATATTCTAATACTATTCCGTTACACTAAAACAATGAATCTGCACATTCATGATTTTAGTGTTACGCGTTTGGCTAATACTTAGTTTTTAGGTAATTCATAAAATTGAAATTTTGACTTTGTGTAGGCATAAAATGGAATTTTACATTTCCGGTTTTGGCAAATTGTTTGTATAAAAATTCCGCGTACAGTGACATGAAAAACTGAAAATCACCAAAAAAGCACATTCATGGTTTTGGCGTACACCCGACGAGAATTAAGTCGAAAAATTCAAATTCTCATTCAGAAAATAATACCGAAAAAAAACAACAAAATAATATCATTGCAAAACACAGCATTGTGGCTATTTGCGGCTACGGACAGAAGTAAGTCTCAGACCGGGATTAAATTTATTTAACACTTCATTTACAATTAATGATTATGAGAAACTACCGTCCAATATGTATTCTTTCCACAATCCCAAAAATCTTCGAAAGCCTAATCACTGATTACATGACACCAATATTAAGACCATTCATTATTCCAAATCAGCATGAGTTTTCCAAGGCCAGATCTACTGATACTAATCTTCTGTTATACCACAATTATATAACTAGTGGCTTCGAGTCATATCTTCAAGTCCATTCAATTTATACCGACTTAAGTAAAGCATTTGACAAGATCAATTGGGAACTTTTAGATATAAAAAAAAACTGCTAAACATTGGAGTAGGCAGTACATTTTTGTTCTGGCTAAGTGATTATATTCGTAATCGCTCTTTAATTATAAACATTAATAGCCACCATTCAAATCCTATTTTTTCATCTTCTGGAGTACCACAAGGCTCGCACTTAGGTCCTTTGTTGTTTTTGATATTCCTCAACGATATATCGCACATATTTTCCAACGTCCAATATTTGTTATTTGCTGATGACCTTAAAATCTTCATAGCATAGCTTCACAGTCTGATGTATGCGTCTTGCAAACGAATGTAGACAGGTTCTATGATTATTGTATTCATAACGGATTAGAAGTAAATGTCAGGAAATGTCAATATATAAAATTCAATCGCACAAAGCAGAATTTTTCCCATTGTTATCCTATTAACACAGTCCCGGTTGATTGTGTAGAATCTGCAAATTATCTTGGAATTCGATTTGATACAAGCTTGAATTTCTCGAGTCATATTAACGAAGTTTCCACACAGGCGATCAGATTACTCGGATTCCTAATTAAAAATACGCAGAAGTTTGCAAACATAAATAAATACAGTGAAAACTTTATAATTTTCACTTATTAGAAACAAACTAAATTATGCTTCAGTAATATGGAGTCCATATTATGAATGCTGGTATTCATCATCAAGCCTGATCTCTTGTAGGGCACCTCCTACGGGTAACGTCCAACCCTCTCCACGCTATCATTTTCATACTCTTTTTTCAGTGCCAGTCGTACCGTTAAATTTCACGATTCTTTCTAATCTAGGTCAATATGATTGTGAAACAGCCTACCATATACTATTTTCCCCGTCGAATATAAGACGAACGTAATTTAAGCGAAACGTACATCAATATTTCCTGCAAACTCAACCATTTCTCTATTCCTTTCGTTAACTTTTCTGCTAAAAAGGTTGTGCTATAGCATAAATAAGTTCGGGTATTAATTTTATCAAGGCTTACTCCAACTACTACCCCCAACAATGTAAAAAAAACTCTAGCGCACCTGAACCGCTAGAAACACTAATGTTCGAAGAACAGTAAAAGAATCGTGCATGTTTTGAGTGCATATTCCACCACATGTGCTGCTTATTACGGCCAAACTGTTTCAAATGCCACGTTTTACTTTGGTCTCTAGAATGCATTATAACTCATATGGTAGAAGGTTTCAGATATTACCACTGGCATGAATTTCAACGTTTATGAGAGCAAAACACGGGTTAATTATATTCGTTATCAGTTGCTTATTTCACATAATTTTGAAAGCAGCATCTCATATAACATCAATGAAGAAAATGCTCAATGCCTGCAGCACTGTAACTGAAGTTGGTGTTTGGGGCTGCGATCCGAAAAATTTGCAGAACTTTGGGAATTGAAACATTGGTTATTTATTTTCATTGTAAATGTTTCCGGTATGAATACTAACTGTAAGCATTTATTGATACAAAAGTAGCACAACCGACTCGTGCTGGCAACCTTCTGCCAGTATCAAAGCCAAGAATATATCACATCTGCTTCACATTGTTATGTTACATTCGAAGTTATAGGAGTATAAAGAAATTAAGGGTTACTTGCAGCGAGTTTTTTCAAATAATCGAAAACTTAATATTTGCTATTTATTGTCACTACAATATGATTACCATTTGAAAATTCTACGATAAAACCGCTTAATAAAGATATTGCAATTAAACACAAAACCAACAATAGCTGGCAGCCCTATCATGGCTTTTCAACCAAATTTGGCCTGAATAATGTTTATGATAGGTTTCATTAATTGTATGAAATTCGTATTGATTTCATGACTGCACTGGAAGTTATAGGGAAACGTTTTATTTTCCTGAGCGAATTTTCAAAACCAAAGACACAAAAATTACCATAGCTGGCAGCACCAGTCTAATTTTTTTTTAATTAACCAAATTTCCACCAAACAGAGTTTAGAGTAAGGTTCAGCTACTGTGTCAATTTCATAAAAATCTGGGAACTAATTCACATTTCATAGGGCAAAAAGCAAGTTTTTTTTCGTTGTAATTTTTCAAGATGGCACCACTGGCACAGAGTTGCCCACAATTCAAAATCGCTTCTATCAGATCTGGTCCTACTTAAGTCCAATGCATTCTGTAAATTTCAGCTGTATGTGAATATTGGTTCGTGAGTTCCCGTGAACAGAAGTTTTTGATGCTAAAAATATAGGTTAACTGAGAGAGGGTTACCGTTCTTGTCCGACATTCAATTTTCAAAGTTTTACTTTGAACGTGTAGATAAAACATAAGATTTGTATACAGATTGGTTTTATTGTAAGAAACGGACATTTTTTTGAATATTCGATGGTTTGAATGTTTTCACTTCCAATTTTTATTTTTTCAAATTTAAGACAACAAAATTATCATAGCTGGCAGCTCCAACCGAATTTTTCAACCAAATTTCTATCAAACGTGGTTTAAGGTAAGGCCAGCTACTGTGTGAATTTCGTCAAAATCGATCGATTCAATCAGAATTTATAGGGCTAAAAGCAGTTATCTTTTTTAGTAATTTTTCAAGATGGCACTACTGGCACAGAATCGCCTGCATTTCAAAATCACTTCTATCAGACCTGGTCCTATTTAAGACCAATACATTCTGCAAATTTCAATTAATTCTGCTCATCGGATCGTGAGTTTCCGTGAACAGAAGTTTTTGATGCTAAAAATATAGGTAAATTGGGCAAGGGTTACCAGGCGTGCCCGTTATACCATATCAAATTTTATTTTTTATCTATGTAAACAAAGCACAAGATTTACATATGAGTGGCTTCTTCTTGAAGAAACGGCATTTTTTCAAGAGGGACGATGATTTGGAGGTTTTCACTTTCAGTGCCTGCCCTAGCTACAGGGTTGCCAGCACGCTGATTAAAAGCTACAACTAAATAATGCAAATATGTCCTGAAAATTTCGTAATGATTGAATAGCTCTGTCAAAAGTTATCGCAATTTAAAAATTTTCAAATTTTCCCGTTCTCTTTTTAGGCACCCAGCGCACACATGGGATTCCAAAACATTATCCGATTCACATGTAAAACACGTTCGAAATTTATTTCGTCAACTTTATTTTTGCGAAAATTATTTGTGTACGAAATAATAGGTATATTAAAAATATCACTTAAATGGCCGCTCGCGCCAAAAGGTTAACAATAACTGACATTTAGTGAGACCTAGACCTATTCTGCATATACACCAATGTATCCTGAAAGTTTCAGCTCAATCGGATGGCGCGTTCTCGAGATTATCTCACTGAAATGGTAAATCAATGGTAAATCTCTGCCAAAAAACGATTCGAAATGAGTGGCATGAATGGAAGAGCTTTCAGTAGGTTTGTAGGAGGCAATCAAAAAAAGATAGCCGATAACACATCAGCTTTAAAAATGGATATGCGTAAGTATAGAACAAACAGTGGCCAGAATTAAGTCAAACTGAAAAATATCCAATAATCAATCGATAAAAGATTGGAAACGAAGGAGATTCATTGCGTAAATTTTGAATGATCTAGACCCAATTGACAAAAGAGTAAAACTCGAAAGAATCCCTTCAGAAATTAAAGTGCCTTCATGTTTCGAATCCACCAAGAAAAACCTTAAAAGCATTACACTGAAGATGCACTTCAAATATGGAAAGTTTATTCAATTGACTCGGCCAACTGATAAGTAGCAAATGCGTTTGTTTTGGCCAACCAACTATGTACGAAAAATATTTGAAACATGCACTAATATATTTGAAAATATAAATACAAAATATTTGAAACACCCCATAAAATTTCACCTCTTCGAAGCACTTCACTTTGCAGTATTCAAATATTTTCACAGTTCAAATACTAGTAGAATCCAAACGAAGTAGCATTAATGAAAGCAATATTCAGAAACTCAATATTTCCAAGGATTTTTGAAGAGTCCATACTTGTTCTTCATTCGATTCCTTGCCAACGACAGCCGCTCGTGCTAAATGATTGCAAACATCTCAATTAGTTTCCAGTTTCCACCTGGCCTGAAATTATGAGTTCAGATTTAGCATCCATCACGTAAACGAGCACTCTTATTGCCGTGACAGCCTTTTGAGCTCATATCCGTTTGCCGACAGATACAGACAAGATTTCATCATCAGTTATTCAGAGGTCCTGAAGACGTTGTGCGTGGTAGTACTATTTTCTCATAACTGTAGTTGAGTCGTTATTCTGGGGTGCGCTTGATCGTAATGAAATTTGATGCTCGGTAAAATCAACGAAAACTCTCGAATCCGACAGACGTGAGAGGTAGGGTGCGACTTGTAAATGATTGCGTTTATTAAATAAATTTGTCATGGAGCTTTTGATGTCCTTCATGTGAACTTATGAGTGAAGTAGATAAAATAAGTACAAAGTTGTAAGTGCTCATGTAATTTAAATCTAGTTTCTGCTCAGAATAATTGATTACAAATGTGTAATCAGACGTAAGTGCGTGGAATATATAAGACAGATGGATATCCTGTAAATAGTTAATCGGTTCAGGATATAGCTTTCATATTCAAATTATCGAAATAACAAGCCACTTTAAGTAAACATAAATTTATCTTTTACACGAATTTCACAAAATTCTATGTATGCTATTCCTTCTTTGTCAGCTTGTTGTACTCACATAATATGGTCATAAGTCAATATGTTGTCCCTTAAGTGCAAAACAACCGCGTGTGTATTATGTTATATAAATGCTGGAAAAAACATGTTATTCTATATTACACTAGCGAATCAACTTTCAACTTATGCATTAAGCATCTACCATAAACAAGCGTTGGAAAAGTGTAAAAAAATCTTAACCTCGAAGAAAACTTTCTGAAATAAAACGATGTCGAAAATCGGATAACAACATCGTCAAGCAACCAATGCAAAAAAACACCCTTGAACAAAGCCACATAGCCTACCAAACAAATTGGAAACCAATAAACAGGATTTCTTTAAATGCAATAGCCTAAAAATTTCTGATGAATAGACCCGAATAAAAGAGTTAGCGTGACCTGAAAGTATTTTCTTCCGACTTCTAAGAAAATTGGTTGCATCAAAGAAAACCATATTGGACCCGAAATCACGTCGGATAACATCAGAATCTGTCGAAGTGATTTGAAAAGAAAGTAGCATGCCGCTGAGTTTTCAATTATAAGGGCCGATTCTAATACGTGACAATGTGAAAAATTCGAATACATGCATTGATTTAATGGAATGATTTCAAACTTTATAGCGTCTCTTATATACAGGAAGCAGAACCAAAAAATTACATTTTGAAATGGTTTCTTGTCGCGTTTGTCAATCGATTAATTTATTTGAAAGCATTGTTGGTATGGTTGTTGGCATACATTTTTCGTCAACGTATGTAAACACGTTGAATCCATATGTATTTTTTCATTTTGATAATAAGTTTAGGGTAAATTGAAATGCCTTACAAGTTTCAGGGAATAAAGTTAGGGAAAATAAACATATTGCTTATTTTTAATGGTATATTTTCTACTCATTTGGAAAAAAATTGTTTTTATGTTTTTACTCACCAGTAATCATAAAAAGAACAAGAGAGATTGAAATAATAAACTATCGTGCTAAAAAGCCAATTTTCAAATGCTACATTCTAAATGACCTTCAGACGCACACAGGTTTCTGTGGTTTCCCTCCATATTCACTAAAATAACGAAACTATCTGCTTCCTTTGATATACCTCATTAGTCTATTTAGGTCAACCAGGAATAGGCTAGGCAGGTTTGAGAAGACGAGTGCCATTGTTTCCTTGCCAACACCGGGCAATGACACATGGGAGTGAAAACGGATTCTTCCTCGTCCTTCGACCTACAGATCCGATAAAAATCGTCGAAATCTGCGCCCAGCAGTTGTGCGTGCCGTTCTATGAGGCTGTGGCGTGTTGAATGAGGATGAAACCGGTGTTGTGTTATTTTTAATATTGACTGAAGTCAAAATAAAGTATTTAATCTTTATAACATAACTTATAGGCTTTGGCGCTATGTACATAGCCGATAAAATATAGCGCCAGTTGCCATAGTACATGACGGCTGGTGACTTTGCACAATACGGCTTGTTTCACACATATGAGGTTCCATTCGGTTCGGTTCGTTTTCGGTTGTAACCGAAAACAAACCGAACCGAACGAAATCCTTTCACACATACACGGTTTTCACACGGTTCATATTAGGTTTTGTGTTTTCGTCCTCAACTTTGCGTAAAAGTCTTGGAAAATTTCCACACAATCGTTTTTCTATGCCTCTTACGTCTTAAGTTTATCTTCATATTTTGCACAAGTCTTGCCTCACAGCGCTACTTTAGATTGCACAGCACAAATCAGCCAACCCACATCAACATCTTATAAATCGCTCATTTTATCAGAAAAACTGCGACTGATAATATCAAAAAAATTGGAGGTAAAAATAAAACTAACTAAAACTGACTAAACTAACTAGATAAAACGTCTAAATATTTCAAATTAAGAGATCCAAACTGATAATTTATAAATTTAAAAAAAAAATCAAATGATCCAATCAGTTAAAACCGAACCAAAACCGTGCATGTGTGAACGCCTTGATTGCTTTCTGTTCCCTGGACACGAATTCACACCGAATAGAAACCTGATGAAACCTATTCGTGCTCAGGGAGTATTCGGTTTTTAGGCACAGGTTATTAGGCACCGAATAGAAACCGAATTATCGTTTCACACTTGTCGGCAGCGACCGAAAACGAACCGAAAACGAACCGAACCGAATGGAACCTCATATGTGTGAAAAAAACCTACCTTGTGTCTTGACTGTAAACCGACGATACAATATAGCAATTGAAGCTATATTACATAGGCCATGTACTATGTAACATAGCGTGTGGGATCATAAATGCTGCGCCATGTTACATAAGAAATCGCGCTATGCAGATTTTGCCATTATGGCACCCGGAACCATGTTGCATAGTTCAAGATTTTATGTGTATCGCGTATGGTATCGCGTATGGTATGTTGCATAGAACTAGGCACTATGAGAACTTATTTCAGCCAAAGTGTTCTCTAAAACTTTATTAGAATAAAAAACATTTTAGTTAGGGTTAAACCTATCATTACGTCATAAAGTACTGATATGCGAAATAACATATAATAACGCGTGCAGCGATTAGTGAAATTAAAGAGGACCTCGGCAGAGCACCTCAACTAAACCGAAGCACAGCCGAGAGCCTACCAAGTGGTTTGAAATGGCAAGGACCATTAACAAAGGCAAAGCACAAAAAAAATAAGTCATTACCTCTGGAGCAGGGTACCCTGGAAATGGCCGTGAGGGCCCCTAGTCCGCGTTAGCGGAGCAACCTTTAACCCAACCCCGACGGTTGCCGGTGTGGCACTTTACTAGTTATCAGCGACTGGAGTGGGTCAAGATGGGGTTAAAGGACCAAGTGCAGAACTCAGACGTGGGCTGTCCAGCCAGACCCAGCCGCGACGTGACAAAGCACGTATGCTAGCAAACAGAATGAAGCTGAAAAAAAACTAGAAGAAACCTAACCCCTAATGGTGTTGGGACCATGACCTTTGATGGTGATAGAGATACGCCACCCATTGACTCTGGCCTAAAAAGAGTGGCTGAAGTCCCTCCCTATAAGTAGGCCAGCTAGTACAACGTGGACTCTGAAAGGCAGAAGTTCTTATGGGTTTTGAATAATAAATATCGGAACCTCATGATAATGTTATATACATGACAAGTGTACTTCCGTATTGTTTTCTGTTTTGGCGAGAACACTGAAGTGCGATGGACTTTAAATTCTTCCTGCCATTCCAAAAGTATAAATAAAAAAAAGTTTAAATACAATAAGATAGAGCAATATGTCGTACAACGCGTCAGTCTATCGATTTATTAAAGGAAATGCTCGATGGTCGCATTTTAACGACAAATGGAAAAATCGATTAGCTACCTCGCTCAAACGATATCAGACCATTCGACTATTTTCTGTGTTTATGCGGATGTACCAGCAACGATTGGGCAGTTGAGATTTTGACCGTAACTCTCGAAGGAGCTGATAAAAATTGGACCGAGGGTATGGGATTTGTGAAACGAAGTCGCGGTGGCCATATGCCCAAAATTGTTTTTTAAACACTAAATCCCATTAATTTTTCTATCAAATAAAATGATTGATATGGATGCATTACCAATTTTTATGTTTTTTATCTATAAAAAAAAGTCCACAAGCCCGAAAAACATTGTTTACTTTACTACAAATCGTTAGTCTAGCCTTTGGTAGGCCAGAGACATAAATATTTAAAAAAAAGAGCCTGAAGAATATCTTTGTTTCTTTAATGGAAATGAAAACTACTCTGTCAGATAAAAACTGTGAATAAATCCAATGAGTTTATCAGAGAACTCCATTGTCAAAAAGTTAAAGGATTTTTCTAGGTCAACCAGGCAAGCCCCTACAAAGTCAAATAAGTCTGTGGCAATTTTTCTGTTAAATAAAGATTTTGCTCTATGAGAGTATTACTCTCCAAAGTGAATAGAGTATTAGCTTGTAGTGTGCTGGGTCCCTGGCTCGAATCCAGGTTCAGACGAGAGTTTGCGCACCGAGCTTTGAGTTCACCTAGCTCTCAATAGGTACTTGAGTTAATCAGGGGTATAATGAGTCGTGGGAATGATCACTCCACTCTCATATTCACCAGCCACAATCTCTACATCTAACAAGGGTTAGAAGAAGTTGTCCTAAATTAGAGAGAAGGAAAATTATTCCGTTGTCCGAGAGTTCTAGAGCACTAAATTTCTTCACTCCAGGAAATATGACTTGGGAAAGTATGACAGATTGATACAACTGTTAAACATGAGAAAAAACTCCAGCAGAGCTTTTTAGGTGTATGATTCGAAATATTATCTAGGCCTGGTGATTTTTTTGAGTTACCTGTTTTTTCGAGCCATCTGACTTTACTAGACAAGTCGATGAGACGGCGCTGATAAATTGCTTGGTCTAAAAGTTCATCGGATAGATTGCCTTCATTAAACGTGGTGAGTTGATTGCCTCCACTGTGGTGGCATCTCGATGAAGAGGTATTTTGCGCTTTACTTCGTATTCTGAAAACTATATTAAACAAAAACATTTAACATTCCGAAAGTATAGTAAAGTCATTTACAAGATTGCAGAATGGTAGAAAAAAGTTTAGAACTACAGAAAATTGTTGAAAGGTTTGTTCACTGGGCTTCATATCTGCACATTTCCATCCAGTCTAAGGGTGATGTACCAAAGTTTTTTCATTTTCTGTTCCCCATTTCAAGACCCGCGCAAATGATCTTAATTTAATCGAAATCAGTTTGAAACTCTTCACTAGTGTTTGAATCTTTCGCATATGTTCCCACAAACTTCAGTTTTCTGCATTCGCCAATAAGATCATCATCTCTTATGATTCCGTAGCCCTCAAACCCGACCTGGTGTCTTGCTCTGAAGCGTGTCTCAGAAATGAAGAAAATACCTAAAAATATATCCATTAGATATGCTGGTAAGAATTTCCACTTGTGCAGAACTGCAAGCGTGCATATATTTAAGATTGATTAGTAACAGTAAGATGGATATTTCAAGAGCTATTAGTTCCTTTTAATTCTGAAAACCAAATATGCCAATTTCTTCTAGTTCTGAGAATTTAGTGTTTTGAATTCCGGCAAAATGTATCAACTTTTTTGATAGCGGGAATATATTACAGCCAAAAAGGATTTAATAATCAGTGCCCCAGAAAGAATTTGCTCTTAGAGAGCACTAGTTGGTAAGTGATGTCCAGTTTACTGAAGATTGCATTGCGTTTCCACTGAGTAAGAAGGCAAATGTGACCTTTTCTATAAATATTTTTCAAACTGCCTTTTTTGCAACTTGCTTTTGCTTCTAAAGAGCTTGCTTTTCTTGTTTCTTTTAAAGTTTTTCACATCCTTAACGGCTAGCACCTTGTTATCTTCCGAAATTCTTGCCGTAAATAGTTTGTTTAGGGGAGTTTCAATCGTAACACATTCATTCGACAGATGTCTTCCCTCACATTTTATGCAGCCAGGATATAAATAACTGTTTTTTACCTACTCAAAAGTTGTATATCCAAACAAGAAAGTTATTGACATTATATTTTCTTCTAGTTAACTTGTGTTTTTTTAAAACTTTGATGTGCTTATGTTTGTGAAGATTTTTGGAACGTGGTTAAAATCAATAATATTTGTGATAGTGTATTCACTTTACTTAGTCTTTAACAAAATAAGACGCTTCCTGTGTCGAAATAAGTTGATAACTATTTTTTAACTTTACCTTCTTTGAACTTTAAATTTGATCATCCTTCACATATTATTAATTTCAAAATCTTCTTTACAGCTTTGACGTCGAAAATGGCCAGGGTGCAAGATCACCGCTCGAGGGCGGTTCGCCAAGTGCCGGTTTGGTTCTACAAAATCTGCCGCAACGTCGCGAATCGTTCCTGTATAGATCGGACTCCGATTTCGAAATGTCACCGAAATCTATGTCGAGGAACTCGAGTATCGCCAGTGAAAGGTAAATAAATCAAAACACAAATTTCGTTACTTATTTTGAAACACTTCAATGCATATTCCTTTGAATCATCTAAAATTATCTGTTTATTGAACTATATTCACCATGCGATTGCTTGAAAAGTATTGATTGATTTTATTTCATTTATAAATGCTCTCTAAATTGATTTTCCTTTTCAGTGTAATATTCTCTCCTATTTGTATACAAAACGTAAAGTGAATTTCTGTTTGATGTAAATTATATGTATGTGCACAGGCATTTCATTCGCAAAGGTATTGCCATAGGCATGTTTTCAGAAAAGCAAATCAATTCAACATTCATATTTACCTCATACTCGTACGATGTTATTTTACTCAGAATGTTACTCTATATCTTATTATTGAATTTATATCGAATCAGTCATTTTAAGTAAAAAGACAGTTTACACTTAATCTCGGAAGTATTTTAATGAATTTATGAAGGGTTTGAATTATTCGATGGAATTACTAAGTATCAAACTATTAAAGAGTTAAAATTAGAACAAATTTCGCAGAGATTTTTTTTTCTTATTTTACCAAAATTAGACAAAATTAATAAATTTAAAGCTTATAAATTAATAAATCCAATAATAAGTTTACAATTCAACTAAAATCAAACGTGGAAATTATGAACAGTTATGTATAAAATTACCACTCTTATACTTTGCCCTGTGAAATGATATGTTCCTTCTGGAAAAAGGATCTGGAATCAAAATTATATTTAAAAATATTATTTTTGAGAAGAAACATTAATTTGGATTTTGATTTTTGAGCGCCGTTAAAATGACTTCAAATTCTGAGAGTTCAAGTGTCATACTTAACATCTCTCGGATTAATTGCATCCAATTTTGTGAAATATTCCAATCCCGTTCACCTTTGGATGGAATTCACATCTGAAAACGAAAAAAAAAATCACATTTTTATCCTACTTTTTGCTCGCAATGTTTTATTCGAATCACATATCCTTCGCACTTTATATTTCGCACCCAGATCCACATAATTTGTACCTGGCACTTCATTCACTGTATCTCTCATCATTTCATTACATTCACGGTAATATTCACTTCAATTTCGTTTTATTACGGAGATCATATTCTCTTCCATTTATACATTTTGAAAATCAACTTTCACAGGACAATTTCAATGCATACATACATATAAGAATAAAATTCTGATGAAAAAATATTGGGGCCGGGAAATGTAAAACGTAAATTTCCATTAAAATTAAAGCAAAACATTTCGATGAATGTAAACTCGGCAAATGGAATTTAATTTCAAAGCTATGAAAAATATGTGTTTGCGATGGAAAAGTACATGGGACAAACATGTATTTACATGTGGCATTCTCGGAAATTTAATTCATTAAGGCCACATGTGAATATCATTTTCCAAGTGAAATTGATCTAGGAGTGAAAATGGCGTAATGTTGTAATTCAGATTACGTTTCACTCACTCTGCCATTTGCACATACCTGTTATTGTAAGAGACGGTATTAATTTCAATGTGATGAAATTCAATATTGAAATATTTTGCGAAGTTTCATTTCAAGAAATGATGTTTTTTGTGAAACACTTCGATTTCAATTGTTTTGCACTAAAACTTGCTATCAAATATTGGTTAATGTAATAAGTATTGATAGATTTTTGTCATTTTTTAGGCGTTTGTATTCAAAATTAATTTGGTTTCAATACATACACTGTATCAAAAAATTGCACGTACAGTACCCTTACTCCAATAAAAACTCTTCTATTTTTTAAACAAAAAAAACTTTTTTCATTCTTTAGGTATTTATAAATTCTATACTATTAAAGCCTTTTAGAGCAAAACAGTATTTTGTTATATTAGCTTTTACTGTCACAGTACAGCAAAAATATACTTAAAACAATTGCACGTGCATCAAAAAATCGCACATACACACAAGATTAACTTATGATCTCATGTAAAAAAGAAAAGTAATGGTACTTAGTTTCGGAATCACACCGCAATGTTCCTGTTGAAGTGAAGAAATGAATCGTAAATTTTAAGGAGGAAAGTAAAAGCTATGCTGAAATATCAAGGATCATTGGCACACCACGTTCGACCATGCAAACTGATATAAAAATGTTAAAAAGCAACAAAAGCTTTGCAATTGCCCAAGGAAGAGGTCGGAAGAAAATTTTAGCTAAGCATTTGGATAAAAAATTTAGAGAATTATTAAGAAGGATCCAAAAACAAGTGCTCCCAAAACAGCTGCTGACCTTAAAAGAAACGACGGAATATCGTTGAATGCCCAAACAGTGCGAAATTTTCTCCATAAAAAGTGTTACAAAGGATGCATTGCTAGAACACAAACGTTCATTTCGAGGAAAAATGTTGCCCGACGCTTTGAGTGTGCCAGAGATAAAAAAGTCAGACTAAATTTGGGAAACTGTTATTTTTGTAGATGAAAGTAAGTATAATCTTTTTGGCTCTGATGGGCGGCGATTTGTTCGGCAGAGAGTCAATTCAGCGTTGGAGTCAAAAAATTTGGGGCCCACTGAGAAACGCGAAGGTGGAAATGTTATGGTTTGGGGAGCGATGGAAGCAAATGGCGTTGGAAATTTGGTATTTGTAGAAAGCACCATGGACAAGCATCAGTTCTTAGAAATAATAAAGCCTAATTTAAGAGCCAGTGCTTCAAAAATTGGAATTAGCGACGAAATTTCACTAACACATGACAATGATCCAAAATATTTATCACATCTAGTAAAAGAGTGGTTACTGTATAACGTGAAATCTGTGCTTCCTCAGCGACTACAATCACCAGTCCTTAATTCCATCGAATATATTTGGGATATTTTCGAAAAAAAAGTGCGGGAACATCATATTATAAGCCGAGCTGACCTCAAGGAGGTTATTTGAGAAAAGTGGGGAAAAAATAACACCTGAAATTACTAGAAAACTAGCTCATTCAATGAACATTTGCTTAAAGGATGTAATTTCAGCGAAAGGACATCACAACACGCTATTAGAAGTAGAAAAAGTAATTAATTTTCTAAATGTATGTGGAAATTTTTGATGTACGTGCAATTTATTGACATGAATTATAGCTTAATTTTAAAAATTTACATTAATATTACAGAATGCTGTTTTGTTTTAGATATTTTCAGTTGTGTAGAACTCATGAAATTAATACAAATGACGAAAATTTTGTTTATTTAAAAAATAAATGAGTTTTAATTTATGATAAGGTGGTGTACGTGCAATTTTTTGATGCAGTGTATTAGCCATTATCGCCATTTTCGCGGCAATGCCATAATCCCATCAAAATAGAACTTCTATGGCTTATCGACAAAAAATTTGGCCAGGCGATTTATACAGTCTTTTTTTAAAGGCAGCTTTAAGACCATCAACGAAGATTCGCAGAGGTCGAAACAAATAATAAGCCGAAGGTGCAAGGTCTGGGTTATACGGTCAATGCATCAAAACTCCAGCCAAAGTTCGGCAATTTTTGCCGCGTCGTTATCATATTGGAAGTCTCGTGTTATCATATTGGAAGACAACATCCTTTTTATTGATCCATTCTGGCCACTTATTTTTGATTGCTTGTTCTAATCTTGTTAATTGTTAACAATAGAGAGCAGAGTCAACAGTTTGACTAAGTTATAGCATCTCATAGAAAATGATTCCCTTCCAATATCATCATATACTTAGCATAAACTTATTTGGCGTCAATCTTGGCTTTGGATTCATTTACGGTGTGACCATGATCTTCTTCAAACAATCTTCAGTAGCGATTCTCTGAAGGAAATTGGTAAATCAAATTTTTCTCCGGTCATTTATGTGACATCCAAGCATCGAGCTTCTTTGTGTACGCAGCGTTTTTTCATTTAGTATGACATCTAACTCCTAATACTTTATATGGCGATCTTCTTCAACCATTTGCATGATTTGATCGACTTTTTCGGTGATAAGTCAACCAGAGCGAAGATTATCTTTCAAATCGAAATTTCCAAGCGGAAAACCATTTGATAAAGCATATCCACCGTTAGCAACACCATTTTTTTCCGATTCTTTCTGAAACTTCATCAATGATCACGCTAATATAACTTTTGATACGATTGACGACACAAAAAAACTGTTTGCATGAAATGTGTTAACTGAAATTTCACCTTACAAATACGCGTCAGTATGATACAATCTGATTAGTGTTGCCCAATAATAGGTGACATCCAACACCATTTAGTGGCAAAAATCTCTCAATACTTCTTAACATTAAGCAGTATTAGAAAATTTTAAACCGGTTAAAAGCATCAACAGAGAATGTAAACAATGTTACATGTCTGTGGTTGAAATTTGTTGCAGATATAAAATGATTTAATATTTTCAAAAATGGTTAAAGCTATTTAAAAATCTGTTCATTTTGTTTAAATCCAGGGACATTAAATTCCAAAATAATTCAAAATGCAAAAAGTTTCAGGTTGGCAAAATTAAGGGTAAAAAAAACAGCGCGTCCCTTCTAGTCATCTGGAACAAAAAAAAAAATCTTAGTTATAATGGATGTCATCATAGACCCTACCTTATGCTGCCTCTTCACTGTGGGCCATCATCGGCCACTGCAATGGTCGCAATGATCGCCACAATTATGGTCACCATCATAAATTCGCCTCCACACACTGGGCCGCTAGATGGCCCAGTCATGATTTTTCGGTTGCGCATGATGGCCCGCTTTGATGTGTACGAAAAACCGCTCCGAAAGTCATCCTCGGCCATGGGCATTTCCATGCTTCGCCACTGTCGGCCACTGCAAGCAATCGCCCGTCTACACAATGGGCCACAGTGAGGAGGCAGCATCAGAGAGAGAATACATTTTTTTCGTAAAATGGCGACTGTTTGAAAAAAAAATAATGTATTCCCTTTTTTCAGTTGCTAATTTTTTTTAAAATAGTAATAAACATAATTTTGAAATAAATCTAATAGGGGCGATAGAAAGATATAGAGAAAGAGTTGGGATCGGTTCATTATAACTTGAGATATCATGTCAACTGTATTGAAAAAAGGAGTCTCGAGATAAACTCGTTTAAGGATTTGAGCAAAGTCTCAAGCAGTTTAAGGCATATAACGGTACGCCATAGTTACATTTTGTCAATAGGCGATTCCTGGTCCATACATTGGCCCTCTGTAACTTCTAAATGTGAATTTTCCGAAGTTCCTTCTGCTAAACGCGCAGTCATAGCTTCCTTAAAAGCAGCGGAAGCTCAGAGCGATCCTTCTGACTTTCGTTCGCCATCAGACGAACCTATAATCTTCTGGACCAATATTTATTCGCATGACAAACATGATTTTTAGAATTGGTTAAAAGCTTTCATTACAAATGCAAACAGCTATACAAGTTGCTATGTCAATAGTTTTGGTGCAAGGTACAGATTAATAAATTCAACGATTCATTATTGTTTGGAGTTTCTGAGTCCAAACATCGGAGTAATAAGCTTTCTAAAGACAAACTTTCACATATTGGATTGATAACTTTTAACATTTTGTCACTAAGACCGGGATTTTCGTGGAAATAGTCTTCTATTGTATCCTTAGCTCCTGCTTTTTGCCATTTAGTTTTTTTTTACCATTTACTTTTGAAGTCAAAATTCGAAAAAAAAGAATGCGAAATCTGAAGCAGTTCGCAAAAGCTCATGAAAAGTATGTCGGAAAAAGAGTGAAACTATTCTGGGAAACAACAGCGATTTTACAGTGGTCTAGGTGACAGAGAAATAGTATTTTTCAATAACTTTCATGCATTAAAAGAACGGAATAAAAGTATCTTATTGATAAAAAAACAAATCAAAGATACACTCTTATTGAACAGAATCTATGCCTCGTATGACTCTTTCTTAGCACTGAATAAATTGCGCTGAGGAACCTAACGTGGCCGCGATACATTCCAGATATATTCGTACCTTCGGAAAATATGACAGACGGAGCACAGCAAAACAAAACATGACAACAACTCTATACCAATAACTTATAGTCTTCGAAGTACCACCAAGTCAGGAATGGATGGCAAATCTTCTCGTTAACCCTGTGTTAACAATTGCATGATTTTACGTAAAAGTAAAATAATCCGACGACAACGCTCGTACGAGTGTAGGTGTTGAAACTGGTAGAGAGCTTCATTACAAATTTACAATCAATAGGAATACGAGTCTGAAGTGGTTAGTTCCACTACTCACTTTACCCCTAATGCATTCAGGTACCAATTTAGAGCTATGTGAACTCGAAGCTTGGTGTGCGGACCCTCGTTCGAACCTGGATTCGAACCAGGGACCTCACATACATTACACCATTCTACGTAAACGTGCCTTAAAATTTTTGCGGAATATTTCGCTCGTGAAGATTAAATGAGCTCGAATCGTATGCTTATCCTGGAACTCACCTGTGGAAAGACAAGTCAACCACGTTGGGCTCCACGAGTTGTTTACTCAATTTAAAAATTTTTTTTTTTTGCTATTTTAGTGTGAGCCAATATTTTTCTAGCTTGCAAAAAGTATTTTAACGTAAAAACCAATTTTTTCTTTAGAAGCTAGATATGGTTTAATTTCTTGACAGACATCGATATTTCAAGCATAATCTGCTCTCTTATTCAATTTCTATCGGAGAAGAGGTTAGATTACCCTCGATATATCGATATCTACCAAGAAATTAAAATATATCTAGCTTCTAAAGGAAACATTTGTATTTAAATTAAAATAATTTGTAAGGGCTAAATTTTTAAAGCACGAAAACCAAATCTGGCTGTAAATGGCAACCATTAATCAAAATCACTACGAAAACTGAGCACAATTATTCACGTTTGTATATCACTCCGACTGGAATCACGATCGACAGAGCGTACATTTGACACCGGTATAGGCAGAAGAGTGGGATGGATCGCTCCTCTAAGTTTTTTTACTCTCCTGTGTAGTTTAAAACTCAGATTGATTTCGATCGATCATTACGCTTAGTACGCTGCTGTAACGGAATTACCTTTTTCAAATCTATGGGAAGCGTTCGGGCATGGTAATTTTTTTCCGGTTCCATAAAGCAATTAGTACATAGCTCGTGCTGCAATTTGTTTGAAGGCAAAGTTTGAAGAATACTCTTGCAAGAATTTAACTGAACTGTTTGTGGTTCCGGTTGTTAAGTAGTCTTACAGCTGATTAATTTGACGCTGTTTGTATGAAAATAAATAAAACGGAAATATGAAAAAAGACTTAACTTTTGGTTCTTCTTCTTGTTTTATAAATTTATACTTGAAATCCGTTCCATTACTGTTCTGGTTGTCGGGAAATTTTCTCGCATCATAGGAGTAAGTTTTTACGTAAAAAGTTTTTCCGCGAAAAGTTAGGGAATAGACCTGTTATTTCTGCATTTCTGCATATTTCTGCAAGCTTCAACTGCATCGGCCAGCTACTGTTCAATAACTGCCAGACGGCCCTTTTTAGTCCATACGCTTATCATAACTCGATCTCGATCAATAAAATGCAACATGCCCTTATATGGTATTGTCGAAAAATCAATTGATGCAGTGGTGAGCAAACTTTAGTTAGTAAAGTATTCATAAAGTTGAACATAAAAATCGTTCCAGACTGATGACTTTGCGAACAAAGATATGTTCGAAATGATGTTGCCTACATAAATCAAGTTAATAATTGCATATATAGATATAACAAGCCTGAACTATATGTACTAAATGACCTCAAAAGGTAAAATACGTACAGCGGACACTAATTTTGTTGATAAAAGAATGAACATTGAAATGTTGTAAAGGTGAATAATATCTAAGTAAGGGGAGAAATGAACAAAAACAACTGTTTATGAGTTGCTACGTGAGCAAATTAACGATATTGTAAGCGGGACAGTGACGTATGCTGAAGGAGGATATATAATGCCACTTCAGGCGGACGTAAAAATAGAAACCCTTGTTCTTCCATCCGGACGGAAAATCATAATCAAATGGTACAATGTCCAGTAAGCAAGCTCCTCGCTGCTAGTGGGCGAGCTTTGTTTTAATGAAAAAATATCGTTCGTCTGAAAAATTTGCTTGTTTTTTTTTTCTACCGCTGACTTATGCTGATGTAATCAGCTTGCAGTAGAGCTCCGCGTCTTCGGCGCTTAGAATTTTTTAGTGAATTTTTTAGTGAATGTATTGACCCAACTTGCTGACTTTCCCGAAGGCATGTACGAGTAAGTGACGATGAACAGTTGAAATCAAATCCAAGCTTCTCCGCTAGTACTTCAATAATTATAATAAGGTTTTGTTTTAGATAGGATTGCAGGACGTCCTTGTTAACCTCTACAGATTTTGCAGGCTCTAGTTCGCAGTTTCGAATTTCTGGAACTATGTATTTTTGGCACTGAATTGCGCTTACTGTGTTTTGTCCATATACAACATTTATATTTCATTCACTTTCAGCTGTATTGTTCACTTTATGAATTTCGTAGGGCAAACAATCCTAAATGTATTCTTATATCACTCTCATTAAAAAGTGCTACTACACGCACTTTTAAATTTGCAATAATAACAAAGTGAATTTATTGTCTGTTTTTTATAGAAAATGATGCAGGTAGTTTATCTTTTCCTTTCCATCTCTAAGTTCATCAATTTGGGGGAAGAACGCTTTATTTATTAGATAACTCAAAATGATTCCACTTTGAATGTTTCGAATTTTGACTTTTGATAAAAACAACTTCATACAATATGCATAACTGCAATGCGGTTCAATGATCTATCTAAATTGAAAGGAGAGAAAATAATATATGGAATAAGCTGGAAGGCCATAACTTCCGTAAAATGAGATATGAGATATTCACAGACAAACCAATCGTTTTTCTTCGTGTACGTCCTCGATATTCATTTATAATAGCTGAGTTACATAAAAGAGCTTTTGTTTCGAATTGCTATTGATATGAATTTATTGAGCAGTGGCATTATATGATGTGTTATGAAAGAACAACTACAGCTTTTGCTGACACTAGACAAACAGGTCCGTTGGGAATTTCCCGAATAAAATACATACGCATACAAAACTACTAATCTGAAACAGTTTTTACATTGGTACATAATCCGACATTCACTAATCCGTAGAAGAAATCAAAAGCGTTCGCCTAAACATCCATCTGAAGAGATCCTGCCTACGTTAGAACTGTCGATGGTCGTTTCAAAGAAAAAAATGTGTAGAGCAGCAGGATGATTATCGAAAAAAATCATAAATAAACTGAACATAGCATAGCATTGATGTGATCCTGCTCGTGACACTTTTCTCATTAAGAAAGTGACAGACGTGCACAATTTCAGTGTATCAGTAATTGAAAAACTAGAAATTAACTTTCGACCTAGTTGGACGACGCTTGACACAATGCTTTAGACGAAAGGTCACATCAAAGGTTGGGTTTTTGATTCATTCTAGAGAACCATTGAAAATAGAATCTTGAGATAATTTAGTCTTTAGTATTGGGAAAAAATTGATTTGGCTTCAATTTTGAAGCCATTGTAAAGCACAAGCAGAGAAAAGATATGAGTATCACATTGTGATAAAATGCTTGGGTCTATCGACGTTTTAAAGTAGCTTATTGTAAAAATCATGAAAATGAGTCCCAACAAATCAAACTTGTTAAAAACTTTTTTCCTTATTTATTAAATGTGCGGTGTCTATGTGAACTCTTACTCTAACATTCAATCTATATTAGCATGATAATAAATTTAAATTGCCTGCACACTACTTTTATCATAGCAACTGATGCATAACTTATGTACGCACAAAAATCACCAAATCTATTATCACTCTTCTTCTTTCAAAAAAAAAACTTTCAATAATACTTGAAAATACACGCAATTTGAATGCATCAATAAATTAATTCAAATTCACCAGAATACAATTTTTCTACAAGTCATAGAAAATAGTAAAAACAAACTAGTCAGCAAACAAAAATAAATAATGACATTTTGCAACAACGAATAATAAATGAATATGTATTAAATAAATTTCTCTTCTCTGTTTTTTTCTTTTTCTTTGCAATCAAACAAATCGAATCAAATGGCAACAAACATTAAAAGTTGTCAACCTTTCAGGTTTAAAGAGCAAGAGCCGTCGGTCCTGATTGACAGATCGTACGTATTTTTTCGGAATTCTTTTATTATTATTTGTTAAATCTGCTTTTCGTTAATTTATGAAACAGAAATTTAGCCTTTAATACTAATGCAATTCACAAAACTAGTTGGCTTTTATTTGAAATTGAAACTGCTTTTAGAGTGATAATGCTGCAATAGTTATAAGATAAAAAAAAAACTATTCTAGAATTGGTGAATGGATTTTTAGTTGTAGGTGCTGCAAACGTTTGGAAAATATTTTTGGTTGTTTGAGTTAGAATCCACGTAATTTCATTTTGTTTCAAAGTTCAATTCTATTGAAATATAAGAAACAATACTCGAAGAGAATATTTCACAATCAAACGACCAAAAATAGTTCATGCTTACAAAATTTAATCCAAAAAAAAAGTTGGGCTGGTGGTTTTTATATGCTAAAATAGTTAAAATTATTGTGTTATGTTATAATATTAGAGGTGCAATGAAGTCCTAAGTATTTTCGTGTTAAAATCTTGCTGTATTCATTCAAAATGGTGAAATATATTCGAAGTTACTCGTAAATATTATTGTCTCATATTTAAGTTTGCCTTGTTTTTCATTGTCCCTAGTGAATTATTTGAGATCATGAAACTATTAACTCGTTCAGTTCTTTAACTAATTCTTTTAAAAAAGTCTGCCTTTCTGTTATTTTATAGGTGATTCGACCAATATTCTAACTTTTAATATTAGCTAAGAATCTGACAAAAACAATAGGCACTTTTTTTTGCAACTCTATATAGTTCTGGCTAGTGAGTTTTGAAAGCAACAGCAACTTGCTGCGCTAGCTTAAGTTCCTGATTTCACAGTAATTTTTCTGCAAGCTAATGTTATTAAAACCTTCTCATGATGTGTAATGCCAATTTAGCAGGCAGTTTTCTAACGTTGTGATGAAAATGATTAAAATTTTATGTTCAAATTTCATCCAACTGTTAGTCTGTGAGTGTTTATTGGTTAGTGAAATCGCCACAAGCTATTTCCCCGCAATTTACCACTCTATTATGAACCCTTAAAGCTTTAACTCAAACGGTTTTGCCCCCTAAAAATCTGCCTGAGTTTTTATTTTCAACGCTACTAATTAGCCAGAACTTCAAAGAATTTTTAAAAAAACGTGCCTAATAGGTACCTTGTATTCCCTTATAATGTACAACGGTACTGATGACATATGTCATATTTAATCACGATGTAAATTGAATTAAGACTACTTAAAATAACGTTCGCAAGAAGACAAAAAATCGAAGCATTATTTGTATTGCTGATTCATTGAATTCTTGATTAATTTTCTTGGTTGATTGGATTTCATTGATTCATGTTTTTTTTCCACTATCAGCGAAATTATCCTGTTCAGTCTTTTGAGCGTATGAAAAAAGTTCAATTCTAAGAATATATATGTTGTTTTTCGTATTATTTTAAAATTTTTGAAAATGATTTAAGTTTAAACGCCATTTTTCACATGATGTTGGTAGGAAAGTGAGTTTTTATAAAATTATTCCAGCAGCTTATTCAAAATCCTCTCCGCATCATCATGTAACATTTTCCCTGAAAAATAATTTCATCTCATTTTATGAACAATGGCGTACTCACTTTTCGAATTGGAGTAGATGTAAGGTGGATATTTAATATATTTTATAGATACAATGCGTCATAATGCCAATCGCTTTAAGTTCGAAGATACTGATGAATCTATAAGATCAAAACCATTTCCCTTTGATAGTTCAACACTGCTTAGAAATCAAAATTTTATTTTGCACAATCTCGATAGGGCTAAAACTGCGAATATTCCTTACTCGTGGTAGCAAAGTGATCTCTAAATTTATCTTGTATTCTGCTATCTATAAAAATCTAAGCCCCAGCCCCTAAGAGAGCTTAAAAAATATTTAACTTTAAAACAAGAACCTCAGTGATGCAGATCTGAATCATCTCAAGAAACAGCAGCTGAAATATCACTGAGTAGGTCCACCAGTATTGACCAGGAGAAATAACTTCGCAGTGTTCATGGACTTTTAAAGAATCAATCAAGACCCAAATCCTTCGAATGTTATTATCTGCCAAATTGATGCTACATTTATAGATTTCTCTTAAGCATTTGACTTTATTAATCTGAAGCTACTGCTACTTGAATTAAATCGCGACGACATCTGTGAGCCTTTACTCTCTGGGATATCTTCGTTCTTAATAAAGCGCACCTGTTTTGCTTGCCTCTCTGGCGTGTCGTCCTCACCGTTTTCCCGCTTTTCTTGTGTACCCCAAGGATGTATACTAAGACCTTTCTTATTTAACATCTTCTCTATGTTTTGTCGTCATCTTGTCTATTCTACGCAGATAGCTTACAAATATGGTTTTTGAACTACCATTTCCACGTGCAGATACTTACTTTCATTCTCCTATTTTACGCCTTTTACGCATCCAAAACATCTCAAACCCAGTCCGCTTTTACACTCTATAGCCACCTTTAAAAGTATTGTTCGCAAAACAATATTTGCTGCTTATTAAGTAACATCTCTTCTAATCTGTCCTTTGTGACTTTAGATGGTATATTTTTAGTTTCTATTTCTGTTTTAAAGTCATCTTATTAAGTCATCTTAATTACAGGCAAATAACCCAATTATATTTGCCTGTAAATAGGTTTAAATAAATATATAAATATATAAGTGAATAAAATTTTCCATGAGGTAAATGTGCTCATTTATCGCAATTCTAGTAACATAAAAGTACCAAAATAAAAAAAAGTACCAAAAACCTATAAATTTCCATATTCTAGCACCCATTCTAAGCGTGCCTACTTTATTATTCTTGCTACAAAAAGTTTTCAGCCGATTCAACCGTTTCGTTGATTCTTCACTAAACTATGCCTGTAGTTAGTTTCGCCTGGCTC
Organism: Nemotelus nigrinus; assembly: GCA_947369275.1. Classification (NCBI taxonomy): domain Eukaryota; kingdom Metazoa; phylum Arthropoda; class Insecta; order Diptera; family Stratiomyidae; genus Nemotelus; species Nemotelus nigrinus. The sequence goes on from OX376374.1 coordinate 45,992,914, forward strand.
CGGAGGCTGATTTGATCTCGTAAGAAAAACTGATTCAAAGAAAATTTTCGAATTGGATGTAAGTTATGTCAACGCAGCACTGATGCATTAACACTTCTAGTGCCACGTTATTCCTATTTGAATGACAGGTACTGAAGTGCAAAGCATTGTCCTTTATTTTTGTACGAAAATTAAGTTTCTGTGCTTGAAAAAGGAAAACTATATTCAGCAGCGCTTTTGAAGGAAATATGCTTAATTGTTGTTTGGTTAAAGTTAATATACAATAGTTGAAGTCAAAAACTGGGCTTATCATATTTCAAGTAAAGCAATTTCGCACTTTAAGCAATTTTTATTCTAGCCATTATTTGTTACATGCCTTAGTACGCGTCTGAAACTCTCCAGTGAAATATAAAAACCAATAAACACTTATAACTTCTTGTATTTTCCAACAAGTTAAAATAGAAAATGTTGCTTCTTTCTACGTTATTGTCTTCTAACTTCCAAATAAGTTATAAAACATTTTAGCTTCAAAATTCAGCACAAACAGTACTATCGTTTCATCGAAATTTTCTAAACAAATTTGAAGTTGGCTACTTTTCACATTCGATTCTTTGGGCAAAGTTTTCCGTCTACAACGCAACGGACCAAACAGTAAAGATAGAAAATTATAATTTGTTATTCGGTGCTCTAACACCTGAGGCCTTAAATCTAGGGCAGCCTGCTACATATTCACATGTGTAGTTGAACCGATTTGGGTGTATGGAGCGATCGTGTGATGGAAGGCAGCAGAGAGATAAACCAACATCAAGGAGCTAAGAAGACTGCAAAGATTAGTTTTCATATATATAACGGGCGTTTTAAGAACCATCCCAACGGATGGGCTGGAAATGATTCTGGGACCTAGGCCCCTGGATCGATTCATCTTTAGAAGTGAAAACTTAACCCCTCCAAATTTAAGTGCTCCTTCTTTGCTCAAATGAAAATGCTTCAGAAACTTCACGTTCGGAGTGGTGAAGCGATCTAGCAAATCTATGAAAATATATCTCTAAGTCTATAGAAAATTTCTACGGCCACTGATATTACCGTATAATAGCACACATATAGTTGCAATATTTAACTTTTAAATCTTCGCCCATTAAAAATACACAATTAATCTTGTTATTGTAGCGACAGAATAATTGTATTTAAACTTCGCCTACCAATAAATAATCAATGTAAAAAAAATATATAGACAGAAAAATAGTATCATGGGTACCTACCGGTGGGATTCGAACCCATAGGTAGATGCTGGACTTTTTTCGGGTTGATGCCTTAACAAGCAACGTTACATACCCTTTTGCCCAAACGAATCCAAAAGCAGCATTATATTTTCCTATTTCTATTCCAAATATTCATGTTCCATTCTTCCACACACATTTCACCACAGAACTATCAACTGCACTGTGCGGAAATTACCAATTGAGTGGATAGATATTTTTCCAATTGAGTGGATAGATATTTTTCTCTATCAACTAAAGTTACAAAAACGGTACATCGACCACAATCGGAACTAATTGACTGAGTTGAGGTGATTGTTCCTTCGTCTTGACTTTGACAAAACGGACCCAACGGGATGATTGCGAACCGAATTTTAACGATTTTTGTAACTGTTAAAAACATAGTGGTGAATATGATCGCTTGTGGTGAACTTGAATACGCATGGTTAAATTTTTTTTTTGGATGAGGTGACCGTGCTTTATTCTGTTGGATAAAAGTAATTTAGTGAGTGAAACTCTTAAGGTTTCGATTTTAACAATGGTATTGAAATGTAAACTATAAACTGTCGTTTGGAGTTGAGCATTTAGACGTGCGGTAATTCAACCGGACGATTTCGTTCTCTGCGGTAGTGTTAAGTGTGATTCGGCCATGAAATGAAATTGAAATTTCTAATGAGATATTCATAAATAAAAGAATGGATCAACGAACATAAACTCGTTTTCCTGTTAAATTCGTGGTTGATTCCAAAATTAGTTTGCTTAGCTTTTGATTGAAGCTAGTGAGCTCAGGTTTATATTTAGACAAAGTCACAGATCATAGAAAATCTGGAAATTTACCAATTCAATTTTTTTACTTGGTATTTTGCTTCTGTTTGAGGTCATCACTATCATTTGTATTTAATCAGCCCCTAACACTATATTATTTGACTCTTCATTAGACTATATATTCGCTTGCGTATCAAGTAATTTTAAATCTCATTCAATTTTCCAAATATTTTGTGCTTATAAGTAATTTATGGAACTCCTAAGAACAAGAATGTTAGGTATGAAACAGAGTTTTCTGTCATTTTACCGCTGAGAATATTCTGAATTTTGAATGCTGCTGTATATTTTCATTCATCCAATCAACCAAAATCATTCATCTCTCTGTCGGCTTGAGATCATCGAGTGCAAGAGTTGTTATTGAAAGCCATTCTATCCTATGTAAATATCTTTCGAAAAATATTATTTATTTTTCAAGATGAAATTTATTTTGATTTTATTCTACTACGATTTACGTTTTCTTTTCTCTTATTTTGAAATGTAATATCATCTTAAGAGCCTTTGCAAATGCATAAAGAAATAGCTCCAAGCTTGTAGGGTTGTCATTTCAATACAGGATACCGTACAGAGTGTCCTGTTTGTGTGTATTCCTCTTCTTTCTGCTTCACTGGCATTCAGCTTGATTTCTTTCACCGCTAATTCTAATTGCAATAAAACATCAGCGGAGCAAAGCAAAATAAAAGTAGCAGACAAAAAGAATTGAAGTAAATAAATATTCGATGTTAGTACGATTTCCCCCTCAGCTCTGACTTCCGATAGTTTTGTTGGTAAAACAATGAAAAAAGGAATGAAAATAACCCAATCGACAAAACAACGAGGTCTACTGAAATTTTGATAGGTGATATGATAATAATATTCCAAAGGAAGAGATTCTTCTTTCGAAAAAAAGCAAGCGCCTTGAATATTTTTATAAATACAAATTATTATAAATTGTTTGTATTACCTATATTGAGCGTTTGGAGTGAATAAAGTGGATTGTCTAAAGGCCCCCATTCACGAACAGTCCAAATAGCCTGAGTCCATTTGGCTTGAGTCCGTTTGGTTTAAGTCCAATTTAACTCGCCATTCACGACAGAGCCTCAATCCAGTCAGCCCATTCCATTTTCTGTCATTAATTTAGAAAAAAATAAATATAAACTTGAAGAAAATATTATTTTTAATCAATCAATGGATTCGAAGCATATGGAGAAGTTTTTTGCAATTGCAACTTGCATCTACATAAAAAAACGAAAACCAAAAAGGAAGTGGCAAGAAACAAATGAGTCACGTAAATTTCGTAAAATAACTCACACCTAAGCCTTTTGATTGGCAAAGTTATTTGAAAATGGATAATACGACATATAACACGTTGCTACAGTTGGTCAAGTCATTTATCAAACGAAAGGATACAAATATGAGGCAAACTATCACTCCTCGCGAAAAATTGGCCGCTACTTTGCGGTACTTAGCAAGCGGTTGCAGATATGTAGAGCTCAAATTTTCTACGGTAATTTCATCAAAAAAAAAAAAAAAACAACTTCCAAAACCAAATTGTGGCCACCACTATCCATTATGCTGACTTTTTCGATTAAATAAAATACTCACAAAAACATTCAATGAGCTTATCACAGATCAGCGTGTGAAGCAAGACTGTCACGTTGTTTGGACTGAGGATTAAACACACACGACTAGTCCATTTTATGGATTATCCAAACTCGGCCTACTATTTCCTCATACACGGTCGAGCCAAAAAATGGCCCGATGGCCTGAGTCCTGGACTTTGGATTGATTGGAAATCCAATTTGGTTCCTTGAGTCCATGAGTCCTTCCGAGTTTTCCCACACACGGTGAGATTTTGGCTAGGCCTCGGGCCATTTGGACTGATTGATTGCTCGTGAATGGGGGGGCCTTAAGGCTTCAACTTTACTATATCTGATTTTGATGTTTTCTTGAAAATTCTTATAGGCACATGTGACGGCTGGATTTATAACAATCTATTTTCTCGCTTCCGATCTCTGACCTCTTCTTTCGGCAAGGAAATTCAAAACATGTTCCCCTTATTACTGGAATGAATTCCCATTGAAAAGGGAAGGTATCGAGAAAATCTATCATTTGATTAAAAACGCAGGTGTCTGACAAACTGATTAGAATGAAAAATATATGTTTAAGAAGCTAGAGCAATAACAGGCTTGGCGTTTCAATCAAAACTAACGTCAAATCAAAAGGTTAACAGATAATTCAATGAGCAAAATGTAAGTTATCCCTCTTCTATAGTTACTATATAGTACTATAACTTTGGTTGATGGATCCATTTTCTCGACCCTGCTGAAAACTCATTCAAAATACTTTGCAAAAACATGAACAATTTTATGACTGAAATTAATACTTTTTACTGTCAGCAATTATCATCCTTTTACGCTATTCTCTTGGATAAATTATAGTGTTTAATCATCAGGCGATCGATAGAAACAAGTCTTAAATATTTTCGCTAGGATTCATAAAAAAATTGTCCCTAAAATAATTTATGAAAATGCAACCTACTTTCAAAACTACATTTCCTTTTATACATGCCACTTATTTTAAAAAGCTTCGCATTAAGCTTTCTAGATGCACTTAGTTATCTCCAATGCAGTGTATATTTACTCAGTAAAGAATTTTTCATATGATCTCAAATGCCCGTTTATAGTCGACATTCGTACGTCTTGATCCTTCGTTAATATGCAGCAATGTATAATATTTTCAGTTCCTCTACATTTTCCAGCAAAACCAGGCAGTGCATTATGCATAATGTTTAAAAAACGAAAGCCTGAGTTTAATTTTGTAAGCACATTACGCCCAGCAACGTATCTCACTTCGGTTTCATTTTATCTTGCTTTTTACTCCAGTATTTAGGTCGTTTTCCATCCTTTCATATTCCCGTTTAGCTCTATGCACTTTCTTCCTGTGAATACTTTAAGAAAATGCAAATTTTTCTATTTTTTATATACTGTTTTCTCATCTCTCGACTGGATGTCTTATATTGTGTGCTGTTGCATCCTTCAGATGCTACTTTTCTTTTTTCCTTTAGAACTGCCCAAGCAAGCACATAGTCTAACGTTAAGTATGGTCAAACTTTCGCAAAAAAAAAGTTCTTAGGCTTTCGCATATATCGAACAAGTTTCACGACCAAGCCTGAAGACTATACAGGCTACACCATCTGGCTTGCAGTCATCGCTTTTAGCATAAGTACAATATATAGCAGAAATTGCGAAGACGACATCGTAATAGTTTATTTTGTAGTGTGTGCGCTTCTGTGTATTTTCTTTTAGAATAGCGTGCTTTATTAAACTAAAAAAAAAAGTGTTGAACAAATGCTTCATCTCGTCCTCTATTGCTGACGAAGCAATATGATTTGTTCATTTTCTTTTGTCGTTATCACAAAAAGCTAATGCGCTTTCTAATCTTGTTCTTTTTTCTCTTTTTCTACTCTACTCTTCTTAATTATAGCCATGGAGAAGACCTCATCGTTACACCATTCGCCCAGATTCTTGCCAGTTTACGTTCAGTGCGAAACAATATAATTAGTTTGACAAATGTCCAGGCAACAAACAAGTAAGTAATTATTAGTAATTTTAAGAAATCATTTATGAAAATTCATTTCATTATTTGATGGTGGAAAACTTGTCATTTAAATAGTTTTTATGGGAACATATTCTAAATGAAAAATTGAAATGGTGCAGAAATGTGGATGAAAAATTGATCTAGATTAGTTAATGTTATAGTAATTGTTATGTATGGTCAAGGTGTTTTCCATAACCTGGCTTGGTTAGCTTAAATTTACAACTACATCTTTCTCACTTGTGTTGATAATATATTTAAATATAAAAAATGGAATAAAAATGGAATTAAAAGCAGCGTAAAAACGTAGCAAAGCCTCTGAAATTTCGAAAAGCAATTTCAATAACCGTTATAAAAATAGACTATATTACAAAATAAAGTAAGTATCTAATAGAGTAGTATATTTAAACATATTTATATATTTTTAAATATTTTAATTTTTCTTCTAGTATGAAAAGGTAAAAAATTGCAGTAAAATCTCAGTGGTATCAAAACGCTACCATCTATTTGTCTCTCACTTAGTTCATAGTAAAACTTGATATGGATGAATTTGCTGACACTGTATTAAATAAAAACAACGTTAGTGAAATATGTTTGTAACAATTTACAAACTTAGGGGGACCCTACACGATCAATATGGATCGTGATATTTGGATCGCGATAGTCAAGTAAATATTGATGGAATAACACAAATGTCTACACGTTCAATCGGATCACACGTCAGTACGCCTGATAATCTCGTTTGGTGTAGACGTTTGCGAATTAATGTTTGCAAAATGAGTAATATAAACAAAACAAAAGCATGCGTGGCAATAATATTAGCTATGGGTTTAAAAAAGAAGGTAAAGCAAAAGCAATGGATAAAAGAGTGGCTTCAAAATCGTTAAAAATATTCTAATTTAAATTGGTTGGACGAGATACGCCTACATAGAGAAAGTGAAGACTTCGAGAACTACTTTAGAATGTCTGAGGAATGTTTCGATCATTTACTGGAAATTCTCCATGTATCTCGAACCAAGACACAACAATAAGAAACTGTATATCAGCTAAAGAAAAACTAGCTTTGATAATACAGTATCTGGCATCTGGAAGATCTTTCCGAAATCCTCGATTTTCGACTATAAAGTCCCCACAGTCGATTAGCCAGGCTATATTGGATACCTGTACTGCAATAATACATGCGCTAGGAACTTATACTTTATTTAGTATTTTTACACATATTTTAATTGAATTCAAATGGTTTTTATGAAATTGCGGAGTTTTCTTACAAATAATTATCTAAGAAGGAAAACCGGTAATAGGCAAAGAGTCCAAGCAACAATCAATATGTGACCTGTTGGGAATCGATGATGATATTGTGGCGCTTAAAACATCTTCCTCCATAGCCAATTAACTGAATACTGACGAAAATTTATTCACCGGTTGACTACACGTTCAATATTTATCGCAATCCAACTATATTGATTGATGGATTTCAAAATATCCGGATATTTTCGCGATTCGTATCGTGATCCATCAATACAGCACCCTACACGGTCAATACTTTGTATCGCGATCCAAATATCACGATCCATATTGATCGTGTAGGGTCCCTCTTACGATGAAAGTATATCTTCGCTTTTTCCCAAATTCATAAAAAAATTCAAAGCTGTGAAACTCCAACTTGCTAAGAATTTTGTTGGTGAAGCTGGTAGAGACATCAATGAATGCACAATAACGAGCGAATAATTTAACGACCCACTTTAATTGCAAAGCTCAGTGATCGAGTTGATCGCTGATGGTTGAGTTCGTCTTACGGCTTGCAATCTCGAGATTTCGGGATCTCAAAACCTCGACAGTGGACAGTTTCAGGATTCCAAGGGTGCGTGATTAGTAATCATAGTTTTATCGAAAAAGAAGACGGACGCTCTCTCACTCACCACTCCTTCCACCCTATTAGATCAACTGGACACATAGAGAAACTAAAAACTAGCCTGGTACACATTTATAGAGCGAGCTTGCGACTCAACTATATGCTCGAATTAGTTTTGGGTTGTGACAAAAAAAATCTATATCAGTTACAATCTGATACTGTTACTTTTTTGTTACTGATACTTTTGGTCACTGATACTTTTGATCACTAATACTTTTGGTCGCTGATACTTTTTGTGACTTTTTATCATGCATATAACCTCACGCTCAAATGGATCCAGCCATTGGAATTGTAAGCCTGAACTCAGTACGCTTACCATACCAACAAATTGACTGTGACAAGAATTTTATGCATTAAGTATAAGTTGATACTTCTACTTTTACCACTGATATTCTTGAGCCGACAATGGCATGGCGAGTAGAGTAGCATTCATGCAGCCGCGCGGCAAACATCCAAATCGTACGCCTGTACGCTTTACGGGTCGGGTACTATACCAACTAGCACGTTTTCGCATTCGATCTCAAAATGCATGGAATACTAATTGCACGTATATGAGACTTAAAAACATTGTAGTCTGTGACTGGCTTTAATTTGACTAGTCGTGAATAAATGTACCTCTTATTGGAGTGATCTGGTGGTGATTTATCAGTCACACATAAGATGGTTCAAATAATAGAAAAGGCATAGGATGGTAAGGAAATCGCATTATCCGCCTTTACGTACGTAGACGGAGCCTTTGACAATACAAAACACGACTCACTGCATCAGGAATCCCTTTAAGAGGCAGTGAAATGGGCGAGGTACATTGTCGTAGCTTCGTAGCTGAAAGAAGCAAAGCTAACGGCCAACATTAAGAGGAGATGTTCGCAGGGAGAGTTATTATCCCCTGTTATGATCTTCACTGGTTGATGGCCTTCATGAGATTCTCAAATGAGGGGGCTTAACCGCTCTTGGATACGCGCATGGCATACTTTAAAATTCAGAATGCAAAAGGCCGAAAATAATTTTTGAGAACTAGTTCCAAAGCAGAGCTTCTGGGTATACAAACAAATGGTGAGACCTATCAGCGGATATGGATCAGCTGTGGTGAAAAAAAAACACAAAAAAACTGCTTTTAAAAGGCTCAACAAACTTTAAAAGATGGCCTGCTTGCTAATTACATGAGAAATAAGCTTCGCCTCAAGGACAGGTGTGGAGAGCCGTCTAAAGCTTAAACCGCTACATCTCAAGAAAACAGGCTGTAAGCCAGCCCCTGGACACGGACGGTATAACTTTCCACCACTAGCCCCTTCAATCCTCTCGCGCACAAAGCATGCTAAAGCTGCCTTTACGCCATTTCGACCTCATTGTCAAATTGGAGGGGAACTGCTTGGATTTGACTCGATTTGACAATGAGTAGCTAAAAAATTACTACCATCCCCTTCAATGTAAATCTTATGGGCATGTCCACTCCATTTCTACTATCTCACTGCTGTAAGCTTACAATAGGTATACAGGTACAAACCAGGACCTTAGTAGACCTTCAAGTCTTGATTTTTTTTTGAAAATCAGTAATAAAGAAAATGAATGTTAAAATTTTTGAAAACTATCCCAAAAAAGTATGCACGCTTTTAAAGCTCATGATTCATTTTATATTAGAGGCCTACTCTTGGGATTCGGTCAAAGATCAAAAAAGGATGAAAGCGTGCAATAGTAAAGGAGTTAGTAAAAGTGTCGAGGACCTAGCAAAAGCGAATTTCTGAAATTGAGATTGTCATATAAGAGTCAAAACTTGCAATGAATTAGAGGAACGGGCTGGTTAGGTGGAGCAATACCAATATCATCCTACTTTACCTACAACCCGACCAATCCTACCACCCTACCAATTCCACAGTCAACTTTGGCTGAAAGTAAAGCTTTTTTAAACTTAACAAACCTGAAGTTTTGACAAGTACAAAGTACGCCTTAAGGGCGTTTTTGGACATTGACGGTACTTTGAGTAATGTGGGTAGTCAGTCATTATGAAAAGCCTTCCACCCACCAACACCCTCCATGCCATCAGCATGCTTGTGCAAAGTCACGTATCAGTGAAATAGATGGGAGCGCGAATCATAAGAATACACAGCCCAAGAAGAAGTTCTATCTGCTCTCTCAAACACTCTGATTACAAACAGAATTTTAAAAAATTTCAAGACCATGATACTCATGGCTGTGACCTATGTACATATGTATGTCGGATAGGTTCCCGCACATCCTTGGCACACTAAGTATGCTCTGAGACTAGCTAATGAATGAGGGGAAACCATAAACCTTGGCATCAACTCCCAGCTTTCCCTAGTCCGCCTAAGCGAAATACACTTCTGTCCAACCCCGACGGATCCGTGAATGCCGTTTTGCTAGCTCTCTGTAGCTCAGATGGCTCAAGAAAACATGATGCGGATATGCTCCAAGAGAATGAGGGACGCTACTCAGATTCACCCGCCATCAAGGAATCAATCAGTAGCAGTAATATAAAAATAACAAGGAAAAGGTGCCTTTGTCCGTAAAGACCCGAAAATAACTCTCAGGCATCGGTTGGCTAACCAGACCCAGCCGAGACTTGGCAAAGCACGTAGCTAGCACAAAGGGTACCTAAAAACAAATATAAAGGAAACTTAAATTAGGGAAGAATTACCTCCATCTAAGAGGCGGCAGCCCGGAGGCAAACAGCTTCAAGCTCCTGATGGTGTTGGAGCCCTTTTTCAATGCCACTGGAGACAAATGCTATCGGATGGATACTCAATGCCATTGAATCGTATTTTCAGTACATAGAGGTGATTCAATCGTTAAAAAATCGTATTTTCAGTACGTGTAGATGATCCAATCATTTAAAAATTCCCAACAATATGCTTAAATGATTGAGAATGATTCGCTTGAGAATGCTCAACAATTTGAAAATATCATGCGTAAGCTTGTTTAGGTTTTTGTGAATCCGATATACAGTACGTATTGAAATTAATGCGCCAGCAATTTTTGTGTAGAAAATTGCTTGATGTTACAGATGATCCGATTTAGCTGTGGCGCCAGCAGGCTGCTTTGATGTACCATTGGATGGTGGGTGGTAACCGAAAAAAATCTACTAGTTTAATGTAGATCTACCAACTGTTCCAGAATGTCAATGAATATACGTTCCCGTTCATATGAAGTAAAAATTGTCCAGTAAAAAATGCAAGGACCATTGTAAAAAATGAGCTAAAGATTTAATTAAAAGATCGATTTTTCCTTAAAAAAGATAGATATATTTCAATTTCTTGGCAGATATTGATATTTTAAAGGTAATGTATCCTGTTCTTCAGAAGTTATCGATCAGCAAGAACGGAGTATATTACCTTCGAAATCTCAATATTTGCCAAGAAATTGAAACATTGGGTTGTGTAAAAAAATTCTGCAGCTTTTTGCATCAAAAATAAGACAAAAATGTTTTATTCTTCAAAATTTATTTAGTGAACCAGATATTGTCCGTTCGTTTTAACAACCTTCTGCCAACGTTCATAAAAGCTCTGTGGCTTGTTTGCGGAAAAACTTATCAAGGTCATTTTTGAAAAACAAATGATTTTGAAGAGACCGGAAAAGCTGGTAATCTAACGGCACAGGATCCTATCAGTGAGGCGGGTGTTGTATTACTTCTCAGCCGAAGCTCTTATAGCATTCGTTTCGTTTGTATCAATCTTCTTCAAAAATGGTTCCAACGAATGCAAAGTCAGTACGGATTCGCAGATCGAAATTCGATTCAGTTTTTCATAAATTTCGTGCTTTAGTCGTTTTGCGACGGTTGGATGATTAATATTGATCCTTTCTGTGATCTTGCGACTTGTCACATGCCGATCGGTTTAGATAAGGTCCAAGATTACATCGTTTTTAACGGTGCAAATGTAACCAGTGCTTGCAGAGTCGTTTAAATCCGCATTTCCGGAACGGAAAATATAAAATTACCTCTGACAAGTTTCCTCACTAATTGATTTCTTGGTGTACACAGCGCATATCTCTCGTTTGGCGTCCGTCGTTTTTTCTCACCATTGTTGCGCATCTAAACACTTTTTCACCTATAAAAATTTAAAAAAATCATTAAGTTTGCGGACACTCAATAACCTCTTCACCTGCGGGTGACAGTTTAAGATATAAAAAGTGAATACAGTGTTGCCAGGTGAATGAAATTGTAATGCAAAAAAACGCATAACAGCCCAATATATTCCGCTTCGAAAAAATTAATTTTTAAATTAAAAGATTCGTCGACATTTAAATTGTTCAAATAATGAAACCATCAGAAATTATAAAAAAAATTAACTTTAATGAAATTATGAATCGAACAAGTATAGTTTTAATAGTTTACAAAAACTCTCATAACGATTTAATGTTAGTTTTCCACCATATCAAATTTTCCATTAAATCTCAATAAATATAAAATAATAAAAATTCATTTATATAAGTGTATTGTCAATGTCCCTATTTTAATTTTCCCGACCCGATTTCCATATTCATTACAAATTTTATTAATAAAATAAGATCCAGGCGATCAACGTCATCATCGAGCGCAAATCGTAATTTGGTACCCGGCGACGAAGCCTATGTCCGGCTGGCCACGGACACTGTGGAGGAGCTGGACTGGTGCTTAGATCAATTGGAAACTGTTCAAACGCACAGAAGTGTTTCGGATATGGCATCACTTAAGGTAATGTCCCTTGAAATTTGCTGTGATACAATTCATCACATAAAAACGACAATATGAACCTAATTCTCTAGAATGACCGTTATTTCAATTGTATCTTTCTCATCCTTGCAGTTCAAGCGAATGTTGAATAAGGAATTATCACACTTCAGTGAATCGAGTAAATCTGGCAATCAGATATCGGAATACATTTGTTCGACCTTTTTGGGTAAGTTGAGTATTTTCTCTTGTCTTTATATTCGAATGATTCGATTATGGTTTCCGGAAAACTTATGTTTTTTGCTGTGTGACTTGTTCGACGGAAATCAACTTTAATGGAATCCTGTGACGACCTGCAAAATTACGTTGTCTGCATTTATCTTATGGCTGTATTTTTAGATTGAATGACAAAGGTTTCATCTGAACGAGGGAACTTGAAAAATTTTCGTAATTTAGATAGTTTGTTGTCTTGTTCTCAGCAATCAAAACGAACGTTGGTATGGCAACTTGGCTATGCTAGATATTTTTCATTATTGAAGAAGGTGACTTGTCAAATAACTCTCGAGAAATGACGTAACTTTTCAAAGAAAATGTCAATGCTCGCCTATAAATTTAATGATTCTGGAAAAAGAGTATGAGAAGCAATTTGAATTTGTTTTCGTTTCATCACAAAGTATTTGTGAAAAGCATTGGATGGCGTGACAGTACCATTTATTTATTATATATGATGGAAGGATAGTTTTTAATTTAAAATGCTACAACAGTTTACCTTAGCAGGAAACATTCTTTCATGAACGTGACAGCATGACTTCAAATAATTCATTCTGTAAAAAATTGTTCATTAGTGACGTCTCTTAATGGTACCGGTCTGCAAGCGCATTTCACTCGTTGCGAATCCACGTCTAGGATGCAGTAGACGATGGTTTGTGTGCAACAATGATTTTAAAGACACGGACTTTGGATGAGGTGAATCGACCAGGATACTAGAACAGTACGCCATTGAGACATCACGTAGACATTTTCAAATATGCTACACACGACTTTTATTTTTCTAGCATTCTAGAATGCAACGTAATTTTACGCTAATACACAACTCATTTTCTATTCTTTTTTATTTTCAGATAAGCAGCAGGAGTTCGATTTACCATCGTTGCGTATCGATGAGAACGAAGCCACATCAAATGTGCAAGCGCCGTATCCTCGAAGTCGTTCTCCCCGTTTGGGCGGTCCACCGATGTCACAAATATCAGGCGTTAAACGCCCCCTATCCCATACGAATTCGTTTACCGGCGAACGATTGCCCACGTTCGGCGTGGAAACGCCACACGAAAATGATCTGGGAACGTTTTTGGGCGAACTAGATACGTGGGGAATAGATATATTTAAAATTGGGGACTTAAGCATTAATCGGCCGCTAACATGTGTCGCATATACAATATTTCAGGTGAGTAATATTTGTTAATATTTTTCTGATTGTGCAATAAAATTCATTTCATTAAGCATTTTAATTATAAATTTGTTAAATTAAATACTAAGAGCTAAAACGTTTAAACAATTGAAATGCCAAAAACCTGTTTTGTGCGTATAATAATCGTAAATACGAGGGTGGGTTCCTAAGCTCGCGAAATTGGGGGTAAGAAGTGCGAATAAAAAAGGAAATTTTTTTTTCAATATTTGCCTGCTACTCAAACACATTTTTCGGATCTTTCAATTAGTTATGTTTAGGTTCTAAAAAATATTTTGTCTTTGTCGGAAAAGTAAGCCAAATATGCGTCCTTCCTCCCACAATGTTCCTTATTCAATTTTAGGAAAATATAAAAATCGTTGGCAGCCAAGAAAGGGCTGTAAGGTGAGTGATCTAAAATATCGAAGCCCACCTTATACAGGGCATCCAACGAAAAACGACAAAAAAATCGATGCCATGCACGAGACCTTTGGTTAATTTTCCTATTCTTTCTTCTTTGGTGGCTTCTTTCAACCGCTCTAGAATTGAAGCGTAGTATACTTTGGCTATGAGGACGCCTTTGATTCTAAAATCGATCAACAGGATCCCTTCTGAGTCCTAAAAACGATCGCTATGGCTTTTCCAACAACACCTTGAACTTCTTGGGTTGTGGTGCGCCTTTTTGTGCCACTGCATAGTCTTGCTTGGACTCGGAGTCATAATGATGAATCCAAGTCTCGTCTAGTAATGATTCGACTCAATACTCCATCCTCGTCTTCACTACAGATGTCCAAAAACTTGCGCTGTCGTTTTTGATGCGGCAGCGCACAGTGGTCTTAAACGCTCAAAAAGCTGGTCAAAATTCGAAAAATACTCGGATGTGAGTCAAAATTAGTATACTAGATTTTTTCCAGTGGCTGATTCTGAACTAAATTTCGATTTTCAAAATGGCGGCTTCAAAATGGCCAAATCAAGAGGAAAATTTAACCGAAATGAAATTTCTTTCAAAAATACTTTTATTGCTGCTGATTGAAAAAATTTGCAAGTTAATTATCTATACTGAATGTAATGGCTCTTAAAACGTTGACGGTTAAAAATATTCATTGATTTCATGAAAAAAAATGATAGGCTTAAAAATAAAAAAATAATTGGAATTGCATATGAACTCATTTATTACAGTTTTAAACCAACTTATTTTAGGGTAGTTCACAATATTTTTGAAATACAAAACTTGTGATACTTTAATATATGAATGCAAGTAAAAAATACATACTTAAAACTAATCAGAATCCGTGTTTGTCTCCAATTCGGAGGGTTCGCTCCAGTCTTTGATCAAACTAGTATTTGTAGGAACTGAAAAAGGCAGAGGGAACTTCTCTTAAAAATTTTTTACTCTTTCTTGGCTGAATATTGCCAAGACTTGTGATAAATAGATCCGAAGATTCAACGACTCGTTTAAGGGGGTGGTACCGGTTAGAATGCTAAAAAATAGCCTAATTTTCAATATTGTTTTTCACCTCCTATATTTTATATAAATTTTAAAATTTGCATGGGTAAAAAACACGTTTTGAAGATTACAAAAAAAAATACTTTTTTTTTCATTTTTCTACTAATTTATAGAGGGCACCAAAGTTGACGTCTCAAAAAATGCCTCATCATACTGCGGACAGATAATCTCAGGAATGACGAATTTGAAACAAAAAATCTAAACCGCATTTTAAAGAAGAATGTTTCTTACGTGGTAGTCTACTACAATATTTTAAAAAAAAATGATCAAAAACAAAATGGCGATAGTTTGAAAATATTTTTCGAAAAATCGTATTTTTTCACTTTGTTTCGCTTGCCAAATTTTTTTGGGTTAACTTTTGGCCTATATTGTAGTAGATTACCACACAAGATACTTGAATAAAGTAGTGCACCAATTTGACTTAAATCGGTCCGGCCAATCCGGAGAATAAGTGTCCACAGTTTGAAAAAACGTCATTTCGAGAGAAACGCGTTTAAAGTTTTTTTTCCATTTATTTATTGAATATTATTTAAAAATATGTTTTTATCACCTATAATTGCTCAGTCTGACCATACATAAGTATTCTTGAGTCCACATAAGCCAGTTGCTCCTGCAGTTGCGCAATTTTTTTTGGTCAAACGCGCTTCTTTTGCCGCTTTTCCTGCCTGACTTATGCGCTCTTCATTTTTTTTCGAAGTAATTAAAAGCAGCGGTCTACCGTAAACTGCCGTAACATCTTTATTTTTGGGAATATCTTAATAAAATTTTGAGACGTGAGTTCTAAAGGTATAATAATTTGAAAAATGCAAAAACCCAAAAAACTGATTTTTTCAAAATTATAATCAGTACTACCCCATCTTGCATATTTTGCTGTCTGGGTTATTTCCCAGCAAACCTTTCGGACAATGCTTTGATATATTTGTTTCTCAACTCTTGAGTGCTTTCGAACAACTCACCAGTCGGCAATCAGGCCTCCTCTATAATTAATGTGTACTACCATTCAAGCAAAGATTTCGTTCCTACTATAAAAATTAATATGTAATTCTCATTGCTTTGATTCCATAATGAATTTTCTTTCTTTCGTACTTTACTGTATGCTATATATAGCGCAATGCAATTTCAACTATTCTAATTTGGAAGGAATATACATAATAGGCCAATAGAATATTCGAATCAATAAAATATGAACGTAAAATGTTTTCCGTGACAATGGTTCTCTTAACCTCGCGCCAACAATTATTATGCTTCCTCTTCTTTGATTTTTCTAATTATAACACTTTTGCCTTCATGTCTAATTTAAAAACGACGCGGCTCTTCGCGAAAAAAACTTTTAAGATGTTTTTCGAAAAAATATGTTTGGACACTTGACTACGAGACACTATATATTTCTGCACACATTGTGCAAAGGGCAAGTAGTGACTACGAGACACTACTTGCCCTGTGCAGAATGTGTGCAGAAATATGTATTTTATGGAATGCCGTATTTCAAATTAGGTGGAAAAAAATTGATTTTTTTTTAGTTTTGGCAACTTTTTGGATGATCCAGACCACTGTGTGGCGTGAGCATTCTCGGCACTCACCTTGTGCTGATCTAAGTCATGTCAAGATGATCGTGGAGAATATTTCAAATGGTTGTATCTGATACTCGAATCATTTCCGCAAGTTGTTTCTTCTTTAGTCTACACAGTCGTGCCATAAGTTCTGTCCCTTGTTTAAATGGGCTAAAGTAAAATGCAACGTTAGCGTAAACAAAAATTTATATTTTCATTTTTCCTCGATAGACAAAGGAACACAAAAACACAGAAATATATTCGAAGTGGCCTCCATTTGCTTTTACACACTTCTTCAAACGGTCGGGCCACTCGTCGATGGCTGCACGCATGACTTCTAACAGAATTGAGGCTGCTGCTTTTGTTAAACTGGCCTTTGAAGCGTCAATATTGCGATGACGCTTACTGCAGGCCTTCTGCTCTAGCCAGTCTTAACAGCGATAGTCAAGCGGGTTCAAATCGGGGCTTTCAGAGGGCCAATCCTCAGCGGCTATGAAGTCGGGCAGATTGTTCGCACACCACTTCTGGTTCATCTTTGCTTTGTGAGCTAGCGCTGAGTCTTGCTGGAACGTCTAGTCTTCCCCATGAAACATGGTATCGTTGAGTGGTTTGACTACCTTCTCTAAGACATCACTTTGGTAGTTTGCTGCCTTTGTTTTAACCCCTTGTTCACAAAAATGCAGCTGAGTGACTCCGTCGTACGAAACAACCAACCAGACCATGACTGAAGCAGGATGATGACCTCTTTGGACCCTTGAAATTTTTCAGCAGCTTCCCGAGAACTGTGGGCGTAAACCCTGTCGATTTGCCGGTTGTACCGGTTTTTTCATCACTGAAGAGCATTTTCTTGTGTCCTCCTTGCGCGTACCGTTGAAGTAACGCCTTCGATCTTGTGGCTCGTATCTTCTTCAAAGCCCGTGTTAACAGCTGTCCCGTTGTTCTTCGGTAAGCCACAAGTTTTAAGTCCTCTTTGATGATGCGGAACATCGTTCTTTTTTGGGATATTCATCTCCCGTGCCATGATTTTCTGCTCTCGGAGAGGGTTTCGCCGAATTCTCGCAGACACGGCTTTCACAGCTACTGGTGTCCTCGTAATGCGTGGCCTGCCATTTCTAGGTCTTTCATCAACAGAGGAGGTCTCATTGAACCGTTGAATGCACCGATAAACAAACTTTTGAGATATTTTGAAAATCTCCATAAGTTGAAAATCTCCACCGGTTACTTGTTGCACTTGTGCAGCGCAATCACAGCGATGCGATTTTCTTTGACGCTCCACTTCATGTTGCTTCTTCGAGTAAACGATACAAACTGAGGCTAATTTTGCAGTATAAGGTCCACTCTAAATTTTGAAAAAACAAAGCCGTTTTTGGCCGTCAATCGTATGGGCTCATTCGAATTACGGACAGAAACGACTGTGTAGTATCTTCCAATATCACTTCTTCAACTTTTTGAACCATTTCCGTAATGGTCTCTTCGATGGGTCGTTCTGGTCGTTTTCACATGAATTCTTTCTTTGTTTAAAGAAAATGAGACACTTGTAAAATATGGTTTTACATCGACAATATTTTCCGTGAACTGATGCCATCTTTTCCATCATGGTTTGAGCCGACTTTCTTTGTTTAATGAAGAAATTTATAACAGCGTGGTACTCCATTTTCTCCATATTTTACATTTTTTCAGATTGAGTTGCTTGGACGACGATAGTTCAAAAACGAATGGCTCGATTGAAATAAAACTTGCTGTTTGTACTTATAATGAGTATCTCAACTCATTACTTTTCATCAAACTACCTTCATTAACGGCCTACCTACTCATTCTGCGAACTTTATGACTGAATCTCGTATAAAGAATTATTCATAAGTTTATCAGACCTAGGAAAATAAGTAACTGTGGGCAGAGTAAAACGCACCTTAACCAAAACCTAAAAAAAAATCGTAAATCAATTTGAAATCGCGCCGATTATCCCACAACCATAAATAGGCAAACCTGCTTCACCAAATGATAATTCGTAAAATTTTCTGCTGTTAAACGACGTGGATCACAACATTTTAAACTCAAGTGGTTAAAATCAACCGTTATAAGGGTTAAAAAATAGTGGTATAAATAATCACTATAAATCACTCAAAAACATCAATTCATTAATTAAATCCATTAATCCACTAATTAGATCAAAAATAGCTGTAAGGATTCAATTACTTATTCGTAATTTTATCATATTTCTTCTTTCTCATTACAGAGTAGAGAATTATTGACCAGTCTTATGATACCACCGAAAACTTTTATTAACTTTATGACTACTCTGGAAGAGCATTATGTTAAAGACAATCCATTTCATAATTCATTACATGCAGCCGATGTTACACAGAGTACTAACGTTTTATTAAATACTCCAGCACTGGAAGGTGTCTTCACTCCATTAGAAATAGGTGGTGCATTATTTGCGGCTTGCATACACGATGTCGATCATCCTGGCCTCACCAATCAATTTTTAGTTAATTCAAGTAAGAAATCATTTTTATATGATTTATAACTTTGAATGAATCATTTTTAACTTTTTTTAATTGATTAATTCAGGTTCCGAATTAGCCTTAATGTATAATGACGAATCTGTGTTGGAAAATCATCATTTAGCTGTTGCCTTTAAACTACTACAAAATCAAGGATGTGATATATTCGCTAATATGCAAAAGTAAGAGTGTAAAATTGAGATTTTTTTTTACAGAATATAATGTAGTCAAATGTTAAAAGACGTTTCACTAGAACTAAGCCTCCATTTATAAATAGAAAAAGGAATCACATTGAAAAATTCACTAGCGCGTTACAGTATTTTCCATTGCTATTAAAAAATATAAATTGATACATTCAAGTTTGTCTACAGATTCTCCAGTTTTGGGACATATGTGGAAAAATGCTTGTTACGTTTGGTTTTGATATTTTTCTCTTCAAAACATCCCAAATACACAATGCTAAATCCTCTATCCTGCGTAACATAATCGAAACTATAAAGAATATGTCACTTAAAATAATATTGACATTAAAATGAAAGAATTCAATTATTTATTTGTTCATTTGAAATGTTTATTTAATATAGTTAATTTTGTTTAATTCGGGCCAATATTCACCGCTTTATTTTACAATTTGTCGCCATTTTAAAAGTAATTTAACGACACATCTATAGAAGCTCTGGTTCTTATGGGCGAAAACTTCTTTCAATTTCTAAGGAAATTTTGCTATTTCAAAAAAGGCGGCAATCGCTTGGTGCCTCGTCTGGACTTTAAGACTGTGACATATTGTATCACAGCTTCCCAGTCTATGGAAAACAGTTTATGGAAAACAGTTCATGGAAAACAACTCCAATCTTTTTTTAAAATTAAAAATTAGCAGGCGGCCATAAACGGCCAATTCTAGCCGTTTATGGCCGCCTGTTAATTTCAAACGTTCCAATTGTTGACAATGGGAACAGCTCATAGTATAGATGATTCCTTTCCAGTCCCACCAAACACACAGCATCCAAGTTTGGCCACTATCTGGTCGATAATCCTTGTTTGGCCACCTTTCGATCTTTTCAACAAGAACTAATTTTTTAACGGAAGATAATTTCTTAATTCAAAATTTAACGTACTGGGATTAAACAATTCATAGATGGCATCAATAAATTACTTCGGCATTCATTCACGCAGTGTCATCTCTAAATAATGTGCTTTCATAAAATAATCAATGAATTTTTTAACGATGAATAATTTAATCATCGCTTTTCTTGCAGAAAACAACGCCAAACTTTAAGGAAGATGGTAATTGATATTGTTCTGTCGACGGACATGTCGAAGCATATGAGTCTGTTGGCAGATCTTAAAACTATGGTAGAAACTAAGAAAGTAGCCGGTTCGGGTGTGTTACTCTTGGACAATTATACAGATCGAATACAGGTAAATTCTCTATTTGCAGTAAAATTCCCAACATTTATGATTTTCACTTTATTTTCAGGTTCTTGAAAATTTAGTACATTGTGCTGATTTAAGTAATCCCACTAAACCGCTTCCACTTTATAAACGTTGGGTATCACTTCTAATGGAAGAGTTCTTCTTGCAAGGCGATAAGGAACGAGAAAACGGCATGGATATAAGTCCAATGTGTGATCGACAGAATGCAACCATAGAAAAATCTCAAGTAGGCTTTATCGATTATATCGTTCATCCGCTATGGGAAACCTGGGGAGATTTAGTTCATCCTGACGCACAAGATATTCTTGACACCCTCGAAGAGAATAGAGACTATTATCAAAGCCAGATACCGCCAGATACCGCCATCGCCACCACCCACCGACGACGGTGACGAGAAAATTCGTTTTCAGGTTTGTACGTTATCCTGTCGACTGCAATCGTTGACACTTGACAAATTAATTCGGTTCTAACAGGTGACACTGGAAGAGTCTGATCAGGAGGATGAAGATGCTGAAGGTGAAGACGATTTCGAAAACGATGGGGGAGGAGGAGCAGGAACTGATTCGAGAAACCCGTCTAAAACAACAAGTAGTAGTAATAGCAGTAGAAATTATAGTAAACCGTCTGGAAGCCAAAATACTGCACATCACACTGGAATGTGACGGAGAGTCGTGGGACTTTGTAAAAAACTTACGGAAAAAGCGCAAACATTTTTGCTTATAAGATAAACTGTAAGGCATAAAAACTGTCGTATTTTGAAACAAATCACACACACAAAGCAACAAATATCACATTTTAAGAAGAAGAAAAAAAAACAAAACTCGAGTGAAGATCCCCCCAAAAAATTATCAGTTTATATTGTTGTCAACGCTTAATCTAAAAACAAATTCTTTAAGCTGCAAGTGCAGCATCAAAAACAAAAATAAAACAAAAATAATAGCAAAATATTAGTTTATAGGTAAATTATTCGTTAATTTGTAAGGATTTTTTAAATATGGTTTTCTTCATTTTCAATTTGTGTTCATATGACACAAAACACCTACACTTTGATTAAAAAAAGCAAATAATTTCAATATTTACGTTTGTCTATTATACAAACACTGATAACAATGACTGATTTTTCGATGAGGATTGTTTTTATAAGTTGTTATTCTCGATCCACTTGACTATGAAGTGAAACTATCATTGTTCTACCATTAGGTCTTAGATAGGGAGAAAAACTCATGCTTGTAAAATCGTACTAACATGAATTTGCACATTTTGATGTTTCATGTGAGGATATCTTCATGCAAAAGATTAATTTTCATTTTGTTAATAATATTCATACGGAGCGAGATTGTTTTTAGAGATTGATTTCTTTTGAAATGAAATTTTGAATATTTGGATAGTTAATTTAGCTGAAATTCTTTTGACTCAATACTTCAAGATTGTCGATTGTACTTAATGTTGAAGAAATTTTTTTTTCGATTAATTGGTTAGTTGTTTTTTTTTAAACGACAAGATTATTTTATGTAAGAATTACGGAGTCAACTGTGTTTTCTCTTTGTTTTCCGAAACTACATATTTTGTTTATTGATAATACCAACAAATATATATGATCTCCAAATTTGAATGTATAAGTTAAAATTCTTATCCTTGGAAAAATGTCTTATGTTGTCCGGTTTCGTGAAGGTAGTTTTGGCGGAAATGTTTTAGTTGCTTCCATAAAGTTATAATCTGGGATTGCTGCAGAAGAAAATTTATTTTGGGTGATTTCTGTCTCTGCAGTTATGTATGAAATGTGTAGCTGTGGCTTGCTGCTGTAGCTACTACCAATGCTGCTGTCAGTGCTGTACCCAACAATCAAATTCAACGATGTAGTACCTTGCAGCCGAAGCTGGGAACTGCCAATGTTTGGTTGTTAGCTATGGTTTTCTCTTAAGTGATTAAAGTACAAACTTTAGATTTGGTATTAGTTTACGCTGTGCTGCTGCAAGAAAAACACTTTTATATCCAAAACCTCAATTTTCACCAGTAATCGAAACCCATGACATATTAAATACGACTTTTCAAACTTGTAACCAAATACCTGAGATTTGGTCAGGTGCAACTGCAATCACAATGGGGTGAGATACGCATTGTAAGTAGCTCAACACACACTTATGCTTTCAATATTTTTGCACCCCTGAACTGTGCGATAGCTTCCGGGACCGCTTCACATTGTTTTTCTTCAGTAGGTGCAGTGTTAAAGCATTTCTTGCCTGGTTGATAGTAAAAGAAACTTTCCGTGGATTGGTATGTCGCATAAAATATTTCCAAATTGGTCATAGTCATAGCCTAAAATGGCACTTATAATAACCTGCGTATACAGACCGATATTGCTGCTATAACTCAAACTTTAGGGCGCTTATTTTTTTCTTCAAGGAAAATGTTTATCAAACCTGCATTTTAGCCATCGTATGCAGGCTATCGAAACGAAAATATTTTGCAATTCACTTTTTTTGAATGCTGCTTTTAAAATCTATCTATTCAATTTTCAAAGATCTATTGCTATTTTGTAAATCTTCCATTTATAACTGCATGCCATTAGTTCTTTAGAAACGAATCTAGAGCTTCTTCTTCAGGATAGCTGTTCTCGTAGAGAATAATTTTGTTTTTTTTTGCTCCCAGCTCATTCAGGATATTGTTTCAAGGTAATCTGATATTTTTCTTCAGACTCTGTAAGTTCCACCGATAGAGGCTGAAGTTGCTCTTTGAGTTGGTGCAATTCAGACAGGCCGCTGATCAGTAAAAAAAAGACGGGGATTGTTTTCAAAATTCTTGCTAGGCATATAAGGCACGAAATAGCTGATTTCTGGTAGGTTGATTGCTCCGAAAGTCGGTCTGCTGTGACTCTTTTTTGACGACTCTTTCTTGTCTTACAATACAACATCTTGTTCAAAAGGCATTTTAAGTTGGCTTGTCCAAGATTTCATCATAGCTGCTATCGTAGAACATCATTTTTGATTTCAAATGGAAATGAAGAGCAGTACTCCGTTATGGTGGCAACGGAGACGAGAAATAAATATGAAAATTATGCTATCATAAACAATGTAAGCTTCTTAACACGTCAACTCAATGCGAATCTTAAGAAGGCTCTTACACAGCTCAATTCAGCTCCCAGAAGGTGGAAATTAAGCACAAGGAACCGGGTACGCTGATTAATATGCCATTCAGCTTTTCAATGTTTCCCCCTCGATCATCCTGATTTTCCGTATATGGTGTCAAAACTCGCCGATGAGTGAATATTTTGTGAAAATTTTACTTGTTTTTTTGCTGCTGTATGCTACTAAAACTAAGAAAATATATGCGATTTCCAAGGTGCTTACAAAACGAATACGAGCAACAGAACGTATCAACCCGAGAGTTGAGCTGATCCACGTAAATGCTAAGATCAACTTTTAGAAGATAATTACGAAATATTTTTTGTATTGAGTTGAGGCGTGTAGAAGTTGCCGCAAAAAAAACAGTTCGTGGCTTTCCAAACCGCAAAGTTGTTTTTCCTTGGACCCCTTTTAGATGGATGAACTCAATACGCAAAATTCTTCTCGATTCTATTTTAAAGATGTCTCTAAGTTTTCATGGATCAAAATACTCGGATTGGTGCCTTTTACCACTAGTATTCGTCATCAGTTTTGTAAGCACTTTGAGAAATGAATGAAATTTCTAAATTTTTACTGCATCTAGCAATCCAGATGAGCAAAATCATTACGAAATTGTCGCAAAATATTCAAAAAAGAAATCACTCATCCGGGACTTTAGACGCAAATTAAAATGTGCGAAAGAAAAACATCAAAAAGTTGATGGTACACAAACCAACGTACCCAACCCTTTTTGCTTCACTCTCGTCTTGTAAAATCTCTAGTTGAATTGATGAATCTAAAAGTGATCTTGGCTGTCCAAACTCCTGAGCTGCTACTCCTTGCTACTGTGAAATTTGGCAGATACTAAAGTGATTCTACGCTATGCTTCCATAAAAGCTATAGCATACATCTTGAATACATCCCGGCCTTAAAGCGAAATATCTTTGTCTGTTGACAAATTGAAGCAAATCTAGTTTTTTTAATGTTCGTATTTAATCTAAGAATTCAAAACTTCGTTTTTGAAATCTAAAAAATCGAATGAGCTAAATTATATTTTAAGCCTGGTTTAAGTTTTTATTGCTTTATTTTGTTTCCTTGTTTTCAATGTAAGGAACAAAAACTTGTTTTTGATATAAAGAACAAAAACTGTCCATCAAACCGATCAATTATGATCTAATCAACAGTTTTTTTCTCTGAAAATATGTTCATATTTTGTATCATTTTGTCTAATTTGATTTAAATTGTTTTCTGGTGTATTAGATACTCTGAGATTAGAGCCAAATCGACTTATTCAAAAACAACTATTTTCCACCGATTTAGAATTTTCATTTCAAATATGTCACGTAATTTAGTTGACTCGATTTCTAAGTGTCATTTTAGATTTCAATACCCAGATTTGATTTTAAGATTTTTCCAAAAAGTATATGACATACATACATACTTTATATTGATTTTTCGGGAGAAGATTTTGAACTATCACCGTCTGCTTCAGTATCTTTAGTCGAAATATTGATGCCAATCAATGAATTGAAATAGTTTCAAGGTATGAATGTTCAATAAATCAAAAGTTATCTTTTGCATTTAAAAGTGGAGCATCAAACTTACTATGGCTAAGTTTGGATTGTTCTCTCCAGCTCATAAGTAAAATATGAAAATTATTAAGCATTTATACGCTAATTTAATATAATAATTGAATATTTTAATTTATTTATAAACTTAATATGCAATTGTATTTCTTTTCTTAGCCTGGGTTTATGGGTTTTCACAATTTAATTCGGATTTGGAATTATACAAGTCCAAATTTCGTAAAATCTGTGAGTTTTGGATTTCGGCTTCCACCTGAAAAATTGGGTACAAGTCCATTTTCTATAGATCTTTGTGTACAAGAGAGAAATTTAATTTTCAATTATCCGGTTTTTTCTCTCTATATGCAATAGATACAAATGGAATGTATGCTTATTCGGAATGTGGATTGTAGGTAATCTCAAACCCCATGTTTACCCGTATATGCAAGGAAAATGTTGAACCATCCCAATTTCGAATTAGAATCTAATGCCTATTTCCAGTACTAGAAATTCCAAATAAATTAGAAATTCGGTTGTAGAACTTTAATATTTATTGGTGATTCGGCTTCGTAATAACTACATAAACTGGCAGAACAAGTCGCTGTTACGATTTATGATGTCACCAATATATATTAGACTATAAGGATTTTCATGCATCGAATTTTCATACAGTGTGAGCTAAGTTACAAATAAGCTTTAGGGCACATAAAACACTATCTTCTCAGTAGCTCTTACAGAGTGTAGAAGCAATAATATGCGTTTCTAAAGATCGAAGGGCAGCTTTTTATCACAAAAAATAGAAGGAGATTTGCATTTGTTTAATTTTTTTCAATTCAAAAGATATTTTCATAGCGTATATTCATATACTCCTTAAAAAAGCAACATTTAGTCTCCGGTTAAGGATAGCCAATGTCATTTATACCATTTACAAGTCAAATTCATAAATTTTTGGTACGAATTCATAATATTTTCGAGTCTAATTTATATTTTTTTTAAATCAAATTCGCAAATTTTCGGTATCAATTCAAATTCATAATTCATTTGAGTCAATTCATAATTTTCACAAGACAAATTCATAGTTTTTTTCGAAGCGAATTCATGATTTTTGCGCATCAAGATAATAATTTTTCATTTGATGCGCAAAATATGAAATTACATTAAGAATGTATGAATTTAACTCGAAATAATTATGAATTTGACTTGCAAAAATTATGATTTTGATTCGACAAATAACGAAGTTGACTTGTTATCTTAAGAACTGGCATCGTAAAATTTCCGGATTTGATTTTAAAAAATATGAATTAAATCGAAAATATGATTTGAATTTATGAAAATTCATGCGCCTGGCATTCGACTAATAATGTTCATATGAATTTCGTTGCCTCTCTAGGCTCTAAACCGTCCATTCTAAGTGTGTTTGGTTGGGTAAACAATTTCTTAGTGTATGTCAGAACGATAAGTTAGAATTCGTAAGAATATTCTCAATATATTGTATCTAAATTAAAAATAATTTCTTGCTTGACGGGATATTTCAAACCTGGTTTAGTGGCGAATAGGCAGCTTTTCTATCAAATTTAATTTTAACAAAAATGTTTAACATGTTGTGAAAGATACAGTCAATTCAATAAGAAAGGAATCGCGATTTATCAAAAAGTACATATAAAAGATATTTATTTCGGACTTCTTTTGTTTGAAATTACATTAAAAATAGTAAGGCGCATTTAAATTTGTAAGTATTAAAATCACCGTTACTGTCAATAACAAACTGGCAACTTTGGGGATATTTTCAACGAGTTTTTCCGCGTAGAAATCAAGAAAGGAACGTCATATTTTACGAATTATTCGTGAGAGCTGCCCCAAAATATAGGCTATAGGCTTTCCAGCAAGTTTGACTTTCATAATACTTCACACATTTTCGATCGGGTTGATGTAAGAAGATTCAGAGGGTCAATTCATCGCAACGGTACAATCAATATCCTCTTGTAAAGCCCAATCATCGTTATTCGGTTCAATCATCTTGTTTGCAGATTTGAAGAGACTCGACTTGTAAATTTTTATCGTTTTTTCTGCATTTACATTCACATAAAAGAGCTTCAAACAGTCATATCCACGCTCCAAGAAGGATGATTAACAGTGCACTGGATCAAGGGATCACCACAAATGAATCAAGTACGTTTTACTCGAACCCATGTCCAGAAAGTTGCTTCGTCTGAAAAAAAAACTATTTTCGTAGTCAATGTTTGCAATGGCCCACTTCTTGCGTTTTTTGGGGCTTCCGACAAAAATGGATTCGAGCTCGTAGATCAATATGAAATATTCGCCTACTATTAGCGCTGCCTATAAGTGTAGACGCTGACGTTCAGTACCTTCCCAGCTAGTTTGGCTAGTTTGGTTTCCTGCAGTTGAAGAATGGATTTACGCTCGAAGAGCTAGACGATTGCTTTGTCCTGCTTTTGTTCGCTTGCATTTTCTCCACGATTGAGCTGATGTACGAAGTTTTTGCACAATTCAGATTGCGGGTGCCACTTTTGAACAAAGTTTTTTTGACTTTTTGATTTTTGTTTTGAGTTTCTTTGATTTTTGGGAATGTGAAAAGGAAAATCACCTCAAATCGCTTCGCTTATGCGGCTCTCATTATGAAAAACATCCTCGCTTTTCCTCGGCGTTTCGGACGACGCTGAAATGAACTTGTGATGGCTTCATAGTCTAGTGGTTGAAAAATGCGCTGAAAAAGTTCAGACCTATATCTTTCATTTTTCACCATAAATAGTCGATTCCTTTCTTGTTGAACAGATTGTAGTTCAATCTAAACTTAATCGCATAAGACGACAACGATCACTGGTATAAAACAACATTTTAAGGACTGAAAGTCTTTGATTTCATATTGTTCCATGTATTTGTGTGCTGAGTATTATTGAACACGGCAAAGATTTGAAGTCTCCAAAAGACCAACGACAAATTGATCAGCTTTACACCACACACTGTTTAGAATAGCCAAAACATAAACTAAATTATTTGGCCCACCAAAATCTAACGACAAGTTGCCTAGTATTCACTGGTTGCTTACACGCTTAAAAATAAAAGTTTCCAAGATAATCAAGCTACGGAAGTGTGAAAATAAATTAATAAGTACCAAATACCGCAATACATTGATTCAGAGCCTTTGTGAATGAAGCTCTCTTTCGGCTTCAAGCACTAGGCCCAACAAGGGTTGTCGTGGAATCAATTTACTTTATCAACTAGTTGCACACGTTTGTATAATTATTTGTAGAAACGATTTTCAAAGATTCAAATAGAAATTAATAAACTCTCTTAAAATTTCAATAAGCCTTGCATAAAATATTCTTTTGTTTGTCACTTTTTATCAGTAATTTACCATTTTATTTGATTTCTGTTTTGAATAATATCGATTATCATTAATCACTTTCAACTCTTTTCCATTAAAATCCATCGCACAAATATGAAATCACTTAAAAAAATTGTCAATCTCTAAAAACATTTTTCCACTCCACCAGGGAAAGTTTCAAAAGTATTTCATTAAATAAAAGCTTTTTAAACAACAAGCATGAACAATAACTTAGTCTAATGGTTAAAATAAATAGGTTCGGTCAATCTGTTCGGTGAACGTGAATGAAAAAAAGGCTCAGTAAGAAGTTTTTGGTGTTTATTTTGTTGTTGTATTATCTTTAAAATTTAGCTAGTCTTTATGAAATGTAAACATGTTTGAAAAAAATATACGTATATATAATTTCTCAGAAAATTTTGAAAAAGAAATTAATAAAACAGGTTCGATTGCATGGCTTGAAATATAGTTAAAGATTTTCTTCTACACGAAAACATATTGAAACTGGATAAAACTGATGCATGACGATTTAGTAATGGCAATATTTTACTCTTAATTTAATTTTAACCCCGATCATTTGAATCGTACAAATGATTGACAGCTGAAACCAAAAAAAAATGATCCCTAATCTTCTTAAAAACATCAAGAACATTGAAATTGTAGCTATTTCCCTTCTATCTATCCCTATCACATAGGGATTCTATCGAATCGAAAACAACAACAACAACGCAACTGTTGAAACAGTTTCAAAATGAAGATTGTGCATGTGAAATTGTGTAAGAAAAAAAATCATAGGACTTAATGTCTTCTATCGTGGAAATAGTGTAAAATTTAACAAACGTGTATAAAATATTTCTAAAAATATAAAAAATAATACCTAACACAATAACATAGGGAAACATTTTGAGCTTGACTCTATATGCCTTCTAGAATGTGAAATTTACAAGAAAAACTAATTTGACTCGATTTTTGCTTAAATTTAGAAAAAAAAATAGTGCATAACATGCTACATAAAAATTGAAAATATCGCTTGTAAAAATCAACAGGAACATTTATAGATTTATTTGAACCGAGTAATAGTTGATTTAGGTTACAGATTTTCAAATTTCTAATTAATTTCGAATTTTATCATTTAGCGATCATTACATTATTGCAAAGTTTAAGATTTACTGAACACTTGCATAGATCTTTAAAACTATGCTTTGTAGTTAAATCCATGAATTTTTTTTTTTTTTTATATAACGATCCTGAAAACCCGGATGTTTCTGATCCTATTAAATCAAACAATTGATATCTATACAGGCATTCATGCAACTTTAAAACCACTCAAATATCATAACTGTAATAAACAAAAAATATATATCAACAAAACGAACATGTATTTATCGATTCAAATCGTTATGATTTTAAATTGTAGTAAACAAAAATAAAATACAACAACAACCAACAAACGAGAAAAATTCAAAAATACAGTTGGATTTTAAGAAGAAAAAAAAATGGGAAAACAATCTTTAAACGATATGATATATTTTTATTTATTTTAAGGTCAAGGGCAGGATCCCTAATTTGCAATTTATATACATGTTATGTAAATCAAATACAAATATTTAGTAGAAAACTAGTCTTATAGAATTTAGATGAAAGAGAGAGATACATAATAATAAATAAAGTCCAGCATAAAAAATTACCGCAAAAATGTACTAATAAATTATTCGCAAATGAAATATGGAAGTAAAAACAACCAAAATAAAAACACAGAAAATGTATGGAAGTACTAAAATATGTTCTAACATATATGAGCTAGGATGAAACTTACGTCAAATTGAACTGTTCTTCGAGTGAGTAGAGAAATCAAGTAATATTAAGGTGTATTTCTATGATTTGGCTTAATCTAATTTGCTTTAGCCTTTTCTTAGTCAGACTGTGTGTATATAACATTGTTAGTTCTAATGTAATTAAGGAAAGCTTAGTCAAATGCCAAATGATTGTAATGCAAAATTTTGGTTGGCTAGTAGTGCGTAAGATATTTGAATTCAATGTGGCATGATTATGATAAAAAAACAAGAGAATGGTTAATCTGCTTGGTTCGTCGATTCAAAAACCTATCATAAAATGTAACTTTTCAGAAACCAAATCATTGAATAACGAGCTTGCACGTACGAGGGTGGGTAATTAAGTTCACAATATGTGCAAATAACTACTGTTCTAATACATTTTTCGGATCTTTCAATTTGTTCATCTATACCTTCTGAAAGAATGTTTTAACTTTATCAGACAAGTAAGCCGAAACTAATTCCTTTACTTCTTCATCATTTGAAACTCCTTCCTGCGAAGTTTCTTTTTCAGTTTTTTGAAAAGATAATAATCACTGTGTGTGACAGGTCAGCCAAGCGATCTAGAATGTCGAAGCCTATTTTATGCAGGTCAGCCAACGCAAAACAAGTCTTGTGAACAGGCGGGTAGTCGTGCAGAAGGAGGTCGCCTTTGGTTAATTTTCCTCGTCTGGTTTTCTTTGCTGACTTCTTTCAACCGCTCTAGAATTGAAGCGTAGAATGTTCCGGTTATGGAGACGCCGTTGTTTTTAAAGTATATCAACAGGATCCCTTCTGAGGCCCCACAAACCTTCGATATGACTATTTCAGCAGAATGTTACACCTTGAACTTCTTTGTTGGTGGTGTGCTTTTTTTGGCCCACTGCATAGAATCTTGTTTGGACTCAGGCTCATAATGATGGATTCAAGTCTCGTCTCCAGTAACGATTCGTGTCAATATTTCATTCTCGTCTTCACTACATCATCTATGGCACACTAAGTGCTGCAAAGCAATGTGTCGAGGACATGGCGGGAGCGCCTCTTTCTTCTGAGGAGAAGCTTAATGCGAAGTTGATAAGTGTCCAGCCGTTATGCGATACCATCTTGTCAGATCCTCTTTACCAACGACTGATGTCACGGATGGTGGGAAATCTCCTATTGGAATAATAACTCGCAATCAATGAAAATTGTGAGCTCCAGTTATTTCACACACGCCTTAAGTTATAGTAGTTGATGCACCTCAACCGGCTCGGGAGATGAAATCTTTTGGTTTCAAGCCGGTGTAACTGCGCCGTCTGCAGAACGCACGAATCGCAATAGCCAAAAATTAAGCCTGACTATTTGATGCTGCTTCTATAGCTCCTGAATATTTAAGATTGACTTCAAATAAATCGTCTCAACATTCATCATCATCGTATCCGGAACAATTGACCTACTTACCAGCTACTTCAAACAATTCTCCTGTTTCCATGGACGTTGTTTCTATTATCCCTCGAATGGAAATGATTGTGTCGCTACTTACTGTTTTTTCTCGGTTTTCTCACAGAACCTTTTTTCGGTTCTCTTACAGAACCACAGTTGCTGCGTATATCCGAGCGAAACTCGACTATAATCCTCTTTTGTTGCTGTGTCGAAAGCTCACGTGGGACAATCTCGACCAACAAATCTCTTCCTACTGTGTCGCCATCAGTACTGGTGATACTCATCTGATGAAGAATTTTTGGGCATCTGGAGTATTTGTTAAAGAGTTCGTCAGGACTTCCGCCAAACATTTTCGTTCCAGAACATAGAACATAAGCAGAGCTTGAACCAACCTCTGAAAATTTATTATCAGAACGTTCGTGGTCTGAGCATCAAGGTTAGTTTTATAGAGCTCTATAATCGCGTATGATGATATTACCTGTAAAGAATTGAAAACTGTTATACTTCTGCCTTTCGCTGTAAAAGAAGTTCCGTCTCTCCGTGATTTACCGTCCACGACGCGATTGCTCTCAGAGCCAAAGATGTAGTGCGTAGCAAATACAAAAGGCCTGGCTCGCTTAGTAACCTTTTGAAGTTTCAAAGGCTACAGGCTGCTGCTAAATAGGCAGTCGAAAACGCTATGGGAGCTGACTTTGAGCATATCGAAACTTATATTACATCCGACAATCTTAAGCTTTTCTGGTCTTTTATATATATATATCAACTCCCTTACAACTTCCTCTAGCACTCCATCTGATTTGTATCTTCATGATACCATCACAAAATTCTTATGAGCTTTTAGCTCAATTTTTCCCTTCTTCATGTCTCGTTTCGATTTTGCTTTCGATTTTGAGAACCATGCTATTTTTTTGTCAAAACTAGCTGGGGTTGTTCTCTCGGGTGTCCTTTTTTCTTGGCTCTCTTCCGACGTTTGTGATCGTTCTTGTGTTGTTACTGCTAGCTCGTGCTCTTCGACATCCTGTTTTCCTACCTCAGTGGGTCCATTCTTGGCCCTTTATTATTCTTGTTGTTTTTTATTCCCTCTTAAAATTATAGTGATCTTAAAATTATCGTGATTGTTCCATATTGCAGAACAATTTGGATGCTTTGAACGATTTGGATGAAAAACAAAGGTCCAAAAATGCACCACAGCACTCCACCCATTGTTATTTTTGAGGCGGTGTGAGCATTTTCGGAACCCACCCTGTGCTGACCTCAGTTATGCCAAGAGGATCGTGAAGAATATTTAAAATGGTTGTATCTAATACTCCAACCATTTCTGCAAGCTGATTCAGCTTTAGTCAAGCATCTTCCAATATCACTTGTTCAACTTTTTGAAGAATTTCCGGAATGTTCACTTCGATTGCCCGTCTTGGTCGTGGGTCGGTTGTCTTCAAGTGAGTTCCATCCTTGTTTAAAAAGAATGTGTCACTTGTAAATCATGGTTTTACCTGTGCAAGAGTCTCCGTAAACGGATGACATCGCTCCCTTTTTGAGTTGAGCCGACTTTCCTTGTTTGACGAGGAATTTTGTGTCAGCACGGTACTCGATCTTCTGTCAATTTTATATTTTCTTCCAAATTGAGTTGCCTGGTCGGCGATTGTTCAAAAACTAATGGCTCAAATGAAATAAAACTTGCTATTTGTACTTATGAGTCTCTGAACTCATTACGTTTCATTAGACTACTCTCATTAATGAACTACCTATTCTTTTCGCAAACTTACTGATCTAGCCTAGTTCATGCAAATCAATTACCATTAGCACAAAAGTTATATTTTTCGAAAAAAAAAATAATGCACGCTTTTACTGCAAATCATTTTAAACTCTGCATGCTCATCCAAAACACCAAAGCAACTGCTTGCCACATTTAAAGTCAAATATCTTACAAAACGGATCCAGCCAGGCGCGTACTAGTGCAATATAAATTTGCCTTCTAAAAAAAATTTCTTAATTTCAATTGCAAGGACTGACATAAGAGAATCAGTAGACAAATTTGTTTGCTTTTGCTTTTAGAATTTTAAAACATCTTTAGGATTGTTTTATTGATCGTGACTGACTAACAATTAAAATCGCCACTTCAAACGCCGAATATGGCCGAGATAGGTTTTTCAAAAGGAAAGTTATTTTTTAATTAAAGCCCATAGAGAAATGTTTAAAATTCCTGGGGAAAAAATGCATAGATGAGACACACTGCACGTATACACTGAATAGTGTAAATTGCATAGCAACTGTAGTGATTTCATCTTTCGAAAAGTTTCATTTCTGTAAATATACTCTTCGAATTCGAATTGATTATTTAAAATAGTGGAATGGATTTAGAATAAATTAAAAAAATGAATCTAAGAACTTTCAAGAATTTCAAGATACATAAATAAATAACTGTTGTGTGCACAGGAAGTCGAATGCAAGTCACTTGCGAAGATTAGACTAACTCTTTAAAAATGAATATAAGCTAGATCTTTTGAAAGACCGCTAAGTAATTTGAAAAAAAAAATTAAACCTTATACAGTGTAGGCGAAATAATGAGATAAAAACCGATTATGTATTGATTATACATAATAAAAATGTAGTTACGTTTTATTATGTTTGTTGACCATAATGCATAATTTTGTGACGCTGGCGTTACATTTTGTTTTTTGTTTTCTGTTTGGAAGAATAAATAAATTTAAAACAATTAATACAAAGATGAAAAATGTGAAGTGAATTTATTGACACACTTATTGAAGTAATGAAAACAACTATCCAATTACTAATAAGTATCATTAAAATGTGGTAAATCTTAGTCACTGTGGAATGATGATTAAGGAAAAAATGAATAATGAAATCAATTGAAATAAAAATTGGATAAAACTATGTGAGTAGTAAGTTTTAATGAACGATTGCTGGTTTTTTGGTGATTATATTTTAACATTTTTTTTTTGGTTTGGCTGAAACTGTTTGAAGAAATAATTATTTGAGTTTGGTACTTGAATATTGAATTGCTTATGAAGCAGCATAAACACTAATAATTGGAGATTTATTACTATGAAGACTTTTGTTTCGGTTGGTATGAGTTTCTTTGCTTTCTAAAGGTTTTCTTTACGATAATAGAAGTCTTTGACTGAATTAAAATATATAATCTCGTTTACCTTATAAATTATCAAGAATTTTTCAAGGATTTAATTAGTTTCAAGCTCTGAGGTTTTAAGCCTCCGCAGGATTGAATACACAATTGGATTACTATTCAGGCCTAATGAAAAAACCAAAAATTAAATATGATAGGTCAATGCAACTCAGACTGATGCAAGTTGACCTCGAATCGTTCAACTTTTTAACATTTATAATTGTCTTAATAACTTTTTCTATGTCTTAATAACTTTTTGAGTTAATTTAAATAATACAGCTATTACAATTAGCAAATTTTCTTAGTGTCTGGAAGTTAACTTTCCCTCAGAAGAAATCTAGAGCTTTTTTTTATTATTCTATGAAAAAAAATTATAGTGCTTAAATGCATCAGGTTGTAGCCGCCTTTTTTGTGACCTTTTATATTTCATGAAATTTGACTTCTATCTTATGGTAGCCATATGGAAATCAGCAAGCCATGTGGAAATCAAATCGTCCATTTCTTAGACGCTCAAAAAACGATACGAAAATCATAAAACTAGTTAACAGGAGGAAATGCCGTTTACGATTTTGGTTGTTCCATTTTTATCACTTTTTTCTACGATAGCACGGATAGCATTTAGGGTCGGGGGAATACGATAGGATGCGTACATAGCCTTGGCATGGAATAGAATGTGGAACAAGAATAAAATGATCAGTGACCTGAGCGAAGGAGAAGCCGATGCACATTAAAGCAGAATAGTTTAGTTTTAGACACAGACCGAAAAACAGCAGATAGTAAAAAATTCAACATACGTATAGTTACACTTTAGAAAGAATCACGAAATTTCATGGTGCGAGGCGAATAGAATGATAGCTTTATGCAGCTCAAATACAGCATGAGTTTTACGATCCAAAAGTTTCAGCCTAAAGATATCATTGTATTTGTTTATTGTCCAAATAAACAGAAACAAATCTAATTAATGACTAAACAATATATATAAAAAAAACAACATGAAATCTACAAAAATATATCTGAAAAAAGAACGCCGGGGCCAACTAGTATACCACCATTAAAAAGTTTAAAAAGAGTCACTCATCGAAGAGCAGAGGCACATACTGCAATCACAATAAGGAACACTGAACCTATAGAATAACGAGCAGGTGAATCGGCGGCCTTCTGCATCGATCAAGAATGAGGACACCAAATTTGGCAACAGTATTCTAGAAAACTAAGGACGAAAACAGATATGAAGAAGTGGATAGGTTAACAAAAAGTCCGACGTGGAAAATCTAATGATGAAGCCGGAAAAACAAAAGGCCCTGGCAGTGTGTCATAGATGCTGGACGAACTTCAACTTGGAGTCAAAGATCACACCAAGGTTATTGAAACTATCAACAACATTGAGATGGGAGGCAAGAACATAGTAAGAGAAAAGCAGAGGGGATGTTTTGTTGGTGAAGGACATTTGATGACACATCGTAACATTCAGAGTAAGGATTAGCAGCGCACCAGTTAGCTTAAACAACCAATTCGTTTTGCAATATGAAATAGTGGATTCGCTTGCTTAAATGCTTCAAGTTGGAAAACATTTGATAAGTGATCAATAAGTCTAGAGGTTCTATTAGGGGGACCGAAAATTAATTAAAAATTCTTCAATGAGCTAATACACAGTAAGTTTGTATCGAGACACGGTCCGTAAACACTTAAGTTTGGTTATTACATAAAAGATATAATTGTTAATTTTATTTTCAGATTAAAAACAATTTTTCTACCGAAAGGGAAAATTTTCAAGGCCCATAATTGCAGAAGCGTACTTACGTCATTGTATGCTCTATTTATTCGATCAAGGAATAAAAGCAATAGAAGCAGTGGAAAAATTACCGATACTTATGGAGATATTCTGAAACCAAACAAGTGACATTGGTCGTTAAGAAAGTTTAAAAATGGAAATAGAAATCTCAAAGACATCGCACCAAAACGACGGCAACATTCGGATTTTCATCAAACAATTGAGGAATTATCATTGAAGATTGGTTGTCCATGGCCTACAGTTCAGGACTATCCTCGTCGAATAGGAAAATTCATCATGAACTGAATTTAATAATATTTCAGAAGTGGAAACGTGCTTGGAAAAGTTTTTCAATGAAAAAATTAAAAAGTTTTACAAAAATGGAATCGAACAATAGCCTTTACGCTGGCAAAAAGTGTTAAAAAATTATCCAAAATATTTTGTTGATATAATTTGAAATGCTCTTCGATGATGATATCTAGACCATAAACTGTACCAGATATACCTGACTAAAAACAGTCCTAACCGCCCTCTTAGCAGAGAGAAAGTATCTTGAAATACTGCTATTTTCGGGAATGATAAATGATCCTATCTATAATTGTTGCAGCAACTCCCTAAAATCCAAGCAGGAATAACAAACTTAAAGTAAAGTTTAGCTCAATAGAGATTAAAAAAATGAGTTTTGAAAAGAAAAAAATTTGAACAAAACGGATAAATGAATAGCGATCTGTAAATGATTGGAATAAATATTTTTGTTCAAAAGATGGCGCCATTTTTTTCAAAATTTAAGAAATTTATAATTCATAAACAAGCAATAAATGAAAAAACAATAAGTGGAACGGAGGCGACACGAGTAAAAGAGATGGACATATGAGAATCTCCAAATCTCTCTCAAGCTCCACTCAATTATAGCAACTCTGACGCTGCCTCCTCACTGTGGACCATCATCGGCCACTGCAATGGTCGCAATGATGGCCACAATGATGATCATCATAATGCTGCCTCCTCACTGTGGGCCATCATGTGGCCCATTGTGTACACGGGCGATGGCTTGCAGTGGCCGACAGTGGCGGAGCATGGAAATGGCGATGGCCGAAGATGGCTTTCGGATCGGTTTTTCACACAATTCAAAGCGGGCCATCATGCGCAACCGAAATATCATGACTGGGCCATCTAGCGGTCCAGTGTGTGGAGGCAAATTTGAGATGGTGACCATAATTGTGGCGATCTTTGCGACCATTACAGTGGCCGATGATGACCTACAGTGACGAGGAAGCATAACAAAATTGCCTCTACACTCCGGGCCACTAGTTGAGCTAGCCATTATTTTTCGGTTGCGCATGATGGCCCGGTTTGGTGTGTATGAAAAACCGCTCCGAAAGCCATACTCGGCTATCGCCATTTCCATGCTTCGTCACTGTCGGCCGCTGCAAGCCATCAAACGTCTACACAATGTGCCACATGAAGACCCACAGTGGGGAGCCGGCATAAAGTGGAGAAAACGTCGCGATTTGCCGTGAAAATAGAAATGATGGCAAAACGTTATTTTTTTTATTAAAATTTAATCAAAAGAATTAAATTATAGAGCAAATTAGCAAATAATAAGCGTAAATTAAGTTGACCATCTCTCACAATAAAAAAATAAGGATTTTACAATGTAATTACTCAGAATTTATTGACAAATTACATACTATGGTTACTCATGGAGAAACTTCCCCATCCCATTTGGAGAATATACAATCATTCTATTTGGAACAGAGCCATAAGAAGCAAAACATCCAAAGGTATCTTTTGTGGAATTTCGTATACGTGTGAACGTATATTTTCACACAGCACTCAAATTTCACCATTGAAACGTGCAAATTTATAAAGATTATATACATACGTATTGAAGTTGTAAGGTACGTTGTAATTATCGTTTCGTATGGTGTGTACGCATGCTAAACCAGCAATCATCATACCGCATGCAAACGGGAATTTTCAATTCATGCCATTAAAGAATTTTTGTAATTAGATTGGTCAGGCTCGTACTAGTGAATTTAAATTGGATTAGAAGTAAAAATGTTGAGCCATCTGTTTTGAGAATTTTTGAATGTTAAGAATTTGAAGAGTGTGAATTATTGTTTGATAAAGAAATTTATTTATAAATAAAAATTGTATAAGGAACTAAACAATATCTTCTCATCCGCTACACAGCTCAATTATTCGTTATCAGAATATTTTTGTTGTTCAATTGCATTGTATTTTAGTTGGTCTGTTTTAATTACAAATAAACAGATTCAAATCTGGGTTGATTAGATGACACAAATCATTTACTTTCACTACGGTATAGTGTAAATACAGAACGACGATCGGAACACGTGTGTGTCATTTTCTGACAAATGTTTGTGGAACAATAATAGATCTATCTTTTTGCAAAATATATCACTGCTCCTGGGATTCAGCGAGAAATAATAAAGCAGGCAAAGACTGTACAGACTCTCCACAGAAACTTTATTCTGGTTGCCCATTACCGATGTCACACAGTCATATAATAAACACAGCCATATCACCAAATATAATCCAGAGCATATCTGTAAACGCTCTAGATGAACTTCATTCAAAACACAAACCGATCATGTTTCATATATAAGACATCTTGATGGAAGCTTCAATGACCGAAAAAATACAAAACCGATTAGCAAGCCTTTTGTGTATTTTTGGCATACGAAAACATTTCTCAAACATCGATTACAGTCAGGAATCTAGATGATACTACAGTGTCTCGTTAATAAAGTGTCCGAAGTCACAGATAACTCCATGTCCAAAACTCCTGTGAAGGATAGTCAAGACCCCAAAGTGACCCGACTTACAGAAAAATCTAGGAGAAGAAACCAAATTCGGAGATGAAATAAGGAATACCGAAGATCATAGACAAACCAGAGGCAAGTAAGTTAATAAGCTTAACTCGCGTTTCTAAAAATGAACAGTACGAACATTTCATGCGTAGTCTTGACCTTGAAAGTGGCTCATTATGGAGGTTGTCCGAATATTTTAGAACAAATTAAGCTAAACATGCCACGCATACACGTAGCTACTTGAATAAAGTATGATAAATCAGACAAAGCTAGAACAGTCAACGATATTTTAAAATTCTAAGGCAAAAGCCGCTCAGAAGAGGTCCATGCGCCCAAGCCGGTTTGGTTTAGAAAGCCGGAGTGAAATGAAAGAGGTCGACTATGTTGATTTTGCAAGGGCTATTTAATTCTTCTGACCTGTCTGCTGCTGTGATCATGTGTTTCATCTTAATATTGTATTTTATTACGAGAAACAAGAGACAATGCTAGCGCTGAATAGATTTATAACATGTTTCTTAAATTATTATGCTTACTACAAGTAGTAGTTTCAAAAACTAAAATGAAGTAGGGGATTCAAACATTTTCAGATAGGTTAAATGTGTTTCCATTCTATTGGTACAAAAGCGGTCAATTATGTAGTTAGGACGACTACGTTTAGAGATGAAAACAAAAATAATCATAATTCATAATAAAAACCCTTTAATAGCTGGAGTCCACCAATAGCCATTAGAGAACAAGACCGTTTGAACGTCGAAATTTAGCGCAAGAAACAGAACAATTGATATCTACCATTTTACAGAAAATCTGACAATGTAGTTACTTCGACTGTATCAAGAAAATGATGAATGTTTTCATTCCCATAAAATTGCCACTATCAAAGAATATTCTAAATTATTCTTCGATTTCTACAATAAAAATCAACTACTTACGCCCGGACTGCAGAAAATGACAACTTTACGAATACTATTTACTGGCGTTCAATATCTTCATGCTTCTTCCGAGTGATTGTCGATTTATGTATGTTTCTCTATTTTCATATTCAAAATTTTTACAGAATCATGTAGAACTGTTCTAATCGGTTTCCTTTTATTGAAGGATACGACGCCTAAAGATGTGGTGAGTTTATTTCCTCAAACTCAATTTCACTACACACGTATATATCTGGAAAAAATAGAATGAGCGATATTTCAAAAATAAGTTCAGGGATACAAGGTATTCGCATATGAAAAACCTTTTCGAATGCTTCATACATTCAATGTGTATTACCTAAACATGAGAAAAATAGCACAGTAATCAGGTAGTAGGCTTCGAAACCTATTTTAATTACATCTACACTACTGCTTTTGGTTATATTTCTTCAGGTTAAATTAAAAGACACACAAATACTTTCACATTTTTATTGAAGTCCCTTTAATTGACATGATTCAATATGGATAATCGGTCAATAGTAGCCATATCGTTATTCACTCGAATATCTCTGAAAATGAAAATTACGAAAAATTAGGATCGGATTTGTAATAATTATTTGTTTATAGCTGCGCTTAAATTTTTCAGACAAATGGTTTAGATGTTGGTATCATCAGTTCTGTATATGAAGACCGTCATGAAAATTTCATCATTCAAAATTCAATGCGTTGACTGCAATGCACTTATATTGCGGACTAGTAAGCATGTACTAATTTCTCATGCTGCAGTCAACGTGTTATCCGAAAATTAGACTTTCAACAGTACAGTACTTTAACTTTGATAATCAATTATTCATTCTTATTCGTACAGAAGCTAATAAAAGTTGTTTTTATGCATTTAGATTAATTTTTATATAAGGTCTGTTCGCGTACCTGAATCTATTATAATACTTGTATTAAAATAGATTCGAAGCAAGTCGTTTTTGTACTCTTGCTGCAAGCCAAATTTTGCCACAAAAAGAAGCCAGCTGCAAAAATCTGCTGATGCTGCAGTACGCAAACAGGCCTAAACTACCATATAGCAAAACATTGCTTTTTACGAATTTCTAGTTTCCAAAAAAATTTGGATCGTGTGATTTGATACAGATTTGTTTTCTGGATAAAATAATTTGATTCTAGGAATGCTCGAGAAAATTAGCATTCCCTTCAAATTCGAAAAGTACTGTACCGTAGGGGTTTAATTTTCAGTCAAGACAACAAATTAGTGTAAATTTACCTTCGACGGAGATGAGAACAGCGTACACCATAGATTATCCTATATCAAGTTGAATCACTGAAAATATTTCCCAATTGTGCTAAGCCTCGCGAAAAGTTAGAATATTAATTCAATTTATAGTTGAGTAATCGTTTTCCAGATCCAGCTCAAGCATTCCTGCAAATACAAATAAGGTTAGTGATTCGGATTCCTAAAATTTAGGACTGATTTGTATTAGAACTTCTAATACAAACCAGATTTTCAATAACTTACCACAAGAATTGGAATCCTATTGAGACTATCAAAATCACACGTTTTGTCATAATTCAATACAATGTTCTTAACAAAACTTCCAGAACACCGCGTGCCGACTGCGTACAGCAAAATGGGTGCTTCAAGTGAAGTGACAGAAGGAATGTGCACATGTAGGAAATGCTGAGGAAATGGATATCCATTCGCAGCAACGTCCGCTGGATAGCTGAATTGCTTTTACAGCGCCATCTCTACATATGAGTACAAATGTATATTCAAATTAATTTGAAATTAGGCGCGTAGAAAAACTGATATTTGATTCTGATGATAGTGAAAGGGGTAATTAACAGAACGAAATGGTAATGTAGAAGCCATAAAATCATATGACTTCAAGCAATGCTTCGATAACTTCCAATTGAATGTGAAAGAGTTGGACACATTTCGGGGGTCGGTATTGCCTTCCAATTCGTAAGCACAATAATCACATATGAATAATGCCCATGGCCCAATGACAACTGTAACTGAAACTAGTACTCAAATTAGAATGCAGCACCTATAATCGAAAACAGCACAGCTGCAACGTTACGGGAGAAAATTAGGTTTAGAACTAGTTGCAGTTATCACTGGGCCATAAGTATAAAGGCGGAGCTTTTGTAATTTGCAACGGTAATATTTTATTATATGCTAGTTTGAATAATTTCAGACTAGAAGCAGCATTATTTAGCAGCATTATTTATTTAGAAGCAGCATTATTAGATGGTGTAGAGTATACTTAAAACGGTCCTTTGCCTGGAGCTAGTGCTTCGGGCACTTTGACTCCTCTCCACTGAGTGGCCGTCTTTTTCAGCCCATTTCTCTTCTCACCTAAATACAAAATCATCCCTTGGTGCAGATATTCTCCACTAAACCGTTAGCTGTCGCAGATTAGGATCACTAGGCTGATTGATCATATATTTGAATTCCTCGTTATGAAGATTGCTTGCTCAAAAATGACTTGGCTCGTTGATTTTCTTTGCTTGAGCCCTATACGTACATGCTATCCCACTCTTGCGAGCTGGAGTTCAGTGGAATGCAGTGACTTGAATCCAAATTGTACCTTCAGAATTATTGACTTTTCCTCAACTATCTCATTTAGTCGGTTAAGCAGAAGATACTCAGCGATTTGTCTTACGGGAAACAGGAGACTTATTGGTCCCCAGTTTTATGGAAAGTGAAAGACTTTACCAGGTTTATTCATCACAGTAATAATCGCTGTCTTATAGATCTTTGGAAAGCTCCTTCTATAAAAGATGGTGTTAATTCTGTTCGCAAAAGTCTCTAGTTTGTTGTCGGGAGGATATTACATCTCCCCAAATTAAGTTGGCCTGGTTCGAGAATCTCTTGTTGGCGTAGAGGCAAGGAGCTCATCAACGGACTCAGAAACTTCTTGTTCCTCGCTATGGGCATCCTCAAGAGAACGATATTCCTGGAATTGAAACTCCTGTACCCTGGAAGAGGCCTTGGTTTTGCCAGCAGTATCAAATTTCAGCCCATGTGGTCCATGTATGGATAGCAAAACCATTTTATTTTTATGGTGAAAATATTTCGTCATGTACCAATCATTGTTGTCCCTAGCTTCAATGCTCTCAAGAAAGTGACGCCAATTCTAATTCCGGAACTGTGCAACCCGATAGTTGGTGCTTAGTCGGTTTGCTTCTGTTCTAATGCTAGGGTCATCCGTGTTCCTAGATTATCTCCGCATTGTATTCTTCTTCCTTATGAGATCTGCTATGACTATTGGGAGTTCGTAAGGATTGCTCCCCTTTGTCGGAGTTGGAATCGTGTTCTCGTCTTTTGCCTACTTAATATTGACTGTTCAAGTGCTGATTGCTCCGTTTATGTCACGGGAAGTTTTTTTGTGCTTCTTCGAAATGTTCATTCACCATTTCTTCTCGAAAAGCATTCCAGTTTGTTATCTTCATCATTTGAAGATCCACGTCGATGAAGATGTTTTCTATGATACAGAATACTGGTTTGTGGTTGGCTGGAAGTTTGTCAAGGACCGCCAGTCGCAGATTGTAATGGAAGTTTTGCGATAATCCTACGCCACGGATATGACTATTATAATGCTAAAGCGCAGGGGGTTGCCCTTTGAAGCAAATGCTTAGCTATGGCGGTAGGGAGACATATATGGGAGAAGTCAATAAGAATTGTTCCACTAGTTTCTAAGCGGTACACTTTTTTCTGAAGCGCTGGTGTTATACCCAGTCGCCTCTAAAGCTATAATGTGACAATTGTTAGAGCATTGGTATTATGCCCAGTTGCCGGCTCTTAAGAGCAGAACAAGCCAAACATATGGCGGGATCCGAACCCGCTGGCGTTAAATTGCTGCTTTGGACTGACGTCTTAGCGAGCAGAGCTACGGACCTTCATGAACTGTGCCAAAGTGTGTGAGTTCGTTAAAGAGATGCAGACTTATGCAATTTTCCATTATGAGCCTTTGCAGGTCGATTCCAGCTTGGTTGCTTCGCACGTATCTCCAATGGCAATGATTGGCATTTAGGTCTCCTGCTAGAATTACGGGACCTTCATGCTCAAAAAGTTTGCTCGATTCCGGGCCAAAGCTATTATGTCTACAGGTTACGTACACAGAAATCGCCAAGAACTCACTAGAACTCACTATACGATGAGAGTTGGTATGCGAATGTGACTGATGCCTCTTCTCACCAGGATTACATTTGTTTCACCTCTTTTTTTCATTCTATCACTACGGTTTAGTGATAGAATGAGACCCGGCATGTGTTTGGGAATGGTAATTAATGTTAGTTATTGCTATTTGTGG
This sequence comes from Nemotelus nigrinus, assembly GCA_947369275.1. NCBI lineage: Eukaryota > Metazoa > Arthropoda > Insecta > Diptera > Stratiomyidae > Nemotelus > Nemotelus nigrinus. The sequence goes on from OX376374.1 coordinate 46,037,789, forward strand.
GAGCTGGAAATGTTGCTGGTCTTCTTTCCACTATTCTCTGCATCATGTTTTTCTTCATGCTCTGGAACTATTCTTGCATATTGCAGAGTAATTGAGTCATGATAGGCGGCTGTGTGTATTTCAGACATTAGTGCGTACATCTTCCTTGATTTTTTGAGCATTCTCCAGTTACTATCCAGATGCTCGCCGCCACAGCTAACAAACTAAGCACTTTCTTTTTTTGCGCTGTTTTGTGAAGTTTTAAGAAGTGGTGTTCTCGCTAACATTCGACACGCTTTGCCTGTGTGTGACAATTATTTGCCACATGACCAAACTGTTGACAGTTATGGCACTGCGATTACCCTTCCCGGGGTCGCTGACATTCAACTTTGCAGATGAAATGACATACTGCTGGTATGTTATAAATGTCTGTTTCGCTTCTCGAGAGGAGTGCCTTCATTAATGTTGGATTAATGTGGTTCCCAGTTGGAGGAATATCATACTTCTAGTAGGTGGAAGCTCTATGCCTGGAGATTGTCCTTAATTACCTCTGGTGAAAGGCTATAGAAACTTCGAATTACCACATTCAGGTTCCTCTCCTCGGAGAGAAAATACATATGGCACTGTATTTTCTCGCCAGCGAAGTAATTCGTTAAATGTTTGTGATACCGTGTGGTAGCAGGAATCAACTGTATACCAATATACCAACTGTATTTTAGCTGATTCATAGCTAATTTTCAGGTCTATGGATTTTTAAGGATGAATACTTCTCTATTTCATATTCATTTTTTTTGCTGATCTCCTTCACAAAATCAACGATAGCCACTGAGTGATGCTAGAAGTTTCTACAAGATGCTTTGTATTAGACTGGACAAGGTTGCTAGTCCCAGTTTGGGGTCGCCAATTTAGTATCTTGATCCTAAACCAAAATACTATTCAGTCCAACAAACAACAATCTATCTATTAATTTATCTATTAAATAATTTATTCTAATTTAATAAAACAAGAAAATCTCTTTTTTCTAACAACACTCTCTGACAATTAAATTTATTTTTTTAAATCCTTCAAACAATTTTTGTACTTTGCCTACTTGATTGTACAAATTTTCGTGTGGTGTGTTTAATGTCAAGTAGTGTGGTGAGTAGTGAATGTGTGAATGATATGTGTATGTGTTTGTGTATCCTCAGGTCCTTAGCCGTTCTTGATATCTGAGTCACTTTTTATGGCTCCCTTATGATGACTCGAACCTTCGTTCGTTTCTGCTCTGTGTTGTCCGTTGTTGTTAGTTTTAGGTCTCAAAGTTGGTTGTGGGACTGATTTGGGAGTTTGCTTTGTCAGCGGTTTCATTGGGATTATTGGTTTGGGTGGTGGAAGTGGAGGGTACTCTTTTTCAACCTGTATTTTGCTGGGCGAGGAAAGAGTATCCTGCACCTCTATAGCATATTCACTTGCGATAAATTCACTCTCCATTTCCGAGCTATCTCCTGTTGATGACTCAGGTGAGTCAGTGAAGTTTTTTTTGTTTTTCCGCAATCATTTTGCGCTAGTGTCGGCGATTTCGTTAACTTTATTTACTGTGAGCGTCAAAAGAAAGTGCATATTCAAAACCTCATAAAATGAGTTCTAGACGTCTGATTTTAAAAATGTTTTGTGCTTTTTCTATTTTCTAATAACAAAATAAAAAATTTGATCATAAAATATTGCACTACAAATTCAACAACAAAATAACAAAAAATACTTCACCTTTGCGCGTCAAAAATAAGTGTACAGCTTGCAGCACACCCTGTATTTGATGTGTTTATCGGGAAAACTTCCGTTAGATTCAGTTTATAGTTCTTCAAAAATGCAAACTTGGTTGACATGACGCGATAATTCAATCATTCGTAATTTTATTTGCACCATACTGCCCTACTAAGCGCAAAAGCGGTATCTAAAAAAAAAATCGAAAAATTGATTTTTATAACATAAAAAAGCTTAAAACAATACGCATCTAATGAACTAATCCTTTTAATGGCATCTTATTTCAAACATATGGAAAACACCTTAACAAAGTATTTTAAATCTAAGTACCCGATGTATCCAAGAGCAGAAGACCGCTTACCGAGAAAAGTGGAGAACGGAGAGTCCTCCACCAGCTCCAAATGAACCCAGTTCCTCGTCGCCTTTCTTAACTTTACCTTAAATCTCTAAGGGAATTAGAAGTGTATCAATATTACTACTTTTACAAAACTTCAATTATCTCGAAACTCGCTTTCATTGAGGTACCGCTTTTGCGCTTAGTAGGGCAGCATAGAACGATCCAGTTTCTACATTATCTAAAATGGGTAAGCAATTGAAACGCGAAAACTTATTGTAAAATTAAGAACCGAAGGGAAATCGTTACGAAAAATACCACAAGTGGTGTGTAGAAGCCATAACACCGTGAAAAAACTTTTGGACAAAATCAAGAAGTTCAAAGACGTAAGTGATCCGCCTCGTTCCGGTAGGCCAAAAAAGTTGTCCGTATGTTATTGTGAGGAAAGTGCGAGAAAATCCAGCAGTGAGTGCAGTGAAAATCGCGGAAAACATAACAGTCGATTCTCGGGTCAGTGTCAGCGCAAGTACTGTCCGCCGAATACTTAATAGAATGGGTTACATGGCAGAGTACCCCGTAAAAAACGATACATTTCTGAAAAGAATCGGAAACTCCGGGTGCTTTATGCCAAAAAGTATAAAAAAGACCATATTTCATTCTGGGAAAACGTACTTTTCAGTGATGAAAGTAAATTTGAAATATTTGGTTCCAAGAAATCACCCAGAATATGGAGAAGTAAGAACGCCGACTTTGATCAGAAGAACATAAGTTCAACCATAAAGCATGGTGGTGGTTCGGTTATGGTCTGGGGGTGTATGGCGGCATCAGGCGTTGGGAATCTGGTCTTTATTGACACTACGATGAATAAAAATGATTACTTGGACATTTTGAAAGAAAATTTACTACCTAGTGTTGTAAAAGTAGGGTTAAACACATCTTGGGTCTTCCAGCAGGACAACGACCCAAAGCACAAGTCAAAGCTAGTGCAGGAATGGTTATTGTATCGAACACCTAAGCAGCTGGATCATCCTTCGCAATCCCCAGACCTTAACCCCATCGAGCATTTGTGGGATTATCTCTATACACAAATCCGAAAACAGAATATAATAAGCAAAGAGTCGTTGAAGTCCATTTTAATCGAAGAGTGGCAGAAAATTCCAGTCAGTTTGACTAAACAATTGATTGAGTCAATGCCAAGACAACTAGAAGCTATTTTAAAGGCGAAAGGGAAGCAGACTAAGTACTAATTTGCAGATGTTAGCTTTATTTGTTTACTGTACACTTATTTTTGACGCGTAAAAAATTAAGTATTTTTTTTATTTTTTTGTTGAAGTTTTAGTGCAATGTTTTATCATCAAATTTTTTATTTTGTTACTAGAAAATAGAAAAACCTTTTCAAAACACAAAACATTTTTAAAATCCGACTTCTAGAACTCATTTAATGAGGTTTTGAATATGCTACACATAGGTGTACACTTTCTTTTGACGCTCACAGTATATTTTCTTTTTGGTGTTTTCGCTGATCTTCTTAAAGATTGTTTCCATTTTTTGTTACATTAGTTGTTCATATTGTTTACGTTGGGTTGATGTTTGCACCTGGGTGTCGGTCAGTTGTGTTATGATTTTGTTCCTCGTGTCATTAAGTTGTTTGTTTTGCCACATTAACTCTGAAATCTGTCTGTCCTTCTCAGACTTTGTCTCTTCTTGAACATCATCTTCTCCGTCACTGTCTTTCTCAAATTTTCTAACTTCTCGTTCTTCTTCCTCGCCTTCACAGTCGTGTGAGCCCTCTTCTCAGTTTAGTTTCACTATACCGTCTTCGTCCGATTTTTTCCGTCAAAACCATGCTCTTTAATTATATTTGATAGCCCTAGATCATGACAGTTTGGGTTTGGGGCTGATTCTATGCAAAAGATAGGAGTTATTTAAAGATTGAAAAAATATTCACCTGTCAAAGTGGAGCTTCTTGCTTCCAGAAACGTAGCTGCTTATTTCAATTTTCAGTTTGATATCATTATTTTTTTCCCACAACACTATTTCTCTAAATTAAAATTCACTCTTTATTCAATTTTTTTGTGTCTCTATCACTTTCTCACTCACCATTTAGTTTAATAGCCCTTTTTGAAACAGCCTGAACTCGTAAATTTTCACGTGTCCATAGCCACAACATTCAAGTATATATACTGTAAATACGCATGCACCAACGCATACACAATTTATATTGCTACTAAATAAACACTTACTTTTTTTTTACTATTGCCATTACTCACACTTGGTCTTTATTATGACTCGTGTCATTACAGTTGATTTCGGTCTTTTGATATGTCTTGAACCATTCTTAGTTTACTTCAAGAAATGAGGGAAAATACCTCAAAGACATTTTCCTAAATATCAACACTAACGGTATTTAACTAAGCTGTTTTTATTAAATACTATAAAAATACATAATGCTAAAAAGTAAAATATATAAACGAATTATATGTACAACAAAAAAGAATTATAAATACTTATAGTAAAATTTGTAAAATCATACACAATCGCAGACAACTGTTTTCAAGCTTCTTTGTTAAATCGAGTCCGAGTAAATACGGAATGACTGTTAAATGAACCATGCCTTCCTGGATTGCGACCGGCTATATGTTCAAACTTGTAGCTGTCGTTCTTCCTAACTTTCCAATTCAAAGTTTCCAAACGGAACAGGTATTGACGGCTGATACGTACCATCGTACTACTAAGCCGCCTAGTAAGTCTTCTCAGATAGTTTGTTTTGAAAGGCTTTGATTTGTCAGCCGAACCTGTACATTTTCTTTATTTCCACTGACATAAAGAAATCTTGAAATTCATTCCAACAATATTGGTCACCGGAAGCTAGTCAAACTCTCACATTTGCAAGGATATACTGCCAGACTAGACACAGAGTACATTCATTTCAATTAAATCTAAAGCGTTGCAGCGGGGACTTAAAACTAATTATTTATCTACGTAGTCTTTTTTTGTCCAGATAGACTTCTCTCGGTTGTTGTAAGGTCAGATGTGGATTTCTTGACAGGTGGACGATAGGTGGGCAAGTCAATACGAATCTGAGTGGGATCACGAAGATCGCTGGCAAGTTCAATTCCGTCAGTGCGGAGATCAAAAGTTCTTCCAACTTTGTTGGCATAATACGCCTCAGTTGAAACAGATCTCTGCTGCGACGCTTTGTTTCGTGCAGGTCTGGTCAGGTCCAGAATATTTTTCCGTTCTGTCGATTCGGCTGATATCAAGTCCTTTTCATGACGATCGGATCGCCTTTCGGATCGTTTGAAAGCGAGTTCTTCGTATCGTGGTATGTAGCGAGGTTTTCGTTCGGACTGCTCTTTATCAGTCCCGAAACCAAAAAATCGTGGAGCTTGTTCAGAAATGAGTGGCAATAGGGTTTCGCGTGCATATCTCTCTGCACGTTCAAGAAGTTCTCCCAACCGGAAAGGAAATAGTTGGACTGTTATTGGTGTGTTTGATGGCGTCGTGGCTGTTACTTTTGGTTCTGAAACGTCGTAAGTCAGTTCCTTGACTCTCCTGGCTTTTGGTGTTGTTGGTCTTAGAATTGGCTCGACTACTTCTGTTTGATCAAATCCATGCAAATTTCGACCTTTGCTTGTAATGGTTGGTGTACTTTCGCTGTCTTCATTCGGTTTTAAAATTGGTTCGTAGACTTCGCGATCTTCACTTCTCAGACTTCGACTAGATTCAGCAACTTGATCGCGATCAAGAGCGTTACCTTCAAGAATTGGCTGCCAGGGTAAGATTTCATAGCTGTTCCCGTGCGATTCGAGTGTGTACGTTCGGTTAGTGGATATTTTGAAATTTGCTCCTAGATTCAGTATATCTTTACGGTTTTTGGCATCCTCCACTCCATCGTCATCGTTGTCAAATGGACTTTCACCCGACTGAGTTGGTTCGTCGTTATCATTTGGCAGTATAGTGGTAGACTCTTCCGGTAAATCACAGATGCCAGGTTTTAGATTCATATGCACCGGTATACCTGACGAAAGCGATAAGAATGGTCTGCAGAGTGAATGACTTCGGCCGTAGCTGTCTACAAGCAAAACCTTGTCAATGTCCCAGTGCGGAAGGCCTTTAGTAAGCCAACCACTGTACGATTTATACTGGAGAGTTAGTTTAGTCGGAAAACCAAGTGCTGGATGCGGCACAATAATTTTTGATACAACATCACCGGCGAAAAATTCGATGTCCTCTTTTCTGTAAATGATTAAAAATTACTTGAATGTTATTCGTTGCTACAAAAATTTAAATCTTACTCAGTAATCAGAAACGTTTCATTCAATCCTCCTTCTCCTTCGAGTGTTGCTTCTAATTTCCCAATTGTTCTCAACGGTAAGTCATTGAACGAGTTGTATATTTCAATGTGGAATTGATGTGCACAAAATGGTTCTTCTTCTCTAGTGACCAGGTATAACTGTCCTCGGCCGGTTGATCGATCTGCGTAATAGCCCATATTTCCGCATTTTGAGTCTTGTATTTCGTTACCGTCCATCGGGCAAGGAAAGCAATTGCCTTTGAGGAAATCATCGTATGAATCGCATGGGAATGCTGGAAACTGGCATCGTGGTGCGACGGAATCAATAAAAAACTTATACGCCCTACGATGGTTGCATAAAGATCTGCCCTCGATATCTTGTGCTTGAGCTGAAATTATTTATTGATTGTTTAATTGAATGATTGAATGTATCGTTGGAAGTATCGAGTGGTTTTTCATGCGCTGAAGAGTTGCCTTGGTAGATATAAAGTGGCAGGCACCTACATTTTTTTTACAAGGATTTGTTTCCATTTTGCAATATTGAGCTTAAGATTGACAAGCAATTTATCCAAAAATTAGAGCAAATCAACCAGCTTTGTGTAGTATTCGTCTTTCTTACTACTGACGGAAACTTTCTAACAATGCTTATTGAGTCTACAGATTCAACCGCATCAATTAAGTACTAAAAATGTGGGCACCATATTTGACAACAATATTCAAGGATACTGCGGACAAAAGAGCAAAACAGGTGGACACAAGTGGAGATATCAGTAAAATGCTTAGAAGATCTAAGTATAAAACCCGAGAGCCTGGACGCTTTGGCAGTTATATGCAATATGTGTTGGTCAAATAAGAGTTTAGTGTCGAAAACAACTCCCAGGTCTTGAAAACAGAATACAGCATCGAGAGAGGTACCAGAAGCGCACTAAGAAAATACTAAAGGACTAGTTTTACGCGGGAACGACATTTGGGAACATTTTAGGACGTTCAAAGTAAGATAATTTGCACTACGCCAGTTGCTCAGAGTGTGCAGATCATTTTGTAGCAGAAAGCAGTCTTCTATTGTATTGATTAAAACAACAAGGGGCCAAGTATCGATCCTTGCGGAGCACCAGAGGTGGGATAGAAGGGAGCAGAGGAGCAGGAGTTCACATTTACAACACAAGCACGTTCATAAATGTAAGAAGAAAACCAGGAGAGCAGCGGACCATAGAAACCATATTTGTCTAATTTCAACAGAAGAAGCACGTAGTTGACAGAGTCGAATGCCTTAGAGAAATCAGTGCAAAGTATATCCACCTATCTTTGCTGATCGATGGCAGAAGCAACAGTGTTGCTGAAAGATAGCAAGTTGGTAACAGTAGATTTACCTTTGACAAATCCATGTTGCACCTTGGCAAGAAAAGGGTCGAATAGAGGATAGCTTCTGTTGTAGACAATTTGAAAAAAAAACCGATCTACTCATAAATATGAAGGCAGACGCCTAAGACTGTCTAAGTGTCTGTCCTAAGTCTGGCTGGAGTCATTGATAAAGGAAAGAACATCTATCTGAGGAGAACGTTGATCGGTACGGCAAGAGTATTTTTGAATATGTGACGAGTAAAAGCATACGAGGAATTATTTAACGAATTCAACACTGCGGTCACTATAAAAAAAATTTACAAAAATTTGAGGAGTCAGCAATGGAATCCTGAAGACTCACCTTAGCAACGCTTCATCTTGCAAATGCCAACCATAGCACATCAGGCTAATCTTGAAGAAACCGAAGTTTTCGATATTATCGCTAGTGGCATCCAAGCAAGCGGCTTTGGCGCAATGGTCTTAAGGAGAAGTAACAACATAGAAGAAATGAAGAGGAGAGCTTATCACTACTGTCATGACATTACATTCAGCAAGAATGAGAATTACCTGAGGCCTTTTGCTGCTAGCAGCCGAATTGAGATAACCAGGACAGGATCTAGATCTGTATTCGACAACAGCCGACCGCGAACGATTGCTGTTCGAGCACGAGCAATTATGCCCCCACCTTCAATTAGTAGAAGATTTCTGCCCCGATCTGAAGAAAACTGCTTTCGAATTGGGCACTTTCAAAGTCACATTGAAAAACGAAATCCAGGAAACTTTTTTAAATGCTGAATGATACGGCATAACCATACCGTCTGCCCACACTCGAGAAAAGAATTGAAGTCAACTCCTGTTTAGAACTGCCCAAAAAAATATCAGAAAGGAGACTATGGAGTACTTCGTCATGCAAATCGTACTACAGCAGGTATTAATGATAGCATAATTTCGCGGCCCTTGCGGAGTATACACTGAAAAAAATCCACATGGCGCCCAGAGCTATGTAGTATAGCGCATTATTTATGGCCCCATACGCTATGTACATAGTACTCTGAGCTATGCAATATGGCTCCCAACGCCATAATGTCAGAATCTACTTAGCGCGTGGTCCTATGTAACATGGTGCAGCATTTATAGTCCCACACGCTTTGTACATAGTACCCTGAGCTATGCAGTATGGCTCACAGCGCCATAATTATATGGTGCAGAAATAATGGCCCCACACGCTATATTACATAGTACGATGAGCCATGTAATATGGCTTCAGTTGTCATACCGATTCGGATTCTATTTTACTTCTATTTTGCTGTAATAAAATAATTCTTTTCAATTTGGAATCTAGCCCAAGGACATTCGGGAGGTTAGTTAAAGAATTAGCTTAAGCAAGAATCTAGCTGACAGTTTATTTCTTTCATAATGTAAGATGACTCCAATTATAACTCGCAGCCATACTGTGTGAGGGAACGCATTAATGTGAGTATCAACTATAGAAGGACTGTGACCAGATTGGGCTATTTCCCGCTAATTGGACTAACTAAAAGTTAAATTGGCGAGGGATTTTTTTTTTATTTCGCGGGTTGGCGGCTTTTGGGCTATATATTTTACTGAAAACTGTATTTGGGCTGTACATTCTATTGAAAAAACTGTGTTTGGGCTGTACATTCTATTAAAAAAACTGTATTTGGGCTATTCAGTAAAACCTATTAATCGGGACACATCGATCACCTGAACAATCGAACTATAAAAATACCCTACATAGAAATTCTTGAAGAAAATTGATTCTGCACTGAAGAAAACGCATAGCGTCAGACGCCATAGTTTATAGACTTCTGGCGCCATGTAAATAGTCGATTTCGGGATTTTGATAAAATATAGCGCCACATGCCATAGTACATGGCAAAAAGTGCATAGGAGCAGACGCTATGCTTATAGCCCTCCACGCCATGTACTTTAGTCCTCCACGCCATGTACATGGCTATAAAAGTGCCTAATATAGCTACCTTTTGCAAACAGTTGACTGGGCGAAATTAGTGGTCTTGGTTGCCAAGACTCAATAAGATCCGCAATGCAAAAGACTACGGCAGTAAATACGCTATGGCACAATCACATCAACATTCCACATTAAAATCCATATTAAACGGGTAAATATTAACTTTTCGAAATAGAATCTATTCAATACGTTCTCACTTTAACGATCTTTATGTTATAATTGACTTTAAAAACTATCCTTTCATCTATCTTTAACCGACCGTATCAATACTGACAATACAAAAAAATCAAGTCAAAAGAATTATAACAGGTGCGTTTTTTTGCGAGAAGACATAAAAAACGCACCTAATGTAAACTATGAATGCTAAAGAAAGCACTACTGAAATTTAACATAGAATTAACGTCAACATAAACGTCCAAAGTAATCAAGTGGTCATATCACTCAAATCACCTGAACCGAGAAACTCATTTTGCGAAAGTAAACTCAAAGCAGATACAAAAAAAAACGATCTGGAGAAAATTACACTCGAAACAATTTAACTCCTACAACTCGCACCGTACATACACCATGCGATCAAAACTAAAAGGCATCAAATCAGAAGGGGAAAAACTCGGAAGAAAAGGAGCAGAAGAGAATCTACAAATTATGTAACATAGATCATGACGGGAAACAGAAACATAACAGAGACGCGGATGACTTTTCAGCGTCAACATAGGCGTCCAAAGCAATCAAGTGGTCATTTCAACACAGAACCAGAACCGAAAAACTACGTCTTTAGGCAAAGCAAACCAAAAGCAAACACAAAAAACCGATCTGGGGAAAATTGCACACGAAAAAATGTAACTCCTACTATTCTATTCCCCACATGAACATCACAATAGCGCTTGCACTGTACATGTGTACATGTGAACAAAGCAGAAAATGTATCAATTCCTAAGGGGAACGGCTCGTAAGAAGAGGAGCAGAAGTGAATCTACAGAATCATGAGCGGAAACAGTAACATAACTTTGCAGCGTATTAGCCGGTTCATTCATTAACAAAGATTTTCGGGTCGTTCAGCGAGTGGATCAAGTTGAATTTCTCTATCCACCAAAACGTTGCAAACTTAGCCAGCGTCCGCGCTACTATTTGAGTACACTGATTGTAAAATTTTTGTGGGCATCATTTAGGCAAAGCGTCTAAGTAGTTAGATCTATGCGAAAACCACGAGTTTGAGCATTGAAACAAGATCACTTGTGTGTTCTGTGTAGTATATCTCAATGAACTGTATGTTTTGAATTGAAGTGCCTGTAGTTTGTAGTAAAACGTTTGAATTTTCGTGGCGTCGCTGTAAATTTAACGTGGAGGCTCTGTAGTTGGACTGTTATAAAATAAAACCATTTGATTCATAGTAGCGATGGAGTTTTAACCTTTGTAAGAAAATAAATGTGATTACATTGATTGTTAAATATTGATTGTAAATCTTTCGATTGTTACATATTGATTATTTAATCAATTTTGTGGTTTAGCGAGAGAAGCACTGCTTCTTTTGCGTACATTGACGAGCCGCCCCTGGTGGCTATCTAAAACAGAAGCAAAAAAATGGAAAAACTCAACTAGGTTAGTACTCAGACTTTTCACAAAACCGTGCTGTTGAGTAGCTAAAACGTGGTGAAGGGTTTCATAGATGCAATTAAAAACCAAACAGTCACAAATTTTAGAAAAATATGGAAATATTGAAATGGGACGATAGTGAGAAACTCTTAGGATCATTTGAGCGATGGGACGATTCAATAAATGAAAACTTTATGTTTATAAAAAGTTGTCACTGGTGAGGAAAGGGCAGTTACACGGAACATACAATGAAGCGACAAATACACTGGATTTATCAGCGAAGAAGACATAAACAGTAACATACTCAATGAGAATTTACTTTCAAGTGAATTTAAGGCGATTTTAAGGACGACTAAGAGAAGAAAGACTAGAAAATAAATGCAATTTCTCCTGCCGAGGCTAGAACAAAAATTTGCACGGTTTACAAAGGTTTTACCACAGTCCCATTCCGGGTCAGCAATGATATTAAGGTTAGTTGAAAAAGTTAATTTGAAAAGTTAGTTTGACACTTAGATTCGACAGAAAACATGAAGGTCATTTCTTTGTTTAATAATCCGAAATGATGCTAGCAGCACTTGATGACGTCTTAATCATTTGAAAATAATATGATGTAATTGATTTATTTTCAACGGCAAGTATAAGTCATTCAAAGCTTCAGTAAGTTACTTAGTATCACCAGTTAGCTTGGACTTAGCTGAATTTAAACATTTTGAGGGACCAAATCCAAAATGCTAGGTCCCGGATAAGAGTGAAGCCTCTCAAATCAATTGATCATCTATATCTTGTTATTCTATACAGATAAAGTACTCGAAGCATTACTAGTTCTGATATATTTAGCGTTGAAATACTTACACCAAACAAAATCCGTTATGGCTCCCAGAAACAGATTCGAACAACCAGTCTGTACACGACCGCCATTGGGATAGAAGTCAACGTGCCCCATTGGCTGCCATGACCCAAGTCCACCTAAAATAAGGTTCTCGCCATTCGAATGAATCACATCGACGAAACTGGCATCGTTATTATCCAGCCTGACTTTTGGATGCTGCGACTCAAAGAGTGGCCCGGCTGGATCTAGACCTGTAATTCGACTTAGTCCTGGCAACTCGGCACCAGCAAAACCAGCAGCGTGCGCTCCCAAACTGAATCCTATTATATGCGTTTTTTCAAGTCTCAGGCCCTTGTGTTCCTGCAGATTTCTTAGCAGCATGGCCAGCTGCTTTCCCACCAGCCGAGTGTTGGCTGCCGCTCGGACGTAATTCGGTAAAGTTGCTCCATTTTCCCAGTCAACACAAATGACAATGCAGTTTTCCTGAAAATTAAAAAACGCTTTGATCTTGAATTCCGAGATATTACAGTATTCTTTTATCGCTAACCACTGCCATTAGCGCCGTCTTCATTTCATAGATCCAGACGTGGGGACAAGCAGACCCAAATCCATGAACAATCACTCGAGTCGAAAGCTCATCGAAACCGTCCATGTCATCCATTGTGAAGGAAATTTTGGCAAAAGAAGAGCTGGTTTCTTCTTCGCTGGCCCCGTTCGCAGACGAATCATTCAAATGCTTTCGAAACGCATCGGTCATGTTAACAAATGGCAGTTCCAGCAACGGACGCTCACTCCTGCAGCAACATATGTTTTTATTAAAATTTATACATTCAAAACTACTGCATTTGTCGCAATCTCACCTGTTTCTTGTTGAATAGAAATAAAATTTTGTGTTTATTTCTTCCGGTGGAGACGGCAGCATTTCCAGGTAGCTAAATGGTCCCGAGTCTTCGAAACAGCCTACTTCATCGTAGCACACTTTTTTAACTGCGCGTTTTTTTCTGGCTCGTGGGAAATTGTGTTTTATGGTAATAGATGCAAATCGTTACATGCAAATGAACTTACCTTTGATGCTTGTGGGACTTTATGGACCATTCCATCATCGACTGCTGGACCGCTTTTATGATTTTAGCGTCATTCGCTTCGTCCAGTGCTTCTTCTTGCTCGCTAGGCCATTTTAGCTGGGATTCTGCAAGAGATGTAAGAAATCAAGTATTAGTAACTATCGAGTAATGAGGTGCATTTTATGGATTTCGTTGGTGTTGGTCTACCGATTACGGATTGCATTAGCTAAGTTTTTCGATGGATTATAAATATGAAGGTTAAATGACTCATGTTTTTACTACCGAAATGAATGCAGATTCTGTGATTTCACTTTTTAGCATTTAAACTTAGAAAACGAAGATTTTACTTCTGTGATGGATGAAATAAAAATAAAGGAAGCTACTTCAAACTGATTTTATAAAATACATTTAATGTTTCATCATCGTGCGATACATCGTGCGTATGTATTATAATATCTTTTTTTAGTGACTTGACGTTGCAGATTGGTTTGAATCGATTCTTCCAATGTGCATCAAAAGGCAACGATCTCTTAGCTGGTAAATTTCTATTGCTGTGGTTTTTATAGGCCTAGATCTTCAGGGTCTTAAAAGTTTATTAAATTTCTAACTACCAGCACAAATCTTCGAATTACTTCTCCCGTACATCTACATTTTTTCTCTATAGAATTTCCTTGGAAGGTTTCAACGCGAATCTCGTTTAAAGCGGTTATCGCCACGGCATGAAAGCCCTCAATGATGTCAAAATAGTGTCTTCGGAGGTAAGCTTTGATGCTCGGAAACAAAAGAAAGTCAACTCGGGACTGTAGAGAAGCTGAGGTAACGTACATAAGTTTTGCTTTACCATGAACTGATGGGCACACAGAGCAATGTAACTGGTTGAGGTTGGTCGTGGTTGGTCATACGGAGAGGACCTTTTTTCTCAATCTTTCGAGACTGTCCACGTAGCAGGTTGCGTTTAAAACCTGTCCTGGAGGTACACACACCTTGTCGAAAAAACAGCCAGCATTGTATTCACTTTCAGTCAGGCTCAGTTAAACATGTGTCGAAAGTCCGTTCGTGAGTTTCACTCGATGGACATAATCCTCCCCCAAAAAACGCCACAACAACAAGTCTATGTAGCGCTGCTCTTTCTCTGTTAAGCATACATACATTTTTTTTCAAAAATACATGAACGTGTCGGACATATATTTTAATTAGGAAAAGGACAGGATAGAGTCTGAAATAAAACGTGAGATTAAAAGTAATTATTATTTTGCCCATTGATAGAACAACTTCACTCTTCGAGCCTTTTGTTCTGCAAACAAATCTATGGCCTTGTCATAATTAATCTCATGAGCAGCTCGATTTTCTATTGCTAATATTGCGAGACTTGGTAAAGGTTCCTGGTTCATCGACGATCGTAGATAATTTTTAGTAAGTTTAAGTTTGCTAAAACTTTACTCGCAGTTTGCGGATGTAGTAGAAATCGTAGAGTAAACTTACAGAGCAATACAAATATGTATTAGGAAAGCCATCTTGCAAATGATGCATATATATCTTTTGCAAGAGATTGAAAGGGCTAGCATTTTTTATATCTTTAAATAAAAGTGAAGTTTGCTCTTTAAAAACGTAGAGCTAGTTCAACTGTGTTTAAATTTTGCCCATATTTTCGTCCCAGATCTGCTCCTCCATATCTGCTCATATTCAAAATTTCAGTACCATTGAGAAATGCGAAATTCAATATCAATCCTCTTTTTAATTTCTGATAAAATTCGATCTAATACCATCATTGTTGCTTTTGCAAAGAGTTGAACATTGAAGTCTTCATGATTTGTCATCACACATCTCATCAAATTGCTTTCTGCATCTCGGAATTCATTTACTTGGCATAATAGGTTCAATGCCAATTTTTCCAGCAACTTTTTTTTAGCTTCTTCTATCCAATGCTCAATTGAATTTTCTCTCCTTTTCTTGCAAAGTTTTCATCAGACTATCCATTGGAACGCGCTAGGGTTATATCTTCCTTTTAAACTTCGATATTTATGTTTTTTTACTATTGATTTAACGGAGAATATTTGCTCAAATCGTCAAGATCAGAATAAATTTAAAATCCTTTAAAGCATTTAAGAGATGACCTGCCTTGTACTTGGACTCAGGATCATAAGAATAGCCACGGCATTGTCTAATATCTAAACCAAAAACTGTCAATTTTTCCATAATCTGTTGGCCAAAGTGTGTTTCCAGCAACTTCTTTTAAATCAATGAAACTTTATTTTATTTCACACACCACCAGTTTTTTTTATGCCAGACATCTGGAGTGCAATCGAACATTATTGTGTGATATTTGGCTTCTTTGATGTCGTTTAAAATGCTATTTCTAAGTGGTTTTGCCGTAATGTCAAAGAATTCTGTATTGTCTTTGATAAATATGATACTTGTCCTTTTTTAAATGTTCTAATTGAAACTTAAGAGTTAAACTATGTTAGAAAAATTAAATTCAAGAAGCTCATTTGATCAGGCTGAGGACATTGTGTGATGAGGTCACTCGGGATTTCGTGGGACCCATGAAAAGAATGACAGTTTGTTGATAGATACAATTCAGCATCCATAACAATATGCAGGATCTGTCTAAATATAGTTGTATCTCTTTCGTAAGGATGCTAACTGCCCTCAAATATGAGTGCGTTTCACTCGCACACAGCCACTGAACCAGCCGCCGCACGACCACGAGTCCCACGTGCACCGGGCGAACGCGATTGTTGTCCTATCTATGGAGAATAATTTATGTGCTTAAAGTGCTATAGGGCATATCATTGCCGACGACCTTAAATACCATCGTCAGGCCGCCGCAAACTTAGCTCCTTCTACGAGCAATATAAATTATTCTTCTAATGGTAGTAATAAGACATCTGAATCTCTTCGAAGATCAGGCAACCCTTTTAGGCATTTTTCCTAACCGATCTCAGAAAAGCCTCAAACTTTTTTACCACAATTGTGGTGGTATGAGAGGCAAACTAAGTAAATTATACCTTGACGCCAAATCGTGCCATTTTAATTTACTCGCCATCACCGAAACTTGGCTTAATGCCTCTCATAAGAATGAGGAGATTCTTGATAGTAGTTGGACTATTTACAGAAGCGACCGTGATTATTGTTCTACGGGTCAGTCGCGAGGAGGTGGTGTCTTACTTGCTGTTAGCAACACACTTTCAAGTGAGCTTGTAGATACCACTCCAAATGTTTTCTTCCAATGTATAATATGTTCGGATCTCCATTAATAACAACTCAATTTACATCGCTGTTGTCTACATCCCCCCTAGATCTGACGAGTCCATCTACAGCAATTTTTGTGACACAATATCTTCATTAGCAACATCACTTAGCGAAAAAGATAAAATAATAGTTTTGGGTGACTTCAATCGTCCGAATCTTTGCTTTGTTCCGGATGAAAATGACTCTTACCTTCTCCCCGTAAACCTTGTAGACACCAACGATTTCAATCTTGCGAGTGCCTTTTATGGTAATGATTTGCAGCAGGTTTCCCAAACTCCTAACCAAAATGGTAATTGGTTAGATCTTGTTTTCACAAATGCTTATGACGAAGTAGTGGTTAGTCCAACTAGTGACGCAGAGCATCTTTTTTGCAATAGTTTACACCATACAGCACTGTCAGTCGAACTTTCCACTCCAGATTCCACTTGCTTGAAAACTTACAATAACTCAATTGTATTTGACTTCCGTAATGCTGATTATGAAAGCATTAAACATGTTCTTGATACTACTGATTGGTCAACTACTCTTTCAACACAAGATCTCGAGACAGCCATTTCCTCTTTTTACAACAAAATATTTGACGCCGTTGAAAGATATGTTCCAAAGATAAAAAAAGGAATAAATTGTCTGAGCCATGGCTTGATAGGGACCTTAGGCATATGCGAAATCGTAGGAACAAATTTTATAAGCTTATTAAAGAAAATACCGATGTTATTCCTGCTATTCAGGAAGAATATAATGAAGTTGCTAAGCAATTTTTAGCAAAGTCTCATGAGGCTTATGACACTTACATTAGAACAACCGGCGAAAATATAGTCCGCGACCCGAAAAAATTCTTTGATTTTGTTAATGTGAAGCGAAAAACTACTGGCTATCCATCGTCCATGTTTCTTAATAATATAACGTCTTCCTCTCCTAAAGAGATATGTGACCTATTTGCTGATAGTTTCCAAGAAATTTTCAATGCACCAGACCCATCAAACTCACACCTTTCTTCCGCTGATTCAGCTTCAACAGCTTTTGTGAACCATTTAGAAATTTCCCGTGATGAAATACGTAAAGCTATTTTGGATCTCGACTGCAACAAAGGCCCTGGGCCTGATTTTCTTCCTCCGATCTTCTTGCGCAAGTGTGTAGAGCAGCTTATAGATCCCTTGCATATTTTCTTTAACAGATCACTTTCGTCGGGAATTTTCCCATTCTGTTGGAAGCTTTCGTATGTCACACCCATATTCAAAAATGGTGATCGACGCTGTATCCGAAATTATAGGGGCATTGCCATTTTGTCTTCGATTCCGAAACTTTTCGAAAAGGTGGTATACGATAAACTTTCTCCGCTTGTTGATTCCCGTTTGAACGAGCAACAACATGGCTTTAGAAAAGGTCGCTCAACTATCACGAATTTGACAATTCTAATCTTTGACGTTCTATGCAAAATGGAAAAAGGATACCAAATTGACGCAGTCTACACTGACTTCAGTAAGGCGTTTGACAGAGTTGACCATTCTACCTTGATTCTAAAGCTTCAGAAATTTGGTATTGCCGGGTCTTTACTCAGCTGGCTGACCTCCTACCTTCGCGATCGCACACAATGTGTAAAATTTCAAGGATTTTTATCGAAAAACGTTAGTGCTACCTCTGGTGTACCCCAAGGTAGCCATCTTGGCCCACTTCTTTTTAATATATTTATTTCTGACTTATCTGACGTCCTAGCAGGCATATCTCATTTACTCTATGCAGACGATCTCAAACTTTATCAGACTATTGAATCGAAATCGGATGCCCCCTTTCTCCAATCCAAGCTTAATTCACTTGATCAGTGGTGCAATATAAACAAGCTCTCTCTCAATATCAGCAAATGCCAAGTTATTAGTTTTTCCAGGAAATGCACGGTCACACACAATACGTACTTTCTCGGCAATAATATGCTAACCCGAGTTGATAACATTGCTGACCTCGGTGTTATCTTAGATGAAAAACTCCGCTTCACCTTACACTTTGATAAAATGCTTTCTCGTGCGAACAAACAGCTAGGTTTCATCAAAAGACGTGCCAAAGAATTCCGTAGTCTGTGGGTCACAAGATCCTTATACACTTCACTTGTACGTCCTATTCTCGAATACGCTTGCATTAGCTGGAATCCCGCTTTTGAAACCTACAGTGACAGACTCGAGTCAATACAAAAACAATTTCTACTTTTCGCCTTGAGAGAATTGTACAACCCTTATGATTTTAATAGCTTACCCCCTTATGAGTTTCGACTGGGTCATTTAAACCTATCGACACTAGCCTCCAGAAGAATAATGATTTCGGCCTGCTTCATTTTCGACGTCATTAGAGGCACTATTAATGTAGAATTCCTGAATAGTAAAATTTCGATAAATATCCCTGTGAGGAACACCAGGTCCAATCGTTTCCTAAAAGAATATTCACATTCGACGACATATGCAGCAAATGAGCCTATAAATAGATGCTGCAGAATATTCAACAGCATAAGTCACTTATATTCCCCTACGATTTCCAAATCATCCTTCAAATCCTCTCTTTTGCATGCCATCCATACCCCTAAACCTTAAGCCATAGCTTATATGTCAATGTTTTTATTTATTGATTGTTATTTATTAATCTTTTTGTTACTTTTTTCATTTGTTTGTTACTTATTTAACTTGTTTGTTTTTACTTTTTACTTCACTTTACTTTTCCATTTTATTTTTATTTTGTTATTTTATATAAGATTTTGTACCTTGTTTGGTGAATTAATAAAATAAATAAATAAATATATTGAAAGGAAGCACAGGGCTTTGGTAGTCAGAGGTAATATGTTGGCTCGCAGATTTTCCTGTTGCTCTAAGCAAGCTAAGGTAAGTCTTTTCGAGGCATATTGCCAGAGCTTTTACTCATCGAACCCATGGGTCAGATATGCCAAAAGATCGCTGGACACCTTGCGCGTCCAATATAATAATATCATTATGAAGATGATGGGATTGGCCTAGTTCTGCAGTGCGTCAGGGATGTTTTTGGAGTACGAAAATGATGGCTAGATGTTTATAGTAGGTAGGTCTATGATTTGCGAGAATTCAGACAGCTTTAACCCTTCGGCGGCGGCGGGCATTTTAGTGAATTTTCAGGTACTCCTATATTTCCAGGCACTGTAAATTTTTGTTGAAAAAAGTATTAGGAATGAAAACTTATTATGTTTTTAGTTTATTTATGATAAAGAATTGGAAATTTTGAGCCTGGCGTAGGCGCTGAGTGCCGCAAAGTAGGCAAGGGTTTTTTTTCAAATTTCGATTTATCATAACTTCTAAGAAAAACAATGGATCATCGTGAAATTTGCCGAGCATATTGATGTTGACTAAAATTTAACACACATGGACTTTCAAGACTGTGCGGGTAATTCTGTAGCTACAGCAGGCTCCTGAAAAAAAATCCTTCAAATCATCGACCTTCCTAAATATTTTTAGATTTTTGAAAATGAATTCAAATTATTAATAAATTTGGGCTTTGGTCTACCAAATCAAATAAAAATTTTCAAAATTCCGCGGTAAACAAGAACGGCAGCCCATAATCAAATTACCTCTATTTTCAGCTCTCGAAACTTCTGTTCACGAGAACTGACAATCGGATAATGCGATCAATACGAAATTTACAGGACATGTTTGAATTTGTTAGGGCATGTTGGAATACTGTGGCAGTGGTGCCATTTTGAAAAATCACCGAAAAAAAACTGGTTTTTGGCCTATAGCTTCGGATTCAGCCACCAGATTTTAACAAAATTCACGCAGTAGATGAACCTTACTCTATGACAGATTTCATAGAAATTAGGTTGAAAAATCAGTATAGGGTTGCCAGCTGTGGCAATTTTCGTTTCCTAAATATTGTAAATTTGCTCAGGAAAATACAGTTTTTTCCCCTATAACTTCCGACGCAGGGGCGAAATCAAAACGAAATTCATAAGTTTCGTTGAAAAATCATGAAAGGGTTGCCAGCTATGATGAATTTCGTAATTTATTGAAATTTCTTTATCGAGCGATGTTGTCACTAAATTTCCAAATGGGAATGATTCTGCAATGACAGTTAACAACAAATATTTAGGTTTCGAAAATTTGAAAAGTTTTGAGAATGGTTACCATAAAATTCTATTCACTCCTATAACTTCCAGCGCAGCCATTCAATCGAAAGGAAATTCACAGGGTGGATTTAACTCAACGTGAAGCAGCTATGGTGCTAACGCATGATTGCCAGCACCAGACAATTTCGTAAATATTGCACCAACAGATGCTTCCATTTTGTATTCATCATTTTGGAAATGTTTCAGATGGCAGCCCCAGACATAGTTTAATCGCTTAAACTTTCGATGATATCCTTGGATGAAAACAAAGTTCAAAGGATAGGTTGATTAAGCACGAGCATGTTATGGTAAACTTAATGCTACTGTGTTGGACAAATGTTGCCAGCACTAAGCATTTTCATCATTTGTGTTATAGAAAATGCTGTCAGAAAATGATATTTGTTCCTTTGAGTAAGAAATAGTTGATATGATACTACAAAGAAGTGTATTACGTTTTCACACATTTTTAAGTCTCTCAAAAATATTTTTTTCGGAAATTAGTTTTCTAGCGGTTCTGATGCGCTAGACTTTTTTTTTATTTAAGAGAGAAAAATAACCGAATCCTTCAAAAATAATTTGAACTTTCCTCCTTAACTTTCATTTCAACGTACACGCATACTTTAATGTTCTTTCATAAGGAAGATTTCGGATTTCTAATGCTTTCCTGTTAGTTTTGATAGCAGAAGAATGCATGCAACTGGTAAAAAATATTTGTCCGCGAACACGCTACTGCTTAACTTCTCGACCAGTACCTCAAATTAAAGTTGTATTAGGCAAAAGAATTTGACCATCGGGAAACCCTAACTGCATTTACACGAGTTAACTCAACAAGAAGTTGGTGAAGGAGGGAGTGAAGCGGAAGTGGTCCACCCAGATTACATCCAAATATATTGTTTTGATATCCAGTTCTGTCATTTTGCATAATATTTGATAAGCTGGATATTTTTGTATTATTTATTTTTGCTCCACGTAGCATTTGAGATAACTGTAGCAGCTGTCACAGAAGGTCAATCACTATGTAAATTCATAGGCATTTCAAGGCTTGCAAATGAAAATTTTTAATACGGTGCATAATATTCTATTCAAAAAAATTAATATGTTTTCTTTCGCTTCATAGTATTGATTTATGTGTGGAAGTTTTTTTCAACACGTTTTATTTGCAATCAGCTGCAAAGCAATCATTGTATCGGTGTCTTTGGGGCAAGGCTGCTACACCAAGCTAGTTGAAATAAATTGGTGCTATTTTTCAGTTTGACATTTGCTTCCAGATGGTGTTGCCGATGTTTTGGATTCTCGTAAAAGCCTAGAAAGGCCTAACGAATGGTTTCAATTAGTACTTCAATTTTTGAGACCGCAAAGGTAGAGGTAAACGACCACCGTAAAAGCTTCAAAATTCATCCGAAATAAAAACAATTTCTTAGCTTTAAAGGGGCTCAAATTAACAGAACTAACGTTAAATGGCATGTCTAACATTCAGATGCGTATTATTTTCATTAAAAAGTATAACAGATGAAATCAAAAACAGATACAGCAATTCCATTCAGAACATAAACATCGATTTTTTTATGAAATTGTAGAACCACAAAAAGCACAAACATTGTTTACTGCCATCATTGCTCATTCACGCATTGTAACATTCGTTCCAGTGATTACCACGCATACAACTGAATTAATTAACACTAGCGTCTCAAGTTCCATCACTTTCATTTTTACTCCAATTGAATACCGAGCAACGTGAAAGCTGTCGAGTTTGATGCGTTAAGTGAAAAATCATGGCTTTTGAAAGCCACTTTGAGCAGCATTAGTAAGAATACAAATTGTTTCCGTCTTAATTGCATTTAGCACCTTTCATTTTCTACACATACCCATAAATAGCTCTGCTTCCCAACCAGAAAAATAAATTCATGAATGAAATGTATGGAAACCGGAGGCAAGTCAGATGTTTGACAATGACCCAGCTCATTCACGATGGTTAAAAAAACGAACTCGAGGCTCGAGCAGAAACCGAAAAACCAGTCAAATTAAGTGTTAGATGTTCTTGTGTGTTGCACTTTCCATTGGCAGTCGAGACCAAAAACTGGTGGATTAACAAGCTGTTAATGAGATGCTTACAACCGTTTACATTGACTTGATTCAGTGGGTTCAGTGTAATTTCCGTTTTTCGGGGGAATGTGTATTCGAGTTTCAAAATTTTTTTGGAGAGTTTTGTATAATTAATATTTTTTTCTGTCGAAGTGCATATTTGAATGTCTATGGTGTGTCTTAATTTTCACTTTCAGCTAAGATTCATTACCAAGTAGCTCACTGTTTAATTTTGTTGGCTTTGTTGAATGGAAGTTAGCTTTGTTTCTGATTTTAATGCATGGTGAGATTTGAACATAGTCATCAAAAGTTCATTTTTCAACTTGCATCGATATACGTCGACATAAAAAGAAAGTGATTAAATTACAAGAGAGAAGTTTAATTTGCTAGTTTGTGGATAAACTAACATTATTCGGTGTGCAATTGAGTGATGTTTAGAAATACTACATGTTTTTCAACATAGTCAATTTGTCTTTGCTTTCTGTTCATCATCAAGTCAATTTGTGTTTAATTTTGGATGTAGAAAGTGTTTTCGAAGTTTTTTTTGGTATTATATATAAATAATATTATTTGTGACCTCGTTGTTATAGATTCGTTTGCACATATGTAGCAAAATTTCAAAACGATGTTCGGCTATGAAATATAGATTCACAGAAATATTCTGGTATCCGTTGAGAAGTTTTCACTATTGCAACCAGAACAATGAGCACATGGATAAGCTCCATAAAGATTTGGCAATAATTTTAATTTTTTGATAAATCATTCAAATTTGAAATTTTTGTATTGCACATTATGCAAATGTAATAGCTAGCAATCAATTCATTTAAATTTTATCAATTTTCGATTTTATTTAGTAGCTTAGTTCCAATAGTATTTTGTCAGTTTTGATGGTAATGGCGCTATGAATTGCAAATACCTCATTTACGTTGTCCATTTGAATATTGATGATGAGTGGTCGGGTATCGCTCATGCCATAACTGGGTTGTTTGTAAACATAATTAAATAAAAAAATTTGGCGCCAAAACAAATACAGGAAATTTTTAATTGCAGCAAAACATGACTAGCCCACGAAAAAGAATTTTAAGTCGAAAGCCTTATATCCTTCTGTGGATAAAAGCTTCGAGTATTTTCCTGGTTATTATTTTCTATGCAGGTATATTATGAAATTCTGACTACAAAATCACTTTCAACCCCGCTTAAATTATAATTTATGTACGTCAGTAACTACACTTTGTTTTTACAGTCCGTGTCAAAAGAAATGAGTCAGTTTTATTAAAGCATGAAGATATATATTCCTGTTTACCTTTCGCGGTGTTGGTGTTCCACCAGAGAGCTATGAAGCCCTAACTAGCTCATTCCACTATCGCTCAAAACCTCGCAATTAACAGAATTTAACCAAAATGGGCGAAAAATATGTAAAACGTTACGAAGCGATATTTTTATGTTCGCGCATGAGAAAACCAAAACAATCATAGTCCACGGCTGCAAAAGTGATTGAAAAATCGAAAAAGTTTTTTTGTGTAGTGGAATTAATGGTGTAAAGTGTACAAAAAATGTTGATTTTTTTTTCCGAACGGGGCTTTAAGCGAGCGACTATGAGCTAGAAGGATAAAATGATCCTCCAGTTGGTTGAACTAGATCTTTGCCCGCTACTAAGACAGACTCGCACACTTCTCATTCGAAGGAAATAGATGTCCGCATCAGCACCTTTGTATGGCGTTTGAAGGAGGTAGCCATATCTTATCGTCCCACGATGTCAAAACCTCTGCTCTCTTACAAAAATATTTAAAAACGGAAAGCCAAAAATATGGATGGTAATTGGATTAAGGCTTTTTCTTCGACTAAGCAACTTTGTGGGCTTGGAGCCGGCTGAAGCAAGTTGGTTGACGCACAGTACAAATGTTATCTAGCACACTGTTAAACTTCCAGTTCAATGCTTACGGGTTCTTCTCTGAGCGCGGTTTTTGATGTTTGGAGCTCTTCACTTAAAATAAGAACACCGAAAAAATGGTCCAGTTATACAGAGCGTATTCACGTAAAGCGGAAATAGGTTTTTGCGAGTGGATAATGACCCAAAACACTGAAGCCGACTCTGTAGGTCCTACAAAGAAGAAAATGACGGCACGACAGTAAAGCAACTGTAGCAACTGACGGACGAATTATGTCTGCTAAACTGACGCACATTAAAAAAAGACAAATTTTAATTTAATTGAGATACTGCTCGATTTATTAACTTGAACTGTCTGAAAGTCATCTAGAACTTAGAATTTATGGAATGAAAAAAGTGATGGAATAAGTTAACATTACAATATGACATCGAGTTTTCTAGCAACCAACGAAACAAACAGGATATGCATTGCTGAGATAAATTGAACTGCAGAAACTTGATTGTGTTCAAACGCGCAATGTTATTTATGATGATCCGAATTTTACTCGACGTGAAAAATTTTATCATATGTATTGCTATTTTATTGTCGGCACGTCTTGATTACCAGGCGATGCGACAGATGTTGCCTTGACTCATGCTATCCGCAAAATGTCGTCTTCTTTTTTTATTTTATTTAACTTTAGTAATGCCTGCAAGGAAATTGGGTTCAACAGTGGCAAAAGAGGTATGATCAGCAAATTTGATAAAATCGCCAGTAGAAATCCCTTCGCAATCATTGAAATCATATGGATCCCTAGTCAGAATGATCATGATCCAACTAAAAAAAAATTATGATGTTGCTAGAAACACCTTACAGGATCTAGAAATGCCCTATGACCAGGAAAATAACAAAGCCTTGGATCGAATAAAAAGGCAAATCGATTTTACATAGGAAAAAGAATACCTGAAAGATGGCAGAATGTTACGACAATGTTCATAGACTAAGACTTTCTGGCTCTTTAGAGATTCTACCTGTCATTCAACTGCTGCACATTTTCACTAATGCATGCAATTCCCCCTATGAATCTTCGAAGGTTGGTTCAAACAACGACTTTTTCCTTTTTATCATTTTTTGATATTTCCTGGCAACAACAAAGCCAAATATATTTTTTACAAAATAGAGTGTCACTCAGTATTTAATACGAATGTATTTATAAAAAAAATTCTAGCGCACCTGACCTGCTAGAGATATTAATGCTCAAAGAACAGTAGAGGATTTGTGCAGATTTTGAGTGTGTATTCTACCACTAGCTACTTAAGGCCACTACCACTAGCTTCTTCTCTTACTTGAGACCAATACACCTTAAGTAATAATAGATCCTTGCCAATTTAATTTTGATGACTTCATCGAAAGTTACAGCGATAGAAAAGTGTTTGGCGCTGCCATCCGAAAAATGAAGAAAATTTAAACATTGTTTACTTATTTTCATTGCAAATGTTCGCGATGTGAGTACTTAATGTAAGCATTTATTGGTACGAAAATAAGAAAAACTCCTCGTGCTGGCAATCCTTTGCTAGCACCGAATCCAAAAATATGTTTCATCTGCCTCACGTCGAAGTCAACCTACTCTCGGAATTTCGTATTGATCCGATGACTGCATTGGAAGTTATAGTGATACAAAGAAATTTTGGGTTGCCATTCGCAAAAGTTTCCAAATTTTTTTAGATTTTAATATTTGGTGTTTATTTTCAGTACAAGATCACTACGATTTGAAAATTCTATGATAAAATCGCTTACTAAAGATATACCAAAAATATACAAAACCAACTATAGCTGGTAACCCTTATTTTTTCAACTAGCTTTCTATTGCGTATTGTCTACAACAATTTGAATTTCGTTATGATTCCATGACTGTACTGGGAGCTATAAGGCAAAGAGCTTTATTTTCCTCAACGAACTTTCTAAATTTAAAACACCAAAATTTCCATAGCTGACAGCTCCAACCGAATTTTGCAACCAAATTTCTACCAAACGTGGCTTAAAGTGAAGTTCAGCTAAAATTCAGCTAAATTTCGTAAAAATCGGGTGACTGAATCAGAATTTATAGGGCTAAGAGCAATTATTTTTCTTAGTGATTTTTCATTATGGCACCACTGGCACAGAATTGCCCGCATTTCAAAATCACTTCTATCAGATCTGGTCCTACTTAAAACCAATACATTCTGTAAATTTCAACTGTATTCCTGTGAACAGATGTTTTTGATGCTGAAGTTATAGGTTAATTGAGGAAGGGTTACCGTTCTTGCTCATTGTAAAATTTCAAATGCTTTAAGTTGGTTATGTAGACAAAGCATAAGAATTATATACGAGTTGCTTTTTTCCCAAAAATCGACAATTTGATGATTTGAAGGTTTCCACTTTCAGCGCCTACCCTAGCTACAGGGTTGCCAACATGCTCATTAAAAGCAACACCAATTTATAATATAATAATAATAATAATATGTCCTGAAAGTTTCATAATCATTTGATATTTGTGTCAAAAGTTATCGCAATTGAAAAAGTATCAAATTTTCCCGATCTTTTTTTAGGCACCTAGCGCACACATGGGGTTAAAATATCCCAAACTATATCCGGTTCACACTCGAAACACGTTCAACATTTTTTTCGGTAACATAATTTTTACAAAAATATTTGTGGATGAAATTCCAAGTATATTAAAAATATCACTAAAATGGCCGCCGGCGCCAAAGGGTTAAAAATAACTTTTATTTGGTGAGACTTGGACCTATTCTGCATATACACCAATGTATCCTGAAAGTTTCAGTTTAATCGGATGGTGCGTTTCCGAGAAATAGTCGCTGAATTTTTTTGATGCTATATATATATATATATATATATATATATATATATATATATATATATATATATATATATATATATATATATATATATACATATATATTATAATTGATTTTAATACTAAAAATCAGTTTTGAAAAAAAAATGTTTCTCCCTTTCTGACAAAAAAGGTGTGACAGCAAAAACATAGCAGAGTACGCACTATATTTGTTAGGAGACCACTTGAAAAATAGAGGCTCAAGAAAACCTCTAAACCAAATAATAAATTTTTTTGATAGTCAATTATTCTTTGATTAAATAAGGACTAGGTGACACTTTACTTTCGGAAATTTGATACCAAACACCTACAACAAGATGCTGCACATTCGTACTGACGGTGGATTTTTTTTTTAGAATTTGAGAATAACGAAGTCTATCGATGAAAAAGTTCCCTACAATGAAAAATGTATTCACTGTAGGTAAGTACCAATTCGTGAAATCATATTTGTTTTATATTTATATCATACTATATTACATACTATATATATATCATACTATGTATATTTATATCTTACTCTTTTAAATTATTGTTTCGATTTCAATCGTAAGAGCAATGATTTTTGCATTCTTTTTATGAAATTTAGTATGATGTATATCGTGCATTGATTTTATGTATGCTATTTGATTTCAGTGCTGTTGTGAGTTCGTTGGATATAATTTCAAGTCAGGTAAAATCAATGTTTCCTTAACTCAATTCCAAATTTTATTTGCAGCAAATCAAATCTGTCTAATTTTCATACTCGAGTAAAAAATACCAGCCATCAAAACTTGTGTTCTCTTATGCATACATACATCCAAGTTTTCCATATACAAATCAATGTCTCAAAATCAAAAACCCAAACATGACACATTGTTGTGGAACTCATCAATATCAATAAATCAAGTCACTGCACGTGCGTTATGTCATCTCGACGCTAATAAGATAGATACATATTGAAATATTTCCCACGTAGAATAATAATCAAGCTGAATAACTTTCACTCGCACTACAATGAAATTCGAAGTTTGGCTTCAAAGCTAACAGAGCATTTTGATTTGTTTGATGAGGCAATTCGTCGGATACGTATGCACTGACAGTGCTTATTATTGCTTTGAAAATTAGCCGGCGCTTCCTCAACAAACACATATTCATGGAGTCATGGACAATTTTATGGTAGAAGCTTGTTGATTATTATAAGATATCGTTGATTGTCAACTTTATAACTCTGGCTTTACAGCGCAATTGTTCAAGATACTGATACACCCTAAAGTTTGAAGCTATTGTATTTATTATTCGCATGCCATGCAACAAAAACAATTTTCAGTAAATCTATTAAAAATAGGCGGCTGATCTAAACAATACTTTTCGATGCCTTTTCTCGGTACCTTATATCTGTCCATTTTCTCCTCCACATTGCGCAATCATATATTATTAGCTGAAATTGATATTTGGAAAAATATAATTTTATTACTAAGTTGATGATATATAATACATATAATTTTGTTACTAAGTCCTTCAAACTTACACTTAAGCGTGATTGGAAGTGATTGGAAGCCGTAGGTTCTACTCTAATTTTTATACAGTAAAAACATATGAATGAGATAATTTTCGTGAATTTTGTCCACCTTCTAATAATCATTAGGATGATTATTATTTATTTATCTTAATTTATCTATCTATTATTGCTCAATTTTTTGTTTGCATTAGAATCAAACGAAAGCAAGAAAAGCTATCTTCTTGGATTTCATATATTAATTTAAAGGGACATGATGCTCCAGGCCTCTAAAAAAGGCTCTAAACAAAATGCTTTACTTCAATGCTTTGTGCATACAAAATAGCAGAGAAATAACAAACAGGAGAAATTTAAACCTGAACGAAAAATCTCCCTCACTTACTCCTATTGTGATAAAAAAGCTGGTGTAGCATCGAAGGCTCACCCATTATACTGTACTATATGTAGGAAAAAGCCTTACGAGAAAAAAAAAACTTAATTCAAAACAATTTTGTATAGTGTACTTTATTCAAGTAATGTAAACTGAAGGTATGCAACAAAATCGGCATGACAGGTATTTCAGGCAGTATTTAGGCTGTCAAGATATTTAGAAAGAGCGCAATCAAAAGAGTAAAATTGAATAAAAAAGTATGCTATAAAGACATCCTACTAGCTCTCACTTCTTTTAAATAGGTTTGACAGACTTATTCGGCCGAATAATTTTTGTCATTTTACAAAAAGAGTGTAATATTTTCAAAAAAATGCTCTAAGAGTAATCAATTTTCGCAGTGGCGGGAAAAAATATTACTTTTAAATAAAATTTAATTGATTTAGGTAAACATATTTTCGTCTTGAAAAACTTAGCCGTACCTAGCTGATTTTGTTTGTATGACTTTGCAACGTCGAAATTTGCAAAAAAAACTTCAATTCGCCGATGACGTTACTTTGAGTGTCACCGGTTTCCCGCCTATGACTATCGCCATGGGTAATCAAAATGCAGTCATTTTCAATTTAATTTATATTGAATGCTGTGAGTCCGTTGTACCTTTTTTTTTTAGAAAAATATGGCAACCAAAATAGTTTTCACAATTTGTTTTATTTTTCATAATTTCGTTGAAACAAAAAAAGTTGACTAAAGGTGAAAATGACTAAAGAAAAAAATGTATGTTCACCGTATGCACTACACTCGAAATATAATTTAAAAACTGTTTTAATTTCACACTTCAACGGTTTGCTATATGTTCAATTGTGAACCCTCAATTGATAAGAAAACAATTGCGAAACCAATCACGAAATAAAATATCTGTGATCCATGTCTTTTTATTTGTGCCAAAAAACAAGAAGCGCTGACTTGTCACTCCTGTTCATTGTCATGGGCTTAAGGAACGGTTAATTAGCGTGGACTTTGTAAACTTTTTTTTCTATGATATGGCCAATATTATATGAAGATTATATGTCTTGGTTTTCATCCTATGTTTCTGGTCGTTCTTGTGTTGTATCTGTGCAATCGTCCACCTGTTCCCTTTCTGTCCGTTTTCCGGTGTTCCTCAGGGCTCCATTCTCGGTCCATTATTATTCCTAGTATTTATAAATGATCTTCCTTTATTTGTTCTCCCTGCCTCTTGTTTGCTGATGACTTCCAGATTTTCAAAGTAGTTGAATCTACCAACGACTGCCTCCAACTTCAAAATGACCTCTGTACTCTGTGCGACTGGTGCTCGAAAAATTCACTTACTTTGAACATATCCAAATGCCATCAGATGCTCTATACATATAAAATGTCACCTTTAATATATTCCTATACTCTTTACGGCTCTTCCATTAGGGCTATTGATAATTTTAAGGATCTTGGTGTGCACTTTGATCCAAAGCTCAAATTTGACCTGCACTTTGCCTATATAACCGCCAAAGCCTCTCGTCTGTCCGGTTTCATTCTTAGATGCTCTTCTTCGTTTTCTAGTAGCTCTACCTCTTTCCATCTGTTTTTTTCACTTGTTCGTAGCATCCTAGAGTATTGTTGTCAAGTGTGGTCTCCCCGTCATAAATATCTCAGTGAGGCAGTGGAATACGTTCAGTATATGCTTACTTGCTCACTGTTATTTAAATTCAACATCACTTACTGTGGTTATAGTGATCGTCTTTCCTTATTCCAAATTCCTTCACTAGATTCCCGATTTGTGTTCCTTGACGAGTGCTTACTTTTCAAGCTACTCCATTGCCCTATGCTCTCCGATCTTGGTTGTATGCTGTGTCTACGTAACGTCAGTCGATCAGGTAGATCTCAATCAATGTTCTCTCTTCCCTTCGTGCGTTCTGAAGTTTATTTTAACTCACCGCTTGTGCGTATACCCAGAAAGCACAACGATCTTCAGCTTGATCCTTTTAAAGAGATAATTCTTAATGCCTCTTATAATGTTTGACTTTCTTTTTAATTTTCTTACCATTTTTGCACTTTCTTCAATGTTAAATTGTATATTAGCTTTAATTTGTTGAAGTTCAAATATGTATATTTCTAATATTTTCTTTTATTTGTTAATTTTTTCTATTTTCTTCTTTTGGATTTATCTTGGATTTCTATTTTTGTATTTCTATTTTTGTAATTGGGCAGAAGCCTGTTAAAATAAATTTAAATAAATAAATAAATAAATAAATCCCCTGACCTTTGAAGCGAATGCTTAGCGATGGCGGTAGGAAGACACGCTTGGGAAAAGTCGATATCAATTATTCCATTATTCTTTTAAGTGCCACATTGATTTCTTATACTTTTCAAATGCGAATACTTTTCAAATGCGAATATGTGAAGTGATCCGACTTTTGCATCCAATATAACGCAGTTTCATCGGCGTTTTATCCTGGATCTGCAGTGTCTTGTACATTGTCGATGTGAATCATGAACTGAAACGTATTCAAGCTTTTTTATAGGCTGCTAAATCTTAGCTGTCTTTTGCTTTTTCGCTTGACTATCCGGATGTAAATTTTCACCTACATGGCAGGGGTCATTGAAATTATGCATTTGATTCATTTACAATGACGAAACTAATTTCCTATTCTATTCTTATTGTTTGCAATGAGGAACTACTTATTTAATTATTCTCAAGACTAAATATAAATTATTTAGAATAAGATCACTTTTACAATAACAATCAATAATTTTCGGTATAATCAATAATTTTCGTTAGTTATTTTTGCATCAACTACGGGCTACAGTTAAAATAACCATAAGAAAATTGTTGATTATTTTTATGTATCATGAAGCATGGTTGGTAAACAATGTCCGTGGTGCAAAGAAGTAAGCAACCACAAACTATGGTATTCCAACGATGTACATCGTACGAAATAGTAAATTAATATAGTATGTGGTGCTCCAACAATAATGAATGACTCAATAACAATGTTCGGCAGAGAAAAGTAATTGCTCAACAATTAGATTGTATGCACAATAAGGATGTGTTCACTCAACAACAAATGATCATATAAGAACTATTCAGATGATTTGTCGGTAATTATATTGTGCACAGCCAATGAGTGTTTATAAACTATTTTAGTAGTTCTATTGCAATACAATCCTGCGGAGTTTGAGACCTGAATAAGAAGAAAAATGGCATGCCTTCATTCTGATTCGAAACTTTAATCATCTTTATAAGAAGTGTCGCTGTAACACAATTTGGTGAGCTCACTGCCTTCGAAACTGAGTGTATACACACACAACAATGATATACATTTGTAGGATAAGTTTGTATGTATGAATAGTAGAATAAGATCTATATGTATTGGTAATAATAAAGGACACTCTTGTATTGAGCCTTGAAAAGGAAAGACGCGTTTGCAATTACTGTCGAGACATTATTTGGTCCTTCGAACCGGATCTTCAAGTTCGTGGATAATTTACGGTTCTCAAAAGTATAAGTGATTTGGAAAATAAACGAAATGTCGCAAAAGTTAGCTCACAGTGTCGGGAAATCCGAGAAAAAACTCGAGCCGCGAGTTCTTGGAAGCTTGGCAGATTTTGAGCAAAGACTTGACTGTGCAACATCAGACCTTTTAGCCAAAGTTCATTTCGCTCTTTACGGGAAATTCACGAGTGCAAATTTAGTGAAGAAAAATCTAAGACAATTTGGTGGTTTTTCATTTTCAGACAGTGAATTTGTGAAACACGTGAAAACCGTGAGTGAGTCTTTCAGTCTCGTAGACTTGAAGGCAATGGCGTCCTTTTTTAAATATGAGGGTGTCGATAATGCCGATGCGTCTCATTTGGCAAAAACAATATTGCAAGCAGCAAAGAGTGCGGTGAAAGATGAAACTGCCGTGAAAAGTCGTGCGTTTTCAATGCGATCTCGGTCCAGCATTCGTTCATCTTCCCACAAACAAAAATCCAACAATACAGTGGACGTAGAAATACTTAAGTTGAAAGATAAAGAACTCGAGAAAGAAATGGAAATAGTGGAGTTAGAAGGTGAAGTGAGTGAATTGAAGAAAGATGAAGAAACGAACAAGGACATTATTGCTGAAAAGGAAGCAAAAATTCTTACTTCAAAAACAATTCAACGTTTATTGAGTGCGCGAATAAAAAACAAAGAAGCATTGAAGACAATTTCAGACATTGCAGAAAACGAAAACGTAGTAAGTGATGCGTCCGAAGACAATATCAGTGAAAATGCGACTGCTCAGTGGGTGGAAAACCATAGTGTACACGAGGAAACGGACGACAAAAACATTCGTCAAATCGCGAAGTCCATTAATAGTATGTTGTCAAGGCAAACTGTAGGGAACAATTTAATGAAGTTCGATGAATCTTCAAGTTTATTGTGGCCAATTTTCCTCAATCAGTATGAGGTATCGAGTGAGCTTTGTGGTTTTTCTAATAAAGAGAATATTCTGAGATTGGACAATTCGCTAGCTGGGGAAGCCAGACAGTGTGTGGAACTGTTATTGTGTGCAGCTAAAAGTCCAGATGAAGTTCTGGAGATTCTTAAAACTAAATATGGTCGCCCTGAATTGATCGCGGATGAAATAAGACGGACGATTTCAAATACGGCAAGAGTAACAAATAGTGCTTCGTTCATGGACTTCAGTTGTTTGGTGAGAAATATATCGGCCATCGCCGATGAAGAATTACGAAAATTTGTCGACGAGCGCCAGATATTAGCTCTATTTCTTGGTAAGCTATCAGAACATCTTCTGACTCAATGGGGTGCATTCTTGATTAGCAACAGAATTAGTCGGGCAGAAGAAACACTGAAACATTTCGCACAATGGTCACGAGAAATGGCTGAGGTAGTGTCGAGAACGTTTCCTACTGAAAGTCCCAGCACCGAATCACGTAATCGAATTCAAATGGCAGATATTAGTAAATCACCACAATGTAAGGTATGTAACATTGCTAATCAACATTCTTTAGAACGTTGCTCCATATTCAAAAGCTTTGATGTAAAAAGACGTTGGAGAGCTGCAGAAAAAGTCAAAGCATGTTACTGTTGTCTTCAATTCCATAATCGAGGGAATTGTAACAATCGAAAGCTGTGTCCAGTAGACGGGTGCGCTAAGTTCCATCATCCGTTGCTACATAAAAATTCCGTCGTACCATCTACTAGCCAAGTACTCTCTTATACTACTCCAGATAGTAAAGTTTTATTGAAAATCGTAGCTGTAAAACTAAGAGGTCCACTAGGCACGTTGATTGTTAAAGCTATTCTCGATGAAGGCAGCTCAGCAACGCTGATTGAATCATCTGTAGCAAAGCTTTTGGGAATGAAAGGTGAACATAAACCCTTTTGCTGCCGATGGACTGGTGGCAAGTATCAATTCGAGAATGACTCGTACACCATTCAAGCGGAAATCGCACCTAAAGACGACAGCAGTAAATTTAACCGTTTAAAAGACGTGCGAACAGTAAATAATTTAAATTTACCAAATCAACAATTCAATGTTGAAAAATTAGCTCAAGAGTATCCATACATCCAACATGTTGGTGAAGATATTGGAAACAACGAGCAGCCAGTTCTTTTAATAGGACAAAACAATGCGAATCTCATTGTGTCAAGGCAAATTATTCATCCTCAGGGAAAAGGGCCTGTGTTATCAAAGACAGCACTCGGGTGGACAATTCATGGCGCAATATCGCAAGAAGTTTCTTGCTCCGGGGAAGAAATAACGTTTTTTTGTTGTGATGCCGATGAAACGCTTCACCAAACCGTCAAACGCTATTTTACGTTGGAAAACTTTGGTACTGCAATTTCAAAACCAAGCAATCAAATTACTGCTGACGAAAATCGAGCTATTCAGATTGCTAAAGATTCTATCAAGCTAAATAACAGACGGTACAAAGTCGCCATCCCATGGAAAAACGATAAATTTGAATTTCCAAACTCAAGGCCAATGGCAGAACGAAGACTACATTGTCTCAAAAATCGACTACGTTCCAACAAAGCCAAATCGGATGCATATTCTCAGGAAATTCAGAAGCTAATTGCTAGTGGCTATGCAGTGCCTGTAACGCCAAAAGAACTAAGTTCAGCGAAACGTGTTTGGTATCTACCGCATTTTGCAGTAACCAACCCAAATAAACCTGGGAAAGTTAGAATTGTATTCGACGCAGCTGCAAAAGTAGATGGAAAGTCGTTAAACGACTACATTTTAACTGGTCCCGATCTATTGATTCCTCTATTTAGAATATTATGCCAATTCCGCCAACACAAAATTGCATTTACCGCTGACATCCGTGAAATGTTCAACCGTGTAGAAATAAAAGATGAAGATAGCTATTCTCAATGTTTTCTCTGGAACAACCAAGTATTTCGAATGAAAGCAATGTTATTCGGAACCGCTTCATCTCCTTTTCTGGCACAATTTGTAAAAAATTACAACGCTGAGAAACACAGAAACACGCACGAAGCGGCCTGTGAAGCAATCCTAAAAAATCACTACGTCGATGATTACCTTCACGGAATGGAGAGCACAGCCGATGCCATAAAAATAATAAATGATGTTATATATGTACATTCAAAAGGAGGGTTTGAAATCAGAAATTTCGTCACAAATTCGGAAGAGGTACGTAATTCATTACCTTCTAAGTACTTAGCGAAACATACAACATCGGAAATCGATAAGTACTCGCAGCAACAACGTGTTCTTGGAATGCTGTGGAACGCCTCAGAAGATACATTTGCCTTCAACTTGGATTTTCAAAAAATTGAAAATAGTTTGACTTCTGGAGAAATCTTTCCAACAAAGAGGCAAGTTCTAAAAATAGTCATGACCATTTTCGACCCTCTTGGCCTGTTAACACCTTTCACCATAAAACCCAAATTATTGCTGCAAGACATCTGGCGGGCAGGAATTGGTTGGGACGATAATATATCGAGTTCGATGATGGACAAATGGAAAATGTGGCTGAACGAGTTTCACATCATAAAGCAATTAAAAATTCCAAGACATTTGGTGATTTCAGGACAGCAGGTAGAAATTTTCAATTTCAACGATGCGAGTGAGAGTGCATATGCCTCGGTGGTGTATATACGAGTCAAGCAGAATGAAGAGTACATTACGTCTCTTGTAGCAGCAAAAGCACGTGTGGCGCCTTTGAAATCGCAGACAATCCCGAAATTAGAACTTCTAGCAGCTGTGATGGGCGTTCGGCTCACAGCGGAAGTTATAAATGCGCTGAATTTGACTTCTTCAAAGAAGTATTATTGGACTGACTCCCGAACCGTTTTACACTGGTTAAATTCCAATAACAAACTAACATCGTTCGTTGCTGTCAGAGTAGGAGAAATACTCGAGAAAACCGAAATTAATGAGTGGTTCTGGGTTCCGACAAATCTCAACTGCGCAGACATCTGCACAAGAGAAAAACATATTTCGGACTTTTCTAATGAAAGCGCATGGTTTAAAGGTCCCAAATTCTTGCGCGAGGATATGAGCAAGTGGCCAAAACAACAAAATGATACACAAGTGGCAGAAGAAATTGTAAATTTATTACAATTGGAAAGCGCAAAAATGCCGTTGCCTTCTATCAAATTTTATTATTCGTGGACTCGCGTATTGCGCACCACTGCATGGATTAGACGTTTCATTTGGAATGCAAAACACAAGCAAACAGAGCGTATCAACGGAGAAATCACAGCAGAAGAACTAAGTTGGAGCGAAATGCAATGGCAAAAGTCAGTGCAACAAAGCTGTTTTCCAGAAGATCTGCGGAACGTTCGGTTAGGGATTCCTAATAAAAGCGGCAAACTCCGAAATCAAATACTAAAAATAGATGAAACGGAAATACTTCATGTAAGTGGAAGAATCAGCAATGCCGAACAGGTTATTGTTGAGAGAGATACTATTGTTTTAGATGGTAAACACGAATATGTAAAACTGATGATCTTGCACTACCATAAAGCATATAATCACCAAGGCACCGAAACTGTGATTAACGAATTGAAGCGGAAATACTGGATACCCCATGTCCGAACGATTGTGAAGAACGTGATTTACAACTGTTTTCTTTGTAAAAAACGCAGAGTGAAACCGGTACAGCCGCAAATGGGAATTTTGCCACGAGAAAGGTTACTGCTACACGAAAAACCTTTCACCGCAACTGGAGTTGACTTTTTCGGGCCATTTCGAGTTAAAGTCGGGCGAAGAACGGAAAAACGATATGGCGTTCTATTTACCTGCTTAACAGTTCGAGCGATCCACGTGGAAATCACACACTCGTTGACTTCGGATGCCTGTATTCTAGCGATTCGACGATTCTTGTCTAGACGCGGCGAAGTTAAGACATTCTGGTCTGATAATGGCACTAATTTTCGTGGAGCGAGTCGAGAGCTGTTGGAAGCATATGAAGAGATGAACGAGAGTGAGCTACGAGCGGAAACCACACTGCGTAAAATCGAGTGGAACTTTATTCCTCCAGCATCTCCACATATGGGCGGTGCTTGGGAACGGCTCATAGGATGTTTCAAAAGAGCACTTTTAGCTATCATGAATGATAGAAACACAACGGACGAAATCCTGGCAACAGTGTTCGCTGAAGCAGAATACATTGTTAACAATCGGCCATTAACGTACGTCTCAAATGATGCTGCGGACAAATGTAGTATCACGCCTAATGATATTTTGATTGGTCGTTCAGGATACGTTCGATGTCCTGGAGTATTTAACGCAAATGACCTACTACTTCGACGGCAATGGAGAGTGTCACAGGCATTAGTAGACCTCTTCTGGAAGCGATGGCTGCGGGAATATCTCCCAACGATAATCGGAAGAAACAAGTGGACTCGGGATACACCGAATTTGCAACAAGGCGATCTTGTAGTCATCAACGACAATCAACTTCCACGGGGTGAGTGGCCACTCGGAGTCGTAATATCCGTGATTCCAGGTACCGACGGAAAAGTACGTGTAGCTGAAGTCAAAACTAAACATGGCATCTATCGCCGCCCAGTTACCAAATTGCATCGCTTGGATGTCTGTGTTGACGACGGAGTCAACACGGGGGGCGGAATGTCGCTGTAACACAATTTGGTGAGCTCACTGCCTTCGAAACTGAGTGTATACACACACAACAATGATATACATTTGTAGGATAAGTTTGTATGTATGAATAGTAGAATAAGATCTATATGTATTGGTAATAATAAAGGACACTCTTGTATTGAGCCTTGAAAAGGAAAGACGCGTTTGCAATTACTGTCGAGACAAGAAGAAAGAAAAGTGAATTTTTATTGATATGAATATAAAATCTTACTTGGTAGATCACATTGATTTTCATGCTTATAGATGATGGTGGGGTGTGGGCGTGACGAGTGGGGAGGATGGGTGGTTTGCCTTGTGTCCTCACTCTGTCGCTTCAGTCGCCAGCATGGAAAGGTCTGTGCAACAGCGTATGTTTTGTATAAAAACCTATTTTGAACAGGCTCACTCAATTATCGGCGTACAGCATGTCTTTCATTTGAGGTTCAATATTGCCGGATAAGTTTGAGCTGGAAGACGTCTAGTTTTAGCAGGATGGGGCCACAGCTCACAAAGCAAGGATGGCCATGGACTTTTTGAGAGCAAGGTTCCCCGGACGCCTCATCTCTTTAAGAGGAGATTTGAATTGGCTAGCGCACTCTCATGATTTGGCCCCTTGCAATTTTTTTTCTGTGGGGATACCTCAAATCTAAAGTTTAGAATCACCGCTCTAGGACCCTGGAAACCTCAAAGAACAATATCTGGACCAATATGGCAGAAATTCCTGTCAGGATGCTTGAAAGAGTGCATGAAAACTTCAGAAAAAGACTGTTACAGTGTATACGGGGGAAGGAGCACATTTGAGTGATACACTATTTAAAACTTTGTAAATGTAAATTTCCATTGTTATAAAATGAGAGCAAAATAAAAAATCTGTGAAATTTTCAGTGGTTTGTTATTTATTCAATTTTGTAATCCATCTGTCCGTGGCACTTTACCCTGCACATATGTAGATTAAAAGTAAGAAGTAAGTAGGTAAAAAATTATTACATCTTCTGGAGTTTCAAAAATTTAAATCAACATTCGTTATTGACGTGGTTTATTGTTGGTATTTATGATCTTCTTTATGAAAACCAATATTTATTTAAATAATGCAGCAAAACACTTCCTTTATCCCTTACTATCACATCGAAAATGAGGACTATCTTATTCTATCTATTAGGACTAGCTTTAAATTTCTCTCAA
The DNA here is from genome assembly GCA_947369275.1 of Nemotelus nigrinus. NCBI lineage: Eukaryota > Metazoa > Arthropoda > Insecta > Diptera > Stratiomyidae > Nemotelus > Nemotelus nigrinus. Next base: position 46,077,325 of record OX376374.1, read on the forward strand.
CGTTGTCGGCGTATGAATGTTCACACCCAGGATTTATCTGAAATAAATTGGTATGATAAATAAATGATTCAAATATGTTGAGAGAATGGTACTGGGATTCATTTGTTGGAGGCAATACCACTGTGATTTTGAGATAAATTTCCTGAATTTCGATAGTAAAGCTCTTGAGTATATCAGTGATTGACGCATATTAAGCGTACAATCTTAAAAATTTCAGTACCTATTACGTTTTCCCCCCGCCAAATCTCTAAAATTTTGTCGCAAAAACATTTTGAGCCAAATTTGTGTCAGTAAATTTTGATCAATATTCTTTTCTGTCATGCCTCTGAGCAGAATCATATCAATTTCAGTTTTATGAAAAACTAAATTGAGTCAGAACGCCTCCACTAATTAGACCGATATCATTAATCATTTCGTAAAAATAATGCTTAGGATTTACTTTTGAAAAACTTTGTAGAAAACAAATTGGTGTGCATATCTATTTTATTTTACTTTTTAATGTGAAACTTGGATAATTCTGCAGGACAAGAGAACACGTTCAAAAGTTGTTGGAATGATAACCAAATCTAATTAAAGGAGAAGATTTCCACAAAATTTGTATTAAAGTATGTGCCTACCTAAAAAACCAAAAATTGGAGGAACGATGTATGAAGGATTTTCGTTGCATCGGTTCGCGAAATTTTTTAAAGTACTGTTTAAACAGTAACGAGGGAAAAATAGATTTAAGCTACAAACTCATAGTTTTAGCAAGAATATATCATGAATGAAAGAAAGAAACAGTTATGCATTTGGCATAAACTATTGGCGTTCCATGGCTAAATTTATTTGTTGTGAATTCAATATTTTCTAGTGTTAAATCCAGAGACATCAAAAACTGCATAAGCAATATAAACAATTTAGTGCAAAGATACTGTCTAATCTCTAAGATATTTTATTTTGCAAACACTGTAAATTTTTCTATGAATATGAATTCTGAAATCAATCTTATTAATTGGTTTTCATTTTTCAAAGAATTGTATGTTGATTGTGCATTGTCCAAGTTCTACTCTTTCTTTTCTAACCTTATCTTTCGTTTTAGTCCCATTAAACGTCTTCTCAAACCTAACGATGTCTCTTGGCTCACATTGAAAGTATCTGTTGCTCTTAAGGCTATGGAAAAAGCTCGTGAAAAGCTGAAGAAGACGGGTTCGCATACTGACCTTCAGGAATTCCGTAGTTTGCGTTCTGACGCTAAAAAAGTGCTCACGCAGGCTATGCTTGATTACTTTTTGAACATAAAGGCTTCAATCTGTTCGAATCAATCCAAATCCTTTTGGTCCTACATCCGTTCCCTCAAATTCAACTCCTCAGTTCCTGATTCTATGTCTCTTGATGATGTTATTGCTTCCACTCCTCAGGCTATTTATGATTTGTGTGCTGCCTTTTTTTTCCTCCTCCTTTAAAAAACCCACTGAATGCCTCAGTAGCTCCCACCGTCTCCCGTACCTCTCCTAAACTATCTATATTTAAGTCCTTTGGAAGTTGGAATCCTTTTGCATACCTTAAATTTTAATGGCAGTTCCGGTCCTGATGGTGTTCTTAATATCCTTGTTAAATCCCTCTCATCCTCGCTCTGTTTTCCTTTAGCTATCCTTTTCAACATTATCCTTACATCTGGTGTATTCCCTTCTTTATGGAAATCCGCCAATATTTTCCCAATCTTCAAATGTGGTGATCCTTCCGGTGTTTCCAATTATCGTCCTATACCCCTCATCTGCTGTTTCAGTTAAATCCTTGAATGTCTTGTCTTCAATAGAATTTATCCGTCTATACAGCCTTTACTTGCTCTTGAGCAGCATGGTTTCATCAAGGGTCGCTTTACATCGACCAACCTTATGGAGCTCACTAATTTTGTAGCCTTTGCCTTCGATTGTCAACGTCAAGTTGATGTAATTTACACAGACTTTTCGAAGGCTTTTGATTCTGTGAACCATAACCTGCTGCTCCTTAAACTGAATGGTTTTGGTGTTTTTGGTCTCCTCCTCTCCTGGTTTTCCTCGTATCTTCATAATCGTCCTTGCAGAGTTACTTTTAATGGTTCCATTTCCTTTCCTATATTTCCCACATTCGGAGTTCCTCAAGGTTCTATCCTCGGTACATTACTTTTTATCTTGTTTGTCAATGATCTTCCTTCTGTTATCAATTCTCCCTGTCTTTTATATGCAGATGACTTAAAATTATACAGAACAATCAAGCCTGCGCATGATTTGCATCAATTGCAAGCTGACTTGTTTGCTCTTAATCTCTGGTGTCAAGACAACTTCTTGCCACTGAACATTTTGAAGTGCCATCAGATGTCTTTTGCATATAAAAATACTCCAAATGTTTTTTCTTATTTTTTGTCTGGTATTTCCTTGTCAGTTGTCCAGCATTTTAGAGACCTGGGTGTGGTGTTTGACTCAAAGCTACGATTTGATGTTCATGTCATGAATATGACGTCCAGGGCCTCTAGGATTGCTGGATTTGTCTTGCGTTCTTCGTATATGTTTATCAACATTTCCTCCTGTATTCATTTATTTGTCTCCTTAGTACGCAGTATTCTAGAATACTCGTGCCAAATCTGGTCTCCGCGCTTTCAGTATTTATCTGACGCCATTGAATCTGTTCAGCGTACGCTCACTCGCTCGCTGCTTTTTAAATTCAATATCCCCTATCGTCCCTACTCCTCTCGTCTTTCCCTCCTTCGTATGTTCTCGTTGCAATCTCGGAGATTGGTCCTCGATGAGTGTTTTCTCTTTAAACTTTGCCAAGGCATTTTTTTGTCAGATCTTGGTTACCAGATAACCAGACGTGAATCTAGTCGTCCAAGTCGTTCTTCTGAGGTTTTCTCTGTTCCGTTTGCTCGTACGGACGTCTATTTCCATTCACCTTTGCTGCGTCTACCCAGAACACATAATGCCCTTAAGCTTGGTCCTCTCCCGCAATCTCTTTCACAATTCAAACATTTATTGAAAATGTTACCTTGAATTGCTATTTACCTTATTCCTAATTTTAGTTTTCAAATTATTCAATTATTTTTGTTAATTCTTTTCCCTTTTTTATGTTTCATTCTTTTATTTTTGCTTTCTTGACGCTGTAATTGGAATTGTATCTGTAGCGCAAGGGATTAATAAATAAATAAATTGAATTGAATTGATGTTTACTTTGTTGTTTACTATTTTTCGTACTTATGAAACGATCAAAACATGTTTCGAAGGTTTCGATATTTTTTGTATCAGCGGACTCAACTACTTTTGTTGACCATAGCATAGTAGAAAGAACCATTTTCCGTAGTTCAGTCGACAATTTTGAATGAATCGTTGCATTACTATCAATAATAATTAACCCAACCACATTTTCTTTCAGTGCAGTACAGATGCACAACTAGGAAAAACCTAATCGTACCTATGTGTCGATAGTTAGGCTCGGTAAAAAATCGAACTGGACCATTTGTACGATAGAAGCCAACCGTATGTAACTAGTCGAGAGTGGGCCATTAAGCGATTTTAATATTCATGAGGAAAATTTCTTGTTTTGAATGTTAAAATAGTTTGATTATTTAATGTCTGTATAAAGTCCTGAGAAAATATGCGCATAATATCATAATAAATTTAAGCAGTCAAACCATATTACAAACAATATTTTAGATTTAATCAAAATATAGATACGTACCAGCGCTTAAGGAGCTTACAGCATAAGAAATGCATAACAGGATCACCGGCGAAGTCATAAGCTGATACATTGTGACGCTGCCCCTTCGAATACTGAGCTTTTTTATGAACAGATTTATTTGTGACACTATTATATAGATCACTTTTTGCAATAATATTTTCCGCGCACAACACTGAATTGCATGATTTCCAAAATACAAAGATAATTTGCGAGCCGGCGATCAAACTAACCACAACACAACAGTCAACACAATCACTTGACTGTACTCAATTTCACTTTCGTTGAACTGTTTTGTAATCGGAAACCGATTGATGTTGGTGCATTCACTAATCACATTCACACGTCACAGTTCGTAATTCAACCGCCATAGATTCGATTCCATCATACGTAGGGATGAAAAGACGTACTGGATTGGCGACACGGCGTTAACACCGGCGTACTGGAATGCACTCCTGCACTTGTTGATCTGCGTCTGTAATTGAACAGTGTGTTTTTTTTTGTAATGAAATCACGTAACACATAGTATGGTGAAAAATAACGGTATATGAGGTACAATATTTTACACTGGCATTGGTGCACTTTAAGATACAAGCGAAATAGCGATGCTGTAGATAGATAGTTTAGCTTTTTTCGTTTTTTTTCGCGCGGAATAGCGCAAAAAAAATTTCTACTTTCACATTACAAAAAAACCGTAGCTGACTGCAACCAGCTGATTGTTGACGGACAGGTAAATTTGGATGTGACGAACACGAAACGCTCATATGAGAGTGCCTTGCAAATTTTTTTGTTCATAAAACGCCAATATATGTAAGTATTTTATTAATGTATTATTACTTGGAGTTTTTAAGATATTGTTTTTCAAAAATATTTCAAAAATTGCAAACATTACCAAAAATTATGCAATAGAGTTATTATTTGTCAAAATCAGTCACATTCATTAACATACAACTAGCTGGCCCGCAGTAAGTAAAATTGCTGTTTAGTATTTTTCGGACTCTTTTTGGTCCGCTCATGCTAGTTTTATGGCCACTGATTTTAAGTGATTAATGATCACCTGCAGCTAAACTTACAACTTACCATGCTTTCTCCGACCGGCCGCCGAAGAAGCAAATAGATTTAACAGAAATTGTCATTAAAAAGTAAATATGGTTTGTTAGGTAGAAGACGGATGAAACCACTATAAACACTTTATTGTAATTAGAAAGGAAGCTTTACGGTACAGTGATAATGCATCAGTCACTACGGCCAAGTGAACACTACTGCAATACGAAGAAGAAGTACTTTTTTTGCTGCAAGTTGAGAAAATTTTGACCGCTATTGCTATTATGATCGGTTACTGCTTTTTCTCGTATGCAGTAGATACGTTACTTCTGCTAATGTGTGATGTAATCAGATCCGTCGCGCATACTACAGTCGCTATGCTTGAGCTGGTCGAGCAATTGTAGTAGAGCTATTTTCGAGGTGTGATATCAACATTATTTTGCGGAAGACTAAGGAGTTTGCTCTGAAGAATCTAATGGTAATAACTTGATTTTTGTTGAAATAAACAATCATTTTCGATAATTTTGATTCTGGCAGCTGCTTAGTCGGCATCTGGACTGGTCCAATATTGTCAGGAAGTAGACCGAAATCGTAATGTTTGACCTAATTTTCGGGAAATGAGCGAAATGTGATTTTGCCGGTTTCTGCATTATTCGCAAAGGGAAGTAATTTCCTCTGAATTATAGTGCTAGTTTTTTTTGATCAAACAAATATATGTAAACGCCAGGAAGCAATGCAGCTTTGCATTTTAGAACTTGATATGTCCCAAAATTAAATCGGAATGATTTCACTTCTGTTTAGGCACTTGTTTTGCTGTTTTTCGTACCTAGGAGCAGAAGAATGCCACATTTGGTAAGCGTGGTTGACACATTTATTTAAATTGTTATCATCCACAATAAATTAGAGCTTTTGTGCTGGAAAAAACATTAAAAAACTTAGCTAACACGATTCAATAGTTTACTTAAAAATGATTCTACATACAATGGCATCTGATTCTACTGTCGGAAAGAGACAAAAGATACAAAAAGAAGTAAGAAGTGAATTTTTTCTCATTTTTGAGTTAACATAAGATTCGAAAGCTATATACTATGTTGCATCGTTCTGCAAAATTTGAAAAACCTATCTTGTGTGGAAGTATGTTAAAATCAATATTGAACATTGCACTCTCCATATATGTACCTCCAATACAAATCAAAACACAAATCATTGAATATCTCGAAAGTACTAAAATGTAGATAGAATTTTTATGCTTAGTAAGGCAGTATGGATGTTGTTCATTTTATTATGTGTTAAGTTTGCGTGTCAAGAGTGTAATGTAATATTTACAGAAAATGGAAAACGTGGCTTAGTCTTTAAAATCGTCATTTCTTGTGGTAACTGTGCTAAAAACGAAGTGCCAAATTGTCCAATTATTGACAAAAGCTACGAAATTAATCGCAGAATTATTCTGACAATGCGGATGCTTGGCATCGGTTTGAATGGAACAATAAAGTTTTGCGCCTTTATGGATTTACCAAGGCCGATTTTTCAATCATTTTACGACAAAGTAGTAAAAACGATTTCTATCGGAACAGAAGCCATTTGTAAAAAAAAGTATGAATATTGCAGCTAACATTGAAAGGGACAGCTCAATTGAAAAAACACAATAACATGGAATAAGTGTATCTGGTGATGGAACGTGGCGACAACACGGCTTTTCATCGTTATTCGGTTTAGTACGTCTAATTGGCTGGTTCAGCGGAAAAGTAATCGATTTTGTAGTAAAATTCAAATATTCTAAACAGTGCGAATACAAGAAAAAAGTATTAAATACCGAAGAATTTGAAGAATGGCATCAAAATTACCCAGGCCAGTGCAATGCGAATCATGACGGATCTGCCGGAAAAATAGAGGTCGACACAGTGATCAAGATGTTTCGTCGTTCAGAAGAATTGTCTAATGTTAAATATGCCAATTATATAGGAGATGGCGATTCCAAAACTTTGAAAAGCATTTTAGATTTTGAGCCGTATGAAGATAGTCTTGCTACAAAAAAAGGATGCATAGATCATGTGCAAAAGCGTATGGGAACTCGTTTACGTAATTTAAAAAAAAAACTCTAGCGCACCTGAACCGCTAGAAATACTAATGTTCGAAGAACAGTAGAAGAATCGTGCAGGTTTTGAGTGCATATTCCACCACATGTGCTGCTTATTACGGCCAAACTGTTTCAAATGCCACATTTTACTTTGGTCTCAAGAATGCATTATAACTCATATGGTGGAAGGTTTCAGATATTACCACTGGCATGCATTTCAACGTTTATGAGAGCAAAACACTTGTTAATTATATTCGTCATCAGTTGCTTATTTCACATAATTTTGAAAGCAGCATCTCATATAACATCAATGAAGAAAATGCTTAGTGCCTGCAGCCCTGTAACTGAAGTTGGTGTTTGGAGCTGCGATCCGAAAAATTTGCAGAACTTTGGGGATTGAAACATCGGTTATTTATTTTCATTGTAAATGTTTCCGGTATGTGTACTAACTGTAAGCATTTATTGATACAAAAGTAGCACAACCGACTCGTGCTGGCAACCTTTCGCCAGTATGAAAGCCAAGAATATATCACATCTGCTTCACGTTGTTATATTACATTCGAAGTTATAGGAGAATAAAGAAATTTAGGGTGACCTGCAGCGAGTTTTTTCAAATAATCGAAAGCATAATATTTGCTGTTTATTGTCACTAAAATATCATTACCAATTGAAAATTCTACGATAAAACCGCTTAATAAAGGTATTGCAAACAAACACAAAACCAACAATAGCTGGCAACCCTATCATGGCTTTTCAACCGAATTTGGCCTGAAGTATGCTTAAAATAGGTTCCTTTAATTGTATGAAATTCGTATTGATTGCATGACTGCACTGGAAGTTATAGGGCCAAAAGTTTCATTTTCCTGAGCGAATTTTCAGAATCAAAGACACAAAAATTACCATAGCTGGCAGCACCAATCGAATTTTTTAACCAAATTTCTATCAAACAGAGTTTAAAGTAAGATTCAGCTACTGTGTCAATTTCATGAAAATCTGGTAACTTATTCACATTTCATAGTGCAAAAAGCAGTTTTTTTTCCTTGAAATTTTTCAAGATGGCACCACTGGCACAGAGTTGCCTACAGTTCGAAATCGCTTCTATCAGACCTGGTCCTACTTAAGTCCAATGTATTCTGTAAATTTCAATTGTATCTGATTATTGATTCGTGAGTTCCCGTGAACAGAAGTTTTTGATGCTAAAAATATAGGTTAACTGGGAAAGGGTTACCGTTCTGGTCCGACATGAAATTTCCAAAGTTTTACTTTGAACGTGTAGATAAAGCATAAGATTTGTATACAGATTGGCTTTATTGTAAGAAACGGACATTTTTTAGGATATTCGATGGTTCGAATGTTTTCACTTCCATATTTTTATTTTTCAAATTTAAGACACCAAAATTATCATAGCTGGCAGCTCCGATCGAATTTTTTGACCAAATTTCTACCAAACGTGGTTTAAAGTAAGGTGTGTGAATTTCGTCAAAATCGAACGATTGAATCAGAATTTATAGGGCTAAAAGCAGTTATCTTTTTTAGTGATTTTTCAAGATGGCACCACTGGCACAGAATCGCCCGCATTTCAAAATCACTTCTATCAGACTTGGTCCTATTTAAGACCAATACATTCTGCAAATTTCAATTAATTCTGCTTATTGGATCGTGAGTTTCCGTGAACAGAAGTTTTTGATGCTAAAAATATAGGTAAATTGGCTAAGGGTTACCAGGCGTGCCCGTTATACCATATCAAATTTTATTTTTTGTCTATGTAAACAAAGCACAAGATTTACATATGAGTGGTTTTTCTTTGAAGAAACGGCATTTTTTCAAGAGAGACGATGATTTGGAGGTTTTCACTTTCAGTGCCTGCTTTAGCAACAGGGTTGCCAGCACGCTCATTAAAAGCTACATGAATCTACAACTAACTAATATCAATATGTCCTGAAAATTTCGTAATGATTGAATAGCTCTGTCAAAAGTTATCGCATTTTAAAAATTTATTTCGTCAACTTTAGTTTTGCAAAAATTATTTGTGTACGGAATAATAGGTATATTAAAAATATCACTAAAATGGCCGCCGGCGCCAAAGGGTTAAATATATATATAATAATATAAAGACCTGGCACTATTCTGCATATACACCAATGTGTCCTGAAAATTTCAGTTCAATCGGATGGCGCGTTCCTGAGATTTTTTCACTGAAATTTTTTGATGATATATATATATATATATATATATATATATATATATATATATATATATATATATATATGTATATGTATATATTTATTTATATATATATATATATATATTTATATATATATATATATATATATATATATATATATATATATATATATATATATATATAAATATATATATATATATATATATATATATATATATATATATATATATATATATATATATATATATATATATTTATAGAAATATGAATTTTTGGCCAAAGTCATTTTAATCCTAATGTTCTTCTTCGAACATTAGTAAAAACAGCAAAGGGCCTAGGATGAAAAGGAATATTAGCCACAATATTAATTGACGAATTATACATTTATTACAACCTGGCGATGAGTCGAAATTACGATTCTATCGAAAAAATGCGGAACCACATTTGGGGATCTTTATCATAAAATGTCTACGAACGAAAACCCGGAGCACCAACAATATCCGCCCAGTGAAGATTCGTGGTGCTCTTGCCAACGAATGAACGCCACCAATACATTGATAGATCATCATCATAAAACACCACTTTCCGAATATGTATACGAAGCAATAAAACCAATATATAAGGATATAAGTAGTAATGATCTTTTCACTCGATATCGGTGGCACAAAATAGCAACGAGTCCTTCAACGCAACAGTGTGAGCGATGGCTCCTAAATCAAGATCTAGTGGCAAGGCAATTTTGAATATCATCACAAACATTGCTATTTGTGTATACAACGGCGGAATTATCTCAATTATGGAAACTTTGCAGCATTGAAAATTCTCGAACTGCTTTTATGTAAAATTCAAAAAAAAATTTGGGTTTTTATTCCAGAGCCACACTCGGAGGAGAAATTTTCCTGGCCGCAGAGCCTTACATTGATGAACTGCTTACCCGCCATTTTGTTGTTTTTTCGAAAAAAAAAACACCTTCAAATTAGTTTATTTTCCGACGCTCTACAATAGTGTTACTCTTTAAGTTAAAGATTGATTCAGCACTGAATAAAACTTTTATTTTTATTTTCAAAAGTTGAATAGAAGTGATCATTCTATAGTGAATTCGCGGATTGTTTGAACGCATCAAATTCGTGACATCTAAACTTCGCATGTCATCTAGTTTCTGCTGTATATGTTGTACCATATAGGTCTTCAATCATGTAAGATCTTGGATAGTTTAACACCACAGAAATAGTTTTAATCTTTTCCTTGAAATAAATATGAGCTCCATATATATATATATATATATATATATATATATATATATATATATATATATATATATATATATATATATATATATATATATATATATATATATATATATATATATATATATATATATCATCAAAAAATGTATTTCTCGGGAACGCGCCATCTGATTGAGCTGAAACTTTCTGGATACATTGGTGTATATGCAGAATAGGTCCAAGTTTCCCTAAATATTAATTATGTTTTACCTTTTGGCGCCGGCGGTCATTTTAGTGATATTTTTAATATATCTATTACTCCGTCCATAAATAATTTTTGCAGAAATGAAGTTAGCGAAATGAATTACGAACGTGTTTTAAATGAGAATCGGATAATGTTTTGGAATTTTTTAATCTCATGTGTGCGCTACGTGCCTAAAAACAGATCGGGAAAATTTGGAAATTTTTAAATTGCGATAAATTTTGACAGAGGTGTTAAATCATTATGAAACTTTCATGACATATTGGTATTATTAAGTTTTTTATTTGCGTGTTGGCAGCACTGTAGCGGTAGGCGCTGAAAGTGGAAACCTTCAAATCATCGAGTCTCCCGAAAAATTGTCGCTTTTTGGAAAAAAAAGCAATTCATACATAAGTCTTATGCTTTGTTTACAGAGCCAAATTAAAACATTTGAAATTTTACAACGAGCAGGAACGGTAATCTTTCTCCAATTGACCTATATTTTTAGCATCAAAAACTTCTGTTCACGAGAACTCACGATGTGATAATCAGATACAGTTAAAATTTACAGAATGTATTGGCCTTAAGTGGGACCAGGTTCGATCGAAGCGATTTTGAAATTTTGACAATTCTGTGCCAGTGGTGCCATCTTGAACAGTCACGAAGAAAAATAGCTTTAGCATCAAAAACTTCTGTTCACGAGAACTCACGATGTGATAATCAGATACAGTTAAAATTTACAGAATGTATTGGCCTCAAGTAGGACCAGATTCGATCGAAGCGATTTTGAAATTTTGACAATTCTGTGCCAGTGGTGCCATCTTGAACAGTCACGAAGAAAAATAGCTGCTTTTAGTCCTATAAATTCAGATTAAGTCACCAGATTTTGACGGAATTCACACAGTGGCTGAATATTACTCTGATCCGCATTTAATAGAAATATTATTGGAAAATTTGGTTGGAGCTGCCAGCTAAGGTAATTTTAGTCTCTTAAATTTTGAAATTCCGCTGAGGAAAATAAAGCTCTTTGCCCTATAGCTTTCAGTGCAGTCACGGAATCATATCGAAATTCATATGGAAAATTGAACATTTTGTAGACAATATTCAGCAAATTTAGTTGGAGAAACAATGATAGGGTTGCCAGCTACAGTTGTTTTTGTATTTGTTTGGCGTATCTTTAGTAAGCGATTTTATCATAAAATTTTCAAATCATAGTGATCTTTTAGTGAAAATAAGCAACAAATATTGCGATCTAGAAAATTTGGAAACTTTTACGGATGGTAACCCTAAATTTCTTTGTATCCCTATAACTTCCAATGCAGCCATCGGATCAATATGAAATTCGTAGAGTAGAGTGACTTCAATGTGAGGTAAATGTGACATATTTTGGGCTTCGGCGCTAGCAAAGGATTGTCATAGCGTTTACAGCAGGCGTTTAGTCCACGGATTATACACCAAATTCCACCTAAATTATTTAGTCCACCTGCTGTAAACACTGAGTAACCGACCCAAGCGATAGGTCAGTACAAGATTTCAAGTGACATGACCTAAAATAGGTCGTGGACTATATCGCTCGAAACATACACGACTATTAATAATATATGTACGTTGAATTTAAGCTCGCAATCCTCTCGTTTGACTCAAAATCATTTACATAATCATGTTTGAGAGACAAAGGAAACAACTAAATGACAGCTGTCACGTAAAAACAAGGACTAAATTGGACCTGACCAAATTTTAGGTCAGGTCGATGTAAACACATTAGGACTTCACTAAGTCCGCGCTATAGGTCAGGTCACATCCAATGTTTAGATTTTCTGAGGTCTGGAAATTTTTTGGATGGCAGCCCCAAACACCTTTCTATCGCTGTGACTTTTGATGAAGTCATCGAAATTAAATTGGCTTAGGGTCTATTATTACTTAGGGTGTTCTTAAGTAGCTAGTTGTAGAATACAAACTCAAAATCTGTAGAGATCCTCTGCTGTTCTTCGAACAGTAGTATATCTGGCGGTTCTGATGCGCTAGGGTTTTTTTATTTCTATTGTAGTACCTGGCAGTTGTTGTTTTGTTATTGTGACAGTGATTTTGAGTAATCAGCAGCTGAACCTAATGGAAAAAGTCACCTTTAAATACTTTAAGGCAACGTAGCACCTCCAAATTTTTAAAAAATCGATTTTTGTTTTTTGGATTGAATATGTTAGAATGAAGGTTTTAAAACATGATTTTAATAATATAAAATTGAAATTCTAAAACAAAAAAATTTTATGAGTATATATAGCGAAGCGCCCCAAGATCATTGATTCTATGATTTTCGTTCACTTCGCTATATCGCTACATCGAATTAAGCCAAAGTGTAGACAAAGATAAATGAGTCATCTCCTTTAAAAAAAGCAAAAAATAAGCTAGCCTTGGCAAAAAAATAAAAAAATAGCTGTTAAAGATGTTTCTAAAAAAAGTGTTGAATCTCCAAAAAAAGGTCCGAAAAAAGTTCACCTGACACTAAAATTAAAGAAAAATTTAGCCACGTATTATGGCCTAACTATACGACGAAATCTTGATTCAGTTTAAAATATGCGCAAGGAAATTTGGGCAGCATATTACCACAAAATTTCAACAGATGAGAACCCTCAACACTGTTATTGTCCTGTTGGAGAAACGGCTTGGTGTAACTGGCGCAAGGCGGAGGCAGCGGGTGATAATGCATTAAACAATTTCAAGCATCCTCCACCTTCAGATGATGAGGTACAAGAAATTTTAAAGCCTATTTATAATAACTTATCATCAGAAGATTTATTAAAGCGTTGCTTGGGCAATTTTGCGCAGAATAATAACGTAAGCTATAATTCTTGTGTTTGGAATTTGGCCCCCAAACATATTTTTTGTGGGAAAAACGTACTAAATATGGCTGCAAATATTTCTGTATTTACATTTAATGAAGGATTTGTGGCTTTCTTGAAAATAATGCAAGTCATGGGAATTACAATTGGCCAATGTGCGCTGGAACATGCAGAGCATAGAGATGCTGCAAGAATTAACCAGGCGGAAAAACACTCAACTGAGGCATCTAAAGAGGCCAGAACTGCTCGAAGGGAGCAAAAATCTTTAGAAGAGGAGGAATATGAGCAAGAAGAAGGTGTATTGTATGGTCCAAGCATCGCAGATTAATTTTAGATAAGATTGATTGCAAAAAATATTGAATTTTAACTTTAAACGCGATTTTCTCGAAACAACGTTTTTCAAGTTGGCGTGCATGATTAAGAAAAACAATATTATCCAATCGTTTTGAAATTTTAACACGTTAATTTGCACATGTTAATGCTCAGAATGAACTACGGATGAAAAAATCGGCATTAAACTTTTTTAGTTATAGCCGATTTTTGGGGAAAAAAAACCTCGATTTTCGAAAAAACGCCGCCATTTTGTTATTTTTCAGCCAAATTTTTTTTTTTTAGTTCATTCCAAGGCCGCTTTGATGTTGGTCAAAACCCCGTTTTTGTTTTTTTTTCAGACTTTCCTGAGGGCAGTTATCATGCACGCCAGGTTTTTTTGGTGTATTTTACAAAAAATTATAACAGGCGACAGGGGGCCACAAAACATTTTTAACAATTTTGTTTATGTAGTCTAAGACATATAAAGTATGTGTGAAAAGTTTCATTAAGATATGTTTTTTTATTCAATTAATTCAATTTGAAGGTGCTATGTTGCCTTAAGTCCCATTTTACGTATACATTTTATTTATATATACAAGGTGATTCATTATATATATTTTATGTGTATATACAAGACACCATCTTGAAAAATTATAAAGAAACAAAGACTGCTTTTTGCCCTTTGAAACCTGATTCAGTTACCAGATTTTCATGGCATTGACATTATAGCTGAATCTTACTTTAAGTTGTGTTTGGTAAAAATTTGGTTGAAAACTTCGGTTGTTGCTGCCAGCTTTGGTAACTTTGGTGTCTTGGTTTTTGAAAAATCGCTCAGCAAAATAAAGCTTTTTGCCCTATAACTTGCAGTGCGGTCAAGAAATCAAAACGAATTTCATACCATAAATGGAACTTATAATACGCATTATACGGAAGGAATCTGGTTGAAAAATCATGATAGCGTTGCCAGCTATTGTTGGTTTTGTATTTATTTGCAAAATCTTTATTAAGCGATTTTATCGTAAAATGTTTAAACGGTAATGATCTTGTAGTGACAATGAACAATAAATATAAAGTTTTCAAAAATTCAAAAACTTTTGCGACTGGTAGCCCTATTTTTTTTTGTACCCCTATAACTTCCAATGCAGTCATCGAATCGCAGTGTAGGTTGATTTCTATGTGAAGTTGATGTACGTTGATTTACATTCATATGAAAATAAAGAAACAATGTTTAAATTTTCTAAGTTCGAGAAAATGTTTGGTTTCAAACATCTTTCGTTTTTTGACCCTAAACATCTTTCTATCCCTGTACCTTTGGACGAAATTATCGGATAAAATTGAGATCGATAGAGTTATTTGATTTTGACGTGATGCAATTGAGGAAGACTTTTAGTTGCAGTGCTGGTAAAGTGTTGCAAGCACTAAGCATTTTCTTTGTTTATGATAAGCTACGCTGCTTTCAAAGTTTTGCAGTGTTTGGCTTTCCTAAATCTTGAAATTCATGCAATTGCTAGTCCTGAAATCCTTTCCACCCTATAAGTTTAAATGCATTGTTAATATTAAAGTGGTTGTGTGCTCGGAATAGGTTGGAACACGTGTGGTAGATTATGCACTCAAAATCTGCACGATTCTTCTATTGTTCATCGACCATTAGTATTTCTAGCAGTTCAGGTGCGCTAAAGTTTTTTTTATTCTTCGTATCTTGTTTTCCCGAATTGCTCGAACGAATTGGAAGCTCTATGATACCCCAAGTCGTCTGCTTTCGAAGGAGCATTATATACGCGTAGGTATTCATCAAAGGCTGCTCTACAGACCAAACTTAGTTGGGTTTGGAAATTTCATCGCCGGTTCGTTGGATGATGGACAACAAGTTTATGTCATCTATATGACTTTTTCCAAAGCATTTGAGAAAGTCAATAATGTGCTGTTAAATAAGCTTCGACAATTTGGCATTTCTGATATCCTACACTCCTGCATCTCCTCATTTATTTTACATTGACGGTATTTTTATCCATTTACATTGACGGTATTTTTATCAAGCTCGATTCTTGGACCTTTCTTGTTCGTGTTGCTCATCAATGACCATTACGTTTCTCTGATTTACAATTACAATTCCCTAATTTATCCAGATGACCTTAAGCTCTTAAGCAGAATTTCATCAATAAATGACTGCGCTTTCAATTCAAACTAGGAGCAGCACTGGACAGCGAGCGTGTGCTTAAATCTACGGCAAATAATACATTTTTATTTAATTAATAAACTTTTATTTAATTAATAAACTCTTTATAGTGGCACCACACTCGCTTCTCTGCGTGCCCTTGATCTCAGCCTCCCGAAGTGATTGGCGACAGGGTAAATCAACAATGTTCGCTCCTAAGGAATGCACGCAGATTTTTTGAATTTCCTGTACTGCCTTAATAAGCGCAAAAGCGGTATCTAAATGCAAGCGAGTTTGTAAAAGTAGCAATATTGATATACCTCTTATAACTTTAGTGATTTAAGGTAAAATTGAGATAGGCGATGAGGAACTGGGTTCGTTTAGGGCTGGTGGAGGATTCTCTTTACTCCACTTTACTTTTCTCGGTGAGCGGTCTTCCGCTCTTGGATACATCGGGTACTTAGATTTAGAAAATTTTCTTAAGGTCTTTTCCATTTGTTCTAAATAAGATACCATTAAAAGGCTTAGTTCATTAGATGCGTATTGTTTTAAGCTTTCTAATGTTATAAAAATCAGTGTTTCGATTTTTTTGAGATACCGCTTTTGCGCTTAGTAGGGCAGTGTAGGGCACCTCTCATATCTGGGCTGTAATTATGGTGCCCCTCGAGATGTGATGCCCTAAGCATATGCCTACTTCAAAGGCTTATTCGGTATTGTTTAATTTCCATTTTGGACTTGGATTATGTATTTTCAAAATGGATTCTTCAATAAATAAATGAATAACTGATTTCAGATATAATCTGTTTATCTATCAGAAAAAGTTATAGATAGCTCGAAGGTGTTTCTTTCAAAAGTGATGCAAAGTGATTTGAAAAAATCAAATGTAATACAAACTACTATAAAACCAAGTTTCGAAAAAATCAGGCAGAACGAAAGCAGATCAAGATCATAAATCAAAAAATCATAGTTATCCTCAACTTATTTCCGATGAAAAATTTCATTTCGATATTCTACCTTAACGAATTGATGGCTGATGCGGTTATTTTTCCTTCGACCGCAAATGGAACTGCTCGTTCAAATAATTTGTCATGAGTATACATGGCTTTGTTTAGTTAACTATTGGATCAATAACAGCGCCTGAGTTCAATAAAAATTGGCAAAAATCTGTCCTTCAACAAACAATCAAAGTCTCAAAATAATTTTTTAATGTCCCGCAGTGCCAATTGATCGAATGTTTATTCGCTATCATGAATTTAATTGCACTGAAAGCTATTTGCTTTTGCTGAAAGTAAATCAAGCCAAATTTGACTTAAGTTCGACGAAAAAATTGAGTTTGAAAGACAACCAATACCTAACGAATGGGCTAACAATGTTACGACTGCATCATTTTTTCTGCGGAAATATTCTTGCTGAGACTAGGTTTATTTCGATGTAAATTTCGATGAAGCAAATGATTCAGTTTACGAAATGCAAATGATTTAACGATTAATAATCATGTTGAATGCGCGTAATCACTTGTCAGTCTCAATCGATCTGAAAAATCAATGTCATCATAATTTGAACGCATTTCTACACAGTGGTATCCATATTTACATGTCTATATGCCGTATGTTTATCAAAACATTTCTATGATCCCTTTTGAGTACATTAATTTCATTTCTATGATCAAATCCAATGAGCTAAGTATTTAGTAGCTATAATTGCGGCATCTGGGTTTCTCACAACAAGGTCAAATCACAATGGGATAATCTAAAATGGGTTTTCACCTTGCGCTGGCTGATGCTACATATGCTTCTGTCCGACCTTAACATTGTCGAAGTTTTTGCATTGAAAACATGATTCCGCTGCAAGTCGATTATACTCGGCTTATCTTTATTTCGAATTTGCGATTTCCTACAGCTGTATGACGTTGCCCTATGTCAGTAGAGAGTCTGTTGGAGGTCTGAGTCTGCAACGATTGTTTCCATTTCATCTCGATGTGATAACCAAGTCAGCGTACACTATATGTTCAATGCAAAACCGGCTTAGGATGGATATGTCACATCATAAGATGGTATCAGCCTGTGTCTGTCTATAGCCGGAGAAATTTTAACATACTTATAAAGACGACGCTTTGAACAGGTGAAAAGCATTGCAGCATTCGGTGTCTATGAGCATTTGCGATTCAAACATCGGACACCTTACCTTTCCGTGGATGGGAGCCTAAATCAGTATTTGAGTAATAGTACTACTCGTTGATTGGCTGTACATTTCAATTGATTTCACTGTGCAACTCACTATAGTTATGTAAACAAATCGATTGGTTTCTAAAAGTGCAAGGCAAATATCGTTCGTTGCAATCAAGTGGTTGGAAAAATTGCGGGAAACTGAATTTGATAAAATTTTATAAGTTTTTATTGGCCAGGAATCAATCATTCGATGTAAACCTGTACTTCATATCTACTAGAGAAGTAAATTGTCCATAACAACTAATTGTGAGCCCATTGGAAGCGGAATCATTATTTGAATTGACTTCGAATTGGGATATCTGTAATCGAAAAAAGTCATGCGGTAATCATCATTACGAAAGTATCGTTTCTAAAATGTGAATGGCCCAGATGCAACATTAAAAATAGGATTTTGCCAAGTTCCTAAGAAAAGTCGTATGTTTTTTTCAGTAGATGCATGGATAACCTCATTTCATGACGTATGATCATATGGAAGCAAATCTCAATAGTTTCGGTGAAATGGTAATCGATTTAAATGTAAATTATCGGCATTTAAAACGTTAACTCTATCTTGGTTAGGAAGTGGTCATTAATCCAAGACTGATTTAAATGGATTGACATACTTTCTTTTCCTCTCTCGACCAAATACAGTTGTATAAGAATACACAGAGGCTAATTCTAAGTTTTTGAGTTCAATTGTTTCACAAAATGTTGGGAAGTATGGTGATTATATCGCCGAAGAAAGATAATTGTAGGATTAGAAATGGAAGATAGGAAAGGTGAAATTTACGCTACACGGAGATTTGTGGGCTTCTATGGTTTAATGTTCTTCTATGTGTTTGTATGTTTCTCTTCTCTACAGTACTGTAACAGAAAAGTAAATAAATTTTAAGATTTAGATCGAATTCCAGCTTAGCAGCCTCAAGTATATAATAACCCGGCGATTCGAGGTGGTGCGCTTCTATAAGAGCATGGGATATGATCACACGAAAAAGGATTGTAAAGGATCAGATTGGACCAGCAACTGTTGGAAATGTGGTCAAACTGGCCATCTCACAAAAGTATGTCCCGCTGCTCCATTCTGCTTGTTGTGTATTGAGAAGGCAAAACCAAGAGAAACTAATCGCATTCTAGGGTCAGGAGTATGTAAAGCTTTGAGAAAAGCGCTTGAAGCGCAGAAGAAGAGGTTTTGTAGGTAAGGATTCTCCAAGGGAACACACAAAGGTGTCTTGCGGTGGATAATTTGTTCACGCAGCTGCTCTATGAATCCAGAGCCCACATTGCAATGATTAGTGAACCATATCGAAAGAGAAATCTAGAGACTTGGTATACTGACGCTTCAGGCTATGCAGCTCTATGGGTCGCAGACACTTGAAGAATCCGAGTGGATCAGCAGGGTTCGGGTGATGGATATGTTTGGATCCAAAACCAAGCTATCAATTTTATCAACTGCTATTTCTGGCCAAACGACCCGTCTAGGGAGTTTCTTAGGAAACTAGAAGCACTGAAAGATACTTTACGAGATTTGCCGGTAGCATTGGTGGTGGCTGGTGGCTAGATTAAACATGGCTATACTAAATAGGGGCTCAACACCTACGTACCGCAGACCGAAGTTCGGAGAATCTATATTCGATTTGACTCTCGTTTCGGAAGTATTATCAGCACTGACGAGCGACTGGAACGTGATGGAGGAGTACTGTGGCAGCGATCTTGGCTACATCAGCTTCTGGCTATCAGAGGAAAACCAAAACTCACAGAGCTCGAGTGCAGGGAGATCTTTCTGAATAGCTCGAAAGTGAGAATAGAGGTAGCAGCCACTCAAGCACGAGCGCAAACGCTTGAGCTTAAGGACGAACGTTAGACTACGAGTATAACAGGTGCATGAACAACTAGGCTGATTCACACCATAAAACCCTGGGCTTAGTCGTGATTTCGGTGAAATAAATTTATCTAATAACAGTGCCAATTTCTATTGGGCCATGGCTACTTTAGGGAATACCTTCATAGAATGGCAAAAGTCGGGACGGAATGCTGCAAATACTGCATTAGAAAAATTGATGATGTATTACATACTTGCTTCATACTTTCTTCTACTTGCCTAAAAAATGAATATCGATATTAGCCACGCAGAGAAGAATCGCCATTAAAAACTGTGAGCTTTAACCTGTGATTGGTCCATATTTTATACAGAAGTAGACAGTATTTTGCCTGACCTTGAACCTGATTTAGTTATCGTCGAGAGCATTATGTTCGAATACTCTTTTCGTAATTATCTAAGAACTTAAGGATCTAAAGTCTTCAGCATCTTTGAGTAAGCTCATAGTCTTTGAAGACTTCCATTTGATGCCATGCTTGTTTGTTTGTATATAGCTGTGAATTGTCAGAAAATAGTGAATACTGCCGCAAAATCCCATGTACTTGTTAATAGGCTGCCATTCTATTCATAGGGCGCCCCAATTTAGTTTTCGCGGGGTCTTCTAAGTTTATTTTGACATCTCATTTTTCTCTCAAGTTCTAATATATCCGATAGCAAGAAAAAATAGGTTTACTAAAAGTTTATCTGGTCAAATCATACGCGAATTCAATGTTCTCCAAAGATAGAGAAAGAATCGAAAACAATTATGTTTCATAACATAGTTTAGTCCTATTTTAAATCCCTAATATTTTTCAGACAAGAAACTCTAACGCATACAAACCGATAGAATGACTGATTTTCGAAGAAAGCTATATAAACTCATAAAAACATAATATTCTGATATTCTAGTACCACAACTCCTGCATGTCAAGACCAGCCTACTCAGTGAAAACTTTTGCGACTGGTTACCCTACATTTCTTTGTGCCCCTATAACTTCCAACGCAGTCATCGGATCAAAACGAAATTTGCAGGATAGGTTGATCTTAATGTGAGGCAAGTGATATATATCTATGGTTTTGATGTTAGCGAAGGGTTGTCAGAACAAGGCGTTTTTTTTGCTATTTTCATATAAATAAATGCTTACATTAAGTATTCAAATTGCGAACATTTACAATGAAAATAGGTCACCAATGTTTAAAGTTTCTAAGTTCTTGAAAGTTTCCGGTCTCAAATGTCTTTCGTTTTTTGATCCCAAACATCTTTCTATCCCTGTAACTGTAGTATTCTGATACCACAACTGCTGCATGTAAAGACCAGCCTACTCAGCGAATGTTGTGCATCTTCGATGATTACAATGGGAGGAATTGAACATTTTTTGGAATTACTATCCACGAAATTCTCAAAACTTTAATCTTTAAATATTTGCAACTTATTTCCATTGCAATCTGTAAATCATTTGAAAATTTCACGGTAAAAATGCAAATGTTTGGGAATGGCATCTGTTTGCTAGTCTAACAACCAAAATTATACCAACTCTGCTGTGAGTTTTTATAGGGGTACAAAGATTGTAAAGGCTACTATCCGCAGAAGATTTGAAGTTTAAAAATCTGTTGCTTACCCCCAGTAAAAAATGATGAAACTTACCTTATCCTTCTCCAGATTCTGCAATCAAAAGTCTACCAAAATTTTACTTATTTTAATATCAACATACTCTGAGAATTTTGTTTTAATCTAATAACAGTATTGAAAGTTGTACGGCACAAAGCTGTTATTTTGTTGAGAGTTATTTCAAGAAAGCACCATAGCTATAGAGCTGCCAAATCTTTTATTGAACCATCATGAGCCATCGACTCCGTTCATTACAAGCTCTTTCTTTTGAAACTTCAAAGCTATGGGATAACCGATCTTCTCTTATCCTGGTTCTCATCATATGTTTCTGGTCGTAGCTGTGTTGTATCTGTAAATTCACGTTCTCCTTCCTCAAAGTGTCTTCTTTCTGGAGTTTCTCAAGGTTCAAAACTTGGTCCTCTGTTATTCCTGGTATTTATCAACGATCTCCCTTCCGTTATATGTTCTCCCTGTCTTCTATTTGCTGATGATTTTAAATGTACAGAGTGATTGATTTGCTTGATGATTGTCACCAGTTGTAGCACGATATATGTGCCTTAAGTGAGTGGTGCTCAAAGAACTTTCTTATTTTGAATATATCTAAATGCCACCTAAAGTTTCATACTTGTAAAATGTCTCGCCTAATGTTTTCCTACTGTTTATCTAGATCGCCACTTGGGGCTATCGCCAATTTTTAGGACCTTTGTGTGCTCTTCGACTCTAAACTTAAATTTGATAAACACATCGCATTGGCCTTTCGTTTGTCCGGCTTCGTCCTCAAGTCTTCTTCTCGTTTTACTAACATCATTACTTTCGTCCATCTGTTCTTGCCACTTGTGCGTAGCATCCTGTTATACTGTTGTCAAGTCTGGTCTCTTCACCGTGTCTATTTAAATGATGCCATAGAGTGCGTCCACCGTAGATTTACACGCTCATCATTATTTAAGCTTCATATAATTTATTGTGAGTATAGTGATCGTTTGTCCTTACGTCAAATTCCCTCTTTAAAGTCTCGTCGAATGTTCCTTGATGAATGTCTGCTTTTCCGGCTCCGCCACTGTCTTATGCTTTCTGACATATGCTCGAAGCTTTTATTTCGCATGACTATTCGCTCAGATAGATCTTCGTCGGTGTTCTTAATCCCGTCTCGATATTTCTTATGTTTGATTTTCTTTTATAACTTTTTACTAAGCTTTTTACATTATTGTCTGACACTACTTCTTTTAACATTATATCTTTTTTTATTATTTTACTTATACTATGCTTGTTTCGTATTGTATTGGTATAGTAATTCACTTTACTTTGATATTGAATTTTTTTAATGTATTTTTTATATTTTGAAATTTTCTCTTGTTTTCTCTAAATAAACAAATAGATAAATAAATAAACTGAGACCAATGCATTTTGTAAAAACCATTTGGATCTAATTATTAGGTTATGAGTTCTCAAAGACCCAAACTTGTCAACCGTTTGATATTTTTTCTTAGAAAAAAAAACTTTTCAGGAGTAACTTATGTAACATCAAAGTTTCCCATACTTTCATCAAAAATCACTCAAGCGTATTTCTTTTGCTTGCGTCCTATAAATTACATATTGATATGATGCAATTTTGAGAAGTTGACCCAATCGAAATTTCACAAGCTTTATTTGCCTATATTTTTAAGCATATAGCGTCCGCAAGATGTTCAGACTTTCCAAATAAATATTATAAAGTATGACCGGTTTTCAAAGGACAGCTTCCCACCTAAAATTGATTTTTTTTTGTCGAAAATTCTTCTTACGATTTTTTTCATGCTTTTTGAATTAATTTTAGTTAGTCAACAATTCAAACCGCTAAGTTTGCGACTTTTCTAACAAGAACAACACAAAAGTAGCAACAAACAACTAGAAAAAAGTTGATGAAAGCCACAGGTGATGAAAAGATAACGTTAATCTTAGAAGGGCTTAAGAGAAAAGTACATGAGAGGCAAAGGGTGAAATTTTGAAGCGATCTTGGTTATTAGGGGAAAAGAAAACTTGCATTGCATAAGCTGACATTGGTTTGCCTGCAAGCTTTTGAGCAAATGCGCTCACTTTGGCAGAAGTTTTATGAGCCTTTGTAAAATTATTTTGGTAGCTGTTCCTGGTGCCCCTACACTTGGTTTACTTCACATTGGTTTAAAATGGTAGATACATTGAACTTTGACTTATGTGTATAAAATGATAGCAACAAGTTTTGAATTTTCAAGACGATTGAATATTTTCATCGTTTTTCGAATGCTTTTGTGGTGGGTAAGCCTAACCGAACTCTACTCTTACCCAAAATCGAGTTAAAGAGTTTAGTGTAAAATAATTTAGACATTGAATTTGTTTAGGGAACTTGTTAATACTGCATTAAAAAACCAAGCTTATAATTGAAAAATTGATGTATAAATTATATGAACTATATTTCCAAATAATGCAAATTATAATTCTAAGTAAATTATTTTAAATTATACCTCCAAAATGTAACAGCTTATGTACTTCGGTACGTCAACAAATTCAATGTGGTCGTGAGCTGAACCTAGAAAGAAGAAAAAAGGATGAATAATAGATGCTTTGTACATTTTGATTGGTATGCAGAGAATTCAATACAAAGTTTTTGTAAAATATAAATATGTTATGGAAAGAAAGTTGCTAAAAATAATTTTACTCAAATTAATCATCATCCAAACTATGTACAAGTATTGTAAAAAATAGTATTTTTCATAGTTTATACCAACCTTCTGCACAAAAGCGTTTAAACATCATCTGAAAAGCTGGGAAGTGTGGTTTACTTATTATTTATCGACATTCTTTGAAGTTTTCTTTTACTGATTTTTGAAGGAAATTCATATATATATATATATATATATATATATATATATATATATATATATATATATATATATATATATATTTATATATATATACATGTATATATATATATATATATATATATATATATATATATATATATATATATATATATATATATATATATATATATATATATATATATATATATATATATACATAAAAAGCTTTATTTTTCTGAGCGAATTTTCAAAACCCGAGACGCCAAAATTACCATAGCTGGAAGCACCAACCGAATTTTTCAACCAGATTTCTACCAAACACGGCTTAGAGTAAGGTTCAGCTATTGTGTCAAATTCATACAAATCTGGTAACTGACTCAGAATTCATAAATTCTGGTTCAGGTTTTTTTTTCAAATTTCGATTTGTCATACCTTTCGATAAAAACATTGAATCATCGTGAAATTTTTTTGAATACTGGCAAAACTATACACAGATGGCCTTTGAAAACTGTGTGGACAATCTTGTAACTACAGCACCAACATGAAAAAAATCTTCAAATCATTTTTGATTTTCAAATAATTGATAAATTTTAGCCTCTGTCCAACATGTCAAATTGAAATTTTCAAAGCTCCGCGTTCCACAAAAACCGCAGCCTATCACCAAATCACTTCTATTTTTAGCACTAAAAATTTCTGTTCACGAAAACTGATGACCGGATAATCCCATCAATATGAAATTAACAGAGCATTTTGGTATTAACTAGGACCAAATGCGGACAACCCAGTGGTGAATTTAAAAAAAAACCTGCCGTTTGACCCATAGTTACCGATTCAATCAAATGCTCACAGTAGCTGGTTCTTTTTTTAAGCCACATTTGGTAGAAATTTAGTTAAAATATTTGGATAGATACTTACCGTTTATTGTTTCACTTATTTCATTGTTAATAAATTTTGTTTTTGAGCATGTATGTGCGCTGATCAGCAATTGATCAGCAATGGAAAGTGAAAATTAAGAATCGCTAAACGGCGACATCATATCCGCGTTTGAGTTTTTTTCGCCGAAAATTCATATTTCTTTATATATATATATATATATATATATATATATATATATATATATATATATATATATATATATATATATATATATATATATATATATATATATATATATATATATATATATATATATATATATATATATATATATATATTTATATATCAGCAAAATGATTAGGAGAGATAATCTCTGGAGTGGCCGATCCGACTGAGCTGAAATTTTCGGAGGACCTAGATGTATATGGTAGGTAGGTCCATGATTTGCTAAAATTCAGATATCCTAAACTTTTTGCAGGCGGCGAGCGTTTAAGTGAATTTTGAGGTACTCCTTTATTTCCAAGCAGTGTAAATTTTTGTTAAATTAAATGCTTGGGAATGAAAACTTATTATGTTTCAAGCATGTCTGTGTTCAAAAGTTGGAAATTTTGAGCAGCGTGTGGGTGCAGCGTGCCTAAAAGTAGGCAAAGATTTTTTTTTCAAATTTTGATTTGCCATTACTTCTGACTAAAACATTGGATCATCGTGAAATTTGCAGAGCATATTGATGTTGAGTAAAATTTAAGACACATGGAAGTTTAAGATAGTGCGGGTAACCCTGTATCTACGCCAAGCTCCTGAAAAAAAATCCTCCAAATCATTGACCCTCCTGAAAATTTTTTGATTTTTCACAAAAAATTTAAATCATTGATAAATTTTAACCTTTGTCCATCATGTCAAATTAAAATTTTAAAAATTCCGGTTTGCACAAAAACGGCAACCCATCACCAAATTACCTCTATTTTCAGCACTCGAAAGTTCTGTTCACGAGAACTGACGACCGGATAATGCGATCATAATTAAATTTACAGCACATGTTGGTATTTATTAGGACCTGGTCTGACAGAAGTGATTTTGTGGCAGTGGATCTTCACGATTTCTTGAAAAATCTTTGAGAAAAAAAAAACCGGTTTTTTGCCTATAGCTTCCGATTCAGCCATCAGATTTTAACGAAATTCACACAGTATTTGGACCTTACTTTTCATAACATTTGGTGAAAATTTAGTTGAAAAATTAGAATAGGACTGCCAGCTATGGTGATTTTTGTCTCCTGAATCTTGCAAATTTGCTCAGCAAAATAAAGCATTTTTCCCTATAACTCACGGTCCAGTGTTGAAATCAAAACGAAGTTCTTGCAGTAAATGAACCTTAATGTGAACCAAATGTCGTAGGAATTTCTTACAAAAATCATGAAAGGGCTGCCAGCTATGATCATTTTTGTAATTTTGAGGAATTTCTTTACTGAGCGATTATGCTATTAGATTTGCAAATGGGAATGGTCCTGCAATGAAAATTAACAACAAATATTAACGCTTTAAAAATTTGAAAAGTTGTGAGAGTGGTTGCCCTAAAATTTTTTTCACCCGTATAACTTCCACCGCAGTGATTCAATCCAAACGAAATTTACTGGTTGGGTTTAACTTAACGTGAAGCAGATTTGGTATGTATTTTGCTTTGCTGCTACCACAGGGAAACTAGCATTAGCCATTTCTGTAAATTTTGCACCAACAGATGCTTCAAATTACGTTCTCATATGCAAAGCATTTGCAATAAAAATAAGGAATCAATTTTGAAATTTTCCGAGTTTTGAACATTTTTCGGATGGCAGCCTCAAACAACGTTTAACCGCTGAAACTTTCGTTGAAATCCTGCGATGAGAACGAAATTCAAAGGATAAGTTGATTTAAGTATGAGCTTGTTATGGGAAACTTATTGCTGCTTCGTTGGCAAAGTGTTGCCAGCACTGAACATTTTCATCATTTGTGTTATAGTTAAGTTTTGTTGCTTTGGATAAGGAATGGTTGATATGATTCTACAAAAAAGTGTATTACGTCTTTCCACATTTTTTTGTCACTCAAGGACAATTTCTTCGAAAATTAGCTTTCTAGCGGGTTCTGATGCGCTAGACTTTTTTTTAAATTTAGTTTTAGTTTTTAATTATAGGATTGTTTCCCAAAATTTTCTTGATTTTTTGTATAGTAGTTGTATTTAGCTACATATAATAATTCTTTAGAGATCAGCACCCGCTTCACGGGCAGGCAATCTGGACATTCTGGGTCCAAGGCGGCTATGAAATTTGTTTCAATCAATAAATCTGATTCAAAAATTAATGAAAGCCTTATGCTCTTTCTTCCAGTTGGAAGATCCACCGCAAAACAAATGTCTGAAATTATAATTGGATAACTTTATTATTTGGGTTACATACAATACTTTTAAAACATGTCCACGGATTAACTTTGAATCCATTGATTGACACTAGATGGGAAATTAGCTTAGAAGCCTTAAAATCTTTAAGATATCATATGGAATATGCATATGGCGCTTTGCTAAGCATTTATAAAACCCAAGAAATATACAGTTTAATAAGAGTATTTAATAAGAGTAAGAGAGTAATTCGATAGTTCTTTGATAAAAAATATTAAATTGTGTTAATCCAAAAAGCAAGCTGATGAAAAACAAAAAAAAAAGCGATCTAACATCTGCCCGTGATCTTTTCGAAACTACGCAAAATTTTATAAAGATCTTCGATCAAATAAATCCTTCAATGAAACTATTGTTGATGCAAATCAACTTATAAATTTAGGTAACAACATTTTTTGCCGAAATAAAAGTGAAAAAGAAAATATTCTTGTGACTTTAGCGTAGTTGATGTTATTTTTGTTTGATTTTTATAAATGTAAGTTTTGTTTGTGTGTTTGTGCAATCAATAATATATTTTTCTACTAGCACTGAAAATAAGCGTGGCTAACGAGTTGTAACTAGGTTTAGGTACTTTTAAAATTCCTCTGTTTTTTTCTTCTGTTTATTTTACATGTTTCTTTTCAAATAAACGTTTTTACGATAACTTAAAATTATTTGGTTCTCATTTTAAGGGGCAGCAATTTGTCTTTATGCTGGGCTTGACGTAAATGCTGATGCGGGCACTTTGAGATACATCTAATAGTGTTAAAACACTAGATGCGATTGCCAGCAACACTATGATGAGAGAAGAAAAAATAATAACAGCGAAAATAATTTTCCCAGAATCAGGTACCTAATCAGGGTTGGGTGACCTCAATGCCCAAAATATTAAATAAATTTAAAGCTTTGTTATGCTAGTTATTCCCCAAGCTAATTTGAAAATGTAAACATGATAAAATAAAATAACTTTCAACCATGATTCGGGCTATATGGTCTTTTGCCCCTAACAGCTTTCCAAGCAGCTTTGTAGTTTCTTCTCTTGACCCATCCAACGAATTCTTACAAAACCATATGCAAGCGAAAACTGACGAGTCTCGAAATTTCTAATTCAATAGGAAGAACATCGCATAATCACACATTGCTTTTTCAGTACTTTAAAGGATTATCCCTTAGCTTTGACATTGTCATAAAAACATAAATATAATAGTATCTAAGCTCCAAAGAAAAGTGCTCATAAAAATTTTAACATGCATTTTTATCGACCGAAGCTAAAAATAGTATGCGTGACTGGCATATATATTTCTTATGCTCAGCTTCTTTGTATAAGTAAGACTTCGTATTTAAGCAAAAACAACTTGATACAAGAAATAACGGAAAAATACTGATCAGTTGCAACGGAAACGCAATATAGATTTACCCAATGCACTCTACTCATGAATCTACTTTTGCTGCATTTCACTTTATACGAGTATACACCTTTCATTTCCTAGGCTCATTGCGCGATGTGAGCTATTATTGTGTTATTCGATAGTTCCGCGAAAAGTCTGCGGAAGCGGAGATTTCCATGACTGCCTCCGAAATTCCACTTATCCTATTGAAACAGCTTCCTGCTTACGAGCGCAGCAAATATCGATCAGACTTAACTTTAATTCATGGTTTTTGAGTGAATGTACTCGTACTCGTTGTTAGTTTGATGAAGTGCATTCACTTTGTTGAGTAGGTACCGAAACAAAAGCAACGATCAATCTCATAGTTTGAAGCTGATAAACATTTGAAAAAATATTGATGCTGACTTTGTTGTTTGTATACGAGTATAAAGGATTGAGTTGAGACTTTGATTGGAAGACTTAGTTAGTGGTTTGAATGTAATAGGGTGGTAAGGTTTAGTAATTTATTGTGTGAATACAATGCACCAATATGAATAGACCGTAAAAATTAAACACTTTCACACAAGAAAATGCATACCATTGCCTATAAATTATAAACAGTGACACCTTATTAAAAAACACAATAAACGAAAATATTATGTTTCCTAAGCTAAACGCAAATGCATTATCTAACAGGCGATGACTTTTCATACCATCGAATATGCATTTAAATATCTACGACGTGCGATGACGAGGTAGTGAATTTTAAGCACTTGTCTCACTCACCAAAACACTACAATAGTCATCGCGGAAACATAAACAAATTGCAATATTCAGATGAGACTGCTGCGTCGCATCGTAAAGGTTTAACATATTTTGGTTCATCGGAGTTGCATAATTCGATGATGAATCGCGAAAGTCCATTTCAATTCAATTACATGATATTGTCTGATTCGCAAAAAAACTTTCTATGGCTGCTTGACGATCAGGTGATATAATAGACGAAATTCGTTGGCATTTGATAGTCTGATAGAGTTTCGTCGAAAGAGATCAAATAAATAAGTCATTTTCTGGTAGTTGGATCATTTTAAGTGTTGAATTGGACATTGACACATACTTATAGCGCCTCGGTTCGTGCGACAGGAAACAATTAACAGTAGGGACAAAAATGTTGATTACGTAGGCTTTTGCGATTTAATCAATAATGTCGTGAAAAATGTTTGGTTAAGTTGACCGCTCCTAAGTGGCAACAGTTATAGGCTATGAATGTTATGGAGCGTTAATTTAGTGTGTAGTATGCCCGCTTTAAATTGTTAGTTAATATATTCATTAGCAGACTCACATGTGGTGATGACTTACTTATAGTGGATGTTTTGAACATGAGACCAATTCACAGTATTTTTGAGTTTTTGTGATTACAATTTGCCAAAGTTTCTGAACTACAATAATAGATATAAGAGCGGACAAGATTACCCGCATATTAAATAACGTGAAAATATTTGAGCTTTTGAAGCTCTTAGATTAAACACCATGAAATGGTTTTAACTCAACGAACTAAACTGAGGATTTGAACGAAACCTATATTAAAAGAGCTACTTTTTTGAAAATCGTATGAACGAACTTTTTTGCATACAATTTGCTACCAGTGGGCAATTAACTATTTTGTGTGCGCAAAAAATACCAAAGTGAATGCTGCAGGAGTTATTTTAAAGAAATTCAGGTTAGTGCTTAGATGCTTACGGCCACAATCAAATCAAATAGTAAGAAGAATATCGACATCATAAAATATAATCTTTAAGAACATAAAAGTTCATGAACTTCTAAATCGTAGTGTGGATCCAAATTCAAAAAAAAATTGTTTATTTTGTTGTTTCATAATTAGGTGATATTTTTAATGTTACTTTTTTATTCATAGAATTCAAAAGCATCTTTTTATAACTTGTATTAAAGTAAACATCGAATTTGTCTTTTGTAAATTAAAAATTAGATTTGAAAAAAAAATCCCAATTTTCTGTGCTAATTCAGGTATTCTTTGTGGTTTACACAATCAACGTAGTGATTATTTATCAACTAAATAAATTTTATAAAGCTATGCACAGTTACATTGATATAGTAAATTTTCCAGTAATTAATATATTTCAATATTGCATCAGTATTCAACAAAAAATGATAGCAAATAATTAATTTATCTCAGCTTTGGGTGAAAAACCTACCCAAAATGCGTTCCTAAAAATTAATAAAAAAATTAAAAAGAACTGACAAATAATGAAATTAGAGGCTGAAATTTTCTAAATGAACATATTTAGTACAAGCATGACTGTTTACATTCATATTCAATAAATTAATATGGATGCGCAATGTGGCTCTACAAGCTGTTTCAACAAAGAAAACGTTTCCTAAGATCTCCTAGAAACCAAGCTTTACGTGAAGCACATATCATTCGGGCAATTTAAATGTTTGGTAATTCAAGCTTTTGGTTAAGGAGATAACTTTGCATCATGATTTTTCTACTGGGTTTTTCTATGATTACTTTCCAGAGTCTTTGTGCTATGGCACTGGTGATCAGGCTACCTCTGCTGTGTAACTAAAGGTAAATTTCCTCCTACTTCTAGCAGTGCTCCTTTGTTTGGAGATGAGACAGAAAGTTATTGGTGAAAAAAATGCTCGACGCCAGAATCGTAGCCTTGGCTCATGGGCGCGTTATATTTAAATATGCTAAATCTCGCACAACAGGAAAAGTGGTCAAGGCCGAAAATTAGTTCCAGCATTTTGCGAGATGAGCGATACAAATACACTGACAACATATCTGTTGAGGAAATACAGTATGTTTTTTGGCTACTATTATGAACTAAATATTGGCGAGAAAAATACATAAAAGCTTGAGAAGAAAAGTCACTGAGAGAAAGATAACGGAAGCGAAAAATCCTGAAAATTTTTTAAGTGTGGAAGTAATATCTTCCGAGTATGCAATATTACAAACTTATTCTTAAGAGGCAAAGTTATTCAGTATAAACATAAAAGTCTGACACCAGATTTCCGTAGTCTACATCAGAATAAGCGTAACAAAATCTCAAAAAATTTAGTTGATTGTGTAAAACGACATACCGCTTCGTCTGATGGTCTTATTTTTTTTTTTTGGTTTCTTCCCTATTCTTTTTAACCAGTTTTCCAGTTTTTTTTAACCAGTTTTCTTTAGCTTTGATCAAACTTTCTTTTATATGTTTAAAATTTACTTTATGACATTGTACTTTAGTAGATGTGTATTTTATTGTTAAATGAAATCTTTCGTTGTATCAATTTACGCGGCGTAAATGTGTTTTCAACCAAAGATTCATGGAACTTTTTCAACCAAAGATTCATGGAATCTTTCGATATCTGCGATTTTGGTCTAACTGTGGGCTTTGGTCAGATACAGCTCATTGTTTTGAGGTAGTACATTTTTCCACCAATACTCCATTGAACTTATTGTCGTCTATTATTCATTCAGAAATGCTTACTCTTGCAAAATGTTGTTCGATATTTTTCTATGAGCATTTCGTGGTGTCAATCTGCCAGGATATAAGTTGATCCAATTTTATAAAGTTTTTCATTATTGTAAATATATCATCCTGAAATATATTTTGTTAATGCCATTGGCTGTTTTAGTGTCCTCGGAGCTAGACTTAATTGAAATTTCGACTGACAGATTTCATATTGGTTTATCGTGATTTGAATCCGATTAAGTAATTTTGGATGTTATAATTGATTCTTCCTCATCACAATCGGCGCTACAACCAGAGTCTTGTCCTGGCCTCCATGGTCTCAATCACGAGCCGATGTAATCCAATTGGGCATCCCTAAACTCCACGCGTCCAGGTCAATGCCAGCGCAGGCTAGGTCTCCCACTCTGTCGTCTGCCATAAAATCCAGCTAGGTGTCCTGTTCACCGGGGCCTACCAAATATTATCTTAGAAATTATATCTGCTTTACTTTTAGGTAGATAGTGTACAGATCATGGTTGCAGCGTTTCCGGAATAACCCTTCTTTTCCCCTCCAGAATTTCTTTCTCAAATGTAGCTAAGAGGTCAGAATGCCTTTTGCTGAGCATCCAAGTCTCGGATTCATACGTGAATGTCTTATTCAGCAGGAGCTTTGATTTTCGGGTGAGATTTCAGGATTTCAAGATCCTTAATAGAATATGCTGCCCTACTAAGCGCAAAAGCGGTATCTCAATGAAAGCGAGTTTCAAGATAATTGAAGTTTTGTAAAGTTAGTAATATTGATATACCTCTAATTTGTTTTAGTGATTTAAGGTAAAATTGAGATGGGCGACAAGGAACTGAGTTCATCTGGAGCTGGTGGAGGATTCTCTTTACCCCACTTTTCTCGGTGAGCGGTCTTCCGCTCAAAGATACATCAAGTACTTAGAATTTAAAAACTTTCTTAAGGTGTTTTCCATATGTTCTAAGTAAGATACCATTAAGAGGCTTAGTTCATTAGATTAGATGCATATTGTTTTAAGCTTTCTAATGTTATAAAAATCATTTTTTTTTTCAATTTTTCTGAGATACTACATTTGCGCTTAGTAGGGCAGTATAATAGGCTTTGTTGGATTTAAGCAGTCACCTGCGTATCTCGTCCTCCGTGTTGTTATCGGTTGCTACGATTGACCCAAGGTAGTTGAAAGATGGCACTCATGCTCAACTACCTTGAAGGTTTGATCAACTATAGGTGTTCTTTCTGCAGGTGCTACCACCTTGCACATAGTCTTTCTTTCATTTATATATAGCCCCGGTTTTTGAGCCACACCTCGATCTTAACGAGAGGAGACAGACACCACGAAAACTGGCTGTGAACGAACAACAGATTGAATGGCAACGGACAGCCAAGTACTTAGGACTCACGTTCGACCACCGACTAACTTGGACGACACACATACAAAATAAACGCAGCGCTTTCAACAGACTCCTCCATGCCTTCTTTCCCCTCATTAAATCTCAAAGACTGAACAAAACCAACAGATTACTTATATACAAACAAATACTAAGACCGGCATTATTATACGGAAGTCTTGCATTCGGACAAACCTCAAAGACAAACAAACAAAACCTACAAGCCTGCCAAAATCTCGCACTGCGGAGAATTTTCCGAATTCCATGGTATATTAGAAACGTGGACATACATAAGGACTTTAGAATCGAAACAGTAGAAAAATACATACGCGACAAAGTTTTAAAGCTCTTCGACAAGATAGACCGACATACTAATAGCACCATGGACATTCTTAGATTCCCGACCAGGGCACACGAAATATACCCTCACCTCAGAAAAATCACTAGCTAGTGCAAACCATCTGCACACTAACTAATCTAAGTACCTGATGTGGCCAAGATTCATAGCTGAGCGCAAGACCGCTCACCGAGAAAAGTGGAGTAAGGGTGAATCACTTCACCAGCTCCAAACGAACCCAGTTCCTCGTCGTCGATCTTAACGAAGGGTTCTCGTACATCTAGTTCTGATCTTCCAATTATGTCTATGTAATTTGCATAAGCTAGTACCTGGCAGGACTTGTTGACGATGCTTGCTATCGTTGACGTGCCAGAGTCTCGGTTTGTCTTTTCCAATGTCAGGTTGAAGAGAAGTCAGTTAGTTCGATTTGTCAATTATGCAATTTAAAAATATTTTTTTCATATCTTCGATATTGCATTGTATTGATTGCATTGTAAATATTCCTTTCTTCATTCATTTTAATTATATGAACCTCTTGATGAACTTCTTTAATTGCATTAAATAATAAAGATCAACATTATCTGAATCGACTTTAATATTTTATATTCAGTTAATTACAAGTTTGATTTTTTACACTTTATCAATTAGTTCGGGAACTGAATTTAAAACCTTTGAAACATTTCTTCAAGCTGCGTATTAAATATGAAAGAGAGTTTCAAATATGCTTTTATAATAATTCCTATACTTAATACTTTTTGGCCATTCAACTCATATTTTGTAAACAGCCCTTAGTCAAATAATCAGCCGAAATGAATCATCAGGCTATTAATTCAAGATTTTTTTAAGTTTATATGAAAAATATCATATACAGATTCAAACATTCAACTAATTCATGGCCGAATCATATCGCTTCACAAATTTTGCAATTACTTTACACCCAGTTTCACTTAAAACCAGATTATATGATAAAAAATGTTATTACAACGCCAGCTGTCTTGTAATTGTGCTTTTCAATAATTACACGAGAATCGAGCACAAGGATAAACCAGAATAAATGCAACGGCAGTGCACAAATAAACAACCCTGGCGATTCGTAATTGCATGCGATTTGATCAAAAATTACTCCAGATTGCTTAAAATTAAACACTTGCACAAAAAATTATTTAATCCAGGTAAGTTCAGTTGGGTTTTGCTGAAGCATGATATGTAGCATTTCTTCATATCCGTTCACTCAATGAAATCGAGTTTCTGGCTTAAGTCTTTCGTTTCGATCACTTTGTGAATGAGTGTAGAATTTGTGGGTGTACATCGATAATGATGTTTATACGATACTGTAAACTTGTATATATTTTAGTTTTACATTTGTGAAAAGTATATGAATTTTGTGAAAAGTTTGTATGAAGTAAGAGGCGGCCAAGAATAAAATCCTGTCTTAGCTAGCGCAGAAGTACATACTACAGCTTGAATATAAGTTAAATGCGAATGCTTGCAAATTTCCCATCAATTGTCTTGAGAGCAAAAAAAAAGGTTTTATTTTCGCAGCAATGTTCATTATACTACAACCTATTTGAGAACGCATTGGTTGGAATTTTATTCTTCATTCAATGGAACACTATACATACATACGCCCAGACATATAGACAACGAAGATAGTCATTTGATGCAATGTTGCTGAAATAAATAACAGTAGACAATGAAAACATAATTCTCCTATTCTGCATAGCAATTAGTTGCACAGATTGTATTTGCTCATTCACATATGTGTAAAACACTATGCAAAAGTTGCAACAACAGTATAAGATACTTATCAAGTGCACTGTTATGTTGCAATGAGACGGAAACTTCAATGTGTTTAAAAGTTAATATGCTATCAGATATACTTGGATGCAGCTCGCTGCATATAAAGATACTTGAAAGTTCGCACGATTCCAAACAATGACCTTCTGTGAGCATGATTTGCATGACTTAGGTATAACTGATAGTTGAAATAATCGAATGCTACAAAATTTTTTGAATGAATTAACCTAGTTTGATTTTTTCTAGCTTTCGAAGTAAAGTTGAATCGGAACATCAATTTTGTCTTTAAAAATTACATATGCTTCATATATTTGCCTTATTTTAGTGTCTATTGGTCTTAGCCCTAATACAGCCCACAACTTTTATTAATATTGTACACACTATAAAAAGACTTGAAACGCTAATTACTTTTTAATTTTGTTTTTTTTTTCTTATTTGATGTATGCTTTTGATAGAAATAAGTTTGATTTTGTCAATTGCGGGACAATTTTTTTTTTCAGAGCCTTGAAAATAAGCTCCATTTAAACAATGTCCTCAAATAGAACATTTTCAGCACGTACCGTACTGAATAAGTAAACTGTAAGTAGTATTCTGAAAGGTAAATAAAATTGCTTGGTTATGGCTCTTTAGAGAGTAACTAAGCCACAATATGTGAACTAAAGCGCATGAGAGAAACATCTCTTAATTTTGAATGTCAATATTGTCTATAGCATCTATGCCTCTAATAATCTGAACTTGCAAAGTGAACAGAGGAAAAAATCATTAGAACTATCAAATATTTATTTTTTTTGCTCTTAGTTTAAAAAAGCCTGCAAATTGTAGAATTTTTTACTTTGTCCATACGCAGCTTTAGCAGTCAACAATTTTACACTGATTAAAATTCACATCATTATAGACTATTTTGATACTTCCACTTGATACCGCAACGCACAAGACCTTGACATGCTGTTTTGTAGCGCACAAATACCAAAAAATTACCGATCACACTGAGTTAATCTTGCAAGTCTTCCTAAACCTGCTGGCAATGACATTAGTTTCAATTTTACCTTGAAGCTTCCGGAAAATCAACATTGAAAATATACCTTAAATTAATCTGAAAAACAGATATTATAATAACAGATAAAGTTTGTGGTATTTTTCAATAAGCCGATTATTATGACGGAGCATATGTTCACTATGAGTCTTACATAATATATGCCCTTAACAAGTTTATATTTGTATTACATCAATACAGTATTGCAAAATCGAATTATATTTTTTCCTCGCAGGCAAAGTCATCTAAAGTAAGTCGAGTATTGAAACCGCTTGCAGTTCATTCCAATAGCGATTCGAGTTTATTATCAAGCAAGTAGTTTACTGCATTACACAAACAAGCATAAACATGAGCACAATGCACATCAAAACGAAGCTATAAATGAAGTCAGTAGCTTTTAAAATAATTTTATGTGTTGAATTGTTTCCCTTTCAGACGAAGGTTACTTAATTTTTTTTTTATTCGCGTTTAAGTTGACGAGTAAATACGTTTATCAGATTCATGCAACATTTTCAAGGGCTTTTTCGTATTATTAAATGCATTGTTTAAGAGAAAAAGCAGATTTTTCTTTGACTAATTTTATTCAACAATTTTCAACCATTTTTCAACTTTTAAGAGGAAAAAATTTGTAAGATGATCATATCTCATCATATATTCATTATTTTGCTATAAAATGTCAAAACAAGGTTAACGAACCAAATGAAAATTTATTAGCCTTTCAAATAAATTTATTGCTTCCTTCGTTAAAATATGAGTTTAATTCAAGTTTTTATATCGACGAACTTGAATTATTTTTCCACACAATATTTTTATATGGTTCTTCGTTTATGAGGTGCTGGCTTTTAATCCTATACCCAACTCTAGAAGATATGCATTAAAAGCAAAGAAATACTCAGAGGCTGGGATTACTTAATAAGGCAGGCACCTATGGGAGTAGAGCAATGGATCTCCTGAAGATGAAATATATATAATTCTTATTAATTTCAAAATTTTCAATAATTGTATCAGCCAAACAAATTTTATATATATCTTTTATCTCATATATCATCATTTTTTGAATTATCTCGTCTTTTGAAATATGCTTGAGTAATATACAATGCAAATAAATTTAAAGACAACTTTTTAACAAAAAACAAAGTTTTTTGCCAAAAAGTGTTGAAAAGTCGATTACTTTCATTAAAAATCAAAAAACATTTAAGGTCCTATTCTCAAGGTTTTTCTCTTGTACCCAATCCAAAAATTGGCACTGATATCAGATTTGAAGACGAACGTAAAAAAAACTAATGATTTTCAAGAAATTTATTGATGCATTTATCTAATAAGTTAAAAATTAAATTAATTTTAGAAGCGTCAATTTGTAGACTCATAGATCGTAGATAATATTATTTTCTTTTTGTTATGTTTGCATAGCAGCTAATATAATTAAATTGGTCAAGTGGATGTTTTTTTTTATTTTACTTGGTGCTCAATTTTTTTTACTTATAACTTTACTTATTTACTTATTACTTTAGTAAAATTAATGTCCATGGCAGCCAAAAATTAAAAAGCTCCTCTGAATATAAATTTATAAGAATCTATTTTGCTGGGTTTCATTCGTTTTCACGAAAGAAAGTATTTTGAATGAAACTGTTGCGTGATTTTTGAAATAAATACAATTATTATTGATTTTTGAAATAAATACAATTAAAATTTGATAAGTATTTTTGAATTCCAAGGCGTTTTTATACACAAAAATCTTATAATCAAAATAAGTAAAAACTTACAGGCGAAAAACCGAAAGGGTAATTGCAATTATATTTGAAAAGAAGTTTCTATGAATTTTGTAAGTTTTTCTCTTATGTATTTTTAATGACTCATCAGTATTATACATCAAATAATATTTTTTTTCTTTTGAGGTAAAATTAATGTATGCAGAATAATTTTTTTTCTAAAATAAGTCAGCTTTTGGGGCTAATTGTAGTAGATTCAGGGTAAATATATTGTTTAATCAGAAAAAAACTTTGATTCGTATTAAATATTAGAAAGGATGATTAGATTTCACTGCACATTAAATTTCATTAAACAAAATGTGTAGAATATGAGCATTTGATAGTGGCATTTCTTAATTTTCCATCCCAAATTTCAGTGCCGATTGGGTGCTTCACAAGCTACAGGAGTAGAAAGACTTTGAAAGATACCGCTAGCGAAAATTTCAATGCTGAAGAATTTCAAACAATCAGCAGTTGGTGCCTCTTTGCTTGTAACTCTTTCGCCTTCAACCGCACTTTCTTTGCCTTCTTCAAACACTCCTTCTTTACCTTCAAGCAATTCTGGCTCTGGTGGCTTGTAGCTGTTAACAAATAGCACTTCAACTCCATCTGGTGGCAAATCAATGGCATATTTGAATAGTGGTGGTGCCAATGGTGATGGTGTCCTTGATTATTGACGTTTGAACTAAAACCTCGATTTCAGCTTCTTCAATAACTTCTTATAGTTGACCATCAAGTCCAAAAAATGTTGAAATTTGCCTGAATAGAAACCTCATCAATTTCTGATTTATCTTCTTCAGCTTCTTTTTCGATTGAAACTCTCTCAGCTAGTGCCTCTTCTTTTGGAAATGGTGTTAACAATTCAGTTGGAGTAGATATTCTCGGTATGGCTAACAGTTTGTCTGTTTTGGTGAAGACCGTTGCATAAAATGCTCATGTATTCCATCATTTTATTATACGATAGAATCATATGATAGCACCAGTTTGGATTAAATCATCCGGCAACAACGGTTGTCGATCGATTAATAAGCAGCAGAAGCGAAAAAAGAATGAAAAGCTAAATTAGAAAATTAAAATCAAAATTAAAGCATGTGATTGACAGGTGCGCTATATTCAGGTATTGGCGCAAAAAAATTCAAAGTTGAGGAAAAATGATTTTTTTTACTTATTTCTATCATAATGTCTTTATTATATTTTTGGTGCGCTGACAAAATTATATTTTTGAATTGTATATTAGGCTTAAGAAAACAAAATATATGTTTTGTATTGAGTTTTGAGTGAAGAAAAAATATATTTTTGATAATTTATATATTAATTTTGCTAGAAACAAACTTCCAAATATTCATTGGTTTATCGGTTCAGTTCCAACCTCCTTCAAAAAGTTTTCTTTCTTTCCAGAACATGAGTCAATATTATTCAAATTGTCACTATTAAGCTCCAAGTATCCTAGCCAACGCAAACAATCCATGTACTTTGACTTCCCTTCAGCTATGTGCAGCCTCAGTTTTTGTGCCACCCAATTTATCTGAATGATGAATACTTGTACAATGATAGTTTTATCCTATCTATGTTCTTGTAGGTTGGCTTATAGTTTGCAAATGGATGGCATACCGGAATAATAAATGTGAGATATTTTTCCATCGCATAATTGTACATTAGATTAATTCTTGATTTGGTTGCGGTGACGCCACATTGATATTTTCCGAAGAAAGCTTAAGCGTATGGGTCTATCCAAATTAAAAGAGGCTATGCAATACGAAATACTTAGCAATGCTATACTCTAATAAATTCTGTGGATTGTGACATCTCTTTATTTACATATGTAAGGGACATATTATATCTCAATGCTAATCCTCTAGCACTTCTTCATGTTCCAATGTGCGAGCTATAATTTTAAGCGATGCCTAATTAAGTTGCAGTCCATCATTTTTTATCAGCTTAGATAGTCAAAGGATTTATTGGATTTTAGCCAACTTTTGATACTTTGTACCCCTTTCAAACTTGGTCGAGGAAACAAACTGTCTTCATTTTGCTTTGGTGAAGCCTCGAATTTTCCAGTAAGCTGAACGTTTGGAAATTCATGAAAATGTACTTCCAATAGATCCAGATTGCCTTCAAAGTTAGTGATCAGATTACTTTTTTTGTATAGCGTGATGTGTAATGCAACCAGTTTTGGATTCCATAGTAGAATTTCCGCAACTCATGCAGACCTTGTTCTCTAGTTCTTTCAATTTCACAGATCAGATTTTTTTCCTAGGCTACTTTCTCTTGTATGTGACATCTAGTTTCCGTTGTTCTGAGCTCTTTGTATTCTTACTCGTATGTTTGCATCCTACGAGAGTGCTTCATTGACCAATTTCCAGATACTCTTCGCACTTATCTCTCCGACCAGTAACCAAGATGGCATCAGCAGTACTAATGACAATATTATTAAGGCATGCCCATTTCTCGTCTACACCCGGCATCTTGCCTCCAGGACATACTCTCCCCCTTTAACCCCCAGGCAATACACTCCTCTATGTGGTTTTTCAGGAGGTTCGATGATTTGAAAGATTTCTTTTCATGTGCCTGCCGTATCAACAGGGTTGCCTGCACAATCTTAAAAATGCATGTATGTGTGGTTTTAGTTAATATCAATACGTACGATAATTTAGTGTTTATATAAGAAGCTATAACGAATCGAAATTTAAAAAAAAATCCTATCCTACTTTTAGGCACTGAGCGATCACATAGAGTACTCAAAAATGCACAGAGAAATATAGCGGTAGTTGAAAATTAACTTAAATGCCCGCCGCTGCCAAAGAGTCAACGGTACCTGATTTTTTTTAGTCACTACACTAGTTCTCAAATACATATATGTTTCAACTCATTTGAACTACGCACTACACAGATTGTCTCCTTTAATCTGTGTGCTGATATGCATATATATATATATATATATATATATATATATATACATATATATATATATATATATATATATATATATATATATATATATATATATATATATATATATATATATATATATATATATATATATATATATATATATATATATATATATATATGTATATATATGCATTTACATATATACATATAAAGCTATATTCATTTTTGGCGAAACGAGTCTTATACTAATTATCTTCGATAATCCGTAAAAATAGAAAATTTTAAAGAACAATTATTTTGTTTGTACTTACATCCCGTGGAAATTACATAATGCTCTTATGACCCTGTTAGAGGCTATCATATTCTAAAATTGCCAATTTTCTTTGCCGACTTTTAGGCACTTAGTCCCCGTAAAGGGCTAAAACATCTTCAGATGTAATTAATCGAAAATCATTTTTGCAAAGAAATATAAGGAAATCTAATTCGCCATTAAAGTACAGGGTTATCCATTTCATGCTTGAAAAACTAAACTTAAAAAACACACAAAATATTCGGAAAGTGATGTAAAGATTAATTTTTGTCATTATATGTCAATGACAATATCGTTCAGATGCTCTTCACGGGATTTCTTACAGGACTCAATCCTTTTGAGGTAATTTTCAATGACTTTCCGGCACATTTCGGGCAATATCTTGGCCACGACTTCACGAATATTGGCTTTTAGTTCATTTAGAGTCGTCTTTTGAGTATATCTAAAAACAGAAATCCAGATGCATTAAATTGCAGGATCTTGGAGGCCAATTCACATCAGCCAATGGCGAAATTACACGCCCTGGAAATTGCTCTTGCAAAACAGCTCAATTTGCATGTGACTTATTGCCCCATCCTGCTTAAACCTCATTTCGTCAAGATCATAGTCTGCGATTTTCGTCCAAAAATAATCAGTTAACATGCAGTTATAGCGCTCGGAATTGACGGTGTTGGCTCGTCCTTGATCGTTCTTTAAAAAATACGGCCCAATCACGCCACCAGACCATAATGCACACCACAAAGTCACTTTTTCCGGATGTAATGGCCTCTATACGATCACTTGTGGATTTTTTTAACCCAATACTCTACAGTTCTGATTATTAACGTATCTACAGAGCGAGAAATGGGCTTTATCACTGAGGAAATTTTTTTTTCGAAAAATCAGCATCAACAGCTTCTTGTTCCAACAGTCAGTTCACGTATTCTCTGCGATCCATATTCTAAAATGGGAAACCTTCAACTAAATAAATGACAGCGTGGTTGACATGACAGATGTCGATATGCAGGGTTTTACTCTCTCGAGCACGAAATGGACAACCCTATAACTGCCGTGCTGTTAGAGGGTTGTAGCTACAAAATTTTCTAAGTGTTGGGCCTATTCTGTGTAAATATTAGTTCTAGTCCGATTGAGTAATAAAATATTGAGACATACGGTATCTTTTTGGGATCACACAAACGTTTGTAAATGACTTACCTGAAAGCTTCTTTAATATGCTAATTGTCTAAAACATAAGAAAGTTCGGCACTAGAAGCAGTTTTCAACATTTTAGCTTGGCATTCGAACTTTTGAATAAACTTCACTCGAAGACGCATTTCCCTAGGTAGCCATATATTCTCTGTCTTCATTAATGTTCTTGATCTTCGAGTTATGAGGCACTAACCTTAAAACTCTTCTTTATTTTAGTAACATTTTAAATCATGTCTCTAAATCAAATGGTTTCATTTGAAGGTCTATCCAATCTATAACCACATATCACTTTTTTAGATCCTCCTCACTTAGGTGATCAGATCCGTCCTTCAATATGCATTTTCTTTGTGGTCACTTCAATATACACGCTAAAAAATATAATTAATACTTTGATAATAGAAAATATATTCATTTTTTCGATTAAAATAACGAATCACAAATTTTTTTACACATTGGATGTGCATTTTTTGCTTTTACGTCATATCAGCTGAATAATACACAGCTTTTTGTGAATTGAAACAAAAAGAAAGTAATTTTACTAGTTTGCTATTCACCTTTGCGCCAAAGCCATAAAATTGCATCATTTTTTAGGGTAAAATTACACGATTTGGTCGTACGTAAAATATTCTTTTTACGCACTTTTGTAAATTTACATCTTTAATAGTAGGAAACCAGTTTCCAACTATTATAAGGGTAAAATTCAACCAACATTTTTTTGAGTGTAATTATGATTCCATTGTATCAGCTCAAAGCGCAGTTGTCTAACCAAGCTCA
Source organism: Nemotelus nigrinus (assembly GCA_947369275.1). NCBI lineage: Eukaryota > Metazoa > Arthropoda > Insecta > Diptera > Stratiomyidae > Nemotelus > Nemotelus nigrinus. The sequence goes on from OX376374.1 coordinate 46,121,169, forward strand.
GGCTCCGTCGTTTGAAAAATGGTTGTATTTTCTTCGACTATGAAGCACTATATGATATTCTCATAAAAGTTAAAAAGATGAATGTATATTTGGGCACTATTTTGGCATCAAAGGAGTCTAATAATTGCTTTTTTTTTGGAAGAATGGTTCGATTTGTTTATACTCATTAATTATTTATTTAGAATAATTATTTATTTTGAAATGGTAAATTAATTATAAAAATCTCAATATGCGAAGCTCAGTAATTCGTAAATTATTCTTCACAATTTAATAACAAGAGCAATTTAATACACGATCATTGATAATATTTGGACATTCGGTTATTGCTCTATGATCTATATGTGTTGACATTTCATCTAAGAATGCTGAAGAACATTTTCTGCTAAATCTATTATTATTTCCAATGAATTTCAGATCAGAGTTTTTGCTTGAATAACAGTGATTTTAAAATATCTCAGAGCGTTCGACATCCTTTCAGTAACAACATAACTCTACACGATCACGTTATGCATATTTCCAAAGATGAAACAATGAACGGAGGTCAATGTACCGAATAAAGTGGCTTGATGTCAAGAGCTCGCATATAATACCAATATCTTTTGTGCAAAATATGCACCGATGGAAATGCTCGTTAGATTAAGTTACCGAGCTGCCTGTATCTTTGTAATGGATTTATAGAAATCATCTCGTCTGATCGTACGTCATATAAACAAACAATACCCATCATACCCAGCCTACTAACATTTTGCAATATCTGCAATGGCTGAGTGTCACGTATCGTGCATTGTCTATGTCGTCAGTGTGCATACTAAGATTGGCATTGATTCTTTCGAATAAACGGGAACGCGACGCAACGCTTTCTCTGTGCATACAACCCGTCTTCGTCTGGTATGAAACTCAAGACAAAATGTCGCTGTGTCACCGTCTCGTCTCGAGTATTATTTTCCTCAATCATGTATAAGTTTGCTTAATATCCCTCGTAATCAATAATTTAGTGTGCGTCGCTTCGTAAATGCCCATTTGACTAACAAGCAGGTTGTTGCGGAAAAAGCGTAATTCTGTCGGAACAATAAAACCAACTGTTATGATCCAGTGCGTACGGTGAATGGAAACCGACGTTGCATACGAAATTGCTGTCAATTGTGGTTTTGTCGTGGGTGCTTTCGTCAGCTGCTGAACTGGTATTAAAATTTCCAGAAGATTGGCCAACGTGAATACTTTTGACTGCAATGCGAGCTGTTGAACTTCAGTTCAGATTAAGTAGAGTTGGATGTGTCCTAAATAACTGCAGTGGTTTCCTGATGAGTAATAAGGTCACATTTCATTATTTATTCGAAGGTGATTTTTTTTGGAGCAAATGTCGTATTTTCAGCTGATTTGTGCCCGAATTCAGAAAATTTGCAGTAATTAAGGAATTAAATATCAAAACTCTCTGAATTATTTTTGCGAACGTTTTCAATTAAGTCATATTCACGTAGAATTAAAAGCATGGGTCAACTTTTGATATTTAGAACCCAAATTCATACCATTTATAAAACAAGCTTCTGCTAATCGTTTATTATTCTCATATTCGGAGCAATGCAGTCAAACGCATGTTTATTAAACACAAAACAAACTTTGATCAAACAAACGATTCGAGCGTTTCCTCATTCGTAATCCAGCCAATTATGATTAGCTTCTCGTACATTAACACAATATCTTATAGCTACGTCAAAGTTGAAACTATTATAGCAGTGTTTTTATGCTTATAAAGCAGTTTTTTGCTACCAAATCGCATTAATAATATTTGTTTTATCTCTGAACAAATGCTTTAAATTGCCGCACGATGATGAGCAAACTAGTTTCATTGTGATTTTGACAAGTAGCCTCTAACAAAATTATGAATTCGAATCAAGTTTCATCATTGTATTTATAGAAACAATCGCGATATTTGTATGGAATTTCGCAACTAAAACAAAATAACGAGACAGGGAAGAATATGTGGTTAGAGTAGCAAGTAAATTGTTTGATGTGTGTAGTAAATCTATTAGTTTGTATTAATGGCATGCGTGCGGAAAATTTTTCAAAGTAATTTAAATTACAGCGTCGTAGATAGTTGACGTTCATACTGCGAATTTCGAAGATGTGTGCGTGAAATGGATTGTCTGCGAAAATCAAGAGACATTGAAAAATATTATTTTAATTATTTTGGCAAACGTGCTTTAGTTGCGTTTATTACTTACTGAGCTATCAATTGTTGAATTGGAGTTTGGGGCCGTACATATTATTTATAATTTAAATTTTATTGCATGTTCAACCTTTTAAAAGGAATTTCGCAGCCCATGGGTTTAGAATTTTGGAAATAAATGAGAAAAATCTTCTATAAATAACTTTTTTTTCAAAAATTTCATCATTGAATTGTAGGTTTTTTTAATATTGAAAGTTTATTTATATACGAGATAAAAAACAGATAAAAGCAATATTCACAATATAGAAGCTACGCTAAATTATCCCAAACGTGTTCTTAAAATGAATGAAAAGACATAGGCAAAGAACCAAACTTCTGCTCATCATCCTTGTTAAAGAATTTCAACAACGCCAACGGAAAAATTTTCTGAACAACGCCAAACGAGTTTCACACGCCTAACTAGATCTAATTCACTTTGTATCTTCTACCAGAATGTTCGTGGTTTGAGGACTAAACTTAAGGAAGTTCTGCTCGCGTCTACTTTAGACTTACATCACATTATCTGTTTCACAGAGACATGGCTTAATGCCAATATTTCGAACAGAGAATTCCTTCCATGTCATACTGTTTTCCGGAGAGATCGTGATCGGGTTGCTTCTTGCAAAGCCGATGGCGGAGGTGTCTTAATTGCCATCCACAACACTCTTCGTGGAACAATCTGTGCCGAGTTTGTTCCTTCTCCTCCTGTTGAGTGTATTGTTGTACGTGCTATCCTTTCCCCATCTTCCGACCTACTTGTCTGCTGTGTTTATATACCATGTAACTTGTCTGTCACTGCCTACGATCGTTTTTACGCTGAGCTTTCCAGCTTCATCCTCTCTCGATTTCCTTCAACTCCCCTCCTAATTTTAGGTGACTTTAACATGCCCACTGTGGAGTGGGATACCAAAAACCTTAGTTTATTATCCAACAACCACCTCTCTGTTGTGACTTCGTCCTTTCTTTCACTTTGTTCTTGTTCCCAAATTAACCACCTTCGTAACACTAATAACAGAATCCTCGACTTAGTCCTTACTAATGTTCCTTTGGATTCCCTTTCTCTCTCTCCTGCTCCTTTTGCTTATGTGCAATCTGATCCTCATCACCCTCCTCTCCTGCTTGATGTTAACCTGAACTTCCAGGCAAAGAATAAATGTCCTTCTTTTCAGCGTTACAATTTCTTCAAAGCTGATTTTCAAAAAATGTCCTCTGAAATCAGTCTTATCAATTGGTTTTCATTTTTCAAAGGATTGGATGTTGATTGTGCATTGTCCAAGTTTTACTCTTTCTTTTCTAACCTTATCTTTCGTTTTACTCCCATTAAACGTCCTCTCAAACCTAATGATGTCCCTTGGTTCACGTTGAAAGTCTCTGATGCTCTTAAAGCTAAGGATAAAGCTCGTGAAAAGCTGAAGAAGACGGGTTCACCTTCTGACCTTCAGGAATTCCGTAGTTTGCGTTCTGACGCTAAAAAAGTGCTCAAGCAGGCAATGCGTGATTACTTTTCGAACATCGAGGCTTCAATCTGTTCCAATCAATCTAAATCCTTTTGGTCCTACATCCGTTCCCTCAAATCCAATTCTTCAGTTCCTGATTCTATGTCTCTTGACGATGTTACTGCTTCCACTCCTCAGGCTATTTGTGATTTGTTTGCTGCCTTTTTTTCCTCCTCCTTTAAAAAAAACCCACTAAATACCTCTATAGCTCCCACTGTTTCTCGTACCTCTCCTGCGTTACCTATGTTTAGTACCAATCCTTTGGAAGTTGAAATCCTTTTGCATACCTTAAATTCGAATGCCAGTTCCGGTCCTGATGGTATTCCTAATATCCTTGTCAAATCCCTCTCATCCTCGCTTTGTGTTCCTTTAGCTATCCTTTTCAACATTAGCCTTACATCTGGTGTGTTCCCTTCTTTATGGAAATCCGCCAATATTTTCCCAATCTTCAAATGTGGTGATCCTTCCGTTGTTTCCAACTATCGTCCTATATCCCTCCTCTGCTGTTTCAGTAAAATCCTTGAACGTCTTGTCTACAATAGAATTTATCCTTCCATACAGCCCTTACTTGCTCCTGAGCAGCATGGTTTCTTCAAGGGTCGCTCTACATCGACCAATCTTATGGAGTTCACCAATTTTGTAGCCTCTGCCTTCGATTGTCAGCATCAAGTGGATGTAATCTACACAGACTTTTCGAAGGCTTTTGATTCTGTGAACCATAACCTGCTGCTCCTTAAACTAAATGGTTTTGGTGTTTTTGGTCCCCTCCTCTCCTGGTTTTCCTCTTATCTTCTTAGTCGTCCCTGCAGAGTTACTTTTAATGGTTCCTTTTCTTCTCCTATTTTTCCCACATCCGGGGTTCCTCAAGGTTCTATTCTTGGCCCCTTACTTTTTATCTTGTTTGTCAATGACCTTCCTTCTGTAATCAACTCTCCTTGTCTTTTATATGCGGATGATTTAAAATTATACAGAGCAATCAGGTCCGCGAACGACTTTCACCAGTTGCAAGCTGATTTGTTTGCTCTTAATCTCTGGTGTCAAAACAACTTTTTGCCTCTGAACATTTCGAAGTGCCACCAGATGTCTTTCGCATATAAAAATACTCCACATGTGTTCTCTTATTCTTTGTCTGGTATTTCCCTGTCAGTTGTCCAGCATTTTAGAGACCTGGGTGTGGTGTTTGATTCGAAATTAAGATTTGATATTCACGTTATGAATATGACGTCCAGGGCCTCTAGAATTGCTGGATTTGTTTTGGGTTCTTCCTATATGTTTACCAACATTTCCTCCTGTATTCATTTATATGTCTCCTTAGTACGCAGTATTCTAGAATATGCGTGCCAAATCTGGTCTCCGCGCTTTCAATACTTATCTGATGCTATTGAATCTGTTCAGCGCAGATTCACTCGCTCACTTCTTTTTAAATTTAATATCCCCTATTGTCCCTACTCCTCTCGTCTTTCCCTCCTTCGTATGTCCTCGTTGCAATCACGGAGGTTGTTCCTCGATGAGTGTTTCCTCTTCAAACTTTGCCAAGGCATTTTTTTGACGGATCTCGGTTCACAGATAACCAGACGGGTATCCAGCCGTCCAAGTCGTTCTTCTGAGGTTTTCTCTGTTCCTTTTGCACGTACGGAAGTCTACTTCCATTCGCCTTTGCTGCGCCTACCCAGAACGCACAATGCCCTCAAGCTTGGTCCTCTCCCTCAATCTTTTTTACAATTCAAGCATGTATTAAAAATGTTACCTTGAATTGCTACTTACCTTAGTCCTAATTTTAGTTTTTAGTTTTGCTACTTACCTTAGTCCTAATTTTAGTTTTTAGTTTTCTAATTTTAGTCTTTAGTTTTCTAATTTTAGTTTTCTAATTTTGAATTATTTCTGTTATTTCTTTTCCTTTTTCCTTTTTCATATTTCTTTTTTTTTGTTATTTTTGCTTTCTTGTTGCTGTAATTGGAATTATATCTGTAGCGCAAGGGATTAAATAAATAAATAAATAAATAAATAAATAAATAAATCATGGCTTCTTAGCCATATAGGCTGCGGAATGAATAAGGAGGAAGCAAGAGACTTGACAAATATATTAGGAAAATCATCAGGACCACTGTTTGCAGAGAGTTCTAACAGAACATTAAGACACGAGAGGATTATATACGTTTCCTGATGGAATGCTGGGAAGGAAAAAGGGAGAATCAAAAATCTTTGCGAGTAAATCACAAATAATTAGTGGAATAAAAAGAAGTTGCTTTCTTCAGAAGTTGCTTTCTTCAAAAAAAAGAGCGAGTTTCTTTTTACCAAGTTTATAAAGTTCCTTGGTTTAATATGTTGTAAAGTTCGAGCAATATTCCCAAAGACCAGTTGCCCCAGTATTCACTATTCGACGACATCAAATCAGTATTAGATAAATTCACTTACCTAATTTGTTACAAAATGCAACAATACTGAATTTGCTTCACAGCATCTGTCTTCTCACAAAAATAATAATAAAGAATACAACGTGATTTTAATCCTATTCCAGTTAAATGAATGTCGGTCACACATCCATAACAAAATTATCATGTTCGAAAATCTGCGGCACAATATACGGGCCTCTATAACATGGCCTTGTTATTCTAATTATTCTCCACTGTACCGTTTGCAAATGATTTTAAATCACTTAATCGTTTATAAATGAATTTTTTAAGCCCTCACGAATAATGCTGATTTAAAACATAAAAGATTTTCCATTAATAGCGCCCCATTTATTTTTTCTTACTACAGCAAAACGATTTCAGATATGAACAAAATTTTTATTGCAGGTTAAAGTACAATTAATGACATTACGTATGAAATACAACATTATTCAAATGATCACCCCGGAAGCGCCAGCAACTATTTGGGTAGCAACCCAATTTTAAATAACTTTTCCGCACAGTTTGGACGATAGTCTAGAGATTTCATGTTCGATATTGGATCTGAGCATCTCTAAAGTTTGTGATGAATAATTGACGTCGCCTCAAAGAAAGAAATCTAATCGCATCAAGTCACACGAGCGAGACGACCAGTTGACAGGACCATTTCTTGAAATGATTCGATTCTCTAATTTCGACTTCAATAAGTCGATTGTTTGGCCAGCTAACCGGTTAACATGGCACGGTAGTGCTCACCATTGACCGTGACTGGATTGCCAAGATCATTAAAATAGACAAGCATACAATGCGGATGAAATGGCGTTTCGTGAATGGTCTCGGGATACACACTTGACCAAATTCGGCAGTTTTGCTTATAGACAAATCCGTTAAGTCAAAAATGTGCTTTGTCCATCAGTACGGTTTTGCGGTGAAAATCAGGATCGGCATCGACCATTTTTAGCGTCCATTCTCGTCCAACTCTTGTGTCAAAGCAATTTTTTAGGCTCTTGAACCCAAATCCTTACGTCGAATTCGCTACAAACTGGTTTAAGCAATAACTTTTTCCTGGGAACGGCGAGGAATTGACAAATTTTGGTTTCGTCTCACACTTTCACGTTCGGCTGCGATGCTCTCTTCACTTCGTGCGTTTTTCAAGTTTTTGCACTAAACGCTCAAATGTTCATTTGAAGTTGAAGTTGAGTTGACGCGAATTTCGATAATAAATTTGCACTATTCCTATTTCCTATTTAAATTTCTTATTTCTCAAGAAATAAGGTTGACCTTAAACTAGCGTTATTGGCCATCGGTATTGATAACAAATGTTTGATGGGTTTAAGGTAAGGAGAAAAACATTTAAAGTAGCCTACTTTGACTTTAAACCACTTTGTGATTCTCCAGAATTTAACTTTCCTCTGTCAGATACCATTCGAGAGTGGTACTATCTCTAAACGTCTCTCAGGTGTTTAGATAAATATATATATATATATATATATATATATATATATATATATATATATATATATATATATATATATATATATATATATTTATCCATGAATGAAAATGGCTTCAACTGTTCAAACGTTAAAAAAAATTGACAGAAATATCATGTCAGGGAAATTTCATCAGAAAATGGGGTAGCTCTTAGGGAAGTTGGCATAACTTATTCTAGATACCTTGCACTTACACCGTCTTTTGCTGTGAATACCTATCTACTGTGGTGAGAGGGCTAAATTCAGATTTTGTCAATTTCAAATTTTTAACCATTCATAATATAGGTTATTGAATTGTGATCATGGTTCCCTTCTTGTTTAAAAATCATACTTTCGAAACCATTTTGTTAAATAAAAATGTTCAATATAAATAAAAAATTTTTTTCAGTTTTAATCATCCCGCAAAAACAATTTGAATTTCATTCATAATATTTTTCTATACCATCATGATTTATTTTTAGCCTCCAAGTGTTTTAGTGGTATTATTGTTTTCATAAATGATCTAAGTGATTTAGTTATTATTGATTATTGCTGTGATTCCTGATTTTCTTTTGATTGTGTCACATATGCTTTAGCTCTGATATGTTTTTGACATAAATTATCCTTGTGCTAATAGCTTGAATGCTTCTGATGAATATTACAAATATTTTAGTGCAGGTAGGAATTCTTTTCACCCTCGTTCTGAAATTATACTTTGTGGAGAGTTTGACTTTTGTAATAATGATTGATCGCTCTTTTCTGGTTCGCTTTTTCCAATATCCTATCCATTTTCATAAGCTCCAGCTGCTCGATTTTTACGAAAATTTATAAATCTTACTAGATTTCAACATCATTTATGCTATAAGCATTGACTTAGTTTTTTCCTATAGACTTAGACACATCTTTTCTAGGAGTATGAGTGCTGTTTTGGAATTGATCTTTGAAATGACCCATTAAAGAAAATAACAGGATTGATCTGTGATTCTAGTGCAATACAACCTAGAAAATATCTAGCACCACCTTTATAAAGCAAATCATTCTAGTTAAGATGCTGTTATACTATCTTTAGATTCGTTTATTATCCTATAGTTTCTACTTTGTGATGATTTAATCGGATTTTATCCCATTCTAAAACTTTTATCGTAGAATAAGTACACTTTAAGCTTTGTTTTGACATAAAAATATTCAAACAACGAGTTGAAGTGTTTACTTGCGGTTTTACACAGGAAAAAAAATATTTTTAAAATCCAATTTCAAAATTAAAAAGAACAGTTAATTTTCAATACCAATCACTACATTTAACGTTTTTCAGATGTTTTTTTGAATCTCAGAATCGGCTTCCAAAAAAAAACTTTCATCAATTTTGTCAATTATTCAAGAGCCTATAGCTCAGCAATTAGACCTCATAGAGAAGAAAAATTGCGTACCGACCAGCGTTGCCAGAAAAAAATACAGAGAATTTTGGAAAATTTTTCAAAAAATCTGGAGAAATCTGGGGATTTTAGTTTCAATGAAAAACGTAACTTAGTATCAGTAAAAATGATATCATTATAATAGAAACCATTTATTTCAGCAAAAAAAAAACAATGCAAGACAAAAAAATAATTCAAAACAGCAATTTTCTGCGTACTATGATTATGCTTTAATATATATTTACCGAAAATAATTTTGATTTAAGGATTTCATTTAATTCTATACCTGCACAAGTTTCATTTCTGGATTTTAAATATTCTTTAGGCAAAAGTAGGCCACTTAGAGTATATGTTTGTAATCGACTGCTTTTTTTTTTCATTTATTGATGTTAATTTGAGAGAAAGTTCTTTCTACAGTCGCGAAATAATTGAGTGCGAATAACAGGTGAAAAATAAAATTCCTCAAAATTGGAAAAGCCGACTTGTGTTCTCATGTTTCGATTGGATTCACTTGTTTCCAAAATAACTCAGCATTGCCGGTTTCGAAACCGGTGAATTCAATATTTCTTAGACTCCGTCACTGTGAATTTATATTCTGCAATTCTGATATTTCTCTTAAGTTTGGAAAACATTGACAAAGTGCGATAATTGAAGGTTGTCTTTTCAAAACAACATTTTCAGGATCCATGAAACTGATACTGATATATTTGGTTTTTATAATTTTGATACTGATATATTTGGTCAATATAATTTTAACAGTGCGTTTCGAATACTCAAATATAATCTTTCAGTCTATTTAACTAGGCATTCACTGCAAGCTCCTAAGTAAAGGTCATCCTATGGTAAAAATTACATTTCATTTAGAAATTTATCATCCTTTCTTTTGGTTTTCTCTAAGTAATGCCTTTGAATATAGTGTTATTTTCGTTAATCTTGTTATTTCCAAGTTAAGCCAAAATATATTTGGGGGTTCACTTTGAAAGAGCTTATTTAATTGTAGAATTTGACAAAGAGCTAGTCGCAGGCTGAGCTTTTCAAACTCTGTACCTTTTTGTTTGACATTTTGATTTGCGCTATGTGAAATTTTGAAAATTTTACTTAAACATTTAAAATATCAAAGTTTCAGAACAAGTTTGAAAAAATCTGGAAATTTTGAATAATATCTGGGCGTCTGGAAAACGTTGTGAAAGTCTGGCAAATCCAGACTTAAATCTGGATCTGGTATTACTGGTACCGGCGTTCATATTCTCTAGAATTACCACTGTCCGCTTCACCTGAAATGCCCCGTTATCTAGTTGCCTGCTACTAGATTTATTGAATCTCAATTCCTCTGCGGACATTTATTAGCTTATTTCCCTTTCAAGTTTTTGAGTGTTAAGGCTGGTACTGAGTTCGAGTTCACGTGAAATTTTGACATGTCTCCATTATCTGGTCATTCTTTGGAGCGAAAATTTTGGCAATGGAGAAAAGCAGAGACAATGCTCATTTCTGACGGATAAAATGTCAAGAATTTCAATTTTCGATCGATTTTCTTATTGGAAAGACATATGCACTGCTCAATTTTCAAATTGAAACACCAAATGTCACTTTTTAGCTAGAAAGATATGAATGAACTGCACATACTTAATAGGCGTGAAATGATTGGAGATACGTGCCAATGCCATTTATATTTTCAAAGCGAAAGCAACTGCGAAGCAACTTTTCATGCTAAAGCATAGTACTGAGTTCGATTTCACGCGAAATTTTCATACAAAATTTCGCGCGAAATCTGTTTCGGCGAAAATTTCGCTTGAAAATAAGCAAGTTTGGTACTGTGTTCTTAGCATGAAAAGTTGCTTTGAAGTTGCTTTCGCTTTGAAAACATAGATGGCACTGAAACATGTTGTCAATCATTTCACGCCAATTTAGTTTGTGCAGTTCATTCTTTCGAGCGAAAAAGTGACATTTAGTGTTTCAATTTGAAAATTGAGCAGTGCAAATGACTTTCCAATAAGAAAATCGATCGAAAAGTGAAATTCTTGACATTTTATCCGTCAAGAATGAGCAGTGTCTCTGCTTTTCTCCGTTGTCAAAATTTTCGCTCGAAAGAATGACCAGATAATGGAAACATGTCAAAATTTCACGTGAACTCGAACTCAGTACCAGCCTTAAGAACACAGTACTACTCTTGCTTATTTTCAAGCTAAATTTTCGCCGAAACCAATTTCACGCGAAATTTTGTATGAAAATTTCACGTGAAATCGAACTCAGTACTATGCTTTAGCATGAAGGTGTTTAGGTGTTTGCAAGTGTCAGCTTGAGTATTCTGCAAGCTTTGTTCAGTTGTGTTCTTGCTGGATATGACTTGTGTAGCTGTCATTTTAAGCTTATGCGTCTCAGTTTTTGAATCCGGGTTTGAATCGCAGAGGTGTAAGTCATTTCCCGTGGCAAAGCTTGAACGGTGGTGTCTAAGCTATCGATAACTTCCGAGATATTATTATGGAAACAATCAAATATGGTTAGGAAATTTTCTGCATATTTGTAGGGCATGCTCGACACGACTGAACCATTGATATGTCTCAAAAAAAGTTTCATTCTATTTATTGGTTTGTTGTGTTTATAACTAGCTAGGTAATTCATAGTGTAATATTGGTAGGAGAGTTGCCTGAGTAGTCAGTAGTGAGAGTAATCATGAGTTGAGTGGTCCCCGTCAGCTGGTGATGAAAGATGCATTGAAGTGAGTTGCTAGGGATTTAACTGAAACTGTCGGTGACGTCAGGCAAAACTCAATTCCCTATAAAGACGACTAGTTGGTTTGGAATGCCAATTGTATATCTAGACGATTGAATTATTAAAAAAAATTGAACTATGTTCCGATCCTTTAAAAACAAGGCGAGAACTATAAGAAAAATTGAACGTTATTGGAGGACAAGAAAAAGAAGTAATAAAAGATGTATTTAATGTCATCGATTGAAGGAACAATCACAGCTGATTTGAGATTAAAAAATTAAATAAAATCGTGAGAAATAATCATCACATCGAACAATTGAAAACCAAAAAAATTATAAAGTTTTTCTGGAAAACTAAATAGTCTTTTGATATTCAAACTAAAATCTTGATCGATGAACAATAAATAAACACATGAATTTCATACGGAATAAATTCGTGAAAGAAGAAACGGGTAATATTTATGTTTTTTTTTATGAGGTAGTAAACAATTTTTGTTTTTTATTTTAATGCAAACTGGAAATAGCCGATTATCACTCCTTTTGGATCAACCCTCCTTCGTATATCCTCGGCAGTTGGTTTTACTTAAATTGATCTGCACGAGATCTTCATATAAGAAATTCACGTGGCACTAATAGGTGTCGAGACATGATACTTAGTACCTGCTTACACTGTTATTCATAAACGATAGTGGATTGAGCTCTTTTTTCACACTCATATGAATTCTCACGAGAAATTCGTGCATGAAGCTTTTGTGTAGATGCTAACGAAATCTTCAAGAAAAGGTGACATTTATCACTTTCGACCTTTAATAATTTCGCTAGCGCACAGTATTTCGAAACATACTTCCGCTGGAAAACCTTCACTTCGATTTTTTTGACAGAAAAAGTCTAAAATTACTGGATTTTAATGACATTAAAACAATTTAAAATAATTCTGGTATATTTTCAAAAATTTTGGCGATTAGTCAATGTTCCCCTATCAAACATTTTTTTTCAATATATGCTCATGACAAAGGCAAACATGTATGTGATTAAAAAATAATTAAACAATAATTAATTAGATACAACAATTTTCCAGCGACTGGCTGTGCAGAACATACAAATTTAATATCACCAATTTAATATCATATCACCTTGTTACAATCGAATCTACAGTTTATGCAACATTTGATAAGTAGATTCTATCATATCATTACATAAGGAGGAATATAATACAAATACGGAATTAAAAACACGAAGCAAAGTGCTGTAACCAAAAGAATATTTCCACTAGTTTACGTTACGAATCTTTATGGAAGACTTGAATAGAATAATGTTGCAACAAATCGGCAAAAAAAACTCTGCGAAAAACATAATAGTTACTATTCATCTACGTACTTACATATAACCAGGTCGTCTTTGTTACCTTGCGCGCCTCAACGACCAGGAAAGAACTGCTGTTGATGATCATGATCACTGATCGCGACCGTTTGTTGTGCATCTATCCATTGTCGACGCCAGCCATTACTGACATATAATTTTTACCCATTGTTAGTTTGAGAAAAAAATTGCTTTTGAATTTCTGGTACTTTTGCGTAATTTGCATGACCTAAATTTAACACCGTCTATTGACATTTAGAAAAATGGATGTCTTACGATGGCTCGACCACAACCAAGGAAGCAATGCTTCAATCATCTTTGACCTTTCGTTGCCTCGAATGCAAACTTCAATTACATCATGATTAACCAAAATTGGTTTTAGACTTAAATGAATGTATTTAAGTCTCAAATTGATTTCCGAAAAAAAATCATTTATCATTCCGGCGGAAGTGTATTTTAAATAAAAGTCTGGAAAATTTTGCCTTGCAGCTGCATGTAGGTACTTGAATAGATGTCAACACGCTACCTATCCATATTCGTTTCTGAATACTCATTGCAATAACAACGAACAATGAAATCACACGGGAATCTGATTACTTTCAGATAATGAAGACAAGCGGCGAAAAACGGATTATATTTGTTAAATAGCAGATTGTTACATAGGAATTTTGTATCCCAGTCGCTAAGCTGATTTTATTAAGATTTCTTCTAATTTGAGTTGATTGTTAGAAAGCTTTAGTGTGAGAGTCGTCTATGTTGATAGTTTCAAACAACTAGTACACTAGCCAAGCTATACTTGTATATATTGATATCCGATCTGTGTTACGGCTAATGATTTTCGTCGAGCGTACAGAAAATCACCGATAATTTCCGATCGATTATAAAAGAAAAGTAAAAGAATCATAAGCAATCAGAACCTAGATTAGAAACTTCTTAAATTGAAATTTCTATTTTTAGCAAGAAAAAATTCGTTCAGTAGTGCGCAGATGTGTAAAAATGAATAAAAAGAGAAATCATTTCTATATTATGTGGCCTATGCATTTTTAAAAATACTAGGTTGATTCAATTTCGAAATCAAAATTGATGGCAATAATAACCAACAGATTTTTAGAAAGCGAAACTTAAATCAAAAGTGTTTAATGGGTGCTAGGTAGTTCTAAGAAGGTCAAGGATGATTAAAACGCATATAAAATGTACAAAACAGACACATTGGAAAATTTTGTTTGTTTTTGTATGAAAAATGTATGAAAAATTATTTTGAAGTTTTTATACTTTATTTTGTGGTGCTACTAAATTATAAACGTTTTGCTTGCTAAAGTTAACTAGAACTTTTTGTAGAATAATGAAAAGTTTAAAATTATCAAAAGTAATGTAGGCATTTGCACCTAATGCGTCCCTGGTGGCTAAGCGCAATTCTAATCATTAAAGCTCACCCGTGCTGCCACTTTGGAACCTTCATATTGTATGCAAATTCATCAAAATTAATAAGCGAAACGTATCGAATAATTCAGCAATGACTATCAAGTTGATATCTAGTTACAATAGCTCTGTATGGCTCTATAAAACCATTTATGCCCAAAAACTAACATTTCTTTCTGGAAAACTAGCGTAAAGGTCCAACCAGTCATGAGTTTGGATGCGATGCATTGGCGCCGAGGCAAACCATACAAAGCATATTTTTCACCCAAACATAACTTTCCAAATTGCCAGAAAAGTGGCAGGCACATTGGGCAATTTTTTGCTCAATTGTTGTTACGAGCTGTCCATATGTAAAGTGATGGTCAGATACGACTTTAAATATGTTCGCTCCTGCACTGTACGGGCACTAATGCTCAAATGTGCTTGCGGATGTAAAAAGGTGCCTTTTTTGCTCCTAAGCCAGTTGGTTTTGACTCATGCTTATGTTCGTAGACTCATGTTAGGTCAGGGCTTAACATCTATAATTCATAGCACCTCATATAACGAAATTGAACATTATATTTTTGAGAAATATCAAAATCTTAATCAAAAAATCATATTCAGTTTTTAAAAAATCAAGGGCATAAAATTCGGCAGAAGTTACAAATATATTTAACTCAACCGTTTCTATCAGAAAACTGTTAGCAGGTACGATTCCTTGGAAGTTTATTCCAGTTATTCAGAATATCGTAATTTTCAAAGGTTTTTTGAAAAGTGACCTCAGATTCCCGATGGGATTGAGATCTGAGCTTTAAGGAGCATTGTGGGCAGTCACACAGAATCCACAACCTAGTAATTAGAGTGAAGTGCTTAGAGTAGTTATCCTGTTGAATGATATAACGACCTAACAATCTAAAGTTTGCACTCCTTGGTAAATTACTTCTCAAAATATTAAAAAATATTAATGTATTTCGCAAAATTCATGATTCCATCGACGAATTGCATAGCCCCCAAAGGACTATAGAGTCACCGGAGCGCTTAAATGTAGGTAACAGGTTTTTTTCTGTGATTACTTTCTCACCAAATCCGAACGAGACCGTCATGACATTTTATGTTGAACTTGGGCGCATCGGAAAACACTACTCTTTTTTAAAAGCTCATATTCTTATGTTGGTAGTTTGTTTTTTTATACAAACGGGATCCTATTTATATGACCAACTCCACTGACGAAGGGATTTCGAACAGTGATTTTACTTCGTAGTTCTTGTTTACGGGTCATATAACGAACTGTTTGTGGTATAACCACAGCGTAAGAAGTTAGTTTCTGACCTGCGTGTCAACTCCGTGCATGTATACTCGTTTGGACCGAAAATCCACTGATCCGGCCTTAGATTGAATTATTGATCAAGCAGGAAAATTGGAAGAAATCGCATGGAACTGAAAGAGATGCAAGATAAGATTCGACAATTACATACTTAGGCACGATTTTTCGTTGCTCACATACGGCTCTATCTCGCAAAAAATACAAACAGAGTCTCAGGTTGCTTTGACAGATAATGCATTGCGTAAATGGAGGCGCAAATTCGAGGTCAAAGTGTTTTTTTTTTTTTGGAAAATGGAAGGAGTTGACACGCGGGTTATTACGCTGTGGTATAACTATACTGGAATTTGTTTTCGACAGTCAAGAAAGTGTTCGTCAACTTATAGTTGGATCCTGCCAGATATGTCACTAGAAAAATGAACTGTGTAATCTGGATAACAAAGATTAATTTTTAATCCTCGGCTGTGTTCCTATTGTACGTTGTTTTCTATACATTTCGCCCATTTGCCCATTTTTTTAATTACAAAAATCATTCCTATTTTACGTAAGGAATATTTTCAAGGATATTACAAGCCTTCTTTCTTTGAAATCATTTGCTTTGCTGTAAAATTTGTTACCAAGATTGATCAAAATGGTATTTTACAGCACTTGCGGCACTTACAGAAAACCGAAAACAAAGAATACTGTCGAGCTATCTCCGGCTTTTGCAATGAACAAATTCCCATTTTGCGTTATAAAAAACTGAATATTGTGTTTCATGGCAAACACGGATTATTTAGGGAACTTTTATTGTTAATAATTTTTAATTCCCCTACGAATCAGTTAAATATTTTACCACTCCTTATCTAACGTTTTCTGATTTTTTTTTTTTTTTCATATTTTCTGAAGTTTCATGGAATGTACGAATACGGATTCTATAGCTTCTTCGTTAGGACTTTTCCTCAATTAAGTTTTTTCAATTTTTACTAGTTCTGCAATGTAGTGTGTGGCCGTGCGTTATCTTGGTGAGAGATTATCCTTATTTTGTGTGGTAAAACTGGACGCTTGACACTAGTTTTTTTTATTAGTTTTTTTGTTGACGAATGTTTAAAGATGTGCGTGTTGTAACTCAATCTAGTTAATTTTTTCACTTAAAGAGTGTCGTACCCACTCATCGAGTTTTGAAACGTAACAGCTTAGACATTCTGCGATTGTCTGTTGTGAGTAAATTAATCACAAAGTCATCATAAACTTCAGATGGCTGATCAGGCCTTGGTTTAGTTGATAAATAAAAATTTCCTTTTCGGAATTTTGCAAACCATCTTTTGACGGTTATTTCAGAAGAAGCACTGCCGCTAAAAACGTTACAAATATTTTTTAACGCGGTCAAACTACTTGACCCTTTATGCAACTCAGGAAATTTAATCTCTCCGACTTAGGCAGCAGATACTTGGAGAAGATTGTGAAACCAAGTATTTGAGAAAGGTCATAATGGTTTGGGGCTTCGCAGGAGGGTAATTTGTAGTTCATTGAAATCATAATGCAAAAAAAACTGTGTATTAAAACATCGTTAAGGAAAATATGAAGGACAGTTTGCAGACATCAGGGTTTTTGAATAGCTGCAAGATAAAGAATTAGCACATACTCCAAATTCAGCTAAGACTTGTCCATCGTAAAAGTGTACAACCACTTTAAAAGCAGCAGCTCAATCTTCATATGTAAATGACGTTGATGTTGAGCACAAAAACCGACTCGTTTGATGCGAAATAATAAAAATTTGAACAAAAATTGAATTTTCTGCAGATAAAGCACAGGTGGAATAGATTTCTAGCTATTTAGGAAGCTAAAAATTAGCTACAGAAGCTCTAAACCACGGGGTTTTAAAGTCTGCTTCAAAAAATTAGTACTATAGTATTTTGTAAAACTCTTTACTTGACTTTGACTGTGAGGTGACTGTTCGATCACTTCGGAGATTTTTTTAATCTATGATTTTTTTTGTTTTTATGTACTTACGTACATGCTTTATTTACTGTCACACTTTCTTTTGACAGTATAAACAAATTCCGGTAATGTCAGGAGTGTTTACCCGATTGTTACTGTACAATGAATGTGTGGGCAACCCGGTAGCTACTGGACGTATGTCACCAGAAATCTTTGAACCCTTTGGAGTCCCCTAGTGCGTGTTACGGACAGGCGGCGATATTTGATTTCCGTCCGTTAGTCCGTCCCATGGGCAATAATAAATGTGATAAATAAAATAAATAAAAAGGTAATAATTCTGCATATGCTTTTTTCAAAGTATTCGAAAAAGTGTCATCAATATTTATTTAAGTTTTTGACAAAGTCCTATTGTATTGCCAAAAGTCGCATATTATAATTGATTTTTGGTATTAGGTATTTTACAAATGAGTGATATCTTTTCAAGAAGACTCTTTGTACAAAAGTGTGAGGTAATCGCGCTCCTCCTCCTCGTTGCAATTAAGGTTTTGTTTACTTCGCTATACCTTTGCAAAAAATAAAGCTACAGCTTGCGCAGAATACTATTTCATGCGCAAAAGAATGCAGCATATCGTTACTAAAAGAGTATTTCTTTATTTTTTAAATTCAATGTAAGCGACAAAAAAAGAAAGAGAAAGTTTTTGAAAACATCAACTTTTCATTTTTGTTAACTTCGACCTGCCGTATTTTATAAACCAGCTACATTTGAGAAAAAATAAAAAAATCATCTGATTCGCCATTTTCTTGTCGATAAAGTAGGTCAAAGTGAGGGTCGATCTAAGTCAATGTTGCGAATACCCCCGAGAACTACTTAAAGCTAGCGTACTTTCTCGACTGTAACCACGCTCGGAGCTGCGGACTCCAAAGGATTAAATCATCCAGGCTAGAAAAAAAATAGACCTTCATACAAAAAATGCAAACTGAGGAATATAATGCTTTGTGTACAGAGATAAAATTTCTGAAATTTTTAATCGCATAAGAATGGTAGCTCACTTCCAAAATCAGCTTATATTTAACATCCGAAATTTTTGTCCACGTTCCAATTGAAATTCACAAAATGTATTCGTCTAAGCAGGATGAATTCTGATAAAAGTTTAATGAATATATTTACAGTCCTGTGGCTGGGGTGCTATCTTGGATTAACTCGCAACAGCTTGCTATAGAGCTTCAAAATCAGATTTAAAAGAAATTCACACGGTGAGTTGTTGATCTTAATGTAGACCAAAAGCTACTTAAAAATTAGGATAGCAATATTTGGTAGGGAATATAAGGCTTAATCATTTCCAAAATCTGAATATTAAATTAAAATCCGTAATTTAATATTAAATAAAAAAATTAACATGAGAGCGTTAATTTGATCTACAACTATTATGAAATATTGGAGTTTCTATTGTTACGAATACGCTTCATTGGGTGAAATGGT
Organism: Nemotelus nigrinus; assembly: GCA_947369275.1. NCBI lineage: Eukaryota > Metazoa > Arthropoda > Insecta > Diptera > Stratiomyidae > Nemotelus > Nemotelus nigrinus. The sequence goes on from OX376374.1 coordinate 46,140,331, forward strand.
GAAAAGCATAAATATTCTGACAACTTCTGATTTTTTTCAGTTAGTATGAATTCGTTACTGGTTTTAAGTTCATTTCATGAATTCATCAATCTCTTGTTTTCAAAGTCATTGATAAAAGATTTTTTTTAACTTTCAGAGCATTAACGCATAGTTATTAACGCAAAAGAAAGGAAAATAGCGATTTTTGGTTCCAGGGTCAAGTATCTGATTAGAGGCTAGTTTAGAAGGAATATGACGTTTTTGAAAGTAAAATGAAGCTGAAATGTACAGTTCTTAAATAAAGAGAATTGTTTTTAGTTTTTACTTGTATATCAAGAGCAATATACCCTGGCTTTTAATCTTACTCAACGGGCTTTAGATACAATTAACTGCTCACACTCTAAAATTGTTGAAGCATATATCAGCTGTACAAACACGATATCAAAAGTTAAATTAACATTTATGAAATTCTCATACCAATGCCATTATTTTAAACAGTAGACTTGCTAAAATTTAGAAACTGACATGCAAAAAATGTTTGTATACAGTTTTGTTTTCTCCGAGCCTTATAATACCAATAAAATATATTCATTAAAGTAAGCGTGGCCCGCTTGTTGAGAATTTCATTGAGAATAGACATCTGCGACCGCAGAGGAGAAAGTGTCACACTACGTTACTGGAATAACTAATCGGTTTGTTTATATTGATAGTTTGACAAAGACACACCGAAATACTTAAACATGTATACTGTACCTTGTCGGTTTCTTGCACTTGCGGCAGTTTTGTCTTTTAAAGATCTGGTTTGCGATGTAGAACGAGCAAATCTTGAGCGTAAAACGTGATTCGTTTTAAATCAAACTCTCAAGTCGTACACACAATGCCGTTCACAATTTAATCCATTAACTCAACAAATTGTATAGTACAGACGCTAATTAGCACTAGACTTCTAAGCATTAGCAGCATGAATACTACTTGCTTTACCTTGTAACACTTTTACAAAAGCACTGTTGCTCAAATATGGTTAGCACTTAGCGTCAAAACGCTTACTTATTTCAATCACCTTTTCAACGACACATCGACGCACTGATGTCTCGCGGGGTGGATCTTCCAAGGCACAAAACTATTTGCTTATCACTTATTGCACGTTCGATTATCAACGATTTGGCAAAAGTGAATTTAAAAATTTAAATAACTATATTTGTATGCGTGTAAGTATATCATAGAAAATATCAACTTCACATTTTAAAAACACTTTTTGATTCGAGTGCGGATTCGTTGTGGCTAAATGACCGCAAAGCGAAATCTACGGTCTGAGTTTGCTCGCGATTAAGTCGGTAAATCGCTGTTTACGAAGCGGGAAAAGATGCAACGACGATATCTTCTGCAAGAAAGTTTATTAACAAATCGAAGCCGTCGCGGAACCGTTGCACGATATATCTAAGACGTTCGCTAGCTAAATCATGACTGATAAATGAGAGGTAGCAGCAAACAAGAGTTAAGTTAAAGTTTTATTGGAGGAGGGTAACGAACGTTTTCGGGTCGGAGCAACACTGAATAGTATGATATGCGGTGTTTCTGCAAGTGACTGCAGTTTTGTAAATTTTATGCAGAAAATCTGTGTTGCCATAATGAGTTTTGAATGTATAGCTGGTATAAGATAAAGATATGCAGTTCAGTATGAAAAATATCTCATAAAAACTGCTGAAAATACTGCTTACATGTATTTCATATTTTCAAACATAAATAAAACCAATAGAAACCAATTATACTAAGCATAAAGCTGCCATTTTTAAAAACATCAATTTTAAATTATTCATGTAAATAGAACTCTCATTGTTGGCATGCTACTATCACGCTAAAATCTTTCACAAAAATTACTGATTACCTATTGCCTATTAATACTACATTTTTGACAGACTTGTTTTGTACCTTGTCCTAGATCAGCTGGCATAGTATTTCACTTCCTATTCCTCAGCGCAAGCAATCATTTTTTTTACGCTTTCTTACCTATTGTTCCATTTGGGTGTCAGATAGTGGTAGAGATTTTATGCGATTGGTTTTTGGAAATAAGTTAATCACTCGCCGATTTGATCAGATGTATTATAGAACTTAAATTTAAAATGCAAAGATATATTGCTGCATTTGAGGATTGTTGAAATTTAGATTAGTTTGCTTTTTTGAAACAGTCTTGCTCTGGTAGTACCCATAGAGTACCCTTTTAGTCATAGCGTATGACATCCAAATATTTTGTGATTGATGAAATATTTTGTTCGATCGCCGTCAAATGTTTTCTCTCTTATCTTCTATCTGATTCTCATGTGAAACAGAATATGATAAGAGCATTACGCGCATGTTACACTAGCGAAATAAACTGTTTTGAAATGAATTATGCGAATTTGTAAAATAGAATTCAAATTTTAATAAGAGAATCGAAACGAGACTATTTAGTCTGTAAGCTTTGTTATAAGTTTCACGACTCATTTTGCTCCTGACTAGGTTAGGTTAGGTTAGTAAAGAGGGCTGCCGGAAACGCGGCTTGCATTAGGCCACCAGTTTGGGCCCATTTGCTACCCTCCGCTGGCTTTTTAGAGCTACCAAGTGACCGCTTCGCCAAACTGGATCAGCTGACTCAGCGTGACGGTTCTGACCACCTCTGTTAACCCTTGAAAGTGGTAAGAACCAAAAATCTTAAGGCGTTTATTCTTTAGGATCGGATAATCACAGAGAGTATGCTCGATGGTGTCCTCTTCCATCTCGCACCTCTTGCACAAATTGCTGGATGTCAGCCCCATTCTGTTCGCATGAGATGCGGTAAGGCAAAGCCCTGTGAGCAAGCCGACCGTGGCTCTCAAGCAGTTTCTGCTGAGCTTGAGCAGTTTCCTGCTTTTGCTTCGATCAGATGATGGCCATAATGTCCTGGCCATCCTGCAGTCCATCCTGTTTTCCCACTTGGACTTTAGTTTGGCCCATATGGCGGCATCAAGTTTACTTGTGGCGTCAGCTATTGACCGTGGTACAGTGATGCAGGGGCAACTGCTAGCTCCTGAACCTTTCCTCGCCAATTCATCGGCCTTTTCGTTGACTTTGACTCCACGATGCCCTGCCACCCACATAATCCGGATAGGAATATGCCTTGCCTTTTCATTGAGAGCCACTCTGCAAGCGTTAACTGTTTTTGAAGAACATCTGTGAGACGGAAGAGCGAGAATGGCTGCTCTACTATCGACGCAAATCGTCATTAATCTGGTTGATATTCCGCTAATGGACTGAACTGTCATGCGTATAGCATGTAATTCAGACTGAAAGACGGTAGCATGGTCCGACAGTCTACACCACAGGTTAATGCTTAAATCCATAGAAAACACGTCCGAGCCAACTCCTGCGTCCGTTTTTGACTCGTTCGTATAAATCTAGACGCCCCCATCGGTGGTAGCTTCCTTTTTCTTCCAGTCTGTTTTTGTGAGTATCTTGACCTGGAAATTCCTACCAAGATGTATTATTTTGCTCATGTGGTCTGTGTCTTCTGCAATGAGCCCAAATCTTTTGTGGCATTCTGTAAAAATACCGCTGTGGCCCCACTGATCTGAATCGTTACACATGCTGGAAGTTTTAGCGCGTATCGCCGCAAAGCATGTGCTTCTAAAGATGAATTGATTCAGGGGCATGAGTCCCAAAATCATTTCCAATCCGGCCGTTGGGGAAGTTCTTAAAGCGCCCGTAATACATATGCAAACTAAGCTTTGTAGTCTTGTAAGCTCTTTAATATTACTTTCCGCTGCCTTCCACTACACGATCGCTCCATACACTAAAATCGGCCTGACTACACATGTGAATATGTTATAGGCCGCCCTAGGTTTAAGACCCCAGGTATTGGAGTAAGCGGACCGGCACGCCAAAAAGCGCTCCGCGAGCCTTACCAGTTCTGTGCTTCACGCTAGTCCCCCTGTTCAGTTTTCTGTCTAGTATAAGGCCCAAATATTTAACACTATCAGCAAGTTCCAACGTTATTTCGTTGACGTTGGGCGTGGCAATAGCCGGTACCCTGTGTATTGTTGTGAAAAGTACAATTTCGGTTTTGGTTTTCCGATTGCATAAGGTCCCACAAAGTTTGTGGGAACGCACCCCTCACAAGAACCACAATGTTATCGGCATACGCCAACACCTCAAAGCCACAGGCTTTTAAATTCTCCAGTATTTCGTTGACTGTCAAGATCCAGAAAAGGGGAGATACAATCCCTTTTTGTGGTGTTCCGGATCCGACTATTTTTCCGTTTCAGCCTCCAAAAAGGCAGCCTCAATCCACCTGCTCTTGAGCAAGTCCGATGCCCAGTTCACGAGAGTTTTATCCACTACATATCGAACCAAAGCATCGATGATACTCGCGACAGTAACATTATTGAAGGCGCCCCCAATGTCTAAGAAGGCTGCCAACGTGAATTCCTTTTGCCGTAAGAATGTTTTTATTGTACCGACAGCTTTGTGTAATGCTGTATCTACTGACGCGTGGTGATCGAGTTTTTGATGTGCAGATCAACAAGCCTCTCCAGTCTTTTGAGCAGAAACGATGTTAAGCTGATTGGTCTAAAGTCCTTCACGTAATGATGACTCAACCTACCAGGTTTCGGAATGAAGAACACCCTAGCTTTTGTCCATTGCTCAGGTACTATCCCGAGGGGGAGGCATTCAATAGCCCATTCAATCTTGACCTCGTCTACTACTTCTACTACAGGAAGTACCTCACCACGCGGTGCCACCACCTTTGCAATATTAATTTTCTAAATTGGTCGGCAATAAGATAATTGACGCGGAATACTATTTCCGATACCGTTTGGAGAATAATAAAAACATCTCTGTTACGCTTATGCCATCCACTAGCGACAATGTTGGCTGTTGACAGCGAATGTTTGCTGCGTTTATTATTTCTTGATGGGATCTCACCTCTCATTGGTCGATTGCCAGGGCCGAGAATATGCTTCTCTCTCTTTCGCATATGATAAAGTAAACTTATTTAGTTTTGACTCTTTTTAGGCATGCATTCATGTTCTGTACCAGGGCCGAGAATATGTTTTTCTTACTTTTACATATAGAAAAACATCCATTTTTTGTGTAAACCCTCAACATCATACCCTTCTCACTCATCGGAAAATATCGCGCTTCCCGTGCTATTTATTAGTCTATATACTCTGGCCCTGCTACGATGAGATACTCTCTCTCTATCAATATGATTTTTTAGGCCTAGTCTGAATACTAAAATCGTAGACAGTAAGATAACTAACGCCGAATACTATTTCTGATACCATGTGGAGGATATAAAGAAAATGTCCGTTACGTTTATGCAATCCGCTACAGGCAATGTCATTTATAACTAGCGAATGCTCGCTGTGCATACTATTTCTTGATGGGATCAAATACAAATTCAACACACTCTCGCCTATCATTTACGTGGATATAAAATTCTCGTTAGATTCGAGAATATATTTCTCTCACTTTTGTATATGGAAAAACGTACTTATTTGGCTTGATATCTTTTCAAGCACCAGCTGATCCGTAGACCTTCCAAATTATATTCTTCTCTTCTATATTCTTCATCGGAAAATATAGCACTTTCCGGGTTACTTATAGTATATAGTATAGTATATGACCAAACATTTTGCGAACAGACAGACGAAGAAAAGAATAGACTGATTCGATCAGTAGGTGGCAGTGTTGCCAAATTTTTTCCAGCCGTTGTTGCTAGAATTTGGGAAAAACTAGTTAAAAATAGTTAAAATGTTTCCATAGTAGCTAAAAAGTGTAGCTAACTTCAACAATAAAAAACTCAAGGTTCTGGAAAAAAGTTTTATTGAGCTAAACTTTAAAATATTGGATGTACGAAGGATAATTAATTTAACAGTATGAAATATGTGTATGACTAATACTAAATTCATCCATTCGTTGTTAACAGCAACTCGTGCTGCAATTAAAATATTTCATAATGGTGTTACAAAAGCATTTTTAAAGTATATTTATATCAAAAGAATCTTTTTCAAACTGGCATAAAATATCAAAATTAATAAACTTATCTTCATGTTTGACATAAGCTTCTATACTTCAATACTTTTTGAGGGAACTCAATATCATTGCATAATTTTTGCGACTATTTCAATCCATATTTAAGTGCAAAGCTCTTAGGTTCAGTTTATCCCTGTATTTGCTTTTCACAATCTTAAGTTGACTAAAAATACGTTCAACTTCCGCATTAGACTAACCGAATAGAAATCGTTAAACGGGATAATATTTGCTTGGTCTCTGTAATTATAAAACTCCAGCTAAAATTTAATGCTATCAACTTTCTCTCTCTCCAGTTAACGATTGATAATTGTTTATTTTTGTGCCAGTATATTTTGAATAGTCTTTACATCTGCCGTTAACAACTTTATAATGTTTATAAAATCTTCATCATTAACTAAATTTATATTTTCCGCAGAAAATTGGAAAATATTTCGCAAAATTTTGATGTTATCAGGTAATTAATATATAATTTATTTTTTAATAAATATTTTATAAGTCTGTCTTATATTTCCCCATATGATCTTGAAATTGTATTATAACTTGGAAGATAGACTATTTTTTGCTCAAAGCTATATCCCGAATAGTCATTATTATAAACGTAATCATTTAATTCTACATTTTCTCACAAAAGGTTAATTGTACAATCAGGATACATTTTTTTAAATAAATAAACAAAATCGTTAAGGAGCTTAGTGGGCTCAACGGAATCGCTATTACATTTTTTATTCATAATAGAAGCATCCTTCAAAATGGATTGAAGGAATAGGAGATATAAAAGGTTATATCATTGTTAGACTCCTTCTAAATCATTTTTGCTCAATAACATGTTTCTGATCTTTGCACTATATTGGAGTGGGTTTTAATGGTTTTTAATAATTCTTGATACTGATTCCTCTATTGGCAACCACCTTGTTTTAGAAGTCCGTATCATCTTCAAAGGAATTCGACGATAATTTAAAAGTGCAAATATCCTTTTTTATTGTATTTGCCTCAAGCTGGATTTGAGAATCAATGATAAGTTTCTGCAGGTAAAAACTCTCACGTTTGGGAAAGAAATTATCTGACAGTTGCAGAAACTGAAAGTTTAACGGAATGACCAGCACTATAACCAGAGTTACCAATATCTGCCTTTAAATCCGATTTGTAGTATGGCAACAACGGTTTACACAATGGCGCTGCATTTCGATCGATTAATACACATGCTCCAACTTTCGGACTCAACTGTCACTCTCTTGCACATCTCACTCAATTGATCTTAATGCGCAATGGTTCAGCTTCGATTCGTTACCGATGTTTATTTTTCGGGTGCTGCTTTCAACGGAGAAAATATATTCTTTATTATTTGCTGTGTTGAAAAACTCTATTAAATGAAAGATAAAACAATGCTAGTAAAATGTTTTATATTTTTAAATACGGACCTTGCTTGATCTAATAAGCTTTTTCCATTGCGAAAGGGTCATCAAATCGCTTAATTTTAAATAAGAACAATTTCGCAAAAGCGGCAATAAGCTTTACCATCGACTTTCTGCAACAAATCTTTTAAATTTCTGTCACTGTTCCACTCACTACGAAATTTTTGTTTTTAGTCTTTTTTTGTAGAACTTATGCTTGGCGTGTCCGAAATCGCATCAGACATGTTCGTTATGTATTGGAAACCAAACAGAGATAAAACAATATTCAAAAAAGTCTAGCATATCAGAACCGCTAGAAAACAAATTTTCGAAGAAATTATCTTTGAGGGACTTAAAAATGTGTCAAGACGTATTACACTTCTTTGTAGTCTCATATCAACCATTTCTTACTCAAAAGAACAAATATCATTTTCTGACAGCATTTCCTATAACACAAATGATGAAAATGTTCAGTGCTGGCAACATTTGTCCAACACAGCAGCAAAAAGTCCACCATAACATGCTCGTGCTTAATCAACCTATCGTTTGAATTTCGTTTTCATCCAAGGATATTATCGAAAGTTACAGCGATTAAACTATATCTGGGGCTGCCATCCGAAAAATTTCCAAAACTCGAAAAATTTGAATATCGGTTGCTTATTTTATTGTTAATACTTTGCTTATGAATACAAAATAGAAGCATCTGTTGGTGCATTATTTACGAAATTGTCTGGTGCTGGTAACCATGCATTAGCACCATAGCTGCTTCACGTTGAGTTAAATCTACCCTGTGAATTTCCTTTCGATTGAATGGCTGGGCTAGAGGTTATAGGAGTGAATAGAACTTTATGGTAACCATCCTCAATACTTTTAAAATTTTCGAAACCTAAATATTTGTTGTCAACTGTTATTGCACAATCATTCCCATTTGGAAATTTAGTGACAACATCCCTCGATAAAGAAATGTCAATAAACTACGAGATTCATCATAGCTGGCAGCCCTTTCATGATTTTTCAACGAAATTCCAATAGATTTTGAAATGTTGCAAGATCCGCTTATCATGTGAATTTCGTTTTCATTTCGCTACTGCATCGGAAGTCCTGAGCAAGTTTACAATATTTAGGAAACGAAAATTGCCAAAGCTGGCAACTCTGTAATAATTTTTCAATCAAATTTCTAAGAAATCTATTTTAGAGTAAAGCGGCTCCTAGACGGTCAATAATATTGTGGCAATATATTGAACAATATTATTGCTAGGCGTCCCAGACGATGCAATATTTTTGAGCAATATTTACTTTTCGTTCGATTTTTCAGTAGCTTTTGACATTTTTGGCTCTATTTCTCCAACCGTTGTTTATGCCAGTAACGACTATATACAACTGAGTCAATATTGCGCAATACTGACCACAGACGATGCAGTATATTCTATATTGCACAATAAAAATCAAAACCTTTTTGATTCACTCAATATATTGCACAATCCTTCAATATGATCCATAGACGATCAATATTATTGTACAATACTACATATTGTGTAATAATATTGATCACCTACTGCGTGAATTTTGTTAAAATCTGATTGCTAAATCGGAAGCTTTAGGCCAAAACCCAGTTTTTTTTCTCGACGATTTTTCAAAATGGCACCACTACCACAGTGTTGCCCGTATTTTAAAATCATTTCTAAAGAATCTAGTCCTAACTGATTCCAACATGACCTATAAATTTCACATTGATCGTATTATCCGGTCGTCAGTTCTCGTGACCAGAAGTTTTGAGTGCTGCAAAAAGAGGTAATTTGATCATGTGGTGCCGTTGTTGTTTATCGCGGAATTTTGAAAATTTTTATTTGACTTGATGGGAAAAAGTCAAAATTTATCAATTATTTGAATTTATTTTCGAAAATCAAAAATTTTGTAGGAGGGTCGATGATTTGACGGATTTTTTTTCAAGAGCCTGCTGTAGCTACAGAGTTGCCCGCACAGTGTTGAAAATAATCAGAAATGTTCGAAACATTATCGCGCGAGCAAAGTATCTCATACGCCGTAAATTGCATAGAAAACCGCCTCTCACCGAACAGCACAAAAGGGCCAGACTGGCATTTGCTGAAAGCCACTTGCGTTGGAAGAAAAAATGGCGTCGTGTTATTTTTACAGACGAAAAAAAATTTAATTTGGACGGACCGGACGGTTTTAGCTATTATTTCCACGACATAAGGAAAGAAACGAGAGTTTTGAGCAAGAGACAGCATGGTGGCGGAAGTGTAATGGTTTGGGCTGCTATAGGATACAACGGACGGTCAAACATTCGGTTTTTAACTGGAAAAATAAACAGCTTACGATATGTGGAAATGCTTCGTGAGGAGTTTGACAATAATTTAATAATTAATTGGCAGAAATCGCGGATCAACCGTTTATTTTTCAGCAAGATAATGCTGCAATTCACAATGCAAACGTTGTTAAACAGTATTTTCAACAGCAAAAATTGATGTTCTCGATTTCCCAGCAAGGTCTCCAGAACTAAATATAATCGAAAATTGTTGGGGTCAACTGACCCGAATCGTTTACGCTGAATCGAAACAATTTCAAGACACAAAGGAATTAGAAAAAGCTATTACCTCTGCATGGGCCCAGATTTCGAGAAAATATGTTCGAAAAGTATATAAAAGTCTACCAAAAAGAATTATAGAAATTATAAAAAAGAAAGGAAGCTCAATAAAATATTGAAATATTACAAATAGTTGCGTTTCATTACTTTAATATTATTCTAATATGGCACAAATGTAATGTGTCTTATCTTTTTTACCTGCCTGAAATTCAACTTTCTTTAATTACTTCGTATGTTATACGAAAAATCTACGGCTAATTACCCAGGTTAACGTAATGTGGTGCGGCAATCTCAGATACATACACAGCTTCCTGGGATTGTTTTGTTATTTTACGATTTGTTGAAAAACATGGGGTGTCTTATCATTTTTACCGGCACTGTATGTTAGTTTTCTTACAAAATTATATTTTTATAAGAATCAAAAGCACGTCGAATATATCTTACTGCCAGAAAACGAGTGATTTCAGTTTTGTACGAACGCCTTGCTTACGTTTTATTGCTACCTTAGTTGATGAGTGAATTTTTCGGTTCTTGTCTCCAAATTCAGGCAGATAATGTGTTTTCTAATATTAATCGTATATCGTTTGTCTTACCTATTTGAGTTTATTGCTAATGAGTTAAAACTCGCGGTTCTTCTTCGCACCGAACAAAAGAATTAATACTGTTCGTCTAGAAAGACAAAGAACATTGAGGTGGAGAAAGATAACAATCGAAACATTTGCGTTTACCTTAGAATTTGACGAGACTCTTTTCATGCACTGAGTGCTTTAAATATTAATAAACTACTGAAAATTAATGTAATCAGAGCAAAAATTTTAATTATTTATAATCTATAAATTAGTAGCTAAATTTTTAGCCAATAGCTAAATGAACAATTTCATAGCTAAACAGGTTCATTTTGAAGCTAAATCTAGGTACAATGTCGCTGAATTGGAAGAAGACAGGGTGTCAACGGCAGCTCATGGATGCACTATTTTCTTATGTAGATTTAAGGCCTAGGCTAAGATTTAGGTATGTTTAGGCTAAGTTATTTGTTAACAGATATAAGCTAGATCTAAGTTTTAAGTAGTTATTGTCATGATGTTCGCAGCTACTGTGCAGGCTAGTGATGACTATTAGCGTGTAAAGGCTGGTACTGAGTTCGAGTTCACGTGAAATTTTGACATTTCCCCATTATCTGTTCATTCTTTCGAGCGAAAATTTTGACAACAGAGAAAAGCAGAGACAATGCTCATTCTTGACGGATAAAATGTCAAGAATTTCAATTTTCGATCGATTTTCTAATTGGAAAGTCATTTTCACTGCTCCATTTTCAAATTGAAAGACCAAATGTCACTTTTCCGCTCGAAAGAATGAACTGCACAAACTAAATTGGCGTGAAATGATTCGAGACATGTTTCAGTGCCATCTACGTTTTCAACGCGAAAGCAACTTCAAAGCAACTTTTCATGCTAAGAACACAGTACCAAACTTGCTTATTTTCAAGCTAAATTTTCGCCGAAACCAATTTCACGTGAAATTTTGTATGAAAATTTCACGTGAAATCGAACTCAGTACTATGCTTAAGAAAATTAAATTGGGAAGGAAAAATAATAATGCAACAAAAACAATATGTGTCAGCAAGCCAAAAATATATAGCTGCTAGTTTTTTTTTATAGTTAAAATTGCTTAATTTAGTTTATGTATGTACATATTAACACAAAACACAATATTATTCAATCTAATTCAAAAATACACCGTGACTTGATTTCGAACTAGGGACTACACACACTAGAAGGTGCTCTACCCACTAGACTACACGAACTTCTTCTAAAAATTTTTCGAATGATAATTATCTGTTATCGAGGTCTGGGGTGGATTTTCGTGACTATTTGGGCTAATCCGACCCGAACGTATTTATCCTCACAGATTGATGCTAAGTTAAACTAGTTTCAAATAAAGCTTTAGTGGCGTGGCTGTTTAACTTCAGGCCACATAACTTGACTTTGAGTTTGATTTGCATGTTGGCTTGATTTCAAACCATTTTTGTTTAGTTATTAGACTCCAAACCAAAATATAATAAATAATAATAAAATCAGATCAATTCCATAATTAAACTGCTTAATTAAACGGCAAAAATGTAATGAGGATAACTACGAACATTTGATTGATATGAAAAGCAATAAATGTTAGCTAACTTGTTTCACACGTATGCTTGCTGATGCATTTAACATAACATTGTTAATCATAGTACCTACTTGGCACACCATGTGAAAATGTTGTGGTATATAAAGTGGTTAAAGGTTTTCAGTTTGTTAATATTTTACCAAGAATACATAGAAACTTAATATCTTATCAGGAATGAAGCAACTTTTCACACAATTTTTATAGCCAGGTTGCTATTTCTCACATTTGTTATAGATTCTACCAAATGTGTATTTACTATGCCAGAACTAATACAAGTACAAAATGGATATAAGGGTTGGTTAAAGGATCAAGCAGTCAGTTCTTCTGTGCTTGTTGAATGAATCAAATAAAAATGGCAGAGTTTTGTGTACAATTTAGCAGTGAAGCTGCTTTAAAGCCACTTCGTTTTGCTTGGCAAATTATTGGATTGATTCCTCCAAAGAGAATGAAATTGCTATACCGGTGCTACACAATACTGTTTCACGCTTGTTTAACGCTCTTCTATCCTCTGACGCTGATAGTTGAAAAGTTTAGCTGCCACCAAGACAGAACGACTTTAGAGGTGCTAGAAAACTTGAACATGCCCGTCGGAGGCTCCCTACTTACCTTAAAGGTTGCAAATTTGTTTGCTCAACGAAAGAAATTATTTAGCATCCAGCAACAAATTGAAAAGCTTGATACACAAATAAGTGGAAGAAATGAAAGAGTGTACATGGCCAAGTTGATTAGAAACATTCGATTTTTTTTCAAAGCCTTCTTCATCGTTTTCTCTACAAGCCTTTCAACTATGGACTTGCCAATTCTCCATACCAAGAAAGTACAACTTATTTACCCCGCCTGGTTCCCTTGGGATGTTGAGCGGTCACTTGTGTCCCTCTATCTGACACATTTTTATCAGCTCTTTGGAACTATTGTTATTGCATTTCAAGACTTGATTTGCATAACATACCCGGGGATATTGCTGCGGATACTTTCTGGCCATTTCAGGGCTTTAGGTCTGCGAGTTGCAGCAATAGGATACGATAATGCATCAGCTGCTGATACGTATAAAAAACTGTTAAAGTGCATTGCAGACCACAAAACTTGTTTGAAGTAAGTGCTGAATAATGTAAAAATATCTTTCTGTAAAGTAACTAGAAATTTGAATCTTTCTATTTTCCATACTAAGCATAGATATACATTACTTATGAATTTATCACATGGAACTATTTCTTTTTGTAGATACTTTAAACTGTGTCAAAACATGAACTCAGATATTATGACTTTGCAATTGATGGCGACTCAATTGATACTCTGCACGACAGCGATACGCATGATACTTTTGAAAGACAACATTGTAGCTTTGATATGTAGTTTATGCTTTTTCTCTTGCATGGTTTTGGAAATTACCTGGAGCTGCTACGCTGGAAGTATGCTAATGTCCGAGAGCAATGATTTTACGTTTGCCTTATACTCGTGTAATTGGGTCGATATGGATTCCAGATTCAAGAGAGTTTTAATTATCTTCATGCAAAACACTCAGAAGCCTCTAAGGTTTACAGCTAGTGGTATTATAAATGTATCTCTAGAGACTTGGTTGAAGGTAAAGAGATCAACTAACGCGTAACGTGAATAACTATAAAAGATCGAACTATTGCAGGTTCTCAGATCTGCGTACTCGCTGTATGCGGTTTTCAATTGAATGAATTAAGGTGGTATTTGTCAGTTTTAAGGACCATTTCGTTCTTCAAGCTATGAGTTATGAATTTCAAATTAAGTTAGATCTTATCATATGACACATAAAATATAATCACTCATCAGAACTTTTTCTTTTCAGAATATGCAACAAAGACCTCACAGTAACATTATCTAATCCTGCCTACAAATATGAGTATTTATTAGAAAATCAAGAGATCTTTCAAAAATTAATGGTGTATCTTATTGGTTTTTTTTTGGGAGGCAACTTCCCATTCGCACCAACTTTAATATCAATAAAGCTTTGTTTCATGTTTGATTTAGCGTGTAATTTATGGGAATGAAAATAAGCATCAGCTGTCAATATCATGGTAGACTATGTTGTAAGAACGTTCGGCGATACTTTTGATCAACTAGCTGGGAGCAAAAAGTTTACAGACAACTCATCAAACTTTTTCTTTCCGAATGTTCGAGGCCGGCTGAACTCCTGTCAAAAGCTGAAAAACCTTGCTTTAGCTGACGAAAATCCTCGTGTTAGAACCCGGCGTGAAAACATCCTTTTTACGGACGAGTCGTGGATTCAACTGCAACGAATAACTAGTCGGCAGAATGGGATAGTAGGCACCCGCAGTCCCGCAAATATCACACAGACCTGGAAATGCAATGGTAGCTAGTGGAGTGAACAATAGCGAAAACAGCCAATTTCACTTTTTTGAGCAAGGAATGCTTGTAAATGAAGAAAATTACAGGCAAAGAAATATCCTTCTTGTTTTTGCACAATGTCTTAATAATCATCATCAATTTATGGGCACAAAGGGAGTAATTTTGTTGCAAGATGGACCCAAGGCGGATACAGCTTTGAGGCGATTTACGAGCTCTTTTCTAAAGTGTGGATTGATTGGCCTGGCTATTTCTTTGATTTAACCCTCATAAAAATGTTTGGCTCATATTAAAAGTGTGTGTCTTTAGTGATCCCAGACCAAAAGAAAGGAGAGCTTATTCGACATATACAAGTTGAGTGGGATGCATTTTCGATGGCGTATCTAAGAAATTTATGTGAAAGTTTCAGAAATTGGAACTTGGTCTATATTGAAAACGAAAGTAGACATACTTCACACAAATAACAATTTATGTTGCCTAATGTGTGAGCTTCATAATAAAATTATAATATTCAACCAATTTCTTTTCAATTAAACTTTATACAAGAAAAAATTAGTGCAGAAAATTTTGCCAGCCTGTATAATCGAGGTCTAGGGTGGAGTGGTGCAATTATCTAGACTCGTCCGAATATGTCTGCCCTCACAGATTCATTTTAAGTTAGACTAGCTTCATATTAAGCTCTTGTGTCCTGATTGTTTGACTTCAGGCCATAAAACTTGAAGCATTGAGTTTTGTTTCCATGCTGCCATGTATGCTTAGTTATATTATTTGACGTAAAACCAAGCTCATTTGTTTCTCATAAAAATAGCTTTCCGAGAAAATCAAGCAAAACTTGATATATTGGAGTAAAGAAATCAAATCAATTCCTAAATTAAACAATTTCATGAAACGGCGAAAATTTAAGAAATACTAACAAAATTACTGTAAACGTTACACAAAGAATGTTTCATTGAAATCGAAAGAAATACATGTCAACTTTATAATGTTGTACCTACACACGTATGCTTGCTAATGTATTAAACATAACATTGTTAATCATAGTGCCTACTTGATACATCATGTGAAAACCTTGCGGTTTATAAAGTTGTGCAGTGTTCTGTTCTAAGGTTTAAAGGTGTTCAATTGGTTAATATTTTACCAAGAATACATAGAAACTTCACATTTTATCAGGAATAAAGAAACTTTTCACACAATTTTTATAGCCACGCTGTTATTTTTCACATTTGTTACAGATTCTACCAAATGTGTATTTACTATTTCAGAAGTAATACAAACATACTTTAGCTACAAAATGGATATAAGGTTTTGTTAAAGTATCAAGCAGTTAGTTCCTTCGTGCTTGTTGAACTAACCAAATAAAAACAGCAGAGTTTTGTGTACAATTTAGCAGTGAAGCTGCTTTAAAGCCACTTCGTTTTGCTTGGCGAATTATTGGATTGATTCCTCCAAAGAGAATGAAATTTCTATACCGGTGCTACACAATACTGTTTCACGCTTGTATAACAACCTTCTTTACTCTGACGCTGATAGTTGAAAATTTCAACTGCCACCAAGATAGAACGATCTTAGAGGTGCTAGAAAACTTGAACATGCCCATCGGAAGCACTCGGTTTTCCTTAAAGGTTGCAAATTTGTTTGCTCAACGATAAAATTTTTTTTTAGCATCCAGCAACAAATTGAAAAGCTTGATGCACAAATAAGCGGACGAAATGAAAGAGTGTACATGGCTTAGTTGATAAGAAACATTCGATGTTTTTTCAAAGTGTTCTTCATCGCTTTCACTTTAAGTATTTCTACTGCCGACTTGCCAACCATTATAACAAGAAATTGCAACTTATTTAACCCGTCTGGTTCCCTTGGGATATGGATCGGTTACTTGTGTCCCTCTACCTGACACATTTTTAGCAGATCTTTGTAACTATTGTTATTGGATTCCAAGACTTGATATGTGTAACATATCCGGGGATTTTACTTTAGATACTTTTTGGCCTTTTGAAGGCGTTAGGTCTCCGAGTCGCATCAATCGGATACGATAGTGCATCAGCTGCTGATAACTATAAGAAACTGTTAAAGTGCATTGCAGACCACAAAATTTGTTTGGAGTAAGTGCTGAATAAAGAAAAAATAACTTTCTGTAAAGTAGCTACACTGAGAAAAATACTTCTATTTTTTGAAGAAAAATGAACACATTATCAAAGAAAATTGGTAATGATTCTGCGCCAAAGAAATATTTACTCAATCCAAAGAAAGGAATTTTTTCATTTCAAAGAACAAATATAGTACTTGCCCTGAGTAAAACTTCGTATAGTTTCAAAGAAATATTTACTCAATCGAAAGACAGGAATTTATTCATTTGAAGCACTGATATTGCACTTGCCCTGAGTAAAATTTGATAAAGTTTCAAGAACATCTGGCATCTGGCATAAATTGGTTCACGTACGATCACCAAAGTTAGGCAGTGCTGGGTGCGGTTACTACTTAGATGGGGGACCGCTTTGAAAGCATCGCATGTTGCTGGCACGCAAAAACTCATAAAAAATTTTTTTCCATTTTTTTTTTTTTTTTTGATGTGCCACATTTTATTCTTATTTTCTGAAGCGCTAGTAATATTTATGCCTAGTCGCCAATTTAAGCTAGAATGTGACACTTAATCAATGGAGTTAGGACAACTGAAGACGAACAAAGTCAACCATGAGCCCGCCGGAATTCGAACCCACGAGCGGTAGATCGCTGCTTTGGATTGACACGTTAGCGAGCTAAGCTATCGACCCTTTAATTGTGAAGAGGAAATGTTGATAGAAGTCATAAAAACTATCAATTTTTTCGTCGAATATTGAAGCATGGTTGTTGTTGAAAAGTAGAAAAAAATATTCGCGGTGTAGATATAATTTACTTAATTCATAGACATAATTTACAAGATTGGAGGAAAACTACTTACTTGAAATAAGGTTAAGCAAAAATTGTATTCCGTTGAATGTAAGAAATTTTTCAATGATATTTATAGAAATTACTGATATCAAACAAAAGTTTATTTGATTTGTGGAAGATTTCACATCTCATGAACAAGGAAATATTTTCTTTGATTTTCGGAAACATATTTTTCTGAGTGTAGAATTTTGAATCTTTCTTATTTTCATTACTAAGTATTCGTATACAATATTTATGAATCTATGACGTGGAGTTATTTATTTTTGTAGGTACTTTAAACTGTGTCAAGACATTCTGCGAACTGACAGACCAACAAGATTCGGTCAGTAAGACGTATTAGTGGCTCCAATGAGCGAATTATGTGCCCCGCGAAGGCCGCGTATCAACGGCAGATTACGGATTCACTATTTACTTCTGTAGATTCAAGGCCTAGGTTAAGATCAAGGTATATTCAGGCTAAGTTATTTGTCATTAGAAATAAGCTAGATCTCATTCGCAACGTAAGGTAGTTTTAAATAGTTATCGCCATGATGTCCCCAGCTACTGTACAGGCTGGGTACGACTATTAGTGTATAATAAAATAAAATTGGGCAAGGAAAAATAATAAAATAACAAAAACAATAAGTGTCAGCAAGCTAAATATATAAAGCCGCTATTTATTAAGTTTTTTATAGTTAGTATTGCTTAAGTTAGGTTAAGTATGAACATATTAACATAAAATAAAATATTCAATCCAAAAATACGCCCTGACTTAGTTTCGAACAATGGCGGCTCCTCAGAGGAGGCAAGGGAGGCAGTGCCTCCTCGGTAAAATTTACAAAATACGTATGCTAAGTTAATCAAATAATCATATTGAAATTCCTAACAAAGCATTTTGCACGCAATTCTCCACTATTTTTTAATTTGTGCATATGTAAACATTTAAACCATTTAAAAGTAGTACGCCTCTACTCAAGCAGCCAAACAAATACAACGCGAAATCAATTCTATACTAAGACCAGAGCACTGCCTTAGTGAAAAAAAATTAAATAAAGTCTAGCGTATCAGAACCGCTAGAAAACTGAATTTCGTAGAAATTATTTTTGAGTGATTGAAAAACGTTATACACTTTTTTGTGGTATCACATCAACCATTCCTTATCCAAAGCAACAAAACCCAACTATAACATAGCAGCTGTATGACAATGACGTTCAACAATTTGCCAAAAGAGAGCAAAATAGACTTAACTTTCAAATAAAATGTTTCTTCAGCGTAGTTTGCATCGTATTTTATATCCAAAGCTCACAAATGTGCATTCCATATTAAATGAATACAATGAAAGAAAAGGTTGTGGTTGATTTAACTATTATTAATAGTAATGCAACAATTCATTCAAAATTGTCGAATAAACTACGGAAAATAGTAAAGGTAATTGAATTTGATCACGGTTCCCTTCTTGTCTATAAATCAGCATGGACAACGTATATCATCTCTAAAGCTTATCAAAGCTGAGAACATTGAAACGGGAAACTTGATCGTTTTGCGGAATCAGCCTCCGAACGCAGAATCAAATTGGAATTGTTTTTGCGAGATGATTAAAATTGAACAACTTTTTATTAACATTAAAAATTTTAATCTACATTGAAAATTCTATTTTGACAAAGTGCAAAAATTCTATTTTGTCAAAGTGTATTGTGCAAATATTTTTCGAACACTACCATATGAGATCCCTGCGACCTCAGCTTCATGCCTGAGGGTCGCTCTTTGATCTGCTAACAGAACATCTTCGATTTTTTTTACGTTGTCTTCAGTGAGGGATGTGGATGGACGTCCTTCGTGGTGTTCATCTTTAGTGGGTGTTCTTCTCAGCTTAAACTCCTAGGACTAGCGTGCAACGGTAGAATATGGAGTCCCCTTATGTTTCCACCATGTCACCGTGTATGCCTCTGGTAGACAGTTTTTTCAAACAGAAGTACTTAATGACAACTTTAATTCCCTTTAATTTCCCCATTTTTATGTTCTCTCTTCGACTGTTCGTATTCAAATGAATTTAGCTCCCTGGAAACGACTCCTATTTATATATTTTTTTCATGCTGACTTAGTGGGTATATGTAGTATTACAAAAAATTCTTTTTGGAACTTTATACGAACTGGAAATAACCGATTATCATTATTTACTGATCAACCCTCATGCAAATATACAAATTGTTTTCATATTGAGCTATGTCTATTTCAATTCAAAAAGAAAGCATTATTTAGCATTATAATTTTACAAGATCTAGCATTATTAAGCATTTAATAAAATTGAATCTAGCATTGTTCTAAAAAAATAAATGGCAGCACTGACTATGTACATTGTTGGAATACCAAAGTTTGTGGTTGCTTACTTTTTTGCACCACGAACTTTGTTTATCAACCACGCGCCATGGTACATAAAAGTAATAAACAATTTTCTTATGGTTGTTTTAACTAAGGAAAATTGTTGATTTTTCCAAGATTTTTTTCTCAGTGTATAATATTATTTGAATTTGCATGAATGATTTTTAAATTCACTACCTTCCTGTTTCAAAATGTCACGAGCCGCTACTGATTTCGAACTAGGGACTACACATACTAGAAGGCAGTGCTCTACGCACTAGAGTACACGAATTTCTTGAATGATAAATATCTATTATCGCGCTCTGGGGTGGATTTGCGTGACTTTTTGGGCTCCTCCGAACCGGATGTATTTATTCTCACAGATAGATGTTAACTTAAACTAGTTTTAAATAAAGCTTTAGTGGCGTGGCCGTTTAACTTCAGGCCAAAAAACTTGACCTTGAGTTTGATTTGCATGTTGGCTTGAATTCAAGCTATTTTTGTTTAGTTATTGGACTTCAAACCAAAATATAAAAATTAATAAATAATAATAAAATCAAATGAAATCCATAATTGAATTACTTAAAAACGGCAAACATGTGATGAATATTTACAGGATGCTTATAAACGTTTAACTACGAACATTTGATTGAAATCGAAAGAAAGAAATGTTAACCTCACTATCTAATGTTCTATATTCACACGTATGCTTGCTGATGCATTAAATATAGCATTGTTAACCATAGTGCCTACTTGATACATCATGTGAAAACCTAGCGGTTTATAAAGTGGTGCAGTATCCTGTACGGAGAATAAAAAGTTTTCAGTTTGTTAATATTTTACCAAGAATACATAGAAACTTAATATTTTATCAGGAATAAAGCAATTTTTCACACAATTTTTATAGCCACGTTGTAATTTTTCACATTTGTTGACTCTACCAAATGTGTATTTACTATGCCAGAACTAATACAAGCACATTTAAGCTTGAAAAATGGATATAAGGCTTTGTTAAAGGATCGAGCAGTCAGTTCTTTTGTGCTTGTTGAATTAATCAAATAAAAATGGCAGAGTTTTGTGAGCAATTTAGCAGTGAAGCTGCTTTCAAGCCACTTCGTTTTGCTTGGCGAATTCTCGGATTGATTCCTCCCAAAAGAATGAAATTTCTGTATCGCTGCTACACAATACTGTTTCACGCTTGTATAACAACCTTCTTTACTCTGACGCTGATAGTTGAAAAGTTTAGTTGTCACAAAGACAGAACGATCTTAGAGATGCTAGAAAACATGAACATGCCCATCGGAAGCACTCTGTTTGCGTTAAAGGTTGCAAATTTGTTTGTTCAACGAAAAAAATTATTTAGCATCCAACAACAAATTGAAAAGCTTGATGCACAAATAAGCGGAAGAAATGAAAGAGTGTACATGGCTAAGTTGATTAGAAACATTCGATTTTTTTTCAAAGTGTTCTTCATCGCTTTCACTTTATGTATTTCTACTGCCGACTTGCCAACTCTTTATAACAAGAAATTACAACTTATTTTCCCCGCCTGGTTCCCTTGGGATGTTGAGCGGTCACTTGTGTCCCTCCACCTGACACATTTTTATCAGATCTTTGTAACTATTGTTATTGGATTCCAAGACTTGATTTGCATTACCTACCCGGGGATTTTACTTTGGATACTTTCTGGCCATTTGAAGGCGTTAGGTCTGCGAGTCGCATCAATCGGATACGATAATGCATCAGTTGCTGATAACTATAAGAAACTGTTAAAGTGCATTGCAGACCACAAAACTTGTTTGACGTAAGTGCTGAATAATGAAAAAATATATTTCTGTAAAGTAGCTAGAAATTTAAATCTTTCTTATTTACATTACTAAGCATCCGTATACATTACTTATGAATCTATGACGTGGATTTATTTCTTTTTGTAGATATTTTAAACTGTATCAAGACATGAACTCGGATATTATGACCTTGCAATTGATTGCAACTCAATGGATACTCTGCACGACAGCGATACGCATGATACTTTTGGAAGGCAACATTCCAGCTTTAATATTTAGTTTATGCTTTTTCTTTACCATGGTTTTGGAAATTACCTGGATCTGTTACGCTGGAAGTATGCTAATTTACGAGAGCAATGATTTTACGTTTGCCTTATACTCGTGTAATTGGGTCAATATGGATTCCAGATTCAAGAGAGTTTTAATCATCTTCATGCAAAGCACTCAGAAGCCTCTAACGTTTACAGCTAGTGGTATTATAAATGTATCTCTAGAGACTTGGTTGAAGGTAAAGAGATCAATTAACGCGCAACGTAGGTCACTGTAAAAAATCAAACTATTGCAGGTTCTCAGATCTGCGTACTCGCTGTATGCGGTTTTCAAATGAATGAATTAAGATGTTTTTTGCCAATTTTAAGGAACATTTCATACTGCAAACTAAGTTCGATCTTGTCCTATCTCACATAAAATACTTTCGTTTGTAATTATTTTTCCTTTTCAGGATATGCACCAAGTACTCACAGTTACGTTACCTAATCCTGCCTACAAATATGAGTATTTATTAGAAAACCAAGAGATCTTTAAAAGCTTACTTGTTGGTTTATGGGTTATTTTAGACGGGAAATTACCAATGGCACCAACTTTAAAATCAACAAAGCTTCGTTTGTGGGCATATAATTGTTATTACACTTAGACACTTTATCACTCAATAAAAAGCAGTTCAATTTCATTAATTTTGAATCGCTGATAGTTATGAATCTACAGGCAATCTGAAAAAAAGTATGTTACTAAGATTAGTTTCTGATGAATATCAGAATATGATCATTGGTATTTTTAATAGATAAAGTTAATTTGTTTACATAATAATTGAAATTCGTTTCCGATTTCATAGCATCACGCCCCTTCTTAAAGTGTAAAATCTTGTGTTATGAGTAAGATTTCACATTGTGTTATTGTTGATTCATGTATCTGAAATAGTAAAAATATCACTTTATTCAAAATATAACAATAATATAATTCCAAAATACCTACGGACACAAATAACATAAAACTAGAATCAAAGTGGGAAGAATTATACAGAAAATTTTAAAGTTTTTATAACTTCTACAAACAATGTATGATAGAAAATCAATAATTTACAAAACATTTGGAGCAAATTTCGTAAACACATCTACACGGTCTTGTCAAAAATACTATAAACAAATTGAATGCAAATATCTTGAGAACGGAAAGAATTAGGGAAAAAATAAAAACACCACTAAAATCAGATAATTTTTAAATCGCTTATAATTTATTCGAAATGTCCGCCTTTAGCTTCTACACCTTCCTTCTATTGTGGAATAAACTGATCGATAGCTGTACGCGAGGTGTCTTAAGGAATTTTCACGACAGTTTTTGTCAGGAATGCCTTTAAGGACTCCAGTGATGATTCGAACATGCTTTTGATATTAAAGCGGGATTGATAGTCAAGCGGGTTCAAATCAGTACTTGCTGATGACTAGTTTTCAGTGCGAATAAACGATGGAACATTGTCCTCATGCCATTTTTGTGTTGGAATACCCAAATGTTGTTGTTGAATAATATTGTATTTAGGGGTTTAACCAGGTCCATCAGCATGCAAACTTTTCCCGAAGTAACTGTGATACGAAACGCCCACCAAACCCTCACCGAAGCGGGATGGTGACTTTTTTGGACCCTCGGAACTTTTTCCTTGGCTGGATAAGAGCTTCTAGGGTAGACACGGTCATTCTGCTGGTTGTCTCGTCCACTGTGAAAATTTTCTCATCGGTAAGCAGAATGTAAAAAATAAAAAAAATTTGCGAATGAGTTTTTTTCGATCTTACTTTTTGCTCGCTCTCAAACGTAAATAATCGCGTTAAATACGAGAGGTAATGCGCGGTGCTACATTCATTTCATGAACGACAATTTTTACTAATGTTCGATTTACATATATATATATATATATATATATATATATATATATATACATATATATATATACATATATATATATACATATATATATATATATATATATATATATATATATATATAGTTATATATATATATATATATATATATATATATATATATATATATATATATATATATATATATATATATATATATATATATATATATATATATATATATAGATGCAGGGCCGATTCTGGCCATATTTTCGCCCGGCGCAGAACGACATTTGGCGCCCTCCATATTATGATTTTAGTTTGTTTGACCACCTCTTTCAAGACTGCGAATTCTTAGCAAATTTTTACTAGTACTTGAAATTTTTATAAAAACAACTAGACATTTGCTCATTCGAGCAATGCAGGATAACAGTTTTTCTCAAAAATTTTCGTCTCAAGTATTCGATATGCAGAAATATTTTTCATCTCCAGTTTTTGCCTCTGCAATTCTGTTGTTTTTTCTAATATTTATTAGGACATCAAATTATTCGATCATTCAAACAAACAAACAAAAACTTTAAATATATATAAAAGACATAAATTATATGGAAGACTCAAATTTTTATGCGGTAATGGCAAGAGTGAAATTCAATCGCTTCAATACACAAAAATTACACATTCTGTGGAGAGAAATTTTAGTTTTCTGAGAAGTCTTTGTTTTATTTAGTTGAAAGTACTTTGATTTTCGCAAAGTCTTTAACTAAGCAATCACTATTTAATTCGAAGACAAGACTATTTGCTTTAAATAGAATTGCCAAATTTACTAGTCTTTCTTGCGTCATTCTTGATCTCAAATAATTCTTTAAAATTTTTAATTGCGAAAAGATCGTTCTCCCGTTGGCTATTATCAGGTTGGAAGAGCGCGAGTCAGCCATCGGCCGTCACACTGGTTCCGGTGACTGATCTTCCCCGTGCCGCACCTCTATTAACAGTTGTGCGTCCACCGTTACAAATATTTGTATCGCGGCTCGCATACTCTACAACGGCTGAAGACATTAAATCGTATATTTTGGCAAGGCTGGGCCACGTTCCTTCGCTTCTTACATGCGCAAAATTGACAAAGGACAATCTGGACACCCAAACCATCGCTTCGTTTCGAATTACTTTGCCTCCTGGCTCGGAAAAGGCTCTCCAAATCAATTTCTGGCCTCCTGGCACCTTAGTTAAGGAGTTCATTCCAAGACCTCGGAAAAACTTTCGCAGGAATTCATCGCGGAGCTTTCGAAACTAAACCCATCAACAAGCAGAGCTTGAACCGACCTCTTAAAATTTACTACCAGAACTTTCGTGGTCTGAGGACCAAGGTTAATTATATAAAGATCTCCTCGGTAATCGCGTCTGATGACATTGTCTGTCTTATAGAGACCTGGTTGTCTGGGGGTATATACAGTAATGAAATCTTCCCACTTCACACTGTTTTTCGTAGAGATCGGAATCGATCTGCGTGTAATATTTCACTAGGAGGTGGTGTTTTAATTGCTATTCACAAATCTCTGAATGGAACGCTCTGCAGTGACTTCATTCCCTCCGTCCCGGTCGAATGTGTGATTGTCCGTATTTCTCCTTCACCATCTGTAGTGCTGCTTGTTTCCTCTATCTACATTCCTTGTAGTAGCCCCGTACTCGTATATGAACGTTTCTTTGCGGAACTCTCGTCCTACCTTAAAAACCGCTTTCCTTCTGCTTCCTTTCTTTTATGTGGTGACTTTAATATGCCGTCGCTAGTTTATGTCCCTTTGCTCCATTTCCCAATTTAACAACGTTCCGAATACTAACAACAGGATTCTGGATTTCGTTCTAACTAATATTCACCCTTCTTCCTTTTGCTTGAGTCCTTCTCTGTCTCCGTATGTGCAACCTGATCCTCATCATCCTCCTCTTTTTATGGAGTTAACACTTAACCATTCGTCTAAAGTCAAATCTGTTTCCACTCTTCGTTTTAATTTTAAAAAAGCTAACTATTCCGCCTTGTCCAACGAAATCAATGCTACTAACTGGTATAGTTTCTTCAGAGGGCTAAGTGTGGATGATGCTCTTGAAAAATTTTATTCCCTCTTGTTCAACTTAATTTCCTGCTATACTCCTTCCTTCCGCTGTAAAAGAAGTTCCGATCCTCCATGGTTCACAGTAGATGTTGCGGTTGCTCTTAGAGCCAAAGATGCGGCGCGTAGTAAATACAAAAGGTCTGGCTCTCTTAATGACCTTTTGAATTTTCAAAGGTTACGGGCTGCTGCTAAAAAAGCAGCCAATGACGCAATGCGTGCCTACCTGGAGTATGTCGAAACTTCTATTACTTCGGACAATCCTAAGCCTTTTTGGTCTTGTATAAAATCCCTTAAAACCTCCTCTGGCATTCCTTCTCCCATGTATCTTCATGATAAGTCTGCGTCCTCACCTCAGGATTCCTGCGAGCTCTTTGCTCAATTTTTTTCTTCTTTTACCTCCCATCTTAGTAGTTCTTCGCCTTCAACAATTTTCCCACACCTGATCGTACCCTTTCCACTGCTTTAACTAATCCCTTGGAAGTCGAATCATTAATGTTACCCCTCGATGGAAGTAATAGCCTCGGTGCTGACGGCATTCCGAATTTTTTTACCAAATCACTGTCTTCCTCTTTGTGTGTTCCTCTGTCAATAATTTTCAACATTAGCATCTCCTCCGGTACCTTTCCTGCCCTTTGGAAATCCGCCAACATATTTCCCATTCATAAAGCTGGCGATACTTCTTCCATCCCTAATTACCGTCCTATATCCCTTTTGCCATGTTTTAGTAAGCTCCTCGAAAGAGTAGTTTACAATAGAGTGTACCCATTTATTCAGCCCTTGCTGGCCAGTGAACAACATGGATTTGTTAAAGGTAAGTCAACGGTCACAAACTTATTATCTTTTACAAACACCGTTGCTTCCGCAATCGACAAGCAAAAGCAAGTAGATGTCCCATATACAGACTTTGCCAAGGCTTTCGATTCTGTGAACCATGTTGTTCTTCTGTCAAAGTTAGCAGGGTTTGGTCTCTCTGGTGTCCTCTTTTCTTGGTTCTCCTCCTATGTTCGTGATTGTTCTTGTGTTGTGATTGTTAACTCTTGCTCTTCTACACCCTTTTTCCTACCTCAGGAGTTCCGCAAGGATCTATTCTTGGTCCTTTATTGTTCCTTTTGTTTTTTAACGATCTTTCTTCTCTCCTTAATTCACCCTGTCTTTTGTACGCTGCTGATCTCAAAATTTTCAGAGTGATAGAATCCGCTAGTGACTGTTCCTTATTACAGAAAGATTTGGATACTTTGGCTGCCTGGTGCGCAGCGAATTCTCTCACTTTGAATGTTTCGAAGTGTCATCAAATGTCTTTTACCCACAAAACATCCCCTATTCTCTTCTCCTAGTCTGTCCTCGGCTCTCCTCTCAATGTTGTTGCTAGTTTCAAGGACCTTGGCGTCATCTTCGATTCCAAGTTGAAGTTTGATTATCATATTTTACACGTCACTGCCAAGGCTTCTCGTTTTTCCGGCTTCATCATTAGATCCTCTAAACGTTTTGTTAATCTTTCCACTTCTCTATATCTGTTTTTTTCCTTCGTTCGTAGTGTTCTTGAATACTGTTGCCAAATTTGGTGTCCACATTACGCATACTTGATTGCTGCGGTTGAATCCGTGCAACGCAGATTCACCCGCTCATTGTTCTATAAGTTCAATATTCCGTATTGCGATTACAGTATGCGCCTCTCCATCCTTCAAATTCCTTCCCTTGAGTCACGTAGAGTGTTTCTCGACGAGTGCCTCCTTTTTAAACTTTTCAACGGCTGTATATTGGTGGACCCCAGCATTCACCTTTCTGTTAGAGATTCGGGCCGTCCTAATAGAACATTTTTCAAATTTAATGTTACATTTGCCCGTACTTAAAAATATTTCAAAAAATAACGTTCTATCTGGTACATGAAATTTGTCATAATTTAATCTTTTGTTTTATCTTTTTTTTCGGTTGATTTTGCTTTTGATTATTTGCTGATATCAACCTGCTTATTGCCGATATCAATTTGCTTTATCAAACTGTACACTCGGCAGCAGCTCAGTACACATTAGAATGTGAAATCAACAGAGAATGAGAGAATGAGAGAATACGATCGTAGGAAAATGAAGTAAACTTGAATATTTTTGCATTTCGATATATTTGTTCTTATTAACTAAAGATGATCGAAATATGTGCGCCCCTTCTCACCTGCGCCCGTAGCAGCTGCTCCGTTGGCTCCAGAGGAAGATCCGGCCCTGTATATATGTGTGTGTGTATATATATCATCATCAAAAATATTCAGTGACGATTTCTCGAGAACGCTCTATCCGATTAAGCTGAAATTTTCAGAATACGTTGATGTATACGCAGAATAGGTCCAAGTTCCACCAAGTGTTAACATCTTTAACCCTTTGGCACCGGCGGCCAGATAAGTTTTATTTTAAATATGCCTATTATTCTATAAAAAAATTAGTTTTCAAAAACTAAGTTTGCGAGATGAATTTCGAACGTGTTCTTAAAAAAGGTTTGATAAGGATTTGGAAATTTTTGACACTGCTAGTGCGCTAGGTGTCTAAACTGAGATCGGAAAAATTAGAACATTTTAGAGAATCATTGACACGGAATACTCAATCGTTTTGCGGAATAAGCCCCCGAAAGCAGATTCATAGTGGAATTGTTTTTGTAGTAATTGCATTTTTTTAACTAACTGGTTTCGAAAGTATGCACCGATTTTGATCAGACATCAGCTCATAGTGCATTCTTGACTGATTTGACCACTTGCAAGCTGATGTCTGTTGAGAATCTGTGCATACTTTCGAAAACACTTCGTTAAAAAAATCTCAATGTTAATCATCCCACAAAAACAATTTCACTTTGACAAAACATATTGAAGTTACTAATTTGTATACTTATATGCATTGTTTTGTATGAGCATACAGGCAACCCTGTAGCTACGGCAGGTGCTGAAAGTGAAAACCTTCAACCCATTGGCTCTCCTCAAACATTAATTCTTTTATGAAAAAAGCAACTCGTGTACAAATCTTATGTTTTTTCTACACAATCACACTGAAAAAAATTCACATGGCGCCCAGAGCTATGCAACATAGCGCAATATTTATGGCCCCATGCGCTATGTACATAGTACTCTGAGCTATGCAATATGGCTCCCAGCGCCATAATGTCAGAATCTACATAGCGCGTGGTCCTATGTAACATAGCACAGCATATATGGTCCCACACACTATGTACATAATACCCTGAGCTATGCAGTATGGCTCCCAGCGCCATAATTACATGGCGCAGAAATTATGGCACGACACGCTATATTACATAGTACCATGAGCCATATAATATGGCTTCAGTTGAAGAAGACAACTCCAATTATAACTCGCAGCCAAACTGTGTGAGGGGACGTATAAATGTGAGTATCAACGATAGAAGCACTGTGGCCAGATTTGGCTAATTCCCGCCAATTGTGCTATGTAAAAGTTGAATTGGCGGGGGAAATTTTTTGATTTCACGGGTTTAGGGCTATATAATGTATTTGAAAAACTGAATTTGGGCTATATATTGTTTTTGAAAAACTCTATTTGGGCCATATTTTGTTTTGAAAAACTATATTTGAGCTATACATTGTTTTGAAAAACTATATTTGGGCTACACAGTAAAACCTTTTAATCAAGACACATCGAATCACCTGTACAATCGAACTATAAAAATACCACGCATACAATTTCTTGAAGAAAATTAACTCTGCACTTTAAAAACACATAGCGCCAGACGCTATGTACTATAGTCCTCTACGCCATGTAATATATAGGTTAATCACAATACAGCGATTTAAATACTAATGTTCTTCGAACATTAGTAATAAAGAAAGCAGATTCCTTTTCATTTACTAGCGGCATGAACAATAAGGATTATTTTGGGTTTTCCCTACATGTTGGGCACATATTATACTGTACATATATTATTAATTACTTCCTTTGTTTGTCTATTTTGCATATTTTTACAATATAAAATTAGGGTTAATTGCAATGCCTGTAGTTCACTTTGATTGTAGTTGAAGTTAAGGAAAGTCGTGTGTTCATATGGGCAAACAATTTTGTAAAATGGACATTCTAAGAAGAAAGTTAAAAAAAACTTTACTAGTGTACTGTATAAAACTGTATTTAAAATAAAGCAGGAGCTATTCACAGAAGAAACAAAAACAAATAATGAATAATCTATAGTAAATAATATCAAAGAAGAATATTCAAAGCTACAAAAAAGAAAACAAAGTGTTTACTTTTATTGCTTTTGCCGATGAATTGGTCACGTGCCAAAGTAGTGTCCGAATTTCCTGGCGCAACCCTATATATGGTTAAAAAAGTTTGACAAGGTTATACTTCCCAAAAAAGGCGAAGAAGTACGGATCCACATGTTGCTGGTCTCATAAAATCGTTCTACTGCAGCAATGGAAACAGCAAACTGCCTAAATACTTCAATTTAGCGGAAGCATCAGGAACACATTCTGTTTGTGTATGCGTTATACATCAAAACGTTAAATTAATGATTAAATAAATTATAAAGATCAATAAATTTTCTAACAAAGGGTTCCTATATAAGCTTGACTATTTATAAAGACTTTGTATCTCTGATAATATACTCTCCTCCACAAACAGATTGATATTTTGGTAGCTGCCAGGATTGCCCTGAATCACCCGTTATTCTAAGTACGTGTACATGTGAAAAAAAGATGAAAATTGCGTCAGTAGTATTAGTTATAAGCAATAGACTTATAAAAATTAGACCGATAGACACTGAAGAAGAGGGCAGATTACCCTCGAAATATCGATATTTGTCATAAAATTAAACATATCAAGCTTCGAAAGGAAAAATCGGTTTTTTTATTTTGAATATTTCTTTTACAAGCTAGAAAAAATTGATACAAATTGAAAACAATTATATATATTATATTTTATATACGTTAGAAACTAGATTATAATCTTCTGCAGGCATTAAATAATATTGCAGAGCAGTTTTTAAATCTATTTTAGAACATGAAAC
This sequence comes from Nemotelus nigrinus, assembly GCA_947369275.1. Taxonomy (NCBI): domain Eukaryota; kingdom Metazoa; phylum Arthropoda; class Insecta; order Diptera; family Stratiomyidae; genus Nemotelus; species Nemotelus nigrinus. The sequence continues at coordinate 46,171,150 of OX376374.1, forward strand.
TGTTTCGTACCATATTTTGTAAGTTTCGCCTTGTTTCGGTACTATTTTCCATAAATTTACTTCATCGGTTATAGTATTACACATCTTTCTAAATTTCTTACGACTGTATTTTTACGAGCTCCACTTTGAAATTTGGCGTGTTTTTAGTTTATACAACTGTTCACAATATATAAAAAAAATTAAGAAAATCGAAGGTGCGTATTTTGAAATATTCAAGGATAAAGGACACTATAATGATCCTTTTTATTTTTTTATTTTTTGGCCAGGATGTTTCTCAGACTATTTTTTCTAGGATACCTACACCTTATTCTTTCAAAAAATTATATTTGAAGGCTCTACGTAAAGTAAAAGATTTTATACAATTTTTTGAATGCTACACGAACCGACGTGACGTTTCTCAAAAACTTCAAGAGGCCATATTTCCGCTAATTTACCATATTTTCCAAAAATATTTCATTTTCGATAATTAGCTCATTAACCTTTCTGGATACCAAAATATTTCCGAATTCCAAGGAGGTGAGTTCAAAAATTATCTGAAAAGTGGTCGATTTTCCATGGAATCACCCAAAGTAAAATGAGCTATAATATCTCTTTTATTTATTATAACCGTATCAAATCATATCATAATATTTACACAATTCTTGGTAAAATGATATAGTTACTATTGCTCATACTTGCATTTGAATGTCAGTGGAAAGCACCATTAATCAACTTGTCAGTAGCTATTTAATATATGATTGAAAAGTTAAGGGAAAGTTCTGTGGTTAAAATTGATTTCCAACACAATCACCACAAGCAATTATTCTGTTCCCTCAACGCCATATGTTCACTTACCTGTCAAGAAAATATGGTCAAACTCAGATGACAATTCTCTAGTTTCCTGGTAAAGAAGCTATGTAAACATGCTCATTCACTGCGGATAGCTCAGTTCAGTTCTTTTCCCGAAGTGGTGCAAACAAAATGGAAGACACCTTCAGTGTAAATAGCGTAAAAGCTTTGAAGCCTATTTTATTTGTTTGGAAAATTTCTGGGTTGATACCAACCCAGCGTATGAAGGCGTTATATTACGTGTGTTCCGCAATATTGCATATCGGTGTAACAGTCTATTATCCCATCTCGATGATCGCATCGGTGGCATCTCTGAAATCAAAACAAATGTTGTTTTCGAACCTAGCATTGACCGTTTCTCTTACTATGGCTAGTTTGAAACTATTCAACAATATGATTCACATGAGTAAAATTTTCGAAATTGTTAAACACATCCAAACATTGGACTCTCACGTAACCAATATGAATGAAAAAGCGTATATGGAGCAGATAATAAAACAAGTTCGCAGATATTTCACTGGTTTCGTAATATTGTTCTCTTTCACTGTTTGTTTGGTGGACATTCCAGTATTGTTGGCTGAAGAAAGACGGCTGGTTTATCCTGCTTGGTTCCCTTTTGACTGGCAAAACTCAATTTCAATCTATCGTATTATACACGCTTACCAGCTTGTTGGTATTTACATTGTGACGCTGGAAAACGTCCTATCCAACACATATCCTGGAATGATTTTATGTTTGCTTAGCGGCCATCTCAGAGTTCTTGGAATGCGAGCAGCGAAAATTGGATACAGTGATACTCAATCGGCTATCTTGAATTATCAAGACCTTTTACGGTGCATAGCAGATCACAAGACATGCTTAAGGTACTCGTAAATGATAAATAAATCAGTAAATAAAGCCTTTTGGTGTATTTTGATAGAAGTTTTGGGCGAATGTGATACTATATTTTTTACAGAAGCCTCAATAGTAGTTTGTGAAGCTAAAAATTTACTTTGGACATCGTTGAGGGTAGAACAAAGTAACATGAGTACAAGTGTCGCCAAAATTTAAAAGAGTGATTAATTATCTAGCTACCTATAATCAATGCACAGTTTTAATTTTTTAACTTTGGTGCTATCATTGTTGCAATAGCAAACTACAAAATCAAATGAATTAAATACGAAAATCTTTCAAAAGCTTATTATTTTTTTTCAGAATATATAATCTCTGCCAACGAATTTTCTCAAGAGTAATGATAATGCAATTAGTAGGTACACAATGGGTACTATGTATTACAGCCATCTATATGGTATTGGCAAAAGAGAATCTCTTCGAAGAAGCATATTTGATTTGCTACTTCACGTGCATGGTAATGGAAATATCGCTGAGCTGCTATGCAGGAAGTCAAATCATGATAGAAAGTAACGAGTTTTTACTATCTTTGTACTCGTGCAATTGGATGGATCAAGACCGAAGGTTTAAAACATCTTTACTGATTCTAATGCAACTATCACAAAAACCTTGGGAGATCATGGCAGGAGGAATCGCTAGCGTTTCACTCGTTACATGGATGACGGTATTTTTCGAAATATATAATAGAATAAATAGTTTGGTATTTTAATGTTTATAATATTTCAGGTATTGAGGTCAGCATACTCCTTGTTTGCAGTTATAATTCAAATGATCTAAAGACATACATGTGAGACATGCAGACCTAGATAGCACAAATATGTGAAATATTTGCAGGATTGGTCGATACCAACTAGAACATTACAAATAAAGTAAAGTTACTGCACAGTTTTTGAGGATCCTGACGACACCATGCACTATTTTAGATAGCTTACTCGAGCTGAAATATTGTAGTATAAATGTCTAAATACATGTGACTATCTTTTTTCAGCCAATAAGTGATGTTTGATTTTACTGATATTCCGTGAGTCCACTCCAACATTGGTTAAACTATCAAAATTGATAGCACTACCAATTTGGAGGGTTGGTTCAATTTCCAATTATTTGTAAGCGGAGCAAGGAGAATTAAACCACTGATTTTGTCTCCAACATAGGTGTCTTTCAACAGCTATGCATATTGAACAAAAAGCCGCTACACGTTGTTTGGCATTGGTTCGGTAACTGCAAACAAAGCGGGTCATTGTTTTACAGATTCAAAAATCAAGAGTCAAATCAAAGGTGACATGAAGAAGAATTATTCCGATGTTAGAATTGAGGAGCAGCAGTCCAAGTGAGTGGATTTGTAAAGGAAATTCAAATAAGATTGAACTATCTACTTTTCCCTTTCTTCTAGTGTAGTAACATTTAGGCTATTCAATGCCTTTTAATTAATAATCTTTTCTTTAAATTAATTTTTAAATTAAAGTTTCAGGTTTTAAATAAGTTTCATGTTTTATATAATAAATTATTGTCAACAACATTCAGCCGTGAGAATAATAAAATGAAGCCCAAAATTTCGAAAACAGCTCTCTGGTCACTGCTTTTGAGTGAACTTCAGCTATGAATTTCAGATAATGTAGTCTCGGAACTGTTAAGTATACCGATTTAGCTTAAAATAAAAATACACATACGGGAATGATTTTTTTTTCATTTTTGGATGAGCAAAGCAAAGAAGTAGATATTATACATCAATTGCCACCAGAATTCGCTTTCAGCTGGACTTATAAGACTCCTTAAAGACCCCGCTGACTAAAACCTCAAAAACTCTGGAACATAGGAAAATTCTACAAAACGGCTTACAAAAAGGTCCATTAACTGTGTTAATTCGGTTTTAATATGATAATTGCTTCGGAAGCTATCGTAATATTGTTCTTATTGTGTTATTGTCCTATTGTTAAGTTAGGTTTTACTGGCTCAAACAAGACAAACCTATTGGTCCATAGTGATATTAGATAAGTAGACCAGGAGATAAGAAGGTTCAGTCCAAGTGACCATTAAAGACCCCAGACCTTTTTGCGATCTAAAGGATATCCTTCAGCCTCAGCTCCGCCATGTGTTGGGATGTCTGATAATTTCTGACAATCCTAACAAGGAAAGAGTAGCCCCATTCTTGCTGACGCATCTGCCTTCTGATTTCTATCAATGTCCTTATGACCGGGAACCCAGAAAATTGTGACTCTTCTGTTGTTGTCGCCCAATCCATTCAGGGCCTGAATTTAGTCGAGTACGTACTTGGATTTGTAAGTGAGACACATAATAGCTTTTATCGCCGCTTGACTGTCTGTGAAGGAAATTTTATTCACTGCCGGCCACCAGATCAAGCAGCTTTAAGTAAGAACCGCTTAACTCTTTCCTGTAAATTCACCTTTCGTGTGAGGTTGTTGTCCAGAATAAGGCCCACGTACAAAGTTTGGAGCTTGAGACTTAATCTGGCGCTGCCCAACCTGATTGGATCTAATAAAGCAGTTTTGTACTTTCTTGTGTAAAGTTTAAGATCGGTTTTATTGGAGTTGATGCCAAGGCTCACGTGATTCGTCCGTCTTCAACCAGCCCCAGAGCATACTCAATTAGGTGGCTTAGAGTGTGCGGAAACCTACTTGAAACTTAGATCTTAATGTCATTAGGTTACCAAGTTTGACAAGAGACCGAATAGAACTCATCCTTGTGGTGTGTCTCTTTGGATCATCCTTATGATTGCGCTCCTGCCCACTCCACCGATAGAAACCTTTGCTTAAACATTCTGCTTATGCAGCTACAGATAGAGGCTCTCTATAATGGCTGTTGTATGCACCGAAAATATCTAGAAAAGCCTCCAAAGCGTACTCTTTGTAATGGATTACCCTTTCTATGTATTTTGAGGATTACCTTATGGACGTCATTTCAACAGATTTCCCTTTCATGTACCCGTTTTGGGCTCTTGGTAGAGCTTAAGATCCAAGACTTGCGTTTTGTGAAGGCTTAGTAATCTTTCAAAAACTTTAAGAAGGAAGGAAGTCAGGGTAACTGGCCTGTAGTCCTTCGGATACGCATGGTTGAGTTTACCTGCCTTGGGTATAAATATAACCTTAGTGGTTTTTCATGCTGCAGGTACATGACTAAGCACCAGGCAGCCTATGTAAATTTACTTAAGCCAGGATATGGTGAGCATTCCTGTCTTTCGAAGGATGACCGGTAATATTCCGTCCGGGCCTGGGCACTTGAAATGCTTAAAGGTCTCAACTGCCCAAGCTAGCTTCTGCTTGGTGAGAATTTCGCCAATATCTTCAATGTTATGCAGGTCAATAAGTGAGTATCTACGACGATTTTCAGTATTTCCGAGTTGTTGCTTATCCACCCTCCATTCGGTTTACATACCAGGCTACGCGTGACAGGGCATTTAACCGGCTGATTTTCAAGTCTTGCCGTTTCCAAAGTGGTTTCAATTTTGCCGCACAGCTCCTTCCAGCAGCTCTATCTGACTTTCCTTATTTCCAATTTATAGAGCCTAAGACCGTCTTTGAATACGTCTCAATATTCTTTTCAATCAGCTTCTTTGGTTGATTTGATCAATTTTTGTACTTGTCTTCCAGGAAAATCCAGGTTTGTGTGCTCCCAGGGTGGCTTAGATTTAAGATTCGGATAGACTTTGGGACAAGACTGTTCAAAGGATTTTACTAGTTTACCCGTTTGTGTGTTTACTGCAGGTCAGCTACAAAACCAATCCTGAGAAGAAGGCCTAAACCGTTCATGGCTTCCCATTTGAAGTTCTCCCAGTTGGTATTTCTGGTATTGTAAAATGCCGAGAAGAGCGAGTTAGTTGAATTTTAGATGTCTAATATATTTTTTCTGCTAGGTCCCTTGTTAGTAGGAATATAATCTCGTATGGCTAAGATTAAAGTATAATTAATAATGAAACTGTATAAAGACTCATCTGTATCGTTGATTTCCATGCTACCCTAGACGGTGTGATGCGCGTCGCCATCTGCCCCCAGGAGCAATAACTTTTTCCTGCCGAGTGACTCTATTGTGTGCCATGTAGGCGGATGCTAAAGGTACCTGCCCCTCCATGTCTACTTGTCGATCATCTGTGCTAAAATTAGATAGTCCCGGAAATTGGCCCTTTGCAATGTCGAAAGTTTCTGAGCCACCGCCACGTCAAACTTACTTTAGTGGAGTGTCACCAGTAATTCGACTGAGTCGAGCTTATTGCAGTGCAAATTGATCTGCAGTATATTTGTTGATAGCCATGACATTCTACTTGCGCTGCACTTCATCCTTCTGGGGATTGGTCAATGTTTCGCGCTGATCAATAGTGCCCAGATCACTCTCGACCTTACCGGCCACTAGGGTGATAAAATTTCGATCCTTCCAGTGACACTTCTTCAGGTGCAGGTACAAGTTACCTACACCGCACGTAATTTTGCCAAACCACGGATAGAGTAAATCGTTGGACTTGTTGTTTACCTGGAATATGTACACCTGCCCCCCATCCTGTGCCACAGGCTTCTTTAACTTCCAATGCTCGCTGTATTATCGCCTTTGTTCCAGGTAGTATTAATGCTCCTGTCAATAAGCTCCGAATAAGATCCATCCCATAGCGCCGGCAACTCCAGGACTACAGCTGCACTCAAGCGTAACGTCAGCTCGTTGTTGCTCTTGATTATTTTAACACCACTGAACCAGCCCGCCCCGTCAAACAAGGGCATTGCCAGTTCAGGATGCTTCTCTATCCGGTCAATGATTGCGTTGAGCAGGCCTGAATTTATGGTCTTCCAGTTCTGAAGCGACGATTAACCCAAATAATAGCTGCGGTTGATCATAGCCACGATGAGGTGGTATTTAGCCACATCTTTGGCCTTCATTACCTTTTTCGGCTTAGAGTTGAAGAGTTGTTGGATCTCTTGCCGACTGAAAGGATACGCTACCGATTCCACCAGCTCTGCGTTCTGCGTAGCACCACTTGTAATTGTATCTGCTTAGGAGACCAAATGGTCAACTTTAATAGCATTGCAATCGCTGATATTCTTCCCTTAGGTCCCTCTTAGCAAAGCAACAACGCATCTGGCTTGGTGAAAAACTGCCCTCAACCCTCCACTGCAAAAATGTCCACACCGTTGAAGAAGAACGAAAACTATAAGGTATAAAGCTTTTATTTTGCCAGCGATTTCTCATGGTGGTACCACTGTTACAAGTTTTTCAATGTATTTATAATTTTTTGCCTAACCTGGTTAGGGCCAACACAATCTGTGAATTACAATTAAATGTGATTATCTTAATCTGATAAAATCGAAATTCTCGCGAACACAAGTTTCGGTTGAGCAAAAAAAAGAATAATATGGTGATAGGTTACCGTTTTCATTGTCAATTTCAATTTGACTGTGTACTTAAAGCAATAAATTAGTCTACCGTTGGCATTTTGTCTTAAAATTTAATTTTCTTTCAAGAGGATAAATTATATCAAGGATTCCTGTTGAAGTACCAGTTGTAGTTTCAGGGTTGCCTGCACATTCACCAAGAAACATATTACCTTATTCTTCATGTTCATGCCCAAGTATAATTACTTTTCATCTACTTCATTTTTTCCAAATATCTTATTTCTACACGAATATAGAGTATAGATTCCCTAAAATGCCCGCTGTTACCTTAGAGTTAGAGTTAGTAGTTTGTTGATTAAAAAATATTCTAGCGCATAGAAACCGCTAGAATGACTGATTTTCGATGAAAATTTAAAAAAATTGTAAACTTTGTTTTCATCGGGTGACTGCAGTGGAAGTTAAATAGAAATTAGGAAGTTATTTGGTGTTTTCATTTAACAGATTTTCAGAACTTAAATAATAATTTAATGGTAGCATCGTTTGGTATGGACACAAATACACAAGCAATTAAAAGTCGATGACATTTAGTGTATTTTATACCACTTTATATAAAAGCAAAGTGCACATCAAAGCCATTTTTATGTGCGTCGTCAAAGAAATCAAAACATTTGGTTTAAAAGGACTTAAAATTGGGGCATATTTCGATGTTATTGAAAATATTCGCTCGACTTTGGACAAGAAATTTGACTAACAGAAGTTGTGCGCTTCGATTCACTACGAATTCAAAACATTTTGTAGCAAAATTATATTTGCCACGAGCAGGTAGCGCGTTTGTCACCATCTGAAATTGCGATGCTTAATTTTGACGTTAATACATCTGTAGATTTAGAGCGATCTTTTTCATTTATAAATCGGTATGACTGAGAAACGGCAATCTTTCACGTTTGAGCATTTTAATCAAATCATTGATTGCCTCAAAGAATATTTATAAATGCTTTGTGTACATTTCAAAAACTATTTTTTTCGTGTTTTCTCTTCTTTTTTGAAAATTTTTGGAAGAAATATGCATATTTTACTCAGTTCGATTGCATATTTATCAGCATATTTCAGTGATTTTTCGTGCATATTCGTATGCATATTGTGGCTTTTTTCGCGCATCACTTCAAAAGCACACACTACTGTTGCAATGATTTGCTCATTCAAGCGGGACACAATTTAATCATGAAAGCCTGAGATGGCTTGCTGGGTCCCATGCTTGCACTTAAAACTGAATTGGTTGTCAGAAATTTCCAGCGTGAGCTCACAATATTTTATTATCATTTGATTCAAAAATATTCCTTAGAGCCAAACTACACGAGCGGGGCTATCGCCGCGTTTTTTTCCGCCAAACTTCTGTGCGTGGAAATAGAACGCATGTGTTTGTATGAAGCAAATTACACAAGCGCGTCTTTAGCTGCGTGTTTTGTTTCATACAAACCCCTATATTTTAAAAAGCTCGGTGGAAAAACGCAGCAATAGCTCCGCTCGTGTAGTTTGGCTCTTAGTTTAAGAGGCAGAGAGATTGGACGCAAATGGCTGGTCTCTTTATACATAATTAAATATATATTAAAAAGTTTACAATGAGTTTTTCAAATATTTTCTCATATACATATCTTAGGTAATGAATCGATGACATAAATAATCTGTGATTGAATTATGTTCACAGTTTGCTCTTCAGAATTAAATTAGTAATATATTAATTACACAACAACATTAATTACTAATTATTATCATCTCTCATAAAACATACATCTGACTGAAATTTGCCACCATTCAAATAAAATCGTTAAAAAACGTCCGCGATGCTAATAATGTAATATTGATTTTAGTACCTAAACTATGTTCAAGATCACACGCTTGTGGTGAAATGTATGCTAAAAATATTTCGCATAGGTCAAATGTTTCTTAGCTATGTGGCCTTCATTTTGTTTGTATTGTTAAAAGAGTTTTCATAGTCAAATTGATTTCATACCTACATCGTTCAATATTGACCGTTCGGCAAGCTTGTCTATCAAGTTGATAGTTCCATAGCTCGTTCTTTGTTTGCTCTTGCAATAATCGTTTGAGTAAATAGCACTTCGTGCACGAAACTACGAGCTTTTTGCGAAGTTATGCAATTTAAGTGTTTAATTTTCCATTTAAGAAGAAAGCTGCAGGATAGGTGTTGCACTTTCATGCTAATCGTGCCTACTCTACTGCTGTACGTATTTACTTGGTTTGTTGTTGCTGGCATCAAAAAAGTAAGTCAAGTACGTACTTGTTTATGCAGATACATGATAAGCAAAAAAATTAAAAGAACTATCTTTACACAAAATTGAAAGTTTCGATAGTTTTCACTACAAATTTTTTTTATTAATCCTTATTCATTTTTACATGTTGATTTGAAAGTGAAGTTGAAGTCTGAGCAATGTGAGTTGGAGGCGCAATGAATCAATGTGGGGTGGGTCAAGCTAATGAGTATTTATAAGTTACGTTGCTGTGATGGAAATCCATTGACTAACTGCTTTCAAGGAGATCAATGCAAATGCATTCTATTGAACATTAAGAAATTTGATAAAGAGTATTATGAAGGCCCACGGACGTGAAGTACTTTTTAAAACTGCCTTATTACTTATTTTCTATTAAATACGCTTATTTACCGAGCATTAAATAATGTAGCCGAAATATTCTGGAATAAATTGAAAATAAAAAAAGTCTAGCGCATCAGAACCGCTAAAAAACTAATTTTAGAAGAAATTGTCTATAAGTGACAAAAAAATGTGGACAGACGTAATACACTTTTTTTTAGAATCATATCAACCATTCCTTATCCAAAGAAATAAAACTCAACTATAACACAAATGATGAAATTGTTCAGTGCTGGCAGCACTTTCCCAACGAAGCAGCAATAAGCTTCCCATAACAAGCTCATACTTAAATGAACTTATCCTTTGAATTTCATTCTCATCGGAGGATTTCATCGAATGTTTCAGCGGTTAAACATTGTTTGAGGCTGCCATCCGAAAGTTGTTCAAAACTCGGAAAATTTAAAAATTGATTTCTTAATTTTATTGCAAATGCTTTGCATATAAGTACGTAATTTGAAGCATCTGTTGGTGCAATATTTACCAAAATGGCTAATGCTGGTTACTCTGTGTCGGCAGCAATGGACAATGTATACCAAATCTGCTTCACGTTAAGTTAAACCCAACCAGTAAATTTCGTTTCGATTGAATCACTGCGCTGGAAGTTATACGGGTGAAAAGAATTTTAGGGTTATCACCCTCAAAACTTTTAAAATTTTTAAAGCGTTAATATTTGTTGTTAATTTTCATTGCAGGATCATTCTCATTTGCAAACTAATGACATAATCGCTCAGTAAAGAAATTCCACAAAATTACAAAAATAGTCATAGCTGGCAGCCCTTTCATGATTTTTGTACGAAATTCCTACAACATTTGGTTCACATTAAGGTCCATTTAATGCATGAATTTTGTTTTGATTTCATGACTATAACAGAAGTTATAAGGAAAAGCTTTATTTTGCTGAGCAAGTTTGCAAGATTTAGGAAACAAAAATCACCATAGCTGGCAATTCTATTCTAACTTTTCAGCCAAATTTTCATCAAATGTTATCTAAAGTAAGATCCAAGTACTGTCTGAATTTTGCTAAAATCTGATGGCTGAATCGGAAGCTATAGGCCAAAAACCGAATTTTTTTTCAGTGATTTTTCAAGATGGTACCACTGCCACAGGGTTGCCCGCATTTTATATGTATATATATATATATATATATATATATATATATATATATATATATATATATATATATATATATATATATATAACCTGGTCCTAGTTAATGCAAACATGTTCTGTAAATTTCATTATGATCGGATAATCCGGTCGTCAGTTCTCGTTAACAGAACTTTAGAGTGCAGAAAATAGATGTAATTTGGTGATGGGTTGCCGTTCAAAATTTCAATTTGACATAATGGACAAAGGTCAAAATTTTTTGACAAAAATCAAAAATTTTTCAGGAGGGTCAATAATTTGAAGGATTTTTTTTCAAGAGCCTGCCGTGGCTACAGAGCTATCCGCACTATCTTGAAAATCAATTTGTGTTAAATCATTGTCAACATCAATACGCTCTGCAAATTTCACGATGATCCAAAGTTTTTGTCAGAAGTAATGATAAATCAAAATTTGAAAAAATCCTTGCTTACTTTTAGGCACGCTGAACCCACACACGGCTCAAAATTTCCAATTCTTTATAATAAACAAGCTTAAAACATAATAAGTTTTCATTTCCAATACTTTTTTCAACAAAAATTTACGCTGCTTGGAAATATGGTACTTCAAAATTCACTAAAACGCTCGCCGCCGCCAAAAGATTTAGGATATCTGAATTTTAGCAAATCATTGGCCTACCTACTTTATACATCTACGTTCTCCGAAAATTTCAGCTCAATTGGATCGGCCACTCGAGAGATTATCTCCCTTAATCATTTTGCTGATATATATATATATATATATATATATATATATATATATATATATATATAAATATATATATATATATATATATATATATATATATATATATATATATATATATATATATATATATATATGTATATATATATATATATATATATATATATATATATATATATATATATATATATATACATACATATATATATATATATATATATATATATATATATATATATATATATAAAGAAATATGAATTTTCGGCGAAACGAGTTTAATATTAATTTTCTTCGAAAATTAGTAAAAAGGACACTTTTGCTAGATGCAGTATATTCATCTACAAATATTTTATTGCGAACAATTGCAGCTTGGTCACAGAAAATTTTTACTGTGGATGGTCAAATTTAAAGAAGAAACATCGCTCTTTGGGTATACTGGCTAGGTTTCAAAATGCCAAAATGTTTGAATAGCCGGTGAAACGGCGATTGGGATTTTCAAATCCCTGTGATTTTAAGTAGTGATTTTTCCTCATTTCTGCCGTATCTGCAGCTTTCATCAAAAATCACACAGGCCTATTCATTTTTTAACAGTAATGCCCCCTAAAAATTTCATAATGATTTGATATTTATAGTAAAAGTTATCACAATTTGATATTTTACAATATATGTTTTTGCTTACTTTTAGGCACTTAACTCAAGTCTTAGCTAAAAAATTTCGAAAGTTTTATCATATCCAAAAAAAAAACATTACCAGTTTTCATTTTGCATACTTGTTTTTCCTGAAATTCTTTTTCCTATAGAAATATATGGGTACCTAAAAATTCAAGAAAATATCCGCTTCCATAAAAGGGTTGATTAAGATTTCATCTTAAAACAGTACTATTTCTTAAGGGGAGCGTACACACGGTTACATATGTCCATGCGTTTTTGCGATTAAACGGATATTTTAGACAGTGAGAGTGAAGTGGAAGTATAAATCAACCTTTCCGCCCTCTTCCAAATCACTCCCGCTTTCTAATCGCCATCTGCGATTTTCTTATAGCATAAATACATAAACTACCCTTTAGATTCGTAAACACTTCCTGAAAGTTTCATTTTGATTGTATCACAAAATTCAACTCGAACTTAGTATTTAAAATCACATGTCAGGGTAAAATCACGTTTGCTGTGCTCTCGTTGGCACTGTGACTTTGCCTGCTATGCAAGCGATCACAATGATTTCGATGGCTGTTGGTTTTAACTGTGATATTTTGTGCATTTCCGCTGCAACATTTTGCTGTGATTTATCGTTGTGGTTTTCGTTTTGATTTTGCACTGAGTGATTTCCTTCGCCGAGATTTTGTTTGGCTGCATCACAATCGCTGTGATTTCGTTCACTGTGATTTTGTACATTTAGTCACTACTGCTACTAGTGATTTTTCATTCACTATGAAAAATGTTACTGATTGACATATCGGCTCAACACTAATAATAGTAAGATAATCATTACCGGATGTTAAAAAACTTAAATACAATTTTCAGTTCATTCTCTTTGAATGTTTTGCACGTTGTAAGCATGATTTTTCTCCTGAAATGATTCCAACACATTTCCATGGGATTCAGAAGTAATACGCTACTTAAACTAAAACTCAAAGCATGGAAAAGTTGTTGCTGGTGTTGTTCTGACTTTGACGTGATTTTAGAAACGAATCATTTTTTTCAGCCGGATGCTTATAATGGTTATTTAATTCATCTTAGCAATCTTATTTATAAAATTCTATATTTATACTGAATTTGTCCCCGATACAACAAGATTCAGGTCTTGATTCTTAAAAGTATTAAATATTTTCATTTTCATAGCAAACATTTATATTCTGAATTTCATTTTTTTAATCGAACATATAAGATCCAATGAAATAAAGAAAAAGACCCATTTCAAATAAAATCACCAGTTCTCATTAAACTGATTCAAAAAATATTTGATTAATCTGTTGATTCATTGTTTGTGGTGAGTGAAATTCAGCAACATCAGCAACAAATTCATCCGATCGATCTGGCCATGAGGTAGTTTTTTTATTGTAGCCCATAAGTGCGATAGCCAATAACGCAAAAGGGGAAAGATCGTAGCTCCTGGAAAGAAAGCTTATCATGAAACAATGAAAACATGATCGTACTACTACCAGATTAAAAATAAATTCATCCAAGTCATATGTTACGTGCCAAACGTAAAAGAAGAACTGAATGCAACATCTGATGAACTAGTTCGTCTTTATTGAGCCGAGCACCAAACAAATATATCTCCGTACATCTTACAGCTTACCAATTAAGATATTGACGCAGATTCTTTGTGCAACTCAAATTAGGCTTTTGAACTTTCCCGTATTTGATTAATGGGTTGCTATTTTCACTAGGTCAGCGATACTTTAAGTTGGAATAAGAACTGGCATGGAGTGATGCTGTCGAGCGGTGCATCATCTCGCTCGTTGAAAAGAATACAAAGTCATAGGCAGATTTATTTCAGATCTAATAAGCTAGATATCCTCCATTATGAACTATTTCTTTGTCTTCTGTAAAGGCGCAGCATTAGTTCACACTGCTATTTTGATCTCGCTGTGATGAAGCGACACCAATAGATTTGCTTATTAACTTTTTACAAGATCATATAATTGGACAAAGTGAAGTTTCAGCTTTCTATTGCTATATTTTTCTGTTTATTCACTCGATGTCTTCATTTTACTTTGCTCTACATCTAAAAAGCATTCACTGAGGTAATTTTCGGTAATATATTTAACCATTACTTGCGATAATTAAGCTGCCAATATGGCTATTTTATATTCAAATTAAATTAGTCTGCATATAAAATGTAACTAAGAGAGTAATCATCAGCCCGTGCAGCGAAAAATTGTAAAGACTGGTTTTCGTGTAAAATATCCAAACAATTTCTAAATAAAATTCCATAAAAATATTTTCAATGTCTCGACAGCTGGTGAAATGTACATTGAATTGCCAGATTAATAAATAATAAGATGCAAGCATGAAACTGAGTATTGGAATCAATACTTATTAGATAGGATAATTAGTAGCAATTGTAAAGTTAAAATGATAAATTGATATATTAGTGATCAGTATTACTTTTATTGTTTTATTTGTTGTCATTATTAAATGATTTATGATTGAGTTTACACTTGTTGTGTAAATTATTATTTTTTACTGTGTGTTTAATTAACAGTCCCGTGAAAAACTTTCAACTTGTAAAAGGAGAATGTAGAAAACTGTATTACATTTTTTGTAAAGGCACTCAAACTATTGATGAGTAAATATATGTTTTATTGGTTATATGAAATGGCAATGTATGTTTATATCTTATGGAAATAAATTCAGGAAAAAAGTGAGTTAGAGAAAATATCAATGAAAAAATTTGAAACAAAACGTAAGACGATTGCTTGAAGAAAAATTAATACAGAAGGTCAACATTATGTAACTAGACGTCTCTGGATAAAATTAATACATTATTAATGATTCAGTGACGAGATTTTATTATAGTGCAGTGCTGTTCATTCTGTTGAAAGGGATGGACGAGGGATTTGTATTTTCATCTGATGCAGTCTCAACAGTGCAGTGGATGGTTTAACAACCCTATTTTTGCGCCGGGACTTACTTTTCGCACGCTTGCTCCATCATTGCGGTGCATCAAGCTTCCTGCTGACGGTGTGCTGTCCTCTCGCGGTCGTGTTCCTCCGCAAAGTTGAATTATGTCTTACGTGAATGCATTCAGGACAACAGAATGTATAACATCAATATACATAGGACCGGAAAGAACTATCACAGCACCGGAAAAAGTGGAGCGACTCAAACGCTCTGCACGAATATAAGCAATTGCTGTGATCATTTCAACTTTTAGGACGATCTTCTCTTCACCAAACTGTGCATGCTGACCTCCATTTACTCCCCTATACAATGGTGGTAGTCCAACAACTTTCAGCACAGGATTGTGTAAGGAGTCGAGCCTCTTGGGAAAACAGCATGCCTCCTCCATACCCCGTGACACAATTTTATTCTTTTTAGACGAAGCTCATTCCCACATTTGTGGGTACGTTAAAAAGCACAATAAACGATACTGGAGTGATAAAAATTCCAACAAACTTCATGAGAAAAGCCTGTACTAAGATTGGGCCTTATTTTTCTTAGCACAGCAGTTGTGCCGAAAGTGTGAATCCTGGACGTTACCTGAATATGCTCCAGGATTTTTTTTTCAGCCAGTTCGTGACTTAATGTAATTGGACGAAAAGTGGTTTCAACAAGATCGTGCCATAGCAGTAGATAGAGAATGGCGGGTCTGGATCCTCATCCTCATCCTCCTCTGAGGAGGGTGACGTCACTGAGGAGGATGACGTTAATGTGGAGGATGACGTTGATGTGGGGGGATGACGTTGATGTGGGGGGATGACGTCACAGGTCGAGGATGACGTAAGCGAGTATCGGTCCGCGCATGATGTAAACGATCATCTTTGAACTGATAAACAGCTTAGTCAAGCTGATAAACAGCTCGGTTGAGCTGATAAACAACCCAGTTGAGCTGATAAACAGCCCAGTTGAGCTAATAAACAGCCCGGTTTAGCTTTTAAATAGCCTTGTTGGGCTGTTTATCAGTTCAAAGCTGATCGTTTGCGTCATGCGCGGACCGATACTCGCTTACGTCATCCTCGACCTGCGACGTCATCCCCCCACATCAACGTCATCCTCCTCAGTGGCGTCATCTTCCTCAGTGACGTCACCCTCCTCAGAGGAGAACCGCCATTCTCTATCTACTAACAGCGCCCACATCGAGAGTTTCCATATAGTTTCTGAGACAAACTGTGAGGAATTCCTCACTTAATATTTATATATAAAACAAAACAAACAGCGGTCTTGACACATGAACTATTTTTATTATTTTTAACTATTTTTATTTTTTTGAACTATTTTTATTATTTTAAAGACAAACTTGTGTCACGACCTAAAAAGTGATGACTAGATTTCATCGGTCGCACAACCTGCTTTGTCGTGAACTTGAGAGTTCCCCACAAAACCTTTCATGGACGGTTCATTTCTTTGAGAGGGACCTCAACTAGCCTACACGTCGTCCTGACGTAAACCCTTCCGATTTTCTTCTTGTCAGGCTTTCTGAAATTAAAGGTCTACAGCATTCAACCCCAAACCCTGGAAGCACCACAGACAACAATAAGGCTGGAATTGCCACTATACACAATTGAATGCTCCAAATAATTCACGAAAACTTAAAAAAAAACGACTATGCTAGTTTGTAGATTTTGAATGATGGCATTTGCCCGACGCACTTGTAAAATGTTAATAATTTTAAATCTCAAATATTGCAAAAAAATTGAAGTTCTTAAAATTTTCTTTTGTATGATTTTCAATTAAAACTAGCGCCAGGTACTCTTCAAACATTACCAAAATGTCTTTTGCTGACAACCTGGCACCACATTGGAAAATATATTTAATCTTTTTCACGTTAAAATCAGTTCATAATGTAAATTTCGTTTTGATCCGATAGCTACGACGAAAATTATAGGTCTAAGAAAACCTTAAAGAGTTACCGCTTGAGCAGAAAATGAAACCTTGTTGCTTACTTTCGCCACAAGATCGTTATCAATTGGTATTTTATTGATGACATCTTTTGTAAAAGTATTACAAAAATCATAAAAATTGTCGTAGTTGGAAGACCTATCCTAATTGAGGTTTATTCCACGTTTAGAATAAGGCCGCGTTTCCAATGCTGGAGTGAGCTTTCGCCGAATCTCAGAGTAGAGTTGGCCTGTTCCCAATGATGGATTTTCGAAATTCGAAAATTGTTATGACATTTTGTGCTTTGAAAACTCAAAGCTGTAGCACTTATTGCTAGTTTGGGGGCTTTTTATGAAAAACTAATATAATCGGTATTTTTTATATATTTCTTGAAAACAAAGATTAAATCGATCAAATTAGTTAGTAATTTGTATAAAATATATAATAATTTGTAATATATATGTTATATAAATAATAAATTTAGATGTTATATAAATTAATAATTTGAATGTTCGCTTGGAGTTTAAATACGATAAATTCACTCTTAAAACTAGGTCGCGTTGCACATGACACCATGGCCAAGGAATTTATTACCATTTAGATATGTGTAATGTGCTGAAGCTTGCAAGGAAAACTTTAGCAGATTTTCAAATTATCATTGATGCTGAACATTAAGTAGGTCTGTAGCAGATAGATTTGACTTTCTTCGAAAGGCACGTAATAATATATATTTATTATTGATTGTGTTTTTTAAAGGTAAACTATTCTCATATATTCCGTGAATTTAATTTTCAGCAGTATCATTGTCTTTATCAAGGGCTGTATTTGCTTCACTTTAAAATATCAAAAACTATGGTAACGTTAATGGAACGTAATAATTATAACATTTCACTCGAAATTTTAATGAGCCATAATTTAAACATTTTAAAATTATGATATGCAAATCAATCAACAAGCTTCGGAACGGTGCCTACCAACTGAGCCAAAACCGAAAAAAAACACACCATAGTCGATCAAAAGCGAAGGTAATTTTGACTGTTTTTTGTGATTATTGCAGTATTATGCACTCGAAATTTTTTTCAGAAAATCAGTCAGTGAGCAAACAATATTATTTGAGCATTACGTAGCAGCTGAGAGAAGAAATTTATCAAAAAAGGCTAGATTTGTGGAATGAAAACTCTTGGATTTTTCATTACAATAGCGCACAATCTCAAAAGGCTTTAATTTTGAGCAAAACTCAAAGCAAAAGCTCTACAAATATCATCGAACCACCAACGTTTTCATCTGATATGGCTTTGGCCGACTTTTTTCTCTTTCCGAAACTGAAATATCACTTTGAGGCATCCGTTTTTATTCTACAGAAGATATAAAAGAGAATTCAAGGCGATAACTGAAGTAGATTCCAAAAAACACATTTAAAAAATATTTTGATGATTGGTTTACTCCTTGGCATAAGTATATTATTTAGAAAGGAGCTTATTACGAAGGCGATAAAATAAATTTGGATGAATAAAACACATTTTGTGTTTTAATAACCAATTCCCTTAGCTTTTTTGACAGAATAGATTCTCGCTTAGAAACTATAAAAATAGTCGAAATTGCATCTTGCTTATAGTAATTTGAGATATTAAAAGCATGTAATGCAGCCCCACATAGACTTGAACGCCATCAGCGATGATCTCAAAAAACATGTTCACGTGGATATTTTTGACGTGAGTTTCCTGAAGCAAAATATGAGAGGATACCATGGTGAAATAATTTGTATTTTCACATACCATTCATACTTTATCATGCTTAACTTGCATTTAATTTTTTCAAAAATAAAATTGTTCCATAATACTGAAACTATTCGTATCTAGATTCTTCTGATATTATTTTATTTTGAAATATTCGTGAGTCTATTAGAATTGAGAATCAGTTTACGTGTAATAAAATAAGACCGAACTTGCTGGCCAGAACTATTCACTCGTATTGCGGATGTCGTGTCGACGAACTTCGTGTCGACATCAATGGTGTCGACGACCGTCACGTCACGTCGATCGAGAATCCCGATTGTGTAACTGCATTGACGTGACTCAGTAGGATTGCCACACTGACGTCAGTGTATGGGGAGTAAATTATGAATTGATGCTCATGTAAATGAGTTATTTTACAATAGGTATGTTCCCGTACTACGATTAATTGCAATTAATTGCAATTAATCGTAGTACGGGAACAGACCTAATTGTGACTGTATTTTTCCTGTCAAACACAACATTGAAGCAGTGAAATCCTTAAGGAAATGGAAAAAGTTTTTTTATTTAGTAAACGAAATGAGTTTATTAGACAATGTTTTTAATTCGGAGGAGGAAAGTGAGGAAGGAGCAGTGATTATAAATGGTTAATAACGCCATTGATATGGAAGATAATTTAGATGTCGTTTCTATAAGAGAAAGAATTTTGCAAACATTATAATGAGTAATGAAAAATTGCAACACTGTTTAACTTTTTTTTAATAGTTGTAAAACGGATGCTTGGGATGTAAGATAAGTAAAAGTTAAGAAAAATAAATCATTAGCCCAATTTATAATCAAAAGTTACAAATATTCGTGCGACTCTGCACAATCAGTGCATTCATTTCTTTGTCCAATTTAAATAAACAGTGAGGTATTGCCCTAGGAACATAGCAGCAGACTTTGTGTCTTAAGTAATTGTATGATTTATCAATTTGGAAAAAATGAAAGTAACAAAATATGCATCACTAAAATAGTAGGCACTTATTTTAACATATAAATGATAGTTGGAAAGATATCGATCTTATGTAGGTAGACTCAAGCTTAAGTTTGAACACTTTTTTTTTTATTTCTAACACACTTCGTTTCAGTTTTAATTTTTCCGCCAAAACTTTCCTTCTCCAATAAATGTTTTTTTTTTAAATTTGTATTTTTCTTACTTTAATCTTAAATTTTAACTGCTGATCTTCAGTTGTTGTTTTTAAATAATTAAGTGTTTGTGGTATACCGTGCAGTTTTTTTTGTTTTGGCATTTATTTGCCAAGGCAAAATATTTTTCCAGGAGTTGAATGCGCCTATTTTCCCTCAAACCTGTTTTCATTCGAACCTTACGTTGTCTTCGAGGAATTCCTGCATTATCGTCATTGCTTGTCAGTTCCGACACTTTCGACGTTGACTCTTCAGAATCTGTCTCGGCGATTGCTGAAACCGAGTTTCCGAACGATGAATTTTCCAAGGCCTTCAGATACTGCAGGTTGGACGAAATGGAGTCCTTAAATCCAAATTTGCATCCAGGACGATTAAACGCTGCGCCCAAACTTAAGATGGATAGCACTCTGTCTTCTAAAGCAGAGAATAAATGCAATATTATCGGTTTACCCACGGTTGATTTTACTGACAGTTTCCTCCTCGATACATTTAACTTAAATCCATACTTACATTGTCGCCGCTTTGCGACGTTTCGCGAGAGTTTCTTTTCTTTTAACGTCTTTTGTGACGATTGATAATTGCAAATCAATTAAATACTACTAACGTTAATTACTACCGCCCGTACCCGTACCATTACCTTTCAAAACATAAGATTCTAAAAGAACGGCGTTCGTTCTTTTTTCAAATCTCCGACACACATTTTTCGCTTTCCTCCTTGTGTCACGGACTCTGCATTGATCGACGAAAACTGTCGATCGACGTGACAACTGTCGATGTAGATCGACATCCACAATCGCTTTTTCATGTGTCGACAGTAAATCGACGTCGGCGTGACGTGACGTGACATTCACAATCGGGATGATTATATCGACAAAATTTCAACATCAAACAAGACAATTTGGATTGTCCTAAATTATTTTTTTTCAATTCATCTATATTTGTTTTGGCAAGCATAGGAAGCAAAATTGTATCCATATTTAACGTATTCTAAGTTTCAAATCGTTGTTGATTTTGTGAGTGTTAGTTTTGTATACATTTCCAATTCCATGAAATATTTATCAAATTTATCTGAAGCCTAATCACATAATTTTCAATAGAATATGGTTTGTTATTGCTACTTCAAATAGCAATAGTTGTATTTTAAATGCATGTAAGAAATATGATATGTGTAAATAAATTTTATAAATAATTTTATAAATAATATAATAAATAAACAAATATGATATGTGTACAAAAATCAATCTACTGCAATTTAATACTCTACATCTCATACAATGTATTTCATAGATGTATTCAAACAACGAAAACAATAAACTTCCAGTTTTATTACTAAGTTACGTTGTGTTTTAGTTTCAATATTTTTCATCGATAAAGTTTTCGATTTAACAACAATGAAGATGTTTTTAAAAACTGTGAAATTTAAAAAAATGATATGAAAAAAAATTCAAAATGAATTAAATGAATAAATTAAAATTAAATTTCAACAAGTAAGCTTTTCTTCGATTCCTCCATTCTCGCCATTTTCGGCAATTATTGGCCAATCGGTCCC
Organism: Nemotelus nigrinus; assembly: GCA_947369275.1. Taxonomy (NCBI): domain Eukaryota; kingdom Metazoa; phylum Arthropoda; class Insecta; order Diptera; family Stratiomyidae; genus Nemotelus; species Nemotelus nigrinus. The sequence continues at coordinate 46,192,727 of OX376374.1, forward strand.
TCCTTTTCGTAGATTTCGCGTCGTTTACTCAGCCATTTTTAGACACATTTTTAGAAGCTAAATCTAATCAGAGACTATAATCTTTTAGAACTAAAACACACGAGGATGTTATAAACAGTGAATGCGATAAAAAGTGGCCTTTGTTGTTTGGTGGAAGCACACCCAAATATCCAATACTATAACCATATCTTGAAAGCACACACCTGTCCCAAGCATTTTTCATACTTTAGTGAAGGCAGCTTTCAAATCTAAAGCTTTCACAGCACCTACCGAAAGTTGCCGACCATGAGATATTACTTTTCCAAAAAAGCTTTCACAAATGCAGCTTGTAACGTACTCATCATCGTAAAAAATCAATAGAATAAATATCAAAATAATATGAATACTAACACTAAATTAAGTAAGACAAAAGCCTAGTACTCTTGATATTTTTCCAAACAGAAGAAAGCTGTAGAGTAGTTTGGTCGGCTTAAAAAAGAACTGTAAATTGCAATTTATAAATATATGCATTCATTCCAACATTGTTTGCGAGACTAAAACTTTTAGTATGATAGTCACGTTGGGTTTAAAGACTTGAAACAATGCATGCATTTTCGATAGCCAAGAGATACGTTTGCGATAAAAAAAAATACATAATTAGCATAGTTAAAACGTGCTCGCATCTTTTCGCGAGGCGATCAGTTATAATGAAAATACTTTTTCATATTGCTTCGAGACATAAGTTAATTCGTGCACTATTCTTAGGGTTTAAATATTTTCATGTTAATTTAACTTTAGATGCAGATTCCCAATTCGACGCTAAAAAAATGGAGGTTGAAAATTAAATTTGCATTGATTCCTGTTTTTGCTTTGTTCTGTTTTAAGTAAAACAATAAGGGTTAGGATTCGAATCTACGTAATGACTTAGCTTGTTGATGTCAGAGATTAATTTTGTTCAATCAACGAAATCAATATGCATGTTGGAAATAATTTCTATTCAGTCTTCTTAAAAACTCAATTTCAACCGAAACCTCATTCTCAATGTGTTTATGAGTGTTATGGAAATTACTGTTGATCTGTCAATATTCCACGTGTTTGACAGCTTCTCGAGTATTTAACATGGATCTTTATCAAGTAATTCTTCTAGTGCAACGTCTAACAATTTTTTGGAGCACCCTCGCGTTTTGGTCGCATGCATCCAAATTACCATATTTCAATCACCTGAAACCATTTTTCTCTGGTCGCACTCAATCGGGCAATACCACCATACGTTTTTATTCTGTTTCAGAGTTCTTTGGTCCATGTACATTTGTTCGTGTCCTTTTGTCTATATATAATCGGAGTCGATTTTCAGTTTGAAATTTCAATCGAAATGCGATTTGAAATGTGATTTTCTTATATTCAAGCGCAAATTTATTATTTATGGAGTTTTTTTACAACCGGCTGCATGTTAACCGGCGTTGGTGACTTTCTTGGGATTTCGAGGTCTACCGCATGGTGAGGAAAATGTCTTGCCAAATGAAGATACAATGAGACGTTCGAAATGGTTGTTTTTCGACAGTGCGAAATTTCCCAATGTGATCAATGCTATTGACTGAGCCTTTGTTAAAATTTGATCACCAGGTATCAAAACATACTCCAATTGAGTCCAAAAAACCGAATGAACATTATTTTTCTGTGTAATGCGGAAGTTTACCGAAACAAAAAAGGTTCTTTTCCTGTGATACGCAAACACCATGGGATGTCAACATGAAAATAATAGATATTGTTGGCCAGGCTTCAAAAATTTTTCAAAAATATTTGACAACTTCGCATTTTATGTCCGTTGTTGCGTCCGACTTAGCTCTGCTTAGCTACCGTTAAATTTTTAATTTTTGATTTTTCAAAATTTCAATAAAATCTCGGTACTTAGCTATTTCCTTCTGATTATTTTTCTAAGATCTTCAATTGAGTGAATTCTGCCTTTAGTTGTGCGGCCAATTATAGCATCAAAGGTTCACAAATATTGGCTCTTCACTGTTGAATAGTGTCTTAGAATATGTTTTGCTGATGTTCTCGCTCTCACAGGTTACGACTTTTACCTGGGGGCTACGACTTATACCTGGGGCAACAACACAATCGGCCACAATAGGCCTATACCAGGGCAGATACGTTTTGCAAACAGCTTATGCTAAGGAAACAGCTGATACGTGTGCCGATCTCTTGATTTCAAAATTTACTGGTATTTCTAATGTACGATGGTTGATCCAAAATTACGATGGTTGCGACTGGTAGCACTAACTTTTGCGACTGGTAGCACTAATTTTTTTGTACTCCTTTAACATCCAATGCAGTCATCGGATCAAAACAAATTTCACAAGGTAGCTTGACTCCAATGTGAGGTAGATGTGACACTCAAAAAAATTTTGGTTGAATTTTACCCTTATAATATGTAGCATCCAGTAATTTCAAGTGAAATTACTGGACCCTTTATTTCGACGCACACTGTCCCGTGCTCGAAATCGCTACAATTATTCCCAAATCGGAACGGGTTTAAACCTCGCTCGATTTGGAAAAATAAAATCCCGCAAGTCCCCAGTGACTTTGTTGTTTCAATCTCAATGCGAGCAAAAATCTAACGGGATTTTCTGCGCTCGTCTTGAGATTGAAATGGCAATTTGGGACAGTCAACTGGAGATCGTGGCCACGGCCAGAGGTTGGACGGGCGGGGAGTCGATTCGTGGTTCGTGGTTGCTTTGGTTGGTCCATCGTCTTTTCTAGAGAGTTCCATAGTCAAAACCTTGAGGAAAAAGTCCAAAAGTTATTACTAAGTGCTCTACCCTAACTTTCATTCGCGGAGGCGTGGATGGAAAATCATTGTCGGCGGTAGCGATCAAAATCACGCAAAACACGTAGAAAAGTGTTAGTCAACTTGAATAATAAAAGTGTTGTCGAAAAACAATTGTGAATATCGGTAGACACAAAACGAGTAACCAGTGTCAGTATTTAAGTTTATCCTGTGTTGCAAATAATGATTTAGCTCATAGTCATTCAAATAACGCTGCCTTTGATACCGCTACTAAAGATCATTTGGATAAGCTAATCTATATCAATGTGACAGATGTTTGGTGTGATCCTGAAAGTACTGACGGGCAACTGTTGCGTAACTAAACAACAATAACTAAGTAATTGTTCGGGTAAATTGAATTTGAACATACGACAGATCGTAATCGATTCTTTTATAGACTTATCAATGCACAGTAAAGAAGAATAGCAGCACGATCAGTCATAAAATGATCGCTGGTGTCGTTATATAGGAGATGCAATTATATTAAGCAAGTCTCAATAGGACAACGGTCGCTGTAACTTAACGTTTCAGGGGAAACACCTGACAGTGAAAACAACAAGTACGAAACCTGTTCTAAAAAAAATCAATGTTCTGGAAAACGTCACTCGTGGAGGAATCCCATTGACACAGTATTAGCAACGCACGCACGACATACAAATCTATTTTTAAATCCGTTATTTTCATTGTTTCTCTTTATATATATTGATTTTTGGGTACATCAACTGTTTTCGCACGATATTTCGTCTAGTTACATAACTTTTCTTTTTTTTTTGATAATTTCACAGTCATTTAGAATCATTTAACACATTTACATTTGACTAGCTTTTGATTATTTTTATTTTTTTGTTACCCATGGCAAATTTTTAGGAGACTTGCATTTGTGTGTATAGAGAACACACGTACACATAATTAGTATGCGGACTCAGTATAAAATTATGATTTCATCTCCATTGTTGTCGGTTTTTTTGTTCACGTCTCAACGAAATAAACTCTCACTGCGATCATGGTGAGACGAGTTTTAACTTCAAAAGCACGGTTTATAATAAATTTAAACCCATGTAAGCCAAAAGGGCAGTTTCACGGGTAAAAAACAAATCCGGATAGGCATCACGATCAAAGTGAATAAGAATAACGACAGCGCTGTCACCGCTCTTTACGTGTTTTTTTGTTCTTTTCTTTTTTTTTCTCACCGTTGACTTTAAAAAAATTCTTTAAATGTAAAATCCTTGCAATGAAAAGAAAACAGTAATGGAATGCAACTGTTTAGGATCACGATTTTGAAACTGACATTTAAAATAAATTATTAAATTGGTAAAAAGTTTGAAAATATCTTAGAATTCATTATAATAATTTCGTTAGGAAAAACCTAATACATTTTTAATTTTATTTTATGGTTTCAATTGCATATTATGTAGTAGATGGAGGTTCGTACGTATATTCATTCACTAATGATTCATATATATTTGTTTTGGATAATATAATGAATTATTAAACCAGAATATTCGGGCCTTCTTATTGGGCGAAGGCCCGTGAAGTTCTTCTTCTTTTTTCAGGGTCCGCGCAAGGCCTGGCTGGCCAATGATTACTTAAATAGTGTTGTGAATTTTTTTCAGCTTTTTTTTAAAGGGAGGGATACTGGCCATCCATAATGATAGTTTCTGGTATTTTTGATTAGCTTTTTGGAATTTGTTTGTATTATGGCCAGTATCAGAGGGTGGAGGACCCCAGACCATCGGGGTCAGGGCTCCACTACCATCGGGGGCCCGGGGCTATCTGCCTCACCCGGGTTCCTCTGAAAAGAGAGGTAGCGCGTTTTCCCTTTCCCGTTTTTAGATTTTCAATTTTATTGGCTCCGTGCGTTGTCACGAGCACTGGGTCTGCTTAGTCAGCCCATGTTGCAGAGCCTGGGTGGTTTCCTTTACGGAACTATGCCCCCTTTTGTCCCTGGGTATTTTATATACCAGTTTGCGGCTACGAATTCATGACGGATGAATATCACGTAGCATCCCGTTTCTTCTGAGAGCAAACCATCCCCATTTTTTTATGAACCCACCCCAGCCGCAGCGAGCTAGCAAAGCGGCACCCCAGCATCCGTCGGGGTTGGTTAAAGGGTGCTCCGCTAATGCGGACGAGGGGCCTTCACTGCCATTTCTAGGGCACCCTGCTCGCGGGGTAATCCTTTTTTTTTGTTTTGCCTCTTGAATGGCACTAGCCATTCCACTCTTTTGGACCTTAGCACTCTTGGTTCTGGACTTCGGTCTGGTTCTAAGTTGTGCTAAGGCCATTCTCAATCACATATTCGCTACAAATAGTAGGAAACTGGTTTACTACTCTTAAAGATGTAAATTAACAAAAGTGCGTACAAATAATATTTTACGTCTTAAATTTGTTTTTTTTACGAGCAAATCGTGTAATTTTACTCTAAAAAGACGTAAATTTAGGACGAAAACGCATGCAATTTATATATTAAAGGCTATTTTTTACGAGTCTTTTAGGGTAATGAGCTCAATTAATTCGTGAATGTCCATAAAAATGTTTAAAAAAAAACGATAATAAAAGGTGCGTTTTTTGTAACTTACAAAAAGCGCATCGAAAGAATGTTTTATCAAACAATTTTAGAAAGTTTGCACTACTTAAGCAGGAATTTTAGCTAACATCTAGATAAGTTTCATTTTCAATAAAATTTAATGATCCAAAAGTCACTCAACAAAAGTAACTGACATAACATAAAATATTACCCCAAAATGAAATATCATTAACAAAAGCCTGTGAGTAAGCAAAATGTAGAAATTTTTCTTGTCAAATACAAAAAAAAAAAAATTCAAATCCTTTAAGTTTATAATTTATTTTAATTTGATATATACACATTATACACATTAACTTATAGCACATATTGTTACACTTCTAATTAACTTATAGCTACACTTCTAAACTTATTACACGAAAAGACTGACACTTAACTGCTGCTATTCAGAGAAACGATCACGAAGTATCAGACTCGTTCAGTCTAGCCAAATCACCGTCAGTGCTGCCATTTATTTTTTTGGAATAATGCTAGATTCAATTTTATTTAATGCTATATAATGCTTGATCTTGTAAAATGATAATGCTAAATAATGATTTCTTATTTAATTGAAATAAATATGGTTCAATATGAAAACCATCTGTATATTTATATGAGGGTTGATCAATAAGTAATGATAATCGGTTATTTCCAGTTCGCATAAAATTCCAAAAAAAAAATTCGAATTGCTTGAACACCCACCCTATTCGCCAGATCTAGCTCTTAGTTGCTTCTACCTCTTTCCACGACTCAAACATCACCTTCAGAGTTAGAAATTTGAAGATGATAGGGAAGTGATAGCCGCTGTTGAGGCATTTTGGGAGAGTCAGGATAAAAAATGTTTCTAAGGGTATGGAAAAAAGATGGACTAAATGTATTATCTTGTTAGAAGACTATGTTGAAAAATAAATCTATCTTCCAAGTTTAATCACGTTGGTTTATATTCATTTTCATTAACCATCCCCATTGATCAACCCTCGTATGTATAACAAAAACAAATTAGAAGTTTAAAATTTACATCTCAAAATGATTCTATATCTATTACAGAAATATCAGTTATATCTACCAATATTTTTCAAAACATCGTTTGGAATCGCACAATCAAAACAGCAACAATTACTTATTTTTTAATGAAGAAAAGGTATTAGTGTAAGATTTTTCTCCAACGTTATTCGTGAGATCGCTTGCATTTGAAGCCCTAACAAAACAATTGATTCATATTATTCAAGAAAAAATATCTGACTAGAGGGCACATACTTTGCTAAACTTGAACTTCTAGATGCCCGAGGCTCCTGGGAGTCTGAAGGAACCATATCACTGATTTTTAGCATCATCACGATTTAATGGAACGTTACCATATTTAAAGCAATATAGATGCCTTTATAATCTTTATATTTTAGACTTTATAATCACTATAATTATTTCAAAATCAGACAAATGTCACTCCTGGCTGTCACTTCTAAGAAAATGCCATGATCTCGTTTTTGTATATTTGAAACTCCGCCACCACTTGATTCAGGAAGTTTCCTTTCATGAATGCGACTGAAAGTACACAAACAGAGCTATTACTGACAAAAATTTGATGGGCGAGATTGTAAATAGATGAGTGCCAGATTATTCCGAAATCTAAATTTAAATGCTAAAAATAATGCTAGATGCTAATTCCGAATTTCGAATGCCGTTTTGGAAAAAATTATGCTAGATCTAGCATTCAAAATGCTAAAATGGCAACACTGATCACCGTCTTTCGTCACAATGTTACAACGAAAATAAGCCAAATTCGAGGAAATGATACAATTTTACAGCTTTGGTGTAAATGAGAGTAGCGATGTAGTAAATTTACACTCTTTTTGATAAGACTTACAAAACACTATTTATTATTCAGCTGATATGACCTAAAAGCAAAAGATGCACATCCAATTTGTAAAAAAATTGTGATTCGTTTTTTTAAACAGAAAAATGAATATATTTACTTAGATCAAAGAATTAATTTTAGACTCACTTTTTCGAGTGTTTGATGCTGGGAAAGGATTACCAGAACGAAGCGTTTTTGTTATTTTGTTGTACTCCAAACACCTCTTCTATCACTATAACTTTTGATGAAGTCATCGGATGAAAACGTGATTCATAGGGTAGCTTGATTTTGACGAAAAGCAGTTTTGGTAGACTTTTAGTTGCAGTATCGGTAAAGTGTTGCAAGCACTGAGTATTTTTTTCATTTCTGTGCGATTCATTGCCCTAGGAGCAGGCTGTAGCATGTGCGGGAAAATTTGCACTAAAATTTTGTACGATTCCTATAATGTTCTTCGAACATAAGTGTTTCTAGCGGTTCTGTTGTGGTAGAGTTCAATAAATTTTCCTTTTGCTAGCTCAATTTTAGTTTCAGAAACATGCTTAGGTGGGCACACGCAAAATTCAAACGAATTTTTCAACCCCACTATCTAGCGCATGAGCCCAAAACATCTGAATCCTGGCCGAAAAGTCGTTAAAATTGCTGCGTATATGGCTGCAGGAATGTTCGACGAAGGATATGCTGCAGTTTTGAGTTCCATGTAGCTACTCTATGAAAAACTCGGCCAGCTATGTAAGATGTTTGTAGATAACGTCGACGGACAACGGATCGAATGGCAAAACCGGCGTACGTCTGTTTCCAGCAAGGAAGCTTGCACGGGCCGTAGACTCGAGCAACTGCATCAACATGAGTTCTTTGAGGAAATTGAAATTTTACTGAATGACGCAGGAATAGTTGATTAGCATGTTAATGCCGTAAATAATTGGAAATTATCATTTTTTCTGATCGTAAACTTTATAGCGCGTTTTCTCGAGCTTTCGTTTTACGATTTTTCAAAATGCTGATTGCAAGAAAACTAGACGACCAATCAAAATTAACTAAGACTTATTAGCTACAGTTTTGTATTCTATTCTATATGAACTAAAAAGATTCATGAATAAAAATTCCAAGCAACTTTTTAAGCAAGTTAAAATAATACTTTTGTTTTTCAAAAAGCAAAGTTTTTTTTTCAAATCTGAGAAAATTTTTAAATTTCTCATTTATTTGGGTTCTTCTTAGTTCATCTAGAAGAAACATATAAAAATAATTTTTTTTTGGTTTTTCTTTTTCAAACAAAAATCACAATTCATCTTTCCCGCCGGTTGGAGACTGCAAGGGGTTGCACAAATGTGCATTTGAATATTTTTCACTCAAAAAGTGTTCTTCTTTAAAATTCAAACATGCAATAAACCAATCTAAAAAGTTCACTAGACTTGCTTATTTTTTCTGTCCTAAAAAAAATCCCCCCAAAAGCAGGATAAAGAAAATGTGACGCCCAAAATTAACGAATTGTCCGCAAAGTATCCAAGTGCAGTCCCCTCAGCTAGTGAATCTATTGTTAATTGCAATGTATCTCGCTTTTTGCAAAATATTCGCAAAGAGCACTAAGTATCTACGTATTTTCGAGGTTTGACATTTTTAGGCCCAAGAGACAATCGTACGTTTTAACCTACCGTTTTCTCGATACTGGACGATAGTTGCTGACTAGTCCCGGTTTGAAAATTTTTTAAACGTAGTGGTAACAAGCAGACTCACTGAAAGAAAATTATTCGAAGTTTGAACGAATTGCCAACAGATAATTTCGATTTGGTAGAGAAGTCTAAAAGTTTACATATATCTTCAAAATACATATATTTAAAGAAACATTGTGATTAGCTTATTTTACTAATCTGCTTTAGTTGAGAAAGGGCCAATTTTTTTTAAAATTACTAAGAACTGAAATCATATATTTTCAAATTATATATTTGTGCGAACCACTACAATGTTGAACCACTATAACGTTGTAAAGAATGTTGCATGATCATAAAAAAATGGAATATTAATACAATAAAAACTTTAGTTGCTTCAATCGCAAAAGTAGAAAATTTTTCTACTTTCAAATAGACCAATATCATAACAATGTTGCCCTATATCCGTCAAATACTGTTCAAGAGTCATAAATGTTGCGAACTTATCGTACAAGTAAAAAACTTTGCTTCGCGTTCTTTTACCAAATAGATTGTGTCCCGTTCGTTGTAAGCTGAGCTACATAGTAAATCAGTCAAAAATAGTAAATGCGAATGGTGAGATAAATTCTATTCCCAAAGAAGCAGGAGGCATCCAAACTGTAATCTCATTAGCAACAAGTAGGGGTGTTTTAGCACTAATATTGGATTTTGCAAGTAAGATAAATTATTTAGTATGCAAATTGTGTTACATCTCCATTATATTCTCTAGACAAGAGGACTGATCTGGAAATTTTGAAATGCATGAGAATAGATTATATAAATCATTTGATCACAGGCGACAAATTCTGGCGTTGAATCAAGTTCCAGCAACAGTTGTTCGAGTGGAAACGTGAAAACATAAGAATAATACAATTTTATAGATTAAATATGGATTTATCTACTTTGATTCAAGGGTTGTTTACTCCGCTAGCTGAAAAGATGTTGCTTTCAATCAATGTTTCACATGAGATGAGCAGTGCCAGTCCAATTCAGGTTTGATTGTTTTCATTCGTAATTGCATTAGAGTTACCTGACAGCTTAGTACTGAAAATTGCATATAAATAATAAGGAAATATTCGGCATCTTCCTAAATTTAACTTCTCAATAATATATGATTAAGTTGTATTTAAGCATTAATCGATTCGTGACCAATATAATTCAGTGTGAAATATAAAGACATTAAGAGTTAACTTTATACATTTACATATTTTTAGCTTTTTTTTGTATAAATAAAAGTTAATTAAAGCCTAAAATTTGCGGCCTAATTGAATATGATTCCATCCAACCAATAATTTTAACAAATGCAAATAAATTTGCTCCATTTTCTACTCAGTTTGATAAACCTACTAAAATAATAATTCAGTCGATATATTAAATAAAGGAAAATGCCTTGAAGTAAATTGGAGTAACATATATTTCATTGCTTGTTTTTACAGAAATAATTTATAAAATCTACTATCTGACCTTCTCGAACGTCTAAAATATTTACACATAGTAATGCATTTTGTTTTTCTATCTTCTAAATTATTTTTCAAATAAACTACTTAGTTTTGAAAAGTATACTACAAGTGAGTAAAAAGTGTATCTACTCTTACAGTACAAAATTTCTAAAAACATTTTTCTCGTTTCTTCAGATAGGCCCTGATGCTATACAGTGTTAATTAAAGTTTGAACTCGCACTTTCAAAAACCACATTTTTGGAGATCACTTACTTATCATTTATTAATTTTCAGATACCTAGTATTCAAGGTAGTTATGGATATCAAAACTGATTTCAATGAATATCAGGCCAGTTCAAAACCTCAGACAAATCAAAGTAAAAATGCAATGCTGTGATTTGTTCACGGCCTGCATAAAATTGCTCACTCTCAAATACAGGTGCAATTTGCCTCGATAATTGCATTTCAAAATACCTGTGAGCATATAAGTTCGATGCAACGTGTTAAACCTTAACAAATCACCAGTAAAAAGACATAGTTTAAAAAATGTATACACATCAAAGCCTGCTTAAGCGTCGGAATGCTACAGTCGTTGCAACATTTACATGTAGACTGCGAAACTATCGATATTGCAATGAGCTGTTTGGTTTTCGGATATTTTCAAAGCCCATCACCGTCGACTTGGAGCTTTGGTACGGAAACCTCCCAAGCGTTGATGCATCTCAACGACTCCGACGCTGATGGCCAGATGGAGACTCGCTGATTACTGGAGCAACCTTCAAAATATTGTCCCACTGATGGATATCGCACACTATTACACATGATTCACTGTTTATCAGGCCGTCTCTAAATCACCATGCTGTGTGAAGTGATGTAATTTACCTGGTAAACAGGTAGATGATCGTTTACATTCCGGCTAGTTCAAATTAACCCTGTGTTATATTTGTTGGTATTTCAAGTTACTTTGGCTATTTTTGTATGTCGATGCCAAAACTAAGTAGAATTTAAAAACTTGGTCAACGTTTAGAGTTTCTTTTACTCGCGGCCTAATTCATTTTTTCAAAAAAGTTAAATTAGTTCAGTTAAATTTACGTTTGACATTTATGAGTTGCATTCGGCCAGTAATCAAAAAATTTTAACGAACAAAATGTATGTTCCTGTGCTGCAGGGTTAATTAACCTTACTCTGCGGTTCAGCATAGATTTGCCAATTTGTTGAACGAGGCTTTGGAGGAAAACGTTGTGATATTATCGTGCTATAGACACAACTTGAGAGGTGGTTTCAGTTTTCCGCCGCGAGTCAATGCAGTTTGATAGTTTTCCGCGACCATATTTGGACGTGTTTGCCGCCGTCTTGCTGTCAATCTTACTTAGCCAACAACTTAAAAGAAGTATTCTTATCAAATTGCAGAGGTCAATAATAATCTTGTGAGTTTGGCAAGTTTCGACCTTTGTGTGAATAAAAAGTGTATTTAAAAGTCATCAGTGAAGTTCTGGCCTCCGCCCACTCTTAAACTTGTGACCCAGTTTTGTCTGTTTTTTAATCAAAGTGATCTAAGATCAAATTTCAATTATATTTTTTTTTTTGCAAAAAACAAGTAGAAGGTTGTCTCCCAAACTACTAATTACCTTGCGTGCTGTTGTGCCGAAGGACTTCGAAGAACCACTTTTACTTTTGTTTATACACTAGTCAATTGTGCGAAGCCGGTCAGGTCTGATATCAAGCTGGTCTGCCAGTTGTGTTTAGTGAAGCAAAACGTGAACGCAGTAGAGACTTTGCTGACCCAGTTTTTTTTCTGTGAGTAAATTGAAGATAATTGAATAGCATAGATTTCGCAAGAGCACAGCAATCGCATAATTTGTAAGTAAAAACCCCAAACAGTAATGGTATTTTAATGAAGCTGGTGGCAGCTATAATTACTTAAAACAAGATATGCTGCTCAAATGAATACAAATTGAATGCATTACACTGAAATATTGCTCTTGATAACACTTAATTGGGTATTTTTGAGACATAAACAGAAAATGATATGACTGAACAATTAAAAGAAATGATTTCGAGAAGAAAAAAAAACTCATACTCTTAGCATGAAATAGATAAGTTTTAGCAATGATTTTGATGAGTTTAGTTTTTGCTTCCATTTGCTACAAAATGAGTTACACATTTCGGTAAAATAATGCAAGAGCAAACGAAAGACTGCGAGCAGTAACCTGATTCTGGTGTAATAATTTTTATCAAATGTTGTATGACTGAAATCTGATGTTTCCAAACAACAGCAAAACCGAATTTCCCTCAAATTTCAATATTTTCGAAATAAATATTTAAAGTGATATATTCATGCTCTTGTAAACAACAAGAAAAGGAATATATAGCCCATCCAAACTGCTGACACGTCTAATTTCTGAACGAGTTCCGTTCAAACAAATCAATTTGATCAAATTCAAATGGAAATGATACTAATTAGTTTCACATCAAAATGAAGTGGATCCTTTTTTTGTTTCAATGCCCGATATCTTTTTGATGTCAAATTAAAATATTTTGACAAAAACGTATGCAAAAACGCATTTGTTCTGTGCTTATTGTAAATAATCCAGTTTAGTCGTTTCTTTGGCAGAGTTGGAACTTTGAAAGAATTAGAAAGTATTTTATGAAACACAATTGAAATGCAGTGTTTAATTTGTAAAATAGCTTTTCGTTGAATGACATTGAAAAATCAATTTATGCCAGTGAAATACTGATATGTATCTGAGTCAAAGCCAAGCTTTTCTATGTCTATTAAAAATCCAATCTATCATGCTCGATTCCTTTAATTATCGCTTCTGTGAAATTAAAATTATTTTATTTGTATATTTACTTATTACTGTCTGATTACTGATTGGACACAGAGGAAAAATAAAATAATAAAGAGTAAACAAGTAAAAATAAACTTTTACACAAAACTAAGTAATATAAAATTAAATAAAGTAAAATTAAATCAAGTAAAGTAAATTAAGTAAGATTGTGAAAGTAAGCAAAATTAGGAAATATACAGTTAAATACAAAAATAAAGACAAATAATACATTAAAAACAAGAATAAGAATCAAAGTTAATTAGAAACAAATAGTTTACTATGACCCAAATTTTCAAGAAAATGTGGAAGATGACCAAATTAAAGACTGTAATAAGTGGCTTAAATAAGAAATAAATGTGGCACTTGAAAGAATAATGGAATAATTGATATCGGCTTCTCCCATATGTGTCTTCCTACCGCCATCGCTAAGCATTCGCTTCAGAGGGCAATCCCCTGAGCTTTGGCATTATCATAGAAAACAAAAAAATAAATAAAAGAAGTACAGTAGAACGCCGATTATCCGAACGCCGATTAACCGAATCGCCAATTATCCGAATCGGTCCTAAGCGTATAAAACCAAGTAATTTTTCTTTTGTTTTGTTGTAACAAGTTGAAACTTGCGTTAGAAAAGCAGGCGAAAGAATGAGAATCAACCGCTGAAGTTAATGAAGACGAACAGGAATTACCGTCAGTGGAAGAGTTTGTAAACATGGCTAATGAAATCGCGGGATGTTCGGCGTGTGATGTCGCTGATATGGAAGAGTGGTTGCACTGTGATAAGAATGATCAAGGGTTCCAGATACAGACAGATGATGAAATCACAGCGATTGCCATTAACGAATAGGATAATGAAGAGGACGACAATGAGACCGAAGGGGAAGAGGCACAAAACCAAAGTGTACCATCTCACAGCGAGGCGTTTATGTGTTTCGATAACGCTCTCAAGTGGATGGAACGGCAACCCGAATGCGACGGTGTACAACTTCTTGCCGTCCCGCGCCTGCGTGACCTTGCTGCACGGAAACGAGGCAACTTACTCTGATCGAGATGTTCAAGTGACAAGATATTGTAGAACTGTGTTTGTTAAACTCAGTGAGATAGTAGAAATGGAGTGGACATGCCCATAAGATTTACATTGAAGGGGATGGTAGTATTTTTTTAGCTACTCATTGTCAAATTGAGTCAAATCCAAGTAGTTCCCCTCCAATTTGACAATGAGGTCGAAATGGGGTAAAGGCAGCTTTAACATGCTTTGTGCGCGAGAGGATGGAAGGGACTAATGGTGGAAAGTTATCCCATCCGTGTCCAGAGGCTGGTTAAACTTAATAAAGTTTATTCTATGTGTGACAGTTCGTTTTTCTTTATTACCAGTCTATGTCCGATTATCCGAATTTTCGATTATCTGAATCGACCCCGGTCCCAATTAATTCGGATAATCGGCGTTCTACTGTATAGAACAGTACGAGCATAAGATACTTCAAACTCAACGGAGGGCCTGATTAGCCTAACCTGTTGCCACTCAATGACCAAAGATGTTAAAAAAGAAAATAAGTAGCCACGCAGATTTTGAAGGTCAAACTCTCATCCATATTCAAAAAGTAAGGTGAGTTGAGTGCAAACCTCCGCTGAACTGATTCCATACCAACTGAGAGTTATTTGAAGCCAGGACACCAGACTTGACTTATAATTTGTATATTCAAGACACAAGACTTGAATATAAAAGTATAAAACTGACAAGTGCAGAAAAATTAAAAAAAAGGCCAGCAAATGGAGAAACCTTTCAAGTGATGGTTAGTACATGAATATCGAATATCAGCTAACGATTAAAGGTGACCTTAATATCAGTGAAATGTTCAACAAAAGACATACAACATATAACACTCATGTAACACAAATAACATGAGGAAAGACATGAGCATGACGCTAGACGCAAAACGACATCGAAAAATACTTAGAAACATTCAAGAACAAAGAATTAAAGTTACACCAGCTAGAGAAAGCACTCAAATTTTCATAAAAAAGCAAAAAGTCTGCAAAGTGTTTGATTATCCGGAAGGTTTTTAAGTCATCTGTATAAAGAAGACAAACTGACTTAAAAGAACTAGAAAGATCATTCATGAACAGATTAAACAAAAGTAGTCCCAAAATGGAACCTTGAGGTATACCAGAAGAAAAGAAGAAAGGTCAGGACAACAAGCAAAATAGAGAGAGAGAGCACAAGTGTGACTAGTAACATAAGCGGAGAATTGGGCAAGCAAATGTTAACAGATGCCATGATGCTTTAATTTGATAAGAAGCAGCAAATGATTAAACCAGTCGAAACCTGTAGTAAAGTCTGTATCGATTATATCAACTTGATGTCGGTAGCGATTGCAGAAGCAATTACATGTAAAAATTCAACTGATTAGGTTGGCAGAGGAATAGCGGCCTTTTACAAAACCATGTTGCTACATTACGAAGATAAAGCTGAAGGCATCATAGATTTTTTTGGAAAGAAAGCGTTCGAAATTTTTTGATAAGCAAGGGAGAGTGAAGATAAGCCGACAGTTCCAACCAAGTTTGCGTTCACAGAGATTGATATTGGATAAGATTAATAAAGGGACACAAAGTGTTGACGCAAGCTTTTTCACGGAAAAATTTGGGAATGTCGCCCAGATCAAGGTAACGATTTGGGTCAAGTGAAGATAAAATTAATTCAACCTCAACAGGGTTAGTCACAACAGAGAAGAGAGAAGTTGAAAAATCAAAAAAGGCAGTCAGAAGTGGAAATCGATAGGTTAGTGTAAAAAATTCATTTCATGTGTTGATTTTTCGCGGTACTATACATAACATAACAAATTAAAATTACATTTTATCTTTTCTTCACTATTTGCTTCCTTTTTTTCAAAAAATTCGTTTGACACCTGAAACAATCACAGCTTTGTACAAAATGTTTGCAACAAGATGAGAGATTTACTGAGCAATAATGAAATGATATGGATTTGTTTTTGTTTAGGAACGTTTTAAATTCAGTGACTTAACCTCATGATTACGTGATTCAATTGAGTTGGAATTTTCTGGATATATTGGTGTATATTTATGTAAAAGAAGTTCAGGGCTTATCAAAAAGTAACTATCATTAGCAATGGTGGGCATTTTAGTGAACTTTTAGAAACCCATTTAATTTGAAGAGGAATAAGTCTGCAAAACGTTTATTTGGTTTGAGCTTGGATATGGGAAAACATTAAAAATGTTTAACATGTTTTAAATGTGTAAAACAGCCTAAGAGGGAGCAAAACATATTTGTTAAATTTTTAATTGAGATTAATTGTAACTTCAAGCCATCCTGAAATTTATGAAGTTTATTATTGTTTATGAAAAATTAAAAAAAATGGTCTGTATGTTATTTAATGAATGTCAGGGCTACGGCAAGCATGTAAACAAACAGCTATCAAAATAGCGAGTCTCCGGAAAATTTTTTTTTTTTAGGTGTACCTTAACGAGAAGCAAACATCATAGACTTTTGGTTGCAGTACTAGCAAAGAGTAGCCAGCTTCAATTTATATTCATTTTTAAATTTTTAACAACATTAACATACAAATATTTACAGAAAGAATTAAGCAACAAACGTTTCAATTCTCAAGGTTTTGAAGCTTTCGTGGCCAGAAACCATACAGTTTATCTACTCGTTTCCTTTGATCAAAATGAAATTTATATTGCAAGATGGTTTCATTATGAGCAAAGGGCTGACAGCACTGGGCATGCTTATTATTTTTGCATCAAGATTTGCTTTCGTTAAATTTTCATATGGTACACACTTTGCAGAGCCCTCAGTTTCTACACCTCTGATTTAATCATAGGATCAAAACGAATCTCAGTGGACAGATCGGCTTCAAACTGGAGCTGGTCTAATTATTTTTTATTGGTGCTTACAATTCGGTCATTTTTGTTGTGTAAACTTACATTTCCTTAGCACTCAACTTGATGATCATGTTTTGAGCATTAGATTTGAACATTTCAACCGTGTAAAGCCAGAAACAAAGTTCAAACACTTCTTCGGCTTCTCTTTGAAAGTCAGTCTTTCTAGCGGTTACTGTGCTTTGAGTTTTTTTTCTGATTCAAGAAAGTGGCTGCTCGCTCCAAATTGCATGCAGAATTATCAATGGTTATGTACTTTTTTCTTAGCTACAGCTGAATATTTTTTTTTTATTTGGTATGGAATTCAGTCAACTGCAACTGTACCAGTGGACATTGTTTTTTTTAGATTAAGTAGGAGTTCTTTAAATTCTGCAATTCTTTTCAACATTGAAAAAATGCTTCATTTTCCAAAAAAAGAAACGAATTGTGTTATTTGAATCTATTCACTTAAGAACACAAAAAAAAATTCATCAACATTTTTCAAACCGTTTCTGAGAAAAAAGAGCATAAGTGCTGAAAGCGTGCTTAAGAGTTTACGATTTTCAACCAAATATTTTAATTGCAAGACCAATTTTTTTCAAATGTGCACCAAAATATACTAGTAGTGCAAGAAGTAAGGCAAAAGGAAAGTTGGAAAAGGAAGAAGTCGAGGAAAAGTGTACGCCGTGTGAGGCTGCTGATTAATTGATTTCATGTATCTTTTATTTTCAAATTCATTTTTTCGGAATTTTATTCATATGGAAATCAAGCGGAAGGACTTATAATGCTCACAACATATCAATGCACAATAAACTGTGATAATCCGAAAATCTACTTTTGCTAAATTTATTGTGGCCAGCCAGCTCCTTAGCACAGTGCAACTTAAAATTTGGAATAGTTGTCTTAAATTGTCTACTAATCTGATTAGTAGGTTTCCTTATGAACTTAAAAAGTCGCAAAACAAAATTCCTATCCGTGACAAATATGTCACACCAGTCCGTAATGCTATCATAATTGGCTAATTACGTAAATAAAATGACTCACTAAATTCAAAACAATGACACTTTATTTCTCTCAAAAAATACAAAGTAAAAATTATTACATATTGAATTATTATTATGTACTAAATTTTTTTAGAAAATGTACTTACAATGAGGAATGATCCATTGTTCCGTTGTGGAAAGGGCAGCAATATTTTGTGACAATGCAAAATATAACTTAGTCTGTGAACAATCAAATCCAAACTGAGGAAACAGCCAAGACAAAATTACTAGGAAACATAGTAAAACAATCATTTTATGAAATGGGTGGGGCCTGTGTGGACAAGAAAGTAATGGAAAATTTCTTGACATATATACGAACCCTGTCCTTCCTGGGCTAAGATTCTTTATACAATCACTACAGCCCTATATATTCATTGCTTAATCTTATAATACGGGAGTTGCCTTATTAGCAAAGATTATTGGGAGGTTCCCTCTTATATATTCATCGAAAAATTTTCCCGATCGCGATTATTTAAAGTTTGCTTGAAATTTAAATTGAGCTCTTGTAGATTATACCCTTGAATGTTCCCAGTTATTGGGGTCCTATCAATATTTCTTTACTCAATCAAAAATCTCAAAACCTGGAATGCTAGTCTTAAATCTCTGACCTGTCAGGTATTTAAGTACCTATTATAAAACTACGAGTATATGTAATGAGTAATTTTGTGGTCTTTTTTTTTCTTAATTTTTATTTATTTTGAGAGAAGAGAATTCAAAATGGGGAATCAGTTAGTTATTTGATGACTTTTTATCGAAGACTAAATAAACAAGCAAATCAAATTAGGTTTGAGCTAAAGTGACTCTAGAAGGGCCAAAGGCTGTTCTGGTACTGGATCACTGTTGCTTGAGAAGTATTTTTCACTGAAGGGACTTCACAATACTGTTTGCGTTTTTAGCTACATGTTTACTTGGCTTAGCGCTAAGTTTATACACAAAAGATGTAGAAAATGTGTTTGAGACGATAGATATATTTAAATAGCTACAACAATTAGTCTATAAATACGAACTTTTTTTTATAAAGCTCTGCAAAATTACTATCCAGGAAACAATTGTTGCACCTTATGATTTGACGTTAAAATTATAAATATTCTTGTGTCTGTATAAGTTTAACTATTCAAAAAAAAAAAAAAAAAATGCTCAATCGTTTGGTTTGTAAACGTTTTAACGGAAATTTGATGGCAAGAAGAAAGTGAAAAGTTTAGCCATTGCAACAAGACTGTGATTCTATCTATTTAACAGACTTTCAATATAGAATTGAGCTCAATTTGATTGATTCAGCAATGATTTGGACTGAATATAGGACAGATTTAAGTGAAAGTAAGTCAAGACGTAACATTTAAGTAACGAAATACACATTTATATATATATATATATATATATATATATATATATATATATATATATATATATATATATATATATATATATATATATATATATATATATATATATATTTAAATATATATATATATATATATATATATATATATATATATATATATATATATATATATATATATATATATATATATATATATATATATATATATATATAATTATAGAAACGGAACAAAAAATTGAATTTACTAGTGGAAAAAGATTACGATATATATTAAAAGATTACGAGCTGCTGCTAAAAGGGCATCCAACGACGCTGTGCGTGCTTACCTTGAGTATGTCGAAATTTCTTTTACTTCTGACAATCCTAAACCTTTTTGGTCCTATATTAAATCCCTTAAAACTTCCTCTGGCATTCCTTCTGCTATGTATCTTCATGATAAGTCTGCGTCCTCACCTCAAGATTTTTGTGACCTCTTTGCTAAATTTTTCTCTTCTTTCACCTCCTATCATGTTAGCTCTTCGCCTTCAACCTTTTTTCCAGTTCGTGATTGTACTCTTTCTACTTTTTTTACTAATCCCTTAGAAGTGGAATCGTCAATGTTGTCTCTAGATGCAAGCACTAGCTTCGGTGCTGACGGCATTCCAACTTTTTTCACCAAATCCCTTTCATCTTCCTTGTGTGCTTCTCTGTCAATAATTTTTAACCTTAGCATTTCAACCGGTACCTTTCCTTTCCTTTGGAAAAACACCAAAATATTTCCCATCCTTAAAGCTGGTGATATCTCTTTCATCTCTAATTACCGTCCCATATCCCTTTTACCATGCTTTAGTAAGCTTCTCGAAAGAGTCGTTTACAATAGAGTGTACCCTTTTGTCCAGCCCTTGCTGGCCAGAGAACAGCATGGATCCTTTAAAGGTAAGTCAACGGTTACAAACTTATTGACTTTGACAAACACCGTTGCTTCCGCAATCGATCAGCATAGGCAAGCTGATGTCCTCTATACCGACTTTGCCAAGACCTTCGATTCTGCGAACCAGGATATTGTTCTAGCAAAGCTTACTTCTGGTGCCCTTTTTTGTTGGTTCTAATCCTACGTTTGTGATCGCTCTTGTGTCGTTACTGTTAACTCTTGCTCTTCAAACCTTTTTTTTCCTACCTCAGGAGTTCCGCAAGGATCCATTCTTGGCCCTTTATTAATCCTCTTCTTTATTAACGACCTTCCTTCCCTCTCTAACTCACCCTGCCTTTTGTACGCTGATGATCTTAAAATTTTCAGAATGATTGAATCCGCTAGTGACTGTACCATATTGCAGAACGATTTGGATACTTTGGCTGACTGGTACACTGCTAATTCCCTCACTTTGAATGTTGCGAAGTGTCATCAAATGTCTTTCACCCACAAAATATCTCTTTTGCTCTTCTCCTACTGTGTCCTTGGCTCTCATCTCAATTCTGTTTCTAATATCAAGGACCTTGGCGTGATTTTTGATTCTAAATTGAAGTTCGACTTGCATATTCTTCACGTCACTGCCAAGGCTTCTCGTTTTTCCGGCTTCATCATCAGATCCTCTAAACGTTTTGTTAATCTTTCCATTTCTCTGTATCTGTTTTTTCCTTTTGTCCGTAGTGTTCTTGAATACTGTTGCCAAATTTGGTGTCCACATTACGGATACTTGATCGATGCGGTTGAATCCGTGCAACGCCGATCCACCCGCTCGTTGTTCTATAAGTACAGTATTCCATATTGCGATTACAGTATGCGCCTCTCCATCCTTCAAATTCCTTCCCTTGAGTCACGTAGAGTGTTTCTCGACGAGTGCCTCCTTTTTAAACTTTTTAAATATTGGTTGACCCCAGCATTCAACTTTCAGTTAGGGAAACGGGCCGTCCTAATAGAACATTATTTTACTTTAATGTTACATTAGCCCGTACCGACACCTATTTCTTTTCCCCCCTTTTCCGTTTGCCTCGTCGGCACAATCGCCTTAACCTTGGTCCTCTGCCTCAAACGTTATCTGTGTTTAAAAGTACTTTAAAAAATAACGTTCTTTCTTATAATTGAAATATGTCCTAATTTGCTCAATTTGTTTGTTTCTTTTTCTGTCGATTATTATTATTCCATTCTGAATTTTATAAATTTTTTTGGTTTCCATGTTATTTTTTTTTCTTACATATTTATATACTTGTATGTATTTTTATTTTTTCTTCTTGTCTAATCTATAGTTGGATTTCTTCTGTGGATTTGGACAATAAATAAATAAATAAATAAATAAAAAAATAAATAAATATGATTGTTAAATCAAAAATGTTATTTGCTTATCTGCACTGTGCATTTTACGATATGACTCTGTGAATATGCAGTAAGTGCTTTGTATAATACAATCTTTCAGCCGAAAGAAATAAAATTTGAATTCCAGCTTAAGAAATGAGAGGAATGATCTTTACGGAAATGGGCTATTTAGAAACTTCAAAACATCTCAGGTTTCACATTTAACTTTTGCGTGCAAATGAGCTGTTGCACCACTTCTCAGTTAGAAAAAAAATCATTTTTGAGCTCATATGTAGTAAATGAAGGGCTATATGAAGTTAAAATAGCTATATCAAATTAAAAATGGGGCAATAGCTCAACTTTATTCTCAATTTGCTAGCAATTAGCAAATAAAAATTGGCTGAATTATTTTATTTATGAATATTTACAATTTCATAAATAGTTACATATTTTCAAAGGCCATCTACAAACCGAACTCTATAAAAGATTAAGATGCAATGATATCTTAGCAAATAGTTTATGGATATCTTAACGCGGGAGCTTGGTGCTAGCAATGGCTAAGTTCTTCGATGCTGCCAGTTCTGTGAATCATAGTTCATTAACATTATTGCTCTCATCCAATATAAGGGTGGCAGGGTAGTCCTTGATTATCAGCTTTCACACCTTCAAAATGATTTTTGCATTACAGCTTGGTATTGAGGGTAGGTCCGTTGATGTTCTCCTATTACGATTATATTTCGTTGTGCGAGAGCTGCGCCGTAGACTTGAGTGCATAGTTTCTCCTTTTCATGAATTTCACTAAAACCTAATATGGTTAGTTTTTTAAACTAACCCAGAATAACATGACCGCTGTAGTAGAGTTCATATTTTTTCTTTCTTTTTTCTTTTTATTTCTCTTTTTTAATATTTTAAATACTCACCTAGTGGTTGATAAATTTTTTTTTTACAAAAAGCTTTTTACTCTGTATTTCTCACCTAGTTTCTAGCGACTAGAATTTTTCGAGGAAGTGAAAAATTAACACTAAAGTACCGTATTAGACACAAACAGTGCTTGATGTTCGAGGTTCAGCATGATCAATAATCGGCTGAAAAAGCTTAATGTAGACCTCAAGCAGTGTTTTCGCTGGTTCGTGAGGTCCGGACCTGGTTCGGATACCGACTGGCTCAAAACGAAAAAAATACTTTCATTAAAATGACAAAACAATGACCTATTTCATACATGCACCAATCTACCCTACAAATTAAATTATTAATTCCGCTGTTAAGAAGCAAAATTACACAGTCTTAAAAAGAGAATCGAATCGACTGATAAAACAAGCTAAACGAGAATTTTACTCAAAAAATTTCGAAGCATCAGCTGGAAATAGTTCAAAATACTGGAGAATTATCAACGAATTAATGCAAACAAAAAAAAATGTAAATCAACAATCAACATGTATTAATGAATTATCAGTAAATGGATTGTTGATCGTAATCTTGAATTTATCGCAGAGGAATTGAATAGTTATTTTGCAATGATTGGAAATAATATCAACCAACAATTCAACAATACTTCACAGCAAAATGATAATACAATTCCTGAAAGTTATGACAGTATCCATTTTAGACCTACAGTACAAAGTGAAGTAATAGAAAAAATAGATAAATTAAAAACCAAAATTTCTCCAGGTATCGACAATTTAACATCCGAAGACGTCAAATTGCTTAAAAATGAAATAGCGGAGATTCTATCAAAAACTATTAATAATCATTCAAAGATGGGTTCTTTTCCTACTTGCCTTAAGTTGGCGCGAATTACACCAATCTTTAAGGGAGGTGATCCTTCGGATCCTTCTAATTATCGCCCAATTGCCGTTATCAGTGTAATGAGCAAAATATTTGAGAGAATCTTAAATTCGCGTATAGCAATTTTGGCTCCAATACAGTACGGTTTCCAAGAACATAGCAATACAATAGCGGCCACATTAGACGCGGTCCAATTCATTAACAGCTCATTAGATAAAGGTAACTATGTAATAGCCATTTTTGTCGATCTCAAGAAGGCCTTTGACACTACTGACCACAAAATTTTACTGCAACGTCTCGAAAAATATGGCATTAGTAAGAAGTTTAACTCGATAATAAAAGATTATTTATTAGATTGGCGGATTGTGACAAAACAAACACAATGCATCAGTCAAGAACGTTTCATCAATATAGGCATACCCCAGGAATCAATTCTTGGACCAGTATTATTCATTCTATATGTGAATTGCATTCAACATCTCCAGCTGTCTGGCAAATTAGCTCTTTTTGCTGATGACACACTTCTTTTATATTCTGAAGAAGATGAACCATCTCTTGCGTATAAAATTAACAGAGATTTAGAAACATATCAAATGTGGCTTAGGCATAGCAAACTGCTTATAAACGTTAATAAAACCAAGTACATCATTTTCAAGCAAAAAAATAAATATCCTATAAAAAGAAAGAAAAGTCTAGAAAAAGCTGAGTCAATCAAATATCTTGGCTTAATCCTAGATGAGAAAATGTCATGGTTACAGCACATTAACCACATCAAGCATAAAGTAGGACCAATGATTGTAGTCTTAAGAAAATTTAAGTTCTTGGAAACTAGAACAAAATTAGTAATTTTTAATGCTTATATACTTTCAACTATCACATACGGAACTATTTTATGGAGTCAGACACCAAAGCAAAACATCGAGTTAATTGGAAGACTTATTTCGAAAGCAATTAAAATTATATTTAGAATGCCGACTCTAACACAAACAGTTACTGTGTACACTCGAACAGGATTACTAAATATACAACAACTAATTAATTTTGAAAGGGGAAAATTAGTTTTTAACATCCTGAACAACAATCTAAAGTGGTTTAACACCCCCCGCACTGTATTAGAAATACTAATCGAGAAACCAGAACTTCTAGAAATCTATCTCTTGCAATTCCAAGAACGGATAGATTAAGGATGGATCCAGTACAACAGGCTATCGCATACTACAATTCATTACCGAACTCGGTCAAGTTAACAAAAAATATAATAGAGTTCAAGACATACTTGAAAACTCACATCAAAAGCACAAACCCTTAATAAAAAAGATACCAGAGTTTTTTGTAGACTTTTCTCTGGGCACATATCAATGAGAACAAACATATAACTTAAAGTATAAAGTATAATTAAAATTAATAACAATTGTATCTTCCCTATACCAATTTTCAATTGTCAGGGAAGTACTAAGACGATATGTTTGATAATATTTTGATGCGCACCGACCTTGCATACTGATTGAGTGATGGCGAGAGTGGAAGGAAGGAGGAAAAAAAAATTTCAGCGCAACTAGATTTCTCAGTAAATTTTTAAATATTGAATGAAAATTCTACACATGTACCTTTTTGCTAGTTTCTATCCTAAAGGCTGTATGAAAATAAATGTTCCTAACATAAACATTTATTTGCAGCATCTGGTGGCACAAAATTAATGGAAACAATTCATGTTTGCACCGCTTTCCAAAAACCACAACCATCGCATTTGCATCATTTGTAGTTCGCGCTTCAATTCGATGATTGCATTAGGAGGTAAAAGGCCGGGAACATTTCCAGGGCTGCCACCGACATAAAATCTAAAATTTATAAAATTTGCACAGTGATTACAGCTTGAAAATTAATTGAATTCATTAAACAATACATTCTGTAAATCTCATATTGATCTGACGAGTTTTCACAATAATGTTCAAAAAATAGGGAATTTAGTAAAGAGTCGTTGTACATGGAATTTCATAATTTTGACTCTGACAGGGTGGATGAAGCAAAAATTGTGTTATTCGTTTCTATATTTTTTTTTTTGCCATTTAGATATATCTGAAGTTTTTTTTCAAGCATCTGCTCTAGCCACCAAGTTGTCCCCACATCCTTTGGAAAACAATCGTTCATTCTTCTGAAATGTTCGGGTGTCTCTGTCATAAGTAACCAAAAAACGCAATTAAAAAATTCTATTTTGCAGTTTTAGGCACTCACCACAAATATCGGATTTAAAATTTCCAAAGGTTTGTCATAAACTAGCCTAAAACAGTTTTAATTCTTTTTAAAAGTTTTTCCCTGAATTGAGTGTGAAAATTCAATAACATGTACGCCACCGAATCCTTTCCAAGCCAACAATTTAAATGCACCTTTAAAAGTATCTCAATTTTAATTTCACACAGATCCACGCATTATTTATGTACGTCCACTTTTTAATCAATCGGATCACACACTAAAAAGATAATCTCATTGAATCTTTTTGTTCATATATTTATTTATTTATTGAAATCGATTTTTACGAGCTAATACTTACACAATTGCAAAAGCAAAAGTGTTTAAAATCAGTCAGATTAAAGCTAAAGAAATTACAGTAATATGTCATGTTTGTATATATATATATATATATATATATATATATATATATATATATATATATATATATATATATATATATATATATATATATATATATATATATATATATATATATATATATATATATATATATATATATATATATATATATATATATATATATTATAAAGAATTAGAGATGTATGGATGATATTTAATCGACATTGACCTCCCATATCTGGATATAGCTTTTTCGGAAACCGTTAAGTCTCTATTTAAGTGAAATTTTATAGCGGTCGTATTCGATTTTATGGCAAATCATATGAATAAATCAAATCCAATGCAGCGCCGATAACAATCAAAACACTGATTATATGAGCGAAGGTATCGCCATCGGCACATTGTTTGCCTATCAATGTGCATCTTAAGGCAATCGTATTATATAACCGTCAGCCTTGACAAAACTACTGGAGATGACATCAATCAGTATTGTTGGACATGTCGTGAGAGATAGTTTCGCGTCGTGTTATAGTTTCGATTAGCAGAGGTCATCCGGAATAGCCGTGGGCTGCTACCAACTACGATTTGTGCGTCATTGCCCTCATATGCTGTACCGTAAATAAAAAAATTGAATAAAAGCAAAAAACTATCCAAGAGAAATACGGTCAATGTTAAAACTTGCAAACGTACATATTTCCCGAATAGATTATTTTGTTAGTTAAATTTTCAACAATGCCAAGTATCTAGATGACAAAAGGTCTGCTGCTTATGTTCAATTATTGCTAATCTAAAGCAATTGTGGAAAATTCGGCATCGTGCCAACGGCATTCCAAACTGTAACAATGAGTGTGTAAACTAGATAATTTGATTTCATAGTCAAGGTCATTGTGAATTCGGTAGTGGAAATAAATGAGTGGGCAACAAGAGCACTAATAAAATATTACAGTAAGTAGAGCAATCATGTTTATTTGAGTTGATAAGATGAAATTATAGATGGCAAGCATATATTCGTATTTGAAAAACTATGTTTATTGAACTATTATTGTTAATTGATTCTAAACAAAAAAAAAACTTTACCCCATAATGGTTGCAGTGCCCTATAACATCCAATGCAGTCATCGAATCAAAACGAAATTCGCAGAATAGGTTGATTTTACTGTGAAGCAAGTGTGATAAATTTTTGGGTTTGATGCCAGCGAAGGGTTGCCTGCCAGCGCGGATTGTTTTTACTATTTTCGTATTAATAAAAGCTTACATTAAGTATTCATATCGGGAACATTTACAATGAAAATAAGTTACCAATGTTTCAAACAAACCAAACATCTTTCAGTTTTTGATCCCAAACATCTTTCTATCCCTGTAACTTCCGACGAAATCATCGCATAAATTTAAGATTGATAGAGTCATTTGACTTTGACGTGAGGCAATTGTGGGATCTTTTTAGTTGCAGTGCTGGTAAAGTGTTGCAAGCACTGAGCATTTTCTTTGTTTACGTTTTGTTATGCGACTTTCAAAGTCTTGAAGTGTGCGGCTTTCCTAAATCTTGATATTCATGTTAGTGGTAGCCCTAAAATGATTTCCACCATATGAGTTTAAATTGCATTGTTAAGATCAAAGTGGTTTTGCCCTCGAAACAGGTTGGAGCACGTGTGGTAGAATATGCACTTCAAATCTGCACGATTCCTCTATTGTTCATCGAACATTCGCATTTCAACCGGTTCAGGTGCGCCAGATTTTTTTATGTAGTCAGTTCAAGAAAGCCTAGTGTAACATGCTGCCATTAAATTGTCTGGTTATTTACAATTAGCTGTGGTGGCTGTTGTCTATGTTTTGTTATCAAGATGCCTTGTGTCTTCTCGGCGTTTATTTGAATCTTCGATTTTAGAAAGTATTCCATTACGATATAAAATTGCAGATTTTATGATATGGCATTTGCCTGCCTAGAGGTATAGAATATGCATGTGTTGTCTGCTACAGGGCTGTTTTTATATTGGGCATTTATAATCGCAGACATTCAGACCTCCGGAGAAGCTTTTCATGTCAAAGATTGCTTTTATTATGTATGTTAAAGTCGTCAGTGTGCTGTCAAGTAGATGATTCAGCCACGCATTACAAATTGTGTCTGGTCCACGTGAATTTTGCGTGCTGAAACCTCTTTTTAAGTGGTTGACCTCGTCAGTGTTGGTTGGTTTGATTTGAGAGTCTCCTGCAGATGTGAATGAGAGGATTTGGTGCATACTCAGATATCAGGTATCTACAGTATCGTTATCTTTCCAGGGGCGATTTTCGCAAAAGCTTCGACTTCGACAACAATTTTATTTTTGGATGAAAGTACTTTATCATGCGCCCGTAGCTATAGCTTCCATGCTACGCAAGATTCGTCCAACTTCTGGTCGTGAGACTGCGTGATTCGACTGCTCATGAGTTTCGTAAGCCGGTTTTTTCCGTTCTTATGCTAGCATCATCCGTATTCCTAGCACTTCCCAGCTTTCTACTCCTTGGGAGTTCGTAAGGCTTATACCCTTTGTCGGGATTTGAACTGTATTGTTCTCTTTTGTCTGTTTGACTTGAACTGTCAGAGTATCTTCTGTTCTATTTAAATCGCTGGCAATTTATACTGTTTCTTCATATCGTTCATTTGCCATTGCGTCACGGATAGCTTTCCAATTCATTTTCTTCTTCGTTCAAAGAGGCTGGTCGATATGTACATCTTCTATGATTAAGATGACTGCCTTGTCATTGGATGGGTTCATGGAGAACAGTCAATCGAAAGCTTTGACGCAAATCGTGCGAATGTTCTAGGTCTAGGACATGATTATGAACTCTGCCAAAATGTCTAGGTTCATCGGGGGGATTTAGGCTTATACATTTTTCATTGATAAATCTTTGAAGCTCGATTCCAGCTTGATTGCTTCTTATATCTCCTCGTTGGCGATGATGTGTATTCATGTTCCTGCAAGGAGCACAGGACCTTCTTCTTCAAATAACTTGCTGAGATTCGAGCCAAAGCTGTTTATTTTAAGGAGAGATGTATGCAAAAATCGCTATGAACTCGAACGGCACCTTGATAACGGTTGTTCTATTTGATGTAGGGAGCTCTCTGGGAGAGATGTGATGGTGGTTTATGGCCCTTATCATCAGCATTGCAGTACTTCCACCTCTATCTGTCAATTTATCTTTACGATATATGTTATAGTAAGAGATGTGCAGGCGATCAGCTGATTTAAAAATCTATGTCATACAAAAATCATGCTTCTGCTGATGGAATTGGCATTCGAGGTAAGAATAGGCATATGATTGGGAATGTACAATAATGATTTTTTTTTAGTTTTTGGGCTTGGAAATGTTGCGAGCATCCCTTGCACCATCCTTTCCATCATATCCTGCATCATGCTCTGGAATTGTTCTTGCATGCTGCAGAATATCTGAGCCGTGATAGCTGGCTATGGGATATTGGGCTGGGTCTACACCACTCTGGGCTGCGTGTTATTTGTGGGCTTTTGGGGCTAATTTATGGGTCGGGATGTCTGAGTGCTCTGTGGTGGGGGTTCGATGTTTGCTCTCGTCACCAGCGCAAACTTTTTCTTTACGTTCTTAGGGCTTCTCGCATACCCCCCGTAGCTGGCCGGGTGTTTTCCGTCGCAGTTTGCACACTTAGCGCTTTTTTCATACAGTTTAGTGCAAGTCGATTCGTGGTGATGGCCTTCAGAATTCACATATTTTGGCAAATCACGGGCAATTACGGCACTGCGACAGTTTACCACGAGATGACTGAGCTTCAACCTTGCAGATTAGCAAGCATACTGCAGGGACGTTTTATATATTAGTCTCGCTCCTCGGGAGGAGAACTTTGACTAATTGTCCCGTTCTTCAATTTGAAGAAGAAGAGCTCCAATAGGTGGAAGTGCCGAGCCTGTAAATCCTCCTCGACTTCATGTGAGGATAAGCCATGGAGACCCCGAATCGTCACATTGAGTTTCTTCTCTTTTGGGAAGAAAGGGGTAAAAAATTGTACCTTCTCTTCAGGCAAATATTTAGTTAGTTTACCGTAATCTCCTTCTCACTCCCTCAGAAAGTCTCTATTAAAGCTTCCGAAGTTTTCACTAGACGCCTTCCATTGTTTTTGAAGCTCACTATCACTGAGCACTGAAATAGCTGTTTTAATAATTTTGATTTCTTTGCAACACGTAATCGCAACACGTAATCGCAACACGTCAACTCTCCACGAACTGTTCACTGAGATCACTATATTGGGGAAATTGCTCAAATATACTCCTTACTACAACCAATCTCTTCCCATAAAATATCTGTATCGGAAGCCATAGAGTTGTAACATTTCCAAGGTTACAACTTATGGGAGTTTAAAATTTAAGAGAGTAAAACTTTTGTTTCTTATTTCATTACAAAGTATTGGAAATTACACGGAAAGATTTTTGAGGCTGTCATCTGAACGTTTTTCAGAGAATGGAAAATTTAAACTTTGCTATTTATTTGCGATGTAGACCATTGCAGCATCGGTTAGTACGAACATAACAAAAATGTCTGGTGCAGTGATTCCTTTGATAGTACCACAGCCAAAAGTCAAATCAAATTTGCTTCACGTCGCGATCAATCCACTCTGTAAATTTCGTTTTGATCTGACATCTGTGTTGAGATAAGGTATAAGGGTAAAGGGATTTTTAGGGTTACCACTTGCGAAAATTTCGAAATTTTCGGTGTTGAAACGTTTGGTATTAAGTATCACTCCAAACAATTTTAGCAAACCAAAATGGTTTCTGCAGTAATCCAAGCAGATTTACATGGAGAGATTTTGTTTCCTTTACTCAATTCATTTTAATGCAAACAGGCAGTCAATCGATTTGTGACCATTTTTGTCCAATGCCTGCGCTCTATATCTGTCACGTTCTTAGGTACACAATACCTATTGTATCTATCATCCTAATCGTTCTTCAACCCTATGATCCAATCAGCCAGCGAATCGGGGACGCGTTTGACCTATTTTGAAATCGTGAATGAAATATGGCCTAATATAGTCTTGGGTGAGATATGGTCGTGGCAGTTGTGAGTGATCTTAATAATATATTCACAGGTTTGGACACAAGAATCGCTATCGGAAAGACAACATTTGAGTATAAATTGTAAGAAGTGATGATGTTTGCTATCTTTTTATTAATAGCAATTGCATGTATTTATATAGTTAACGAGCTCGCAGGCAGAAGAGTGACCTATAAAACATAAATGCATGAAGAGGGGTATAATATCTTGCCAGTCGTACGCAACAATCTTTTCGAAAGATTTATATCTCATGTGGTAGCAGAATATAAACTTTGATTTTATATCAACTACAAGGGTTGAATTTTTGAGGTTCAAAGCCCCCAAAAACTGCGTTTAAAGACTGGCCAATTGCTCTTTAGCCCCTATACTAGAAGAATTCTAGAACGAACAAAGCTATGTTATTTGGCTATTTGATCTAATATTCCATTAAAATTAAAAATTTAAGATTAACCAAACAACTTTATAAGCTTTCCGCTACTTCGAGTGGGTTTTAGATCGACGGAAATATTATGTCACGTGCACAGTGGATAATTTAAACTAGACGTTGAGCCATTGGAAAAGAGGTCAGCAAACGAGCTACATTTAAACGAGCAAACGAGCACTATAAGTTCCATGTGAAAATTAATCCCAACTAATAAATTGGTCCGAACGTTTTCATTGTCTAGTAAAATTTCGTATCCTATGAAGCCAACTTTTTGATATTTTGACAAATTGTACCAGCAATTTGTATGTGACTAAGAGTTATTTCGGTCGACAAAACTTGCCAGAAAATCACTTACTTGCGCGTAATGACATTGATCTGAGATGATTTCAAGTATCTGAGCTCTAGACCCATGAGTTTTTGAAGTTCAAAACACTCTGCAGTACAAACTGTAATGCTTAAATTTAATAACACGCGGTAGTTCAATGTCGTTGTCATAATTGCAGCTTTCATTGCATCAACAAGTGTGAATTGGACTCAAATGCATCATCATTTGTACCATGCCATCTTGTATGAATTGCGTTCATTATGATGACCTAATTCATTAAAGATACAGCTCACATCTCACCACCTTTACTTATTAATAACCTTGAATTTTACCACAGTAGGTATTTAGCATTAAAGCAACTTCTGTTTGATGAGTATCCATGGTAAACAGCGTACAAAGCAATTTACGTAAACTGTACGTACGAGTACGTGAAGAAGTGCGGTGAGCGTGTTTCATATTCCAATACCCGTGGACTTGCTGCGATTGATTCATTTTGGCTTGTTATCCAACGTGTGGAGCCCAAAATTGTATCCAGAACGAAATTGCGCCAATGATTGGTTTACGACAGCTAAAGTAAATGTTTGTGGCGCACATTCTGTCGATGTGAAACAAGATATCAGGTAAAATCTTTATATATATGTACATGGACGAGGAAATGTGCGTATGTCGCAATGAGCGTTTATGAGTCCTTTTGGGTGGCAGAGATGATAATACTATTAGGTAATCAGGAGTTACGCATCGATTTCTGTCATTGTGGAACTTTCATTGCTCGATTTTCGTTCGAGCTGGATATAGTCTGATAAATTAATTGGTAAATTTCCTTTGAAAGATTATCAGCTGATAGCTAGCAGGCGATTAAAAGGAGATACCACCAATATGTAGTAAGACATACAGATTGTTTTCAAAACGATTTGCGCTCGGTTTAAATTGGTTGGTACAGGTGAAAAGGGTTATTTGTATCACTCTGCATATTTAATTTGTTTGAAGAATCTCTGCTAATACAAGTTGAATGTTTCTAAATGCCGTGATAACAGGGATGAATGTGCTGTATATGAACCAATTAATTTTTTAAAATTGTTAGGTATCAGAAATCGTTCCTCTTCCTCTTCCTATCAGAATAAGAAATTAAATCACCAGAAATTGCTAAGTACATGAAAGTGAGACATATTTGGTGCTGCAAGTTAAAAAAATTTGTTCATATATATGGAAGAAATCGTCCAGTGTACAAGTCACTACTCTCGAATATTAACTGACTCAGCTAAAAACTCAGCTGAAATGATTGGGAAATTTCAAAATGAACAAGATAAACAGGAGCTTAAGAGATAGTGATAGTGTGTTCAATGCTACTTACAACCTTGACTGTAAAGTTGCGTACACATAGGGCCAAGGCCAACGGTCAAGCCTTTCGTTGGTTCGAATTTGCTTAGTGTGTACGAAGAGCCAACCTTGGCGTTGGCTTTTGTTTCCGTTCGTTCTCCTGGTGGTAGCATTAAAGCGTTGGCGATGTATTAGCCTTGGGACTTCGGTCCAGACGATAGTTCAGCGCGGACCACTTCCAACACTTCGGTCCCAAGCCATTGGCCCGAATCGCTTCCTGTGTAGACGGCAGAGCAAACGCCAATGGTTGAAGAGCCAATAGTCGGATATGCTAAAATTTGTCGCAACTAGCGTAAATAAAAATTAATGATTTCCAACTGCAAGTGATCACATCAGTCAAGTATGCACTGTGTGCTGGTGTCTGATGAGAATCAGTGCATGCTTTCAAAACCACTTTGTCAAATAAAAAATTTTCAATGTGAATAAAATTTTTTTCAATTTTTATCATCCCGCAAAAACAATTCCAATATGATCTCTGGGTTTAGTCCATATCATGGGAATATCAAACGACATATGACGTGATCGTTTCTTTCAATCAGTTAAATTTTTTACACATGCTATGCAACAAATATTTGGGGCCCAAGATTTGTCTTGATGAGCCACCCCAAAACTGAAATACTCGCGGTAGCACTTCAATATAAGATCAGAAAAATTTCGCTTCGATTTTTGAAAGTCAGTGCACCACAATTATAACAAAAAGAAGTAGGATCGTTAATAAACTTTCTCGACATATTCACGCAAGCACAGAAGTTTATTAAAACCAAAACAATTTAAATTAATAGGGGGAAAATATATAGCACTCCTTTTTACGGCCGTTCATATGCATTTATCGCTACAATACTGAAAATGGACTTGATCTCATCACAAGAAAACTGACGGTGAACGAAACAAAATAAGTGCGTTTTCGTAACGAGGGTAAGTAGTCAAAACACGATCACCTATCAGAATTCGTGTGGCATGACCACTGTTGATCAGTATAATTGAATGCATGTCACAGTCGGAACGAAGTAATACTAAGAAACGATAATGAATGTTTTTGAAGAAATGCAAGCCGAATGTCATTTTTGATTAGAGCAGTAGACTCAAGAATCGCCTCGTCGGGCTCATAGGACGACGTAAATTCGGTACCCGTAAAAGTTCCTCTCTTGGCATCACTGGCGATTAGGCTCATATCTTTCAAGTTTTTATGACCTGGGATCCACGTGATCTTTATTTTGACCTGATGTGCTGGCCCACATACACAAAACAAACACACTGTAAATTTGGTATATGAGAGTTTTATTCAAAGAGTTTTAAGATAGTTCTAAACAGATTTGATTGCAGTCTATCAGTACCAAGATATTATTTTTCCTTTTGTATATTGTGCAAGATGTCGCAACGAAAATAGCGTTTAGTTCAACATTTGTTACTGAAATATATGGACTGAGGGCAAGGATTCCCGAGGAGACTCAGTCTAGTATTCTGAAGGCGCAGCTCACTCCAAGGCAGGACTGTACTACCAGCTATGGTAATGTGATGGTATAGGCTACGGACCTTATTTATTATCTTGTTGTACTCCACTAGCAAGTTTTCGGCTCCCATTTTATCTATTTCATTAAAGCAGACTTTAAGTAAGTATGAGATTTTTAGGAGGAGGAGGAGATTTAAACTCCGCTGAAAACTTTTTTTAAACTTTCTGTAGGTGTCTGAGTACCTGGAGTTGCAATCAATTTTAGTCAGGTTTGAGAACAGATTATTATAAACCATCTTAATTTTGATAAGTTATTTAGCTAACATTGACTGTGCCCCATAAATTGTAGGAAGTTCATTTGTTATATCAAAGGTAATTATGTTTGGTGTTTGATTGGCAACTCCAAGATATCTTTTTGAAATTTTGGCTTTTTCTGCGTCAAAGCTCTTTAGAACATAGGAGAGTTGGTATAGGTGGAGAAGTGCTATCTTTGCTTTTAGGAACAGTTTGTAAAGGATAAGGCTTTTATCTGGCAGAGGATCACTTTTGTTTCTTGTGACTCTTCTTAAGGCGTATTGTTCCGGTTGGATAGCGTTGTTGGATGCTTAGGAAAACTTTGTCCGAATAGTTATACTTAATGATTCTCCCAAGGAATTTTATATCAACAGCCCACTGGACATCTCTGTTGTCTTGTTTAATCTTTGGACTGAAGAATTGACGTCAATTCAGCAGGATTCTTTTCTTTGGCTTTGAGTGGAAGTATCAGGTCTCTGGCAGTTTTGGCGAATTTAGAGACGCTATTCTGAAGAAGATTGAAATAGAGTTTTTTATTTAAGTAATCCGCCATAATAATGAAGTAGTTATCGTTGTTAATAATGTTCATACCATTTTTTGTGTTGTAGTGAAACTCGGTGGTGTACAAAATTGTGGACTCAGGATGACCCCTTGGAGATATCATTAATAATTTGAATATTTCTTGAACTTAATTTCAAGCTTCAGAAGTTGAGAAAGAACAACATTCAATAGCTCTACTCGGATATTAAAATAATTGGAGCAATGATTCATCAGAGAAGTACCTACACTCTCATATGCATTCAATATGTCTAGAATAGTTAACATGACACACTAATGGTTCCCTTTTGGCTGGCGTATCCAGTGGTCTATCATCTTTAGACATGTGCTAATCGATTTATTCTTCATATCTGGAGTGGAGTTTCTCAAGAAATTTGCATTCGGCAATCAATTCTTCTTCGATTATACTATTAATTATTTTTTTATTTTAAATTGGTCTATAGCTTGGCAGTATCGTGGGTTTTTTTCTTGGTTTAAGAGTCGGAGAGATTCTGAATTTTAAGATTTCCGGACTAACTTAACAATCCCAAAACAATAAACAGTCAATTTTGACACAGACACTGAAAAGTATTACGCACAATTATGCTGGATCTGCACAAAAGTCATATAAACCAAACTGTCCTAAAGCCCGAATTAGCACAATTCAAGTTTCGAGATGATTGATGCATAGAACATTGCGATGTGTAACTTAGGTTTTCGGTACATGTAGGTAGGCTATTGTATCTCACTGAATCGGGAGATACAGGTCAGTTATTTTGAATCGAACTGTGGGGAAGATGATAAATTTGCCAGCCATTATGTCTTGAGTGAGAGGTGCAACTATGATTTCATTTGTAAAGAGTAATAAGTTTACAGGCCGGACACAAGAGATAAAGAAACGGATTGAACACTATGAAACAGAATCAAGTGCAACTCGAGAAACGAGTTTTAGCTTAAGAACCATCATAGTTACCGTTTAAATTTATATTTATTAAAATAGCTAGTTTTAATGTTATGACTTTATCATGTGTATCATGCATGTGAAAGTGACTGGTTGAAAATGTTCAATCTAGAAAATTACTCTGATGTGTTTCAGTTTTTTTTTCGAACAAAGCCCGGGAGATACAGAATCATACTCTCATATGAGACGGAGCTCATTCAGTGACTCTAAGCCCATAATTTGGGGTGACTGAGTGGCGCTCACACCCGTCTCAACTGGGTTATCCGGCACTCAAAGGGGTCAGGTCAGCAATTCGCATTCTACAACGGGAAAACGGTAGCAAAACAGCTCAGCTTCACTTCTGCTTTGCACAAAGGACAGATTCCACTCTTAGATTTCGTTTTATCAGATTTCACAAACTTATAAACTTTGTCATCATATTTAAATACGCCAGAGCATGTTGAAAAATCACATACCTAATTATTTTCAAAACAAGATTAACTAATTAAAATGAAAATGAAATGCTCGTTCATTAAAATGATTTTGCACATTTTTGTACGAATGTCATTACTACTTGCCAGGTTTGGAAAATGCCTATCAATTTTAAATGACATATTCCCAACATGGCCAATAACATGCCAACGAACTGCTGAGTCCCAAAGGCTATATTTCGATTCGTTCAAATGAAGCGTGAAAATTATTGCCAGGTCATATTGGCCATGATGATGTGAGCCATGTCAAAAGTTCGTTAAGTTCGTTTAAAAACAACAAAATTCTATAAACGTGGTCAGTTTCGAGTAAGCGGCCTGAAACCCTGCAACCATTAATTATCCTGTTCGCTTCTAAAGTCAGTCCGTTCTGAAAGTTGGCTATAATCAAATTACTGACACTAACCTGGTCGAAATCATCCATGTTCGTATCTGCCACACGTAGGCTAATTGTCGCGTAATTTGTATATCCATCACGGGCCAAGTAGCAGTCAAGTCACACGGCTCGCAATCGTGGGCAGGCTGATAGGAGCCACTACAGGAAACGTGATGAGATAGTGGCTGGATGCACAAAAAAGCGTTGGGCCCCGTAGCGACGGAAACAAATTCAGCAGCTTAAAGTTCATGGTGAGTGAAGATAGAACGAATTTAGACTGTATGTTTTCGGTTTGGCGATCTATTCCATCATCCAAGCAACTGTAAAACAGAGTTCTCATTGTTAGATGTGCGGAATTATTTAACATTAAGGATGCTCTCCTAAAGAAAGTCAAAGTAAATTGAATAGCCAGAAGCCTATATACTTGCCACTAGATCGAATAAGAATTACTTACAAAATGGGCGTGCATGTCCAAAATGCTAAATGGAAAGCTTGAAGGTGTAGAACTGCTAGTGTC
Organism: Nemotelus nigrinus; assembly: GCA_947369275.1. Lineage (NCBI taxonomy): Eukaryota > Metazoa > Arthropoda > Insecta > Diptera > Stratiomyidae > Nemotelus > Nemotelus nigrinus. The sequence continues at coordinate 46,230,590 of OX376374.1, forward strand.
TAATGGTCGTATAAAACAAACTTCTCTGAGAGCTCATATAATGCTATGGTTTTTTTCTATTACCTGTGTTATTATTGCTTTGCGGCTTCCTTTATAACAACTATTTCACATTACCTAGAGCTGTATAAACGGCTTTAGATGCCGCAATATTATTTTGAATTGAGTTGCGTTTTTCAACAGATAACGAGGAATATCGCGCGCACAGAACACATAACGATGTTTCCCTCTTGTTTTATCGAATGGTCCATAAGTACTCGTCAAAACACGATGATCCTGTTTCCACGCTTGTCACGTGTCCCGTCGCCTATTAAACCATTCCAGACCCCTTTAATGCTATTTCCCTGGCTATTTGGGATCCATGAAAATGATATTTCCTTCGCATTTTCCGCTGGTCTATTTTCATTTTTCGTTCGCTTTTTGCCACTATTCGCCAGGATAGCCCAGGAAATGCCAATGTTCTCGGCAGTGGGTGGCTGGTGTGAACTTCCTTACATGGTTATTTTTCGCCGAAACGAAACTCTTTGAGGTGGTTACTTTCATTTTTGGACTTATTAAAATTTTATTACTTCTCCTGCCATCAGTTCATGTGGAAACTACGTGCAAAATCGATGCAGCTCAGATCTTGGCGTCGTGTCGTTGGATAAAGTTTTTCTCGACCTGAATGCTGTCTCGCGACTTCGACTTATTCGTAGGTGTGTGAAAAGAAGAAGGCTTCTCACACCTAAACCTGAAATGTCGTGGTCCCGATTATCATTCATGGCAAGATGTCAAACGATGGCCGGGAGGATTTTGGTTTTGTTATGGCGTTTAAATTTCATTGGAAAATGTGTGCATGGTTGACAGTAATAAATTGCAGATACAACCAGGAGCAGCGGGAAAAGCTAGATATTATTACATCTAAACATTTCATTTATCATCGGACTTTGTATGGTTTAGCTATCAGGCAATGGCATGACATTTTTGTCGTAAACATAAACAGGAATATGTGGGAAATATTGTTTTTTTTTCTCAGGTCTTCGGCCGTGCTTGTTGATATTTGTTTCATACATTTCGTGCTTCTGGATTTTATCTTTCAGCTTGTGTGTTTTGAATTATTCAGTGGCTTGTGTTTGTAAAAGCGAGTGGTTTAAATGGGAATGGACGTAAATCAGTAAAATAACTTTGTAGCTTGAGTTCAGCATTAAATCAAAGTACATTGAATCCTTACCAGTTTAATACTTGTGGTAAAATGGTCTACGTTCCCGTTAACCTACTGTCGACGAGGCGAATGTCCACTAATATGGGTAAATGATGTCCTGAAAAATGTCAGGAGAGAAATACGAAATAACGGGCAGCTGTGATTAGTTTATAATTTTTAATTGCGAGGAAACTTTGTGGCTGAATTGGTAAGAGATTAAAATTTAAATATAGCTGAAAATTTGGCTTGAAAGTCTCAACATTAAACACTTTTAATTTAAAAAGGTCAACAGTTAGATAACGAGGCGCGTTCCCATTACATGGAGTGATCACTAATATAAAGATAACGTCAATACTTCTGGGAGCCCTTGCTCAATGACATGATGTAAATTATTTCTGGATAGTTTTCAAACATGTTAATTAAATATACTAAATCAAAAAATAAATAGTACCCTAGTTCTTGTATTTATTAAACAAAAAAAAACTCTTTTTCATTTTTAAGGTATGTATTTATAAATTCGAACCGGTTCGAGCAATTTAGAGAAAAAAAGTATTTTGTTATATTAGTTATTTTCATAATTCAGCAATAAAAAATATATGAAAATTCACGTACATTAATTTATTTTATAATCTCATACAAGAAAAACCTTGCGGTGTTTCATTTCCAACGCAAATTTGCAAACGATCCTCATTAATTGAAAGTATTAGTTGCAAATTTGCAATAAACCTGTGGAGTAATTCTGGTTGAAAGATTTTTTTCTAAAATAGCTGAATCACACCAAAAACTTGAGGAGGAAGGTAAAATCTGTTCTGAAATATCGAGGATCATTTGCATATCATACAAACGATTCTAAATTTTCTTTAAAAGCCACAAAAGTTTTTAATTTGCCCCAGAAGTTTTAAGATGAGTATTTGGAGAAGAAAATTGAAAGAATTATTAAGAATGATCCGAATACAAGTGCTCCTTAAATAGCTGCAGACCTCAAAAGAAACAACAAAGTATCGTCGAATGCCCGAGCAGTGCGAAATTTTCCCCATGAAAGGAGTGCATTGCTAGAAAAAAAACCTTTCATTCCGAAGAAAAATGTTGCTCGACGCTGGAGTAGCTGACAAAATCTAACCTATTTTGGGAAAATGTTGTTGAAAGAAAATCATAATGAAAGAACATAATTATTATCTTTTTGGCTCAGAAAGGCGGCGATTCGTTTGACGCAAACTCAATTTAGCATTGCAGTTGAAAAAGTTGCGGCTCACTGTGAAACCTGAGGTGGAAATATTATGGTTTGAGGAGCGATGGCAGCAATTAGCGTTGAAAATTTGGTGTTTGTGGGAAGCATTATGGTCAAGTATACGTATTGAAATATATAAAGCTTAATTTAAGAGCCAATGCTTCAAAAATTAGACATAACGAAAAATTTTCAATACTACATGACAACGATCCAAAACATTCTTCGCATCTAGTAAAAGAGTGGTTAACGTGAAGTTTGTGCTTCCTCATCCACCCCAATCACGAGACCTTAATCCTGTAGAATATTTTTAAAAGTGCGGGAACTTCATATCACAAGCCGAACTAATCTGTAGGAGGTTATTTTAGTGGAGTGTGAAAAAGTAGCCCAGAATTTACTAGAAAACTAGCCCGTTCAATGAACAATGGCTTAAAGGATGTGATTTCAGTAAAAAGACATCGCACATGTTGTTAGAAGTAAACAAAAGTAATTGATTTTCTGAATGTATGTGAAATTTTTTAATGCACGTGCAAATTTTTTGAAATAAATTATAGTTGAATTAAAAAAAATTAACGATAATATAACAGAATATGGCTTAGTTTTAAACAGTTTCAAATGTGTAAAATGAATAAAAAATTAAAAACAAAGATAAGTTTACTTGTTTTGTTTGTTTGTTTTGTGTAAACTTCATAAATAATATTTACAAGTTCAAAGCAATAGAGGCAAAAAACGTTCAAAATGAATGCATCAATATAAAGTTAACACCTTTCAACATGCATTATCTAACGAATGTCTTCGAGAATTGTAATTGGATCGTTGAGATCATTGTGTAGGTTTCAGTTTTAGTTAGGCGTCAACCGCTCACTCACAACGTAAATTACCAATGTTTTCGATATTTGTAAAATTTGAAAAAGGTAAAATTCAAGCACACAAAATGGGAAAACAAACTACAATTGAAGACCGTAAGAAAATTATCGAAATGTCTAAAATGGGAAAATCATTGCGAGAGATTGCAAAAGTAGTAAGAAGAAATCATTTAGCAGCGAAAAAAAATATTAACAAACACGAAAATTTTGATACGTTGCCAAACAAAAAATTAAACGAGTTTAATATCAAGAACTTGACCAAGCAAAATCAGTCCACATTTACGCTATCTCCTTTTTCTTTACAAGTACAGTTCGCAGAGCATTTTATGCCACCGGATATTTAGGTAGAGTTTCATGGAAGAAGATGAGCATACGTTCAAGAAAAAGTGCTTTCCCTTCTGAAAGAGTGTTTTATTCTTAGATGAGAATAAATCCGAAAAAATGAACCAGCAAAAACCATCGAAAATTGATAAAAAAACAGCACTTGACAGGAAGAGAGTTTAATAAGGATCGTCAAAAATAGAGAATGATCTGTGATGCTCTGGAGATGTTTGCGGCCTCAAGAGTCAGTTTGTTAAACGAAGATACAATAAAAAATGAGTATTATCTGAAAATTTGATATACATACATGTCCGCTACCTAGCGCTGATAAGTTTTGGTTATGGTTAGTTTAATAATATCATGGATATTTCATTATTTATTAATGGTTATGGATATTTCAATAAGATCATAGCCCCAAATATACTACAAAAATTGTAAAAGAGTGCTTGTTGTAGAGAACTCTTAAGTAGCTATATCATTCTCCATTCTTGCCCGGCCCTAATCCTATTGAAAATCTCTAGCACCATCTGGATAAAAAATCAGGGCACGAATAATTATTTCTATATGTAGACCGCCTCAAACTAACATTTCTTGAGAAATGAGGAAAAAATAAGTCAAAACATATTTTCAAAAACGCTCGTCACGTCGATGCTGAGTAGATCAAAGTAATATATTAGAATATAAGTTTTGAATCTGTCATTTTTGAACAGAGTATATACAAGCGTTTCAAAATATCCAAAAATAACAAATCTAAATTAATACATATATGTATACCACATAGATACGCTTTATTAGAATTTAGATTGAGCCGATTTTTGTCCTCATCTTAGCCTTAGACCGATAAGCTGTCACACGTATTCGCTGATCAAGTTTCATAAATCTGTTAATCTAGGCGGCGTTTTGGACAAAGTGGCGCTATGGACAAGTTATAACTTATCATTGGGATCGTTGTTTTGATAGAGCCTGAATGTTGCCAATATTCCCAATTTTCATCCATATTTTTTTTAAATTTCGTCTCAAAATGTTTAGACCGATTTCCTTGTTCATATATACCAGTATAAAAATCTACTCAGCAACTCCACTGGTTAATGAACAACCCTCACACAAACAGATGTCCAAATCCATACTTCGTCGGTAATGCGGGTTTCCAGTTAGCCTGCTGACACTACTTTTGAATGTTTTTGACTCCTTAGTGCCGCTGTCAGCACAGGAGCTGAAAAATCTGGTTAAACAACGCTGAATCAGAGACAGTGGAACTTGTATTTTTATTTCCCAGCACAAATGTTGGAGCAGGAACAGACGTTGCACCAGATGAAACAGAATCTTTTATGTTATAACTTCTGCGGGGCTAATGTCTTTAAACACTGTCGCTCCTAACAGTAGTGTGGTCATTGATGTATTGTTGTTTTTCTGGAATACTTTGATTAATAACTAGATGGCGCATGCCGGATAAAATTACATTCCTGCATCATAGATACTTGTTGTTTTGCCTTAATCATTAGAATCCACCAAACTTTTTGGCCAAAAACAAAAAAAAAAACACTAATATAACTAAGTTCAATCAACTTTTTATAAGCAGAATTTGCTTTATCCGTAGGATAAAACGCCGAAATTTATAGAATCTCGATAGAGCACCCTGAATGAAGCTACATTAGACACCTTCGAAAAGGTCTGTCCAGTCAGCAAGAACATATGCATCAAGAATGTTTCCTTGATGGAACCGGTACATGTTGCAGCTCGGCAAAGATAAATTCCTCAATTGAGCTTTTAAGAGCAATACAAAGGATAATTAGATCGTCTTAAGTATGCGCTCTTTAGAGAGCATAATGCATTGAAGTAACATAGCGTGGAGGTTATCTCAGTAAAATGGAAGAGTGCGGTTCTGGAGCAAAGTTTGTTGCTATAGGAGGTTGAAGCCGAGTGATACTTGAGGAGAGGTGACAACTGGGTAGTCTCGTGTAAAGCTATCTGCTTAGCGAGTTGCAACAAGAATGGTTCATATTCAAGCTTATGGTGATGACCTAGCCACACTAGAAATCATTGTGGATTTGAATGTAGCGTGTAGAAACATATAATATGCATTGGATTTAATTGACTGCCAGTGCTTAAACCACGGTCTTTATGTTGATCTTGGTTAAATAAAACTTGATTTGTTCATCAGGAGAATAAAACAAAAAGAGCTAGTATTTCTAAAAATGAAAAGAACAACTCGTTAGCTTTCAAGTGAAACTAAATGTCTAGAAGTTCTGAGAACTTTCGCTACCACATGCGGACTAAAGCTTAATTTATTTATGTTTATCTGTACAACAACCGTAAGGCCGATGTTTTCATACGTGACCAAAGTGCGTTAGTCTCAGAAGATATGAAAACACCAGTGAGAAATGAAACAATCTGCCTGAATCTGAGCATTAGTAGTAGTGAAGGAAAACTAGGGCCACTATGGGCAAATTTGACAGACTTTTACTCCGCGAACAGGAGGATGGAGATAGAAATAGTAGGCCATTTGACACGTTATAACCAAAAGCTGTTAGATCTTAGGTATCGGAGACACCAAATGGAATAACTGAGGTATTAATTCCCTCAACTTGTTCTAGTTATAGATTTTGCTTTTGTAGTAAAATTGCTTCACTAAATTTGATATATGTATATGCTTATTTCAATTCCTTAAATCTCTTTGTTCTGAGGCTTTAGTCTAAAGTGAAGCATTCGACGATGAACTCTGCTGACAAGCTAATCCAACTTAGCGTATGATTAGGAAATGACGATGTGCAGAACTGCTTTGTTAAAATTTCAATCTGAGCAATCACTTCGGCTCTTGCAATGCTTTTGGACGTTCAAGAGTCCTTACGCAATTTGGGGATAAGATATGAAGGAATATTTTAAAGCAAACATTGCTTGGATCACCCAGTTGCTGTGCGGGAAGATATCCCACAATCTTGTTCATGGTAGGTTGAGAGACAGATGTTAGGTTTGGAACTGGTGTCTTTCTGCATTGATCGAATAACAACTAGGCCTTTTCTCCCTCGCTCAGAGAGCATGTTACTGTTTTCTTTACGAAAATATTCGTTATCATGAAAGCTGCTTCCAAAAGAATTGAAGTCAAATAAAAGGGAAAGCGTATTGATTTTCAGTGCGACTGTCAAACTGCACTACTGGCGTAACGTAAACCGTTAGCTACTTCAAAGCTTTCCTTAGAACACAAGAGATAATTTAACCCTGTTAACTCATTCAATAAAGTGGATTTGCTGAAGGTACCAGGTCATTTCGGTGTTGACAGAAGCGAAATTGCCGATACTTTTGCAATATAAGGCTCAACGTTTCCAATATAGGGTTCCAAGCCCACACTGATGGTATTTAGATATACCATTACTCGTAAAAGAATTTTCAATATCCATGAAAGATATATCTATGATCTGAAGTTACCAGCCGTTTGAGAATCTTCTTTCGAGAACCTAATTTTGTGACTGCAAGATTTCTCCTCAAAAAAAGTAGAATAAAATTTCAGGCCAAAATAGGCATACTGGCTTTACTCTGCTGAGTTGCATAAATTGACATTTGCTCATTTTCAGAGAATGAATTGCATCAAATGATATTCCTTTTTTTCAAAGTAACAACAGCGTTACTTTCAATATTGAATGTAAGATGAATGCTGTCTTCATTCTGTTCCTATGTACCGAAGAAGTAATTATCTTCCAAAGCGCGTTGATAACTGGGTCGCCCGAATTTGGTGTTCAGTATTGGAGCCACTTCTGCAAACAGCATATGAGCTATGTCTGGAAAATGTTTGAAGTGTAAAAAGGTCTGCCATGAAATCAGTGCTTGAGACGGTCCAGAGGGCATTAATAGCGCATAAGAAGACACATTCGTTATTCTACAATTCAAACTGTGAATCAAACAACTTTATGGCAATCACCTATTTCAGATGAAATATTCCCTTTGTCCCAGCCGGTGTTAGATTTAAAAAATGTAAGACCCTCAGAAGAGAGAGATATATAAAGAAATGAAAACAACAGCGGGATGTGAAACAATTTGCTTGAATGAGATCGTTAGTAGTAGTGAAAGAAAACTGTGAACAAATTTGATAGACTTTGCCTCCGTAAACAGGATGATAGAGATAGAGAGTGTAGGCCATTTGACACGCTTTAGGGAATATTTGAGGTAGTAAGTCTCTCGATTTGCTTTAATTATAGATTTTGCCTTTGTGGTAAAATTACTTCACTAAATTTCCTATATGTGTACGCTTATTTCATTTCCTTAAATCTCTCTGTTCTGAGGTAAGACCTGTGAAAAACGGTTGTGGACAACGAATGAGAAGTGCATTGTGCTCTTTGAAAACATTTAGAAGTTTAAGGGTACAGGAAATGAAGCTCAGGAAGGAGTCTCTTGACTTTTTTCCAAATAGGATGAAGTTTTTACCTGAAATCATCATACTATCTTTTATGCAAATGTCAAAGACATGCTGTTTATTCACGGCAGGTTTATTAAGATTTAATTGTTTATTATATTTTGGGATCGAGGTTCCTCACGCTTGGTTTCCTCCTGTTTCTTGATTTGGGTGATCATATTGAATTACTCATCGTTTGCTTTATGTCTGTATTTCTATACTCACGCAGAAAACTTCAGTAACCTCGCTGGGGCTGTTCTCTCTTCCCCAGCTGGCATTCTTAGTGTGTGTCTCGTTATATTTATTTTCGTCCCGCAGTTTGTAGCAACTTCAGAAGCAATGTAAAGTGCCTCGTGGACACGATCTCTCAAAGTGTACCTTCCGATTGCTAACTGCTCTTATTTAACATCTACTGAATCCCTCTTTGCATCGATCTTGCGGATCCAAGTGCTGAGTTTGAAGCAAGCAAAGGCAGCAAAGTCATAAGGTGTGTGATACACCTATACATAGTCTTTTTTTTTAATTCTGTGGTATAAGGCAAAGCGAGCAACATAATGATGTAATGCTTTCAAAACTAATATATATATTATGTGGAGGTAATTCTCAATATATAAATTATATAAACAATATAATAATTTCAATGAGCAATACGATATATTTACATGTTTGCTTCTAATTTACAGAGCCCGTGGCTGATGACTACAACACATCTTCGTCTGTGTTGGTAATGGTTTAATTGACGGTAAGTTTTGAATTTATTTAAAGCCATAAAAACAAAGGGTGATACTTTGTTTTTACATTAAATATGTTCATTGCAATCACAGCTAGGACAAATTTCTTACATGTTTCATTAATGCTATTACGTGGTGTCTATTATTCTGACCTCGAGTTAGTAAGTGCTAATTGAATGACATCTCAAAATTTTAAAAGTATTTTCAGTTACAACGCTTATAATAATTACACACCAAGTTAATGTCAAATTTATTGCATAAGTTTCGGGTTGTCATATCTAATCACACTTGAGTAGTTTTTAGAGAGTCTTAATGTTTAGCGGTTCGATACGTTACTTTAAGATAAACCACTAAAGGTCAATTTTTATTGCCACAATTTTAGTAGACATAAACTATTATGAAAATCACTGCATTAAACACATACTATATTTGCGTGACCTTGCGCGGTAATTTTCTTCGACATGTGGTGGTCTAATGCAATAAAGTTGATGCAGAAGTCATTCCAAAAATTTTGGAATCAATTATGCAGTTATTTGATTATTTACTTCTTTAATGCGACGGGCATTAGTCTGATACTTACAGTTAACCATAGCAATTTCTTCGATGTCAACATTCAATTATTATGTTCGAAGCAATTTTCTTATGTCTGCCTACATTGCATGTACATACTTTGTTGAAAATTAACAGCTTTTTTATGTACACCAGAACGTACAAATCAAATTCCATAACAAAACACCGAAAAAAAACATTAAGTAATAGACAAAACAAGAAGTGAATGCACCTAAAAGTGACTCAACAGGTATGGAATCTGAACTGAATCAAGCAGAACTGGCTGTAGGTACATTAGTTTGTTTGCATGGCTCTTTGGAAACCAATCCATTACCGCATGATTGCAAACTGAATTTACGTGTAGACAAATTACCAACATGTTTGCTCGCATGGTGCTTGGGTACGGCCTTGAAGGCCGGTCATCCACTCATTGGGAAAATGAGCACATACATACATATGTATGCGTGTAGAAACTTTGAAAATACATAATGAAGAACATAGGTTATTGAAATTTAGGTACAGTAATAGGTATTGTTCAGAACGGAAGCAATGTAGTTTTAATTGCGTTAAAATTGTGTCAACAATCGAACCGGTGAGGTGTTATTAAATTTTGAATACGTGAAAGAAGTAGCTCATTGCTAACGTACTCGTGCGAATCTTATTACTATAATTATTAATAGCACACTTGACATAATATAATTATTAACAGCACACTTGACCAACAAGCATTAAAAACGATTTTATTTCGCTGCTCACATTGCGGCAAAGAAGGAGCTGACCAAGGTCATCACAAGGAGCAAACGCCCCACATGACAAACTCTTTGTAAAAAGACCCGTGGAGAGATGGTTACAAATTCGTCATTCGTAGACTCGACTACAAACTTATCATTGGTTTGCAGTTCTCAGCGGAACTGCCAAGAATTGATGATACTGTTATCGTCAACGAGGCGGCAGTTTCTCTCTTTGCGGACGAAGAGCTGGACAGTGCAAAGTCCAAGATGATGAACCAAATGCCTGCGGAGTAAAATAGCTTGGCTGGTACTTAAACACAAAGTGAAAGTAGCCTGGCCCAACCATAATAATACCGTCCACTGAATGCTGGACATACCGCATGCTTGGCACAGGGGAAACGCTTCTAGAAGAGCGACTCAAGTTGCGGCTGATGGCAGCAGTCAGGTACGCAGACGATATTTCCGATAAGCAGCACGGCTTTTAAATAGAGCATTCAACTATCGATGCCATCTCAGAAGTTGTTTGGGTTGCAGCAAAAGCTGAGGAACAACTTTATAGCACCAGAACGATCGTCTTGGTGTTAGCATTGAACGTTCAAGACGTCTTTAGCTCGGCAAGGTAGATTGAATTCCTTCGTGCTCTTAAGTAGAGATTTAGTACCGTTGACTACTTACTAGCCATGATACGAGAGTATCTCAGGAACCAATGGTTGCTTTATGGAGGAGGGAGTGAGGCCTGCCTCCTCAGGTGCAGCGCAGAGGTTGATCTTTGGAAAATCAAGTACGATGATCTTCTAGTAGGTTACGCTGATGATATTGCAATGGTAACCATTGCATTTCACTCAACTTAGCTTAACAAAGCCAACAACGTTGGAGCGAAAGTAGTAGATGATGCTGTCTGGCTTTGCTAGGTGGTCTTACTGAGCCTTTGATTAGCCATAGCAATTGAGATGTGAATTTCTACCTGGGTCAAACCTTAACAGGGTACGGTTACATACGGGAACAAAATAGGTATCAAGAGAGATTACACAATTACCTAACTTACCCTTCAACAGATCAATTGTTTCGCCAGCTATGTGACACCATATTATTGGAACCAAATATCAGAGATGTCAAGTGCATCCAATTCTTAGTCCAATCCAAGTCTTATAACATGGGACTATAGCGAGCTCCATTGACCGTAGTATGGCAAATCATTAAAATATATCTAAAATAATATAAAAAAATACAGTCCAGTCACACCTCGGACATAAAATCTAAACCACGCGGTCACTTTTTGTGGCACATGGAGGTGTGTTGCTGCCCAATAATACATACTTATTTTGCTTATTGACAAAGCCACGCAGACAAAAAAGAGCCGATCCGCTGAAGATGATTTTTTGCTCACCCTGGTCGAGTTTTTTTTTCTCACTCTAGCAGAGCTCAATTGGAGAAGCTATGCGGAATCAAATAATCAAGAGGCTTCAGTTCTTATGCTAGTTGGATTTTGAAAGGGTGTAAGCCAAGATTTTTAATCAAAATTCACCACAATGTTGACTGAGAGACTTTCAATGCCTTTGAACGGCTTACAATCGACTACTTTGGCTCATTTTCTCGGTTATCATTAATGTTTGTATGTGAGCTAAGCAATTTTTATGTCAGTCGAATATTTTTTTTCAAAATAAGTTTAATTAGAGGCAACTACATCACAATGGCCCTGTCTTGTGCCTATGTGTAGATCGGCAGCCACTTCAACCAACCTACCTTAATTAGTGGCAATAAATATACTGTTTTATTTGGAAAACGTAGAGTATCACGAATCCCACAAAAATGTTTTTAAGTAAAAAATCACGGAAATATGTTTTTCAATCGGGGTGAATTAACATACTAGACAAGTCATTGGTGAATACCATTTGCATGGATACCAAATTCTAAATTTTTTTTTATCTCTATGACAATTACAATTGACTACTGACAGTGATGATACCTGTTAGGTGAATCATCAGCTGGCTAAAATGGTTGAATCTAAATATGCAGTTATGTAGCTTGCGTTGCGTCCGTTGCGTTTTATGACCAAACGCAACGATGTACAATTAGTGCGTGAGTGCGTTCCGTCTGTTAAAGTCCAAGGTGGTCATTTTAGCTATTTTCGTGGTGTATAATTCATAATAGTATGCGGGAGTTGCTTGAAATGTTTTCGAATTGTTGGTTCAATAAATTTTGTCTTATTTATAACACTTAAATTGAAATGTACAGGGTTTTTCAATAAGTATAAAACAATTTTGTATTTGAATAAGATTGTAGAGTAGTGATATTGAGCTAAAAATTGTTTCAAATGAAATACATATATTATGCTAAGGTATGGAATTCGATTTTGTTCATATGACCACGGAAAGCATGTTGCGATGGATACTTTTCAGCTAAATTTCCACAAGGTTTTAAATTTCCAAAACTTTATCACATGCATGCTTGAAATACGGCCAATATTTATTTCGAACACTTGGCTTTTTTTGAAAATTTGTTCATTGATAGAGTTGCAAAGGTAATTAAAGTATCACTGAAATGGCCACAGGCGTCAAAGGGCTAACAATTTTTAGCATCAGATAAGACCAGGACCTATTCCTCATAAACACTAATGTATCCTGAAAATGTATAGTACGTTCACACTGCATTCTCAAATCAGGTAGATGTAGCACTAACAGCAAAATCAGGTAAGGTATTCGCACTGGCCAAAGTGATTTAGATTTTGAGCGGGAGGTGCGATTCAAATTTATATCGGCTATTTATTTTGCGTTAAAGTGATTGAAAATGTCAAAAGAACATTCATGAATATTTTCTGTTCTCTTTGTGCACTTCACATTCTCCTTTTGTATTTAATATCCATTATTTTAGAACAAAATTTGAATCACAGCTCATTCAAACCTATTTCCCCTCACAGCACGCTCTGAGAAAAATTCGGTCAGGACAAAATTCACAATAGCATATGATTTACAATAGATTTATCATAAATCAGGTTTCCTCTGAGAGGGTTTCCTTCGACTGTCAAAAGGCGAGAAAAATGTACGATAGATCAGGTAGATTTGTGGTTGATTTGGAATCAAATCGATCAGCTGATCGAAATCACGTGATTCTGCCGCAGTGCTAACGGCTTATTAAGCTCAATAGGATCATGCGTTCACGATAAATGGTGATTTAAGCACAAAGTTGTAATGTCCTTATTGAAAAACTCTATCTTCACTTACCTTAACCATCGCCGCTTGTTTGCCTGGAAATTATGCAGTTTTCTGTAAAAATGTTTTTTCTTGTGAAAATGAAAAAGCAGTCCTCATCATGAAGACGGTTCCACTATTTGCGAAGGAAAAAGCCAGGAACTAGAGCGAAGTATTTCACCCGTTGACCAGATGAAATACTCAAAGAAATAAACAATTTTTTTCACTAAATGGTTCACTTTATCTGTGAACCTTGTCCCTATCCGTACTAGCCATCGGGTTCGACTAATTAAGAAATAGACATAACAACACGTCAACATTCTTATTCAATAATATGTCATTCAAGCGATGCAGTTAGTTTAAGAGTCCAACAACGAATTTAGTATTCAAATCCAATAAGGATACTCACATTGTTTGGTAATTTTCTTGTATTACTAGTTTGTTTGTTTGGAAAAAACCGGTATTGAATACTGATATTTTTGAATTGATATAATAATGGAAATTGCGGGTTCTTTGCTACTGGCTCCGGTTGACTTTTGCATTCGTTTTGAAAATATATATTTTTCGTTTGTATTATTTCGCTTTTTTGCCAGACATTAACTAGCTTTTTTCCGCATCGTTCTTTTAATTAGTTGAGATGAGTTTGATTAGCTAAGTTTCTTCGAATTATGACTGCTGAGTTATTAATTTTCAGATATACGTTTAATACTTCGCATATTTGCGTTTTATTGTAAAAAGGAGGATTAAGTTTTTTTAAGTTTTAAGTTTTTGATCACAAAGTGCGAGTTTCAGAAAAGAAGTCTAGTTAATAGGCTGAGGAGGCAACACAAACAGATAAGCAATTGGCTAAAAATATTTTAACTTTTTTTCATTGGCACATTGATGAATTTAGAAGGTTGCAAAAGTCAGATTTATGATCATAAGATAGCGCGAGGGACGAAATACATTGCGTCAGCATTTCAAACTTATATTAATTAACAAAAAAAAAAACTGCAATATTAACAAAAAACTGCAAATGATGATATTTTTCATTAAAAAATTTCAAATCAGACTCACCTCAAAAGATGGTTATTTGATAGAATACCTTGCACAAACATTCTTAACTCACGTTTCATTACGTCGGTGCGTCAAAAGATAAAATTTGCTAAGCTCTTTCTCTCCGTTCCGTCCGATGCAACGGTTGCAAAACCATCATTGCGTTTTTCAATGGAGAGTATATGGAGCCTGCCAAATTCAACTGAACCGCACGAAACGAAAACTATGTACTTACGGAGAATCGGTGCAAACCAGAACAATGAAGCAACGAATTCCTCAAATCCCAATGTAGATACTAGCAGCTCAACTGCTAGTAAAATTTGACTTTGTAAAACTTTTATTTTGAAGATAGGTTATCATTTAACCTCGAAGCAAAGCAAATAGAAATTAAAATTGCAGGAGTTCACTTTTAAATATTGTAATTTGAAAAAATATATACAGAGACGCTTTTGAAATCAAATAAAAAGTTGATTTCATTGAGCACCTCATAATGCAATATAACTTCTAATCCATTCGATTCTCATCGTTGAAGGATTATTTTACTAAGTTTGAGAGTATATTTAGAGTATATTAAGCTCCAATACATATAATTTAACTCTTCTCTCGCTTTAGATAACATTATCTGCCTCACGGAAACTTGGCTTTCTAATGATGTTAATAACAGTGAAGTTCTCCCTATGCACCAGGTATTTCGAGTAGATCAGAATTGTTCTATTTCTAACAAATCGCATGGCGGAGGTGTTTTGATTGCTATACGCGAACCTCTTCAAGGAGCACTGTGTCGTAACTTTCATCCTTCCCCTCCTGTTGAATGCATGATAGTTCGTACTTGTTTTCCTAATAACATTCACTTATTAATTCTCTCTGTATAAGTTCCTTGTAACTGTATGCGAAAATTTTTTTATAGAGCTATCTTTTTACCTTCATAATTTTTTCCTTTTGACCCATTTATAATCTAAGGCGATTTCAATATGCCTTCTGTTGACTGAAATCCGGTTTCAAATTGCATCTGCTCTAATAATCAGCTCTCCATAGTACTTTCTTCCTTCCTTTCCCACAACTCCCTTTCGCAGATTAACACAACACGTAACTTGAATGGTCGTATTCTTGACCTTATCCTAACTAATATTCCCTTTACTGATATATCCGTCTCCACCGTGATCCCTCCCTATATTCCAGTAGACGCTCACCACCCTCCTCTTTCCCTTTATGTTTCATTGTCATATTCCTCAGAGAAAGAAATCTCACTTGCTCCTCGATACAATTTTCGCAAGGCTAATTACCCAGGAATGGCATCGGAATTTCAAAAAATTAACTGGTTTTCGTTTTTCCGCGGGCTAAATATTGATCAAGCACTTTCCAAATGTTATTTCTTCCTCAATAACTTTATCTCTACCTATACACCAACCTTCAGCCCGCGTAAATCTACAGATCCTCCTTGGTTAACCCAACGAGTTTTGAGGGCAATCCACCTGAAAAATGTTGCTCGGAAAAAGTTTCGAAGATCGTATTCTGCCTCTGATCTTGCCATATTTCGGTCCCTGCGATCCTCCGGTAAAATCGAAATGAAGCAGGCAATGCACGATTATTTCGCTAGTCTGGAGTCTTCTATTTCTTCTTCCAATATTAAACCTTTTTAGTCTCACACTCGATCCTTGAAGAAAAATTCTTCCATCCCTAACCAAGTAACCTTCAATGGCTCTACCTCCTCGTCTCCACAAGATATATGTGAGTTTTTCGCTAACTTTTTTTCTTCCTCCTTTTAAAGTTCTACCTCTCTTGTACATCCCCTGGTCTTTCCTCCCTTTTCTCCTTCTTTTTCTCTTGTCCATACTATTTCGATCGAAGTTGAGAATTTATTGCTCAGCCTAGATCGGAATTCCGGTGGTGGTTCTGATTGTATTCCCAATTTTTATGCGTGGTCTATGTTTTCCTGATTGTGCGTCCCCCTCTCTATCCTTTTCAATGTGAGCCTATCATCCGGTATTTTTCCTTCTGCCTGGAAAGTTTCTAATATTTACCCAATTTTCAAAAGTGGCGAATTTTCCTCCGTCTCCAATTATCGTCCTATTTCCCTTCTCCCTTGTTTTAATAAAATCCTAGAAAAAATTGTCTTCTCCAGTATGTATCCCATGATTCATCCTATTCTAGCTCCAGAACAGCATGGGTTCGTGAGGGGTAAGTCTACTTTGGCTAACCTTATCCTCTTCTCAAACATAGTTGCCCTTGTCTTAGATCGTCAGAAACAAGTGGACGTAGTGTACACAGACTTTTTTAAAGCCTTTGATACTGTCGACCATAGAATATTACTCAGTAAAGTCTCACAGTTTGGTTGTTTCGGGCCAATCCTTTCTTGGTTTTCGTCCTATCTCAGTAACCGTGAGTGCAAAGTTCCTAATAACAGCCTCTCCTCTTCTCCCTTTCATCCCTCTTCTGGTGCTCCACAAGCGTCTATCCTTGGTCCTTTACTTTTCTTAATTTTTATTAATGACCTTCCTTCTATTATTGATTCCCCTTGTCTACTGTATGCTGATGATCTGAAATTGTACCGAGTCATCAGGTCAGCTGATGACTGTATTATTCTCGAAAATGATCTGTGTGCTCTTGTTAATTGGTGCAACCGCAATTCCTTGTCCTTAAATGTTAGCAAATGTAAATACATGACCTTTCCCTCAAATCATCTCCTATTTCTTTTTCTTATTCGGTTTCCACCAACTATCTGTCGTCCGTTAATCAATTTAGAGACTTGGGTGTGACTTTTGACCCTAAATTAAAATCTAATTTCCATGTTGCTGAAGTCACCGCTAAAACCTCCCGTGTCTCTGGATTGGAACTTCGCTCTGCCTCTAAATTCGTTGACATACGTACATGTGCTCGTCTTTTTTTAATGTTTGTTCGTTGTGTCCTTGAATATTCTTGTCAAGTGTGGTCTCCCCGTTTCTTATACCTTTCTGAGGCCATTGAGTGTGTGCAGCGTAGGTTCACACGCTCTTTATTTTTTAAATATAATATCCCTTACTCCTCATATGTTCCCCGTTTGTCCTTTCTTCAAATTCCTTTCTTGGAGTCACGCCGGCTGTTGCTTGACGAGTGCTTCCTATTGAAATCGCAGCGAGGTATTACATCTGGCTTCACCGATTCATTCCGACCTCGCAGCTCGTTACGGGACAATAGGTCTCAAAAAGTCTTCACTGTTCCGTTCGCGCGTACGAATGTGTACTTCTCTTCTCTTTTCGTCAGAATCCCTAGAAGTAATAATGAATTGGGGCTTGGAACTCTGCCACAATCTATTCCTTTAAAAGATATTTAAAAGTATTTGTTCTAGACCTGAGCGTTGGGTCATTCGATTATTGAATTATATTTTTCTTTTTGTAAACATTTATCTAAATTTTTTTTATCCTTTTCTTATTTCATTGCCATAATTGGAATTTGTATTCTGTTGTGATGAATATTAAAATAAATAAATAAACAAATCAGCTGAAATGAAAAGATTCATGTGTGTGGTAGAGGCAAAGTACGATGGTTAAAGTATGCTATCTAGAAATATTTATACAGGTGAGCAATTAAATAATCATTCAATGTTCCATCGTGTTAAAGCATACTTGTATTTCTTTTCGCATCCTTTTTAACAATATGCCCATTTAGGTACCTGTTTGGGGAGTACTGACTGAATATACTGAGTACATACATATATTAAACTACTTAAAATTCACTATCAAAACGAAAGCCAAGACTTAGTAATGATCTAGAGCACCAGGCAAGAAGCGATGTAGTGAAAGCTAAATTAACTCATATCATGGTAATTTGCCTAATGTTATGCACCTTGTGACAAAACGGATAATCGACGCAGCACAACGTCCTCACTCAAAAGCAAGAAAGATGTGTATATATTTTACTGGGAGTGGACTTGATGGCACCATATTACCACAGTTCACCACTCGTTTAGTAAACCTTCCCCAATTTGCCTTTGCATTAAGATCGTTTAGCGTTTTAGCGCTTAGATTACATTACAGCAATTACGTGTTGGCGGAACTACTCAGCCGTTACCAAAACACGATATGCTTGTTGATTAGGGCTGCAGTGAATTTGACATGGTATCGATGTGAGTTTTGTATATCATTTTTAATATAATTCACTGTTCTAATTTTGAAAAAATAGCTAGTTGAAAATTGACTGAAATTTGTTCTTTATTAACTCTAAAAGTAGCTAGTATTTACTTCATTTACAAAAATTCAACTCTCTTAATGTATCGATCTATAAGTGACTTGTTGCCGAGAATACCCTGCATTCAAAACGGTATGCAGTTCAGTAACTTCTATTCAGCATTTTTTTCGTGATTAAAAGCAATTACGTTGATCTGTTCCCTCAACCCACTTTTGCAGCTTTCTGTACTTGTTGAAATCATGCATTCTGTCGAAAAACTTCAAATGTGTTACGTAATTTTATGCATCCAAGAGAAGACCAGCGTGGTCTGATTTCGCTCAACTCTGTCTGAAATTTAATTGGCATTAATACAAATAACACCGATGTGGTTTTGGTTATTCCAAACGGTTCATCGATTTACATTTGTTTACGGTGAACAATTGGGTAGGTGCAGAGTTTTCGATGATTCCATTCGATAAGCGAGAGTGAAAAAGACTTAAAATGTTGAATCTTATAGATCGAATTTTCAAGAGAAATATTTGTGCTTTGAAAACGGTTCTATAGAATTAACCACTTGATTTACATAGAGCTAAGAACCAATAGTTTGAAACTATTAAGTTATACATTACGTATTGTGTATATTTCATGCTATAAAGTTCCCACAATACAAACTTGTCCAGTAATGATTTTTGTAGACCTAACAACTTTATAATAGGTAGATGCTTTTATTTACTACTTTATTGGTGACCAGTTTTGTCAGATATCAATCATAATTGTGTTTGTTTGGCAATATAACTTCAACCCAACTTACATTAAACCTAAAACACCTGATGTTCGAGGAAAAGCAGATAAAATATGCAGGTTTTGCTTCATATTGAATATGGTTGAAATGTTTTCGAAATCAATTTTTTTATAGCATATGAACATTTGATTCAGTACAACAAAACAGAGAGAGAGAAATTATACCATAATAATCAATAGTTTTACAATTAACGGAACAGATTTTTCCAAAGGACCTGTGACATCAGGAGTACCACAAGGCTCTGTCACTGAACCAATTCTTTATACCATATTCACTGCTGACCTTCACTTTCCAGTGGGCCAACCTCAAATACAAGTTTTTCGATATGTTAACGAGACGCTTTTATTTACGTCGAGCAAAGACCCGCTCAAAGCAGCGTAAAGCCGGAAATAATACATGGCAGAACTAAGAAGAACTTTACTTTGACGAATGGAGCATCAAACCAAATAGCAGTAGGACACAACTCTGTGTATTTCACAATCGTTCCAAGAATCGGGGATCTCACCAAAATACTCGTTGTTTCATTCGGAACCTCTAAGGTTACTCCTACCTCGATGTTGATTTTCACCAATTCTTGAACTTTAATACGTGAAATCAAAGCTTTCAAATCCACATATCAACGCATCAGACATCTTTTTAATGGGCATGACCACCAAAGCTAAGTCCATTTCTAATACGTAAATCCTATCCTGATTTACGCCTTCCCATCCTGGATTACATGTTCCGAAATTGACACGGCAAAGACGGAAATGTTCAAAAGAAGAGTCATGCGTCTCTGCACTGGCAGATACTAGAATCCGATTACTAAGAAGTGGCCGAAGAACCTTTTTCTGTATTAGGAGTCTTCTTCTATATCAATAGACATGAGAACGGACTGATCCGGTCACTTGGGCATACAGATGGCTCCGATGATCTCTTTACACGCCTCGCGCAAATAGCGTACCAAATGCAGCTCATATATGCACTATTTAATTACGTAGTCCTTCCGTCGAATAGAAGGGTCTAAATGTAAGATATATGCTAAGATTTATGTCTAATTATGTTGAACTAACTATAATTAGGTTTAGGCTAGGTCTTAATTGTAGTGTAAGGTAGTTTTTAAGCCAAATAATGCCTGGGTAAGGCTAGGTAGTATTATTAGTTTGTAAGATAAAAACTGTCTATGAAAAATAAAAAATGTATGGAAAGCCTAGCGCATCAGAACCGCTAGAAAACTGATTTTCAAAAAAATTTAATTTGAGTGACTGAAAAATGTGTAAAAAAGTAATACACTTCTTTGTAATATTCTATAAACCAATCCTTACTCAAAGTAACAAAAATCCTTTCCTGACAGCAACTCCTACAACACAAATGTTCAGAACTGGTAAAATTTTTCCAAAGCAGCAACAATAAGCCTACCATAACAAGCTCGTGCTTAAATCAACCTATCCTATGAATTTCGTTTTCATCCAGGGATATCATCGAAAGTTTCAGCGATTAAACTATGTCTGGGGCTGCCATCCTAAAAATTTACATAAAAACGAAAATTTGAACATTGGTTGCTTATTTTATTGTAAATGCTTTGCATATGAGCACAAAATGGAAGCATCTGCTGGTGCTATGTTTGGGAAAATGTCTGGTGCTGGTAACCGTGTGTTAAAAATATGCTTAATCTGCTTCACGTTAAGCTAAACCTACTCTGTGTATATCATTTCGATTGGTTGACTACGCTGGAAGTTAAAGAGGTGAACAGATTGTCAGGGCTATCACCCTCAAAACTTTCCAAGTATTCGAAACGTTATTATTTGTTATTAATTGTCATTGTAGGGTCATTCCAATTTGAAAATTTAATGACAACATCACTTAGTAAATAAATGCCGACAGCTGGCAGCCCTTTCTAGATTTTTCTATGGAATTCCTACGACAGCTCGTTTACAATAAAGTCCATTTACTACATGAATTTCATTTTGATTCCAGGACTATATAGGAAGTTATAGGGAAAAAAGCTTTCTTTTGCCCACCAAATTTAAAACATTATGGAGACAAAAATCACCATTGCTGTCAACTCTATTCTATTTATTTACGTCATTTTTACCAAAGATGGTCTGAAGTAAGGTACAAATACTGTATGAATTTAGTTAAAACGTGATGCCTAAATCGGAAGCTATGTGCCAAAAAGCAGTTTTTTTTTCAGTGAATTTTCAAAGTGGCACCACTGCCACAAGGCTGCTTGCATTCCAAAATCACTTCTATCAGACTTGGTCCTAGTTACTAAAAACTTGTCCTGTAAATTCCATAATGATCGGATTATCCGGTCCTCCGTTCTCGTGAACAGAAATTTCGAGTGCTGAAAATAGAGGTAGTTTGGTGATGGGTTGCCGTTTTTGTGCAACTCGGAATTTTAAAAATTTCAAATTGACATGTAGGACTAATGTTAAAATATATCTATGGTTTTTAGTTTTTTGTCAAAAGCAAAAATTTTTAAGGAGAATTGATGGTTTGAAGAATTTTTTTTTCAGGAGCCTGCCGTAGTTACAGAGTTACCGCCACAGTCTTTCTTTCTTCTTTGGTCAACATTAATAAACGCTGCATATTTCAAGACGATCCAATGTTTCTGTCAGAAGTAGTGATAAATCAAAATTTGATGAAAAATCCTTGCCTACTTTTCGGTACTTAGCCATCACACATGGCTCAAAATTCATAAACGATATCATAAACGAGCATAATAATCTTTCATTCTCAATCCTGTTGTTTTTAACAAAACCATTTTTTCTGCACAGAAATATAGCAGTACCTGAAAATTCACTAAAATTCCGTCGCCGACCAAGAGTTAAAGGTATCTGAATTTTACTAAATTGTGGGCCTACTCACTATATACGTTTATTTCCTCCGAAAATGTCAGCTCAATCGAAGCTTCCACTCCAGAGATGATCTCCCTTAATCATTTTGCTGATATATATATATATATATATATATATATATATATATATATATATATATATATATATATATATACATATATATATATATATATATATATATATATATATATATATATATATATATACACACATATATATATATATATATATATATATATATATATATATATATATATATATATATATATATATATATATATATATATATATATATATTATACAAACGGGTGCCGGGATTGAAATATAACCGGATTCGAAAGCTTTATACTCAATTACATCATTTGTCAACACGTAAAAAACCTATCTTTTGTGGAAATATCTTCAAGATCCACAGTGAAAAATGCCCCTTTCATATATGTATCTGCATGTTGCAGAAAAACACAGAGTATTGAATATCTCCGAAGTTACAAAAATGCAGATAGAGCGTTTTTTTTTTGTATTTTATTAAATTATTGAAACTATTAATGTCATTTAGTAGGCTACTCCCAATTTCAATTGAAATATCGCTACCATTAAACTTACATTGAGGTGGAAGAATTTTTTTACTATGTATGGCTGCTTGTTGTCTTCCTGACTTAGAAGAAACTACGTTTTTACATTATTTTTTAAGTTTATTGCGTCACCCTTTTTTTATTTTTACCTCAAGCATGGGTTTACTGGGAATATTATGTGTTGCTAGTCAATTCGTAAGTTCTTCCCAAATATGTTTAACTGGAATGAAATTGAGCAATTATAAGGATTATTTTTAGCAATATTTGGCATTATAAAGCAACCACACCTGAGTTTGGAGAGGAGTATGCTTCGGGTCGCTAACGGGTATAAAAATGTAATGATCTCCTAGTCTCAATATCTGTTAACCACGTTGAAGTTTTTCATTCAAAATGTTGATGTACACATTATATCTACACGCAGTCACAAAAGTCTACATACACCTGGAAAATCAACAATATTTCCAAAACTACGAACCCTAATAATTTAAAATATGCACTATTCCAAAGATTTTAGAGCGTTGATAAATATTACGCAACGAAATGTTTCTAAAAAATTGATATATATTGGTAATTTTTATTGCTTCAGTTCGCATTGTGAGTTAGTGCAGTTACAATATTTAAATACAAAAATCGGTGAAATGGCTGCTCGAAAAATGTTTCGTTCGACATGCAAAATTTAGTGATAAAATTGAAGTAAGAGGATAAATCGCTGGGCAAAATAGTAAAAACAGTGAAAAAAGCTGAGCTACTGTACAAATATTAATAAACAATTTTAATTTAACTGGCAGTTTGAAAAATAAAGCTCGATATGGTCGTTCTAATATCTTGAATGATCGTGACGTCAGAACAGTACAACGAAAATTTATGGAAAATTCGAAAATAAGTCCATCAAATATAAGCAAATGTATTGAAAATGAATTGAGAAAAGCAGTGCATCCAGAAAAAAATCGGCTGACCTTGAAATCTGCGAGATTTCACGTACTCATGCCAGGAAAGAAACCATTTATTTTTTAGGCAAATCGAATAAAACGATTAGAGTTCGCGAAATAATACTTAGATAAGGGCCAGAGCTTTTGGAAAACAGTGTTTTTTTTTCGGACGAAAGTTGTTTCAACTTATTTGGATGTGATGGCCGTGGAAAAGTTTGACGGAAAGTAAATGCAGGGATGCAGAATAAAAATGTTATCCCAACTGTTAGACATGGACATAGGCGCGCCGAAGGGGGGCCAGGGGGGGCCGGGACCCCCCCAGACCCTAGGTTGGCCCCTCCCAGAAAAATAAATATTTCTAACAGCAGACACTTAAGTTTTCGCCTCTTAGTTTTTTGTGGTTACAGCAAGAGGTGTCTAGTGCAGTATTGTAAGCCTATACCGAAGCATAAACACTACTTATAACATAGAGACTGTGTTATATGCGGTATTAATTACCATGTTATGGGACTTATTTCGAGATATGGACGACAATATTTAATTTCGACAAGTTATACTGGTCTGATGACTCGGTGTGAAGCTATCACAATGCCAAATTTTCCATAGAATTTCCATTGTCGCCAAAAATACACCGAAATTTCAACTCGACCAAACTTCGCGATCCGGATAAATTATCCGGTCGGAAAAATTCTTGCACAATGTGAAAACTCTAATAGTGCCTGGAAGATAGTAAGTTATATGGTGCTTGAACAGTCTTGGAATATTGTCAAGATGAACCGAAATTATTTGGAAAATGTTATCGACCTTCCGACGTGTCTCAGTCGCCAAGGACTTGCTTTTAGAGGACATGATAAAAGTGGTGCCAGTGATAACCGTGAATTTTTTTTTTTGGAATTTTGTGAATTATTCGCGAAGCATGATTCAACTTTTGAAAATAAGTTTAAAAACAAAGGTGCGAACAACTGTAGTGGCAAAACACAAAATGAATTAATAAAAATAATTGCTGAAATCGTTCGCGAGGACAATACAGCTGAAATAAAAGAGTGCGGACTGATGTCCATTATGGTAGACGAAGCAAGGGTCCACAAAAAAAAGAGCTCTCCGTGGTTGTCAGATTTACTAAAGAGCTAGCAATCGAAGAAAGGTTCTTAAGCTTTGTAAACTGTTCGGGAGCTAGAAATGCCTCGCATTTAGCAAATATAATTTTCAGCCTGTCAGACAGCTACGGACTTAGCGAGTTGCCTGTTGTTGGACAGTCTTACAATGGTGCTAGTGTCATGTCAGGATAAAAAAGTGGTGTACAAATCTAAATTAAGATGAAACACCCTGCAGCCACATTTGTACACTATCTAGTTCATAAAATTATCCTTGTTGTGATGGACACATTTTTCACAATCGAAACGTGTACATCCTTTTTCTATGCCATCGAGTCCCTTAACCTACACTTTTCGAAGCCATCACAACACAAATTGTTGAAGCAGCTTGAAGAGGCAGTTAGTCTAAATTCAAGGCGTGGAATGAGAAGTTTAAGCTCGACTCGTTAGTCAATGAGATTTCACAATTGCAAATATGTGATCGATAGCTATGGGACTAGATACTTTAGAAAAACAAATGATTGAAGGAAAATACAATGAATCAGTTGATTCATTGGGGATCTTTCATTCAATCAGTAATCCTAAGTTTGTAGTAAATCTTTTCATCATTCACTATGTTCTTTCTATAACGAACATGTTAAGCACATATTTCCAAACTTAAATTGCAACTCTTTGGGAGGGGATAGATCTTGTGAATGGAACAGTTAAAACACTACTAAGTGAGTGAGAAGACTTGTATGTAGTTTGGAAAAAAATTAAATTATTCGCAAAGAAGAACTGTCTGGATCTCACATTTCCCAGAGGATCGCGAAAATGGAATACAGCAAAACGCACTAGTTTCAAAGATTTTGCTGATTCACATAGCCTTGGACACGCAGTTAGAGCTACGAAGATATCCCTGCAAACCAAATGGATCGAAAAGAGTAAGTTACATCACTCTTCCATCTTGCCAAGTTATTTATGCTTTTTCTAGGTTTTCTAGGTAACAAAAGTTTGAAGCAAGAGGTCAATTTCTTCCATCTAAGCTTAATATATTCCAATTTCTTCAAAGATATTTTGAAACTTAGCTATCCTCTTCTTCAAGTATAAATTAAAATATATTTAGCTTCTAAACGAAAAAATAGTCTTATATATCTAATTATTTCTTTTTAATTATTTCCATTCTATTCCCGTATAATTCGTACAAGCGTTCATTTCTTAGCGGTCATAGATAATTCGTGTGTAATTCATACCTACCGTTCACATTATATGCATGTGGTAGTAGCTCATACGTATTCACAGATATGAAGTTTATTTGATAATGCATTATGCATAAGCAAATAACAAAGAATATATTAGCAAATATATAATGTTTTAGTAAATTATATAAGTTGCATGAACAGTACGTGTACGTTACGGAAGACAAAATTATCGCATGTCTTAAACCTTTTGGTCCCTGGCCCCTGCCAGATTTAAGGTCACGGCACGCCTATGGACATGGAGGAGGTAATGTAGTGGTTTGGGGAGGGATGGCAGCACCTGGTGTAGGAAATATGAATGCCAGTGAAGGCATAATGGACCGTTACCAATACCTCAATAGACTGCGAGCTAAGCTGAGACCATCTGTTGAGCCCTTAAGATGCGGACCGACCTGAATATTTCAACAAGACAACGACTCAAAACACACTGCTTTGGACACTCGGGAGTGGATCCTTCAAAACATCCCGAAACAGTTGCATTCGCCAGCACAATCGCCTGACCTCAACCCAATTGAACATCTTTGGAACGAACTTGAAAAAAGAGTTCGAAAATATAGCGTCAGTAACAAGAAGAAGTTAAAAAATGCGTTATGGAAGATTTGAAGTGAAATAAGTCCAGATATAACAAAAAAACATATTCCTGTCGATGCCTAGGAGATTGGAAGCTGTTATAGTGGTGAATGATGACCCAGCTCGATATTAAATTTAAAATTATCTATTGGCAGATGGTACATTCTATCATTTTTTCATAATTTTATCTGCTGTATGTAAAATTCTGTGGCATTTTTTTATATATCTTTCACAATGTGCATATACATTTTTCTTTCACAATATGCATATACAAGTAAGAATCATTGAAATAAACTAAATTTGAATTAACTTTTTTGTTCAGTTATGCACCATATGACAGATTTTTCGGGTGTATGTAGACTTTTGTGACTGAGTGTATATTCTTTTTTTCAAATATGGCAAATTTGCATACTCTAGTAACACTCATACTTCTCCAAGCCAAAATACATTTTGTGTCCGATTCCGTACATGGTTTTCTACGTGCCCACTCGCGTCCACCGTGAGTATGAATATTAATTTCGGTCTCATCTCAGGCTTAAATAATATTCCAGAATTCTAAATTCTTATTTCAAAGCTCTGTGAAAAAACTCTAGATCCGCTGACAAAAAATATTCTTTTTTTCCACTGACAAACATTTTTACTAATGTTCGAAGAACAATAGTATTAAACTCGTTTTGCCGAAAATTCATAATTCTTTATATATATATATATATATATATATATATATATATATATATATATATATATATATATATATATATATATATATATATATATATATATATATATATATATATCAGCAAAATGATTAAGGGAGATAATCTCTGGAGTGGACGATCCGATTGAGCTGAAATTTTCGGAGAACGTAGATGTATATAGTAGGTAGGTCCATGACTCAAATTCAGATATCCTGAACCTTTTGGCGGCGGCGAGCGTTTTAGTGAATTTTGAGGAACTCCTATATTTCCAAGCAGTGTAAATTTTTGTTAAAGAAGAGTATTGGGAATGAAAACTAATTATGTTCTAAGCTTGTTTATGATAAAGAATTGGAAATTTTGAGCCGTGTGTGGGTGCAGGGTGCCTAAAAGTAGGCAAGGATTTTTTTTGAAATTTTGATTTGTCATCACTTGTAAGGAAAACAATGGATCATCATGAAAATTACAGAGCGTATTGATGTTGACCAAAACTTGGCACATATAGATTTTCAGCATAAAGCGGGTAACCCTGTAGCTGTGGCAGGCTGCTGAAAAAAAATCCTTCAAATCATTGACCTTCCTGAAAATTTTTTGATTTTTGACAAAAGTTTCAAATCTTTGATAAATTTTATCCTTTGTCCTTCATCTCAAGATAAAATTTTCAAAATTCCGATTTGCATAAGAACGGCAACCCATCACCAAATTACCTCTATTTTCAGCACTCGAAAGTTCTGTTCACGAGAACTGACGACCGGATAATCCGATCATAATGAAATTTACAGTATATGTTGATATTAGCTAGGACCAAGTCTGATAGAAATGATTTTGAAATGCGGGTAACCCTGTGGCAGTGATACCATCTTGAAAAATAACTGAGAAAAAAAAAACATCTTTTTGGCCTATAAATTCCGATTCAGCCATCAGATTTTTACAAAATTTACACAGTACTTGGATGTTACTCTATGTAACATTTAATGAAAATTTGGTTGAAAAATTAGTATAGGGCTGGCAGCTGTGGTGATTTTTGTCTCATAAATCTTGCAAATTTGCTCAGCAAAATAAAGCTTTTTTCCCTATAGCTTCCGGTCCAGTGTAGAAATCAAAACGAAGTTGATGCAATAAATGGACCTTAATGTGAAGTAGGAATTTCGTACAAAAATCATAAAAGGGCTACCAGCTATGACCATTTTTGTAATTTTGTTTAATATCTTTGCTGAGCGATTATGTCATTAGATTTGCAAATGTAAATGATCCTGCAATGAAAATTAGCAACAAATATTAACGCCTTAAAAATTTGAAAAGTTTTGAGGGTGGTAGCCCTAAAATTCTTTTCACCCGTATAACTTCCAGCGCAGTGATTCAATCGAAACGAAATTTACTGGTTGGGTTTAGCTTAACGCGAAGCAGATTTGGTATATATTTTGCTTTGCTGCTGACACAGGCTAACCAGCATTATCCATTTCCGTAAATATTGCACCAACAGATGCTTCAAATTACGTTCTCATATGCAAAGCATTTGCAATAAAAATGAGGAATCAGTTTTTAAATTTTTCGAGTTTTGAACATTTTTCGGATGGCAGCCTCAAACAACGTTTACCCGCTGAAACTTTCGATGAAATCCTCCGATGAGAACGAAATTCAAAGGATAAGTTGATTTGAGTATGAGCTTGTTATGGTAAACTTATTGCTGGAATGGTTAATATGATTCTACAAAACAGTGTATTACGTCTTTCCACATTTTTTTGTCACTCAAAGAAAATTCATTCGAAAATTAGTTTTCTAGCGGTTCAGGTGCGCTAGAGTTTTTTTTTCTTTATTTTCATGATAAGATCCGCTGACAAAAAATTTAATTGGCCAAACAAAAAATGTGTATCCTTAGTTTAATCGTACTATATAGACCCTAAAATATTTTGTCAATGAAGATTTCAATGCTGCGGATAGTTTTATTCGAGGCTAAAAAGAGACCTTTTAGGTTGTACTAGTTGCTTTTCACGACCAGATCGTTTCCATTTTTTAAGTATTGTTTTTAAAGGACCTATCTATGATCCTTGATCAGTTGATGATAGGCGTGATCTCTTTATATAGTTGGAGCTGAATATGTAGCAGCGAGATAGTCCTCTCTCTCCTTAAAATCGTTTCTTTTTGAATCTTTACCGCCAGGAGGTTAATATTAAATCTTATTACATAATAGTTCAGTAATTATTTCTGCTCTTAAATTAGCAAGCAATCACTAATTTGACATGAATTAATTATTTCATATCCGCAAATGCACTTTCTAATGATTTGATTGCTCTAAGCAACAACTTGTGTATCACTTTCTCTAGACTAATTTTTACGTAAAAATTTCAGCGGGCAGGCAATTTGAGTGTAAAACTCATGTTTTTGTGGAAACTATATTATAAAATAGTGTCCAACACATCAAACTGCGCTTTGATTTATCAATTTTACAGTTAGATTTTTAAAGAGCTAGTAATTTAGCAGCTAAATTTTGAAGTCTATATAATTTCATATTTTCGCATCACTTTTTTCGGCACTGTACATACTCGAATGTAATTTCAGTTACGATTAGAACAACGGTTTGTTTTTGCCACCAACAAAAACAGAGTTTGTTTTAAAAAACAATGTGCCCTTAGTGTTGTATCTTTTTCTTTATAAATTAAACTGCTGGCCATCCCATCGATTGAAGCTTCCACTCGATATACCTTAATTCCATCTATCCACTCAGTTTAATTGCTTCACTTTTGATTAGGTTCTTCGCAGAACTCACTCTAACTGAGCACTTCACATTCAGAGCACACAACAACGGTATACAAACGTACGTTGACGATGCGTTGCTATGTTGATTGTAGTTTTCCCCGTTTTTTACTTGCGAAGGCGAAAACTTTTCAGCCAAGTAAACGTATCTAGAAAATTGGTATGTTCTTTTCCCTTTTCACTTTTCCCATGCTCCGTCGGTCGCTCGTTCACCAAAAAGTTCTGTTTGATTTGCTTTGCAAGTCCTTGCCTTGTTTTCTCGTCTCGTCAGTTCGGTAAGTTTTCGTTTCCAGTTTGTTGGTTGATTTATGGAGTGGCTGCACCGCACTGCACCTCGCCAGGCCGCAAGTCAGTTGTTCTTGTCTGACTTGTTACCGATATAGAGCATCTGCAGCATCCTTTCGTTTTATGCATGATACCAGACTAACAACCGGAAACGGCTAGTTCTGGGAGACCAACTTTCCTTCCTTTACATAAAACAATTTTTTTAAAGATAACATCATTAAAAGTTCAAATTAGTATTTGAGGAGCAAGAAATGGTAAAGAAGAACGTTGCATCGCGCTCAATTCGCGTCTTATGGCCGCAATGCTTCGCATCGGCGGCAAGACAACAAACAAGCAAACATACAAGAGGAAAAAGTAATTTCAAGATTTGATTGCAGTCTCAGATGAAATTTGTTTGGGTTTTCGACCCCCATTGCTATTGCATTACTTGCTGTTGATATTTTCTAATGTGATTCGACTTGATGTTTGCACAGACGAATGAAAAACTTCCAAACTCATTTTTTGGCTCTATATTTCGTTGTTTTGATTTGCTATCGATAGCTTTATGGTGTGATAGTCAGCGCGAACTAGACATTTCGTATTTGTCAAACACGAATCATTACTACTCTCATAGACAAATCGTCACAAGCCACATTTGCATAGAAGTTTCAGAGGCTGGTATAGGACTGCTAACACTAAGCAATACATTCCACACATTATAATTACAAGGAGAAACGGCGGATATTAATGAAACTCATTAATGCTCATTAACTCATTAATTAAACTCATTTTTAAACGAACAAATCTTGAGTAAAATATGTCTTCTATTGAAATATGTTAGGTTAAAATATGTAGTCAAATACGATCAAGTCAAATACGATCTTGTGTGCTTATTGCACTTTTGTCAATTCTCAACATATGTTTTACAACATATCTTTTACAAAAATTACGAGACGAACAAACGAAATTTTATTCTTAATAAGATAGTCCTTTCTCAGCTCCCAAGGTCGCTCTAAAATAAATTAAACAAACTCTTTCTTGACGCTAAATGTAAGCCTTAGACATTATATGGACTAGCAGACTGGATAAGTGTTTTTTTATGCAGTTGGTTTAGATGAATTGATATCTTCTTTTTACAAGATAATCTTCAATGTCATTCGAAAATTTGTGCCAAAGATGACTCGACAGTAAATAAAATCGTCTCAGAAATCAAATAAATAAATTATATAAAGTAGTTAAAAATAAAAGTTGGGCAGTCTCAGAATGAGCTAAAATATTTCCAAATATTTTGTTTTATTTTGTTTTTTTATAGTGCGATTATTTTCATAGTTTCGATATCATACAAAATCAATTGCACTACTCCCCCTGTTAGGATAGAGATGTTTGGGCTAGCACAAAAGAAAGGGTATTTTCAAAGAGGAAACCACATTTTTTTAAAAATGATAATGACATCAAATTGTGCTGAAATATATTTTCGGGCAAATGACTTTCTCAGCTGTTTTCATCAAAGCGCATCATGTCGGTCCATTTAGGGCCAATCTCTCAAAAACTCTCTCTAGCAATGCGATTAATTTCGGCTTCATGGACTGAACCGTTGATTGATAGCCTGGAGTGAGTCTAGAAGGCCCCTAGCATTGCAACATCCTGGGTCTATTGTGCCTCCTCTGTGTTATATCCTATAAGATGTTCAGGCTTATTATGGACCTAAATATGTTTCTTGACGGGATATTTGTTGAGCTTCTGATAGAGGGAACAGCAGATCCGAAGAGCTTTAATCTTCGTCTCACTAGTGCTGGACATCATCTGAGAAGATGTTTTACAGATTCTGTCGTTTCCCCACGGTACCTGCAGTAGTCGTTCCACTCATTATTTATTCTGTGTATATAATTTTTGCAAGAGAGGTGGCTAATCAGTGCTCCACATAGGGCTTTTATGTTACTTCTGCAGAGAGCTACTGCCTGATTCGCTCTTTTGTTATTGAGCCCAAGGTATTTTTTTCGTGAGTTTTTAGCCGTCAAGATTAAACCAATAGCTTTCGAACTTTTTCTTGCTCCATGTTTTGATTTCAATGCCCGGATCTTCTTTTGTAATGTCCGAGAACGAAGCAAGACCCAAGAGAGGAATTTTTGCTTCTTCTTTGTCTTCGGCATCAGAATCTTTGTATCCTTGGTGCCTTTCATGACCGGGAATCCATATCAACTTGAGGTTTTTCTATGCTCCTATTTTATTTAGGGTCTCTCTCACCTCCTAGAGTTTAGCCGAGTATATTTGATTGCGGTTGATAGCCTTGAGAGCCACTTGACTAATTGAGAGAGCCTTAATTCTAACTCATTTAGTACTCCCTATCTTTCTTATATGCGAGGCTCTTAGCATGGCTTTCTTTTGGAGATGGAAATACATTTTGCACTTGAGTTCTAGGATACCAGCTCTTACTCTAGATTCCAACTTTGAGCCATCCGTATACCACATTTGCGCTCCTTTGTGCGAGGAAAATGGGCCTTCTTAATGGAATTGTGACCTTGAATCTTTTTCCCCAAAGATTCTTTGCTCTTTATTTGATCGCTGAAGTTTGCTGATGTTTTAAGGTGTCAGTTTAGAAGGGTCTGTATTTCTGCCATTGAAATGGAGTTTATTGCTCCTGTAGTTAGCAGGCAGACCAACTTTCGAAGCTTGTTGAGCCTATTACCAGCAATTATTTATGTGGTTATCTTTCACCACAGTGCAGTTCTACAAAGAATCATAGGTCCCAATATTTGTTTGTAAAACCATTGTGTCTACCTTGGAGATAGTTTCCAATTGCATCCAAGCATTTGTTTTGTTGTTTCCTATCTAGGTGGATTCTTAGATATTTTACCTCTTCGTGCAGATATATGACTCTGCTTCTACTATTTAAGGCTCCTATTTCGATTTTTTTCCACGTGAATAGTAATATGCTACTTTCCTGAGAGCTAATGGATAAACCCTCTATTTTGTATTATTGAGTTGTTTCATGTCAGGCTTTTTGCATTTTAGATCTCAAGGTATCCAAGTATGAGCCTCTTATTATTATTGTGATGTCGTCCGCATTACCAAGAGCAGTTTGGCCTTTACTAATGAGGGTCAAGAGAAGATCATCAACTAGTATGGATGATACCAAGGGAGACAGTACCCCTCCCTGTGGACATCTTATCTTAGTGTCCACCCTTAACATCGCCTCCTCCAGCTCCGCAAACACACTCCGATGCCTTAATATTTTGTCCGCCCATTTTACTACTTCTACTTCTGGAGAATATGATACAGTGAGTCAAGTCTTGCATTGTCAAAGGCTCCTTCTAGCAACAGTAAGCAGTTTATCAGAGCACATATAGCTCCATAAGAAGAAATCAAGTAGCGTTAAATGACACGAGCTCTCACGGGCCCATTGTGTGCTGCAATTAGGTCATTGAATCTAGTCAAGAGGTTGCGTTATATTTTTTGAGGTTGCGATATTTTTCCAGATGTTTACTTGTCATAAATTGAAGTGTAAAGATTTCAGAGAGTAATGAACAATTTTTGAAATGATAGCAAAAAGTAAAGCAGACAACAATTTCATATTATTGCCATTGACAAACGTGTTCAACGAATCGAACGAAGTCTGGCTATAGAAAACGGAAACAATCACTTCGATTTGCAGTTGCAAGTGCTGAAAAAATCCCAAGCCAAGTTAGTACCATTATAATCACGCAAAAAGAAAGCTTATATATAGCAAATTTAAATAAGATATGTTGAACCATAGTTGTTGGTATTCATGCTTGAGCAATGAGAAGCGAATATGATAGGAGTTTAACTTTATTTCAATATTTTTTAACGAGTTGTTATAGGGGTAATCTAAGTGTAAAACTTTTATGATTATGAAACAGCAGTAACAACATGTTTTTGTTCATCATGTCTTTCTCAATCAAGCTTTTAAATTCATTTACATTTCGCCATCAACTAATCACAACTTGCGAAATGAAAGACTTATATGAAGAATCTCATTAATTTAAAAAAAAACCTTATTTTCACTATAAAAATTTGTTTCATAGCTCGATGTGAAAGGATTAGACATGCAGCCGACTAAGCTAAAATAATCACACAACAATTGCGAATATACATATATTTTCCTGTGTTTTCAAGAACTGACCAAATGAAGATTGCTGGTTCGGTCGGTTTTTTCCATTAAAATTTCAGAAATCATTTTACCGCTCATTATATTCTTTCCATTCTGGCCTACTAAAGCGAAAGAGAAAATAAAAGGATACTTTAATTATAATTTTTCAGTGTTGTATGAATAAATAGAGTTTGGAATTAAAAAAAGTTGAAATTAATGTACTCATGTGCAGCGAGAAATTTTGTCACTTAAGCATTATTTAAAGTAATTGGATTTTATTCAACAATATCTGAATTCTAATATTCATATATAATGTAAATTTAAATACTCCTGAATATTATGATTCTTTAATGAAAGCTTATTCAAAGTATTCAATCATTAAACTTCATAACTGAATCATTAACAGCTATTTTTACAATCATCCTTTTGGCTATATTCTCATACTTTTTTAAATCAATTTCACATTTTCCCGTTTTCAAAACACCATAAAAATGAAATCAATCTCATCGATTTGGTTTTTATTAAATTAGCTTTTAATTAAATTAGCTTTTACAAATATAATTGAGCTTTACAAAAGCAAAAATAATTGAATCTATTTTCTAAATTACTGCAAATAAGCCAAATCAACTTTTTTTCTTCTATTTCAGCAATAAATTTCAATTTCAATCAAAATGCTCCCAAAAGTGTGTACACTTCTCATTATACTTATGGTAACAAGTGAATTTCCTTTTGGGAATAGTTACTATTCGAGCAGCGACAACGAAATCGTGAATCGGAAACAACAACTTGGGGCAGAGCACA
This sequence comes from Nemotelus nigrinus, assembly GCA_947369275.1. Taxonomy (NCBI): domain Eukaryota; kingdom Metazoa; phylum Arthropoda; class Insecta; order Diptera; family Stratiomyidae; genus Nemotelus; species Nemotelus nigrinus. The sequence continues at coordinate 46,265,607 of OX376374.1, forward strand.
TCCGAGTTAAACGAGGTTTTAATCTTTGGGGATTTTTCGAAACAATATTCAACATGGGACGCATTGTAAAAGATGTACGTCTTCGACAAGTTCACGAAACTCCAATTTCACCGAATCGAAACTAATCTGATTTTTTTCTCTCTATCGTTCTATTTTCCTTCACGTAACTTTGCAGCAATACAATGACACAGTGGTAACGCTAAATCAAGTTTATGACATTGCGGCGGACGGTTTCACCGATGTTTCAACAAAGAATCCACCACCGGCTATGGTAGGTATAGTTATACGTGCGAAATTGTCGATATAGTTTTGGACTGTGTGAATCTTGGTTCTAACTTATATATAACACTCAGCGCTGCTATACAAGTTGGGCTAATGTTTCAGGTTTATTTAAAGTTTAAGCTTTATTATTTATTTATACTTGTTTAGTTTTTCAAAAGAACGTTGAATTATTCGTGTGGCTATTTAAAAATTTGCAAACTATATGTCTGTAGAAATCTCAACAGTTTTGGATTTTTGATCATTAAATTCTTTGGCCATTAATATGCGGAAGCCAGCAGGTATCCTTATCAACTCTTAGATTCATCATAGCACCGTTGAAATAAATTACTAGAAATTAAATAGATCATTCAGGAGTTATATGGGTTATATATGGATCTATCATAGGTCACTTATATTTGTTTGTCAATGACCTTTCTTCTGTTATCAGCTCTTTCTGTCCTCTTTATGCGAAAAAAATCCGCGGATGATTATCACCAATTGCAAGCTGATTTGTTTGCCCTTAATCGAAGGTGCCAAAACATATTCTTACTATTAAATATCCTGAAGTATCACCAGATGTCTTTTTCGTATAAAAATGCTCCACATGTGTTCTCTGATACCTTGTGTGGTATCTTCCTGTCAGTTGACCAGCATTTTGTTCATGTCATGAATATCATGACCAGAACATCTAGGATTGCCGGAATTAGATTGTTTAGACTGTTTTTATTCATTTGTTTCCTTACTACGTAGTGTTCTGGAACACGCTTGCCGAATCTAATCTCCCCGCTTTATATGTTTATTTGAATGTAAAATGCTCTGATAAAATAAATAAAAAATCTACGTAAAATAATTCAGTTTTAAATTCGCGGTGTGGCAGGATCGCCTTTTTTTTTCAATGTTACCTGTCGTTACCAGCTCTAGATAGAGGCGTAATAAATGCGTCTAGTATAAGATAAAAGATCATAAATTTCGTGAATCGATGATACAACATAGTTTGAAAAATTCTACAGATCAGATCGCCCCAACAATGCTCAAACTTCACATCAACCTTTCTTAATTGATACCACGTTTCTAAATGCTAAAAAAAAATTAGGTGTGACCTTTATATATGAAAAAACGCTCGTTTTAAAATGGCTGAAGGAGTAATGAAAACCAATAGTTGAATACTTAAAGAAATAATGGCACTCAGTAATTCAATATGAACGTATCAGTAATACTTTTGCATTGTTGCAATAGTACATTGACATTGCTACACGATATGAGCTGTGTTTATTGACTCCGAAAAAAGAGCAGAGCATCTCAAGGCAAGTTAAAGTAGAGCAGCTGTCAAAAAACTGTCGAGCAAATTAGAGCAATTAAGAGGCAAATCTCAAAATTGATTGCTTTTCAGAAGTTCAACCGGTCAATTCACGAATTAAAGGCTCTACTTCAGTTACAATTTTTTGTTGGAAGTCGGTTCCGTGACAGTTGACAAACAGCTAGTTGCTTGTTCAAACTAGCACTACCAAAATATGTAGAGCAGGAATACTGATCTAAATTGCACTAGTTCAACTAAGAGTAACTTTGGGCAAGTTAGAGCAAACGAATTGCTCATTAAACACATTTTGTTGAGATATCTCAACCTAGCTCAAACTAGAGCAGCTCATTAAACACAGCTAATGAAACAGTATTTCGACATAACGCTGTGAAACATTGTCTAATGAAAGGCATTGCTATAGGAAACGAAAGGCAAAAACTTACCTAGAAACATATTAATCAGTTTGGGCTACACGTTCACCAACAAATGAACAGTCTCGTTCTTCTTTTTCCTAGTGATTATTCCAACAAATAGGTCAAGCTTAGTACAGAAAAAAAAAAATTAAAACACTAAATCTAAAAAAAAGCTTTAGCGCACCTGAACCGCTAGAAATACTAATGTTCGATGAACAATAGAAGAATCGTGCAGATTTTGAGAGCAGATACTACCACACGTGCTCCAACCTGTTTCGAGTGCAAAATCACTTTGATCTTAACAATGTATTTAAACTTATAGAGTGGAAAAGATTTGAGGACTGCCTCTTGCATGAATTTCAAGATTAAGGAAAGCCAAACACTGCAAAACTTTGAACACTTAACCAGCACTGCAATTAAAAGGCTCCCAAAATCGCCCACGTAGAAATCAAATAACTCTATCGATCTCGATTTTATCTGATGCTTTCGTCGAAAGTTACAGGTATAGAAAGATGTTTGGGATCAAAAACGAAAGATGTTTGGGACCCAAACATTTTTTAGAACTAAGAAAATTTAAACGTTGGTAACGTATTTTCATTGTAAATGTTCGCGATATGAATACTTAACGTAAGCATTTATTGATAAGAAAATAGTAAAAAACGCCTCGCGCTAACAACCCTTTGCTAGCACCAAAGCCAAACATATGTCTCACCTGCTTCACATTGAAATCAACCTTCCCTGCGAATTTCGTTTTAATCCGATGACTGCATTGGATGTTATAGGGGTACAAAGAAATTTAGGGTAACCAGTCGCAAAAGTTTTCAAATTTTCGAAAACTTAATATTTGTTGCTTATTGCCATTACAATATCATTACCGTTTAAAGATTTTACGATAAAATCGCTTAGCAAAGATATTGCAAATAAATACAAAACCAACAATAGCTGAAAACCCTATCATAGCTTTTTTACCCGATTCCATCTAAATAATGCCTATGATAAGTTCCATTAATGATATGAAATTCATTCTGATTTTATGGCTGCACTGGAAGCTATATATTTTCCTGAGCGAATTTCTGAAACCCAAGACAACAAAACAAAATTACCATAGCTGGCAGTTCCAACTGAATTTTTCAGCCTGATTTCTACCAAATACGGCTTAAAAACAGGTTCAGCTATCTTGTGAGCTTCCTGAAAATCTGATAACTGAATCAGGAATCATAGAGCAAAAAGCAGTTTTTCTTTATAATTTTTCAAGATGTCACCCCTGGCACAGAATGGCCCCCATTCCCAAATCTTTTCTATCAGACTTGGTCCTACTTAATACCTATACATTCTGAGAATTTCAATTGTATTTGATAATTGGGTCGTGGGTTCTCGTGAACATAAATTTTTGATGCTTAAAATATAGGTAAATTGGTGGAGAGCTACCGTTATTGTCTGGTGTGAAATTTCAAAAGTTGTAAATAAAACAAAAGATTTCTATATGCGTTGGCTTTCACTGTAAAAGAAGAAAATGTTTCATTAGAGTGGATGGTTTAAAGATTTTCACTTTCAATGCCTGCCGTAGCTGCAGGGTTGCCAGGACGTTTATAAAAAACTACACGAGTCTACAACTTAGCAATATCAATATGTCTGTCAATGATTTGATAATATGGTCAAAAGTTAGCGCAATTCCAAAATTTCCAAATTTTCCCAATCTCATTTTAGACGCCTAGCGCACACATGGAGTTAACCATTTTAAATATATTATCATATTTAGATTTAAAACGCATAAAAAATTTATTCTATAAAATTTATTTTCGCAAAAGTTATTTGTTGACAGAAAATTAGGTAGATTTAAAATATTACTAAAATGGCCGCCAACGCCAAAGGGTTAAAGGTTAATTACTTTTTGTGAGACCTTGCACTATTCTCTAAATACATTAATCATTTGGCGCGTTCAGTAAAATTTTTTGATGATGTATATACAACATATATATATTTATAAAAATATACGAATTTTCGGCCAAAGTGAATTTTTGCCCAAAGTGAATTTTTGGCCAAAGTGTAAAAACAAAACTTTAGCGCTTAGGAACGCAGGAAAGACTGGTTTTCGACTGGTTGTGTATAATTTGAATGCTTGTTTTACCGAAAAAGTTCTTTATTACGATCAACTTTTATCGACAGGCATGGATGACTGCATCAGAACTCGTAGACTAGAAAGATTTTGTTTTAAAATATTTTTTTAAAAATATTTTATATATTTCCGCAAATATTTTCCGCAAACCTTTGTTTCCAATTATTGGTAGGGTTTACAGCAGTTGGACCAAATCTGACCTGACCTATTGCGCGCATTAAGTGAATTTAGTCCTAAGGTTTTGACATCGACCTAACCTAAAATTTGGTCGGGTCGAATCTAATCCTCGTTTGTACGTGACAGCTGTCATTTAGTTTAATTTTAGTTCATGCACTATAAATATCGATTTATTTGTTTCTCAAACATGTTTATTTCAATAATGTTGAGTCAAACGAAGGTCAGGTGTGTTTACGCGACCTATTTTAGGTCAGGTTGCTTGAAATTGTGGACTTACCTATTGCCAGTTTGGGTCGGAATTGGGGGGCTAAGTGCCTGCTGTAAACCCTGTCATTGAGCGTAATTCCTTTTGCTTTGCTTAAGTATGCTTTCGACAGAGTATACTAGATAATTGAATCTATTCTCGCCTCTGAGCAACACGGTTTCACTAAAGGTTAGTCAATAGTTTCCAACTTACTTTCGTTCACTGATACTGTTGCCTCCACCAACGACCAGCAAAGGCAAGTGGATGTAATATATACAAACTTTGCCAAGGATTTGACTCTATAAACTATTGCATCTTGCTGTCAATCCTCGTTGAGTTCAATATTTGGGTTAAAGCCGCTGCTAGTTTCCTTCGTAGCTTCGTGATCGTGATTGCTTCGACGCGGGTAACTCTGGTTCTTCTTCTCCTTTCTATTCTAATTCTGGTGTTTTACAAGTCTCGCTTCTTCGTCATCTGCTTATAATGATCTTCATTCCCTCTTTGACTCTCTGTGTCTATTGTACGACGATGATCTGAAAATATTTAGGTTAATTGAGTTAGCGGGTGACTGCTCCCAGCTTCAAGATGACTTGTTTGCACTGAGCAACTGGTTTTAACTTTTAAAACTTTTTAGGCAGGTCGTTGATTTAAAAGATTTCGTTTACATATCTTACCAGCACATTTATCAAAAACATTTAAGTGTATTTATTGTGCCTTTTAATGTATTCTGTAGACATTTTAAGTATTTAGAGCCCGCATAGGCTTGAACATTTCCAAAATATTATCGTAAACATATCCATATATTTATATATATGTAATGTATCTAATATGAACTTTGATCAAATTATTGGCAATATAAATTGCTTCGAAAATCAATAAAATGCTGGGATTTTTTTTAAGCTAATGCACAGTCACATAGCTGCCTCTTAAGCTTGATTACGTGATCGCAATCTATTCGCATGATTTATTTAGAGATGATAGGTAAGATCAAAGAATGAGCAAGTGTTAGTGCTTCTACTGCATTAAGCAAATCAGTCATGATTTATAAGTGCATGCCATGATAATTCATTCAGAAAAACTGGATTACTGAATTAATAAATTATTTAATCCCATACATTCAGTTTATTGTGCCGGTTAATCTAGAACGAACAAATTAGTTCTGGTTGATGCATCACTGAAATTTATACGCTATAGCTAATGTGGAAAGTTCGTTTGTTGTATTGGTTTTACATCAGTGTGGGTCTTATTTACACAATGGGCAACAATTGCAAATTAATCAAATTAATCAATCCAATAGATTAAAATACATTCGTATACAAATTGATTTTTTATTGATCGTCTGCTCAATCTTCCAGCGACATAAAAGTGCTAACTGACAGTTTGGATTTAAACTGAAAAATATGCATAGGTAAATCGTTCAGGCCAATCGTCTCTGTGAAAATTATTTTGACAAATAAACTGGGCATGGAAGCTATATAAGCAGGGATAAAAAATTAGAAAACATTTTTCAAATTGTTCAAATTCTATATGAATTGTTTATTGTTCGCTATGATACATCACTGAAATTGTCTAATACATGATGTTCTTAAAATTTAGAATCTTAGCCTTTGCTTAAGAATAATCTAAAAAAAATTTCTGTCACAGAATGCCTGTCATTTGGCGCAGTAGTGTAAGTTCGCATTTGAAAAGTGCACACAATAAGCTTATGGTGTAATTCTTTTATATGATAGAGAATCAACGTTTTCGATTTCGTTGCAGAACACGACAACAGCATCACCGGATGGCAGTACGACAACAACAACGGAAAGGTATCGGATATCCCGATACCAATTCGGGCGAATACTTGGCCGTAACTTTCGTGGACTCAAGAGGCTACTCGACATCGAGTGGAACGATGCTCTCAATGTAAGAACTCACTACGCCTAATCTTGGCTCTGCACTTGGAGTGGACACTTTGTATCCTTTCTTACTGAAAACTTTATCCTTACGATTTTCTTGTTTATTTTCGTTTATTTCGATGCACGACGAACGGTGTATTTTCATTTCAGTTCCTTATTTTTGGTTTTTCGTTTTCGTTGCAGCAATCCAAATACAATATCGGGGACTATCAGAGGCAAGTTAAGAATGCTGTTGCCAACTATGCTGAATTCGAGAAAGATTCGAGAACGAAGCGGGAAAATGTGGGACGGTGGACGTGAACGGACGTTGGAAGACGAAAAGTTTTCAACTTGAGTCGACAAATGCGGATTACCTGGACACTTAACCTGAACACAATTTTGCCAATCTTGTTCTGTGATAATTTAGAAACTAGTATTAAATAGACAAATGCATTCCCAGGAGGTTTGGGAGAAAATTGAAGAAGTTTTATAAATGGTCGTGGTTTTCAATTGAATAGTAGAAATCTGCACAATATGTACATGCACATTGTGCTTATTTTCGAAGTTATTAAATTATTTAAGTCTACTGCTTTCCGCAGACTTACTCGCATACCTGCCTCTTGGTATTTATTTAGAAATAGAATTGTAACTTTGTCATTACAAATAAAGTATCCTGCTTAGCTTAGTGCTGAAATTGAACTCAAAAATTGTTTTTACTCATTGTATTTGAATGTATTTTGTCTAGCGTTGAGAAGTATAAAATCTAAATAAATTAAAGCTTTCAAAAACAAAATCATTTGAATAAATAAATGCTTATGTCTACTGGCAGTGCTATCAATATTACTGTTATTCAACATTAGTTTGAAATAGTCGCCATGATTCAAATGGTTTATTAGTAATCAGTTGGGTTGGAGCCATTTAATAACGACACTTTTTTTTATAAAGTACGTTAAACATATTTTTTTTTAATATTTATTATTTATAATTATGAACATTCTTACTAAAATATGCATTTGAAAGTTGATGCGGTTGGTTTATAATTAGACTTTTGTTTTAAGTTCTACCTTTAGCAACATTTTTATCTTACTTTATGAAAACTTTTAACCATTCAACATGGCTTCAAAAGGAAAATACATTTTCTATTGAATAAAGTTGAAATTTGTGCTTCGAGTAGCTAAAACTGACCATTCTAGCATTTTATTTGAAAGTAGTAGCAACAATATTAGAAAAAATTGGAATCTAATAACTGAGTCTATGATTTTCAAACGGGATAAGTTTCATTTTATCAATTCAATCCTGTCATTAAATGGAGAATCAAATCTAAAAGATAGCAAAACGAAAATTTCAGAAGAATTTAACCATCATTTTTCATCAGTTGGACATCAAATAACATCTCTTATTTCTACAGCTGCTTATCAAGCATTGCTGCCTTTAGCCCAAAAAAAATTTATTTGTTTATTTACTTTCTAAAGAATATATAAATTGACTTATTCTCCATTGTAAACCAAATACAACTCCAAGTATTAACGGCATTTAAGCAAATAAAAAATTAAGCATCACTAATCAACTTACTCTTCAACACATAATTAAAGAGGTTAGAGCTCAACTGTAAACAATTACCGACTTATAGGCTATCTACAACTTATAATAAACACCCAAAATATTCGAAAAGTGATGTGATTTTAATTTTATTGCAAAGATTAGTTCGTGCTTTTATATGCAAAATACAATGTTGTTCAAATATTCTACACGGGGTTTTTCGCAGGACTCATTTCTTTTGAGGTAATTTTCAATGGCTTTTCGGCACATTTCGAGCAATATCTCGGCGTGAGCTCACAAATATTGGCTTGAAGTTCGTTCAAAGTTTGGAAATTATCCGGATAAACAATCTTTAGCGCACCCTCACAAAAAGAAATCCAGAAGCGTTCAATCGGAGGAACTTGGTGCCCAATTCACGTCAGCCAATCGCAAAATTTCACGCCCTGGAAACTTCTCTTGCAAAAGTGCTCAATTTGCCGGTGTTACCTGGCTTGTTTCCCCATCCTGCTAAAACCACATATCGTCAAGATAATAATCTTTGATTTCTGTCCAAAAATAATTGGTTAAAATGCGGCCACAATGCTCAGAATTGACGGTGATGGCTCGTCCTTAATCGTTCTCAAAAAAATACGGCCCAATCACGCCTACACAGTGACTTTTTCCGGATGAAATGGCCTCTCTACGATCACTTGTAATTTTTCTGAGCTCCATATTCTACAATTCTGCTTGTAGACGTATCCACAAAGCGAGAAATGGGCCTCATCACTGAAGACATTTTTTTTCTCGAAAAATTCACGACTGTTAAACCATCTATTCTAAAACGGCGAACCCTCAACTAAATAAATTACAGCGTGGTTGGCGTGTTTCATTGACAAATATCGGTATGCAGGGTTTTATTTTTTCAAGCACAAAATGGATAACCCTACCTCTATTGTCATGCCTCTCAAAAGTATAAAGAAGTATGAAATAAAAAAAATAGTAGTATGAAATAGAAAGCAATAAAAACTAGAATTATACGGTATTTAGAAGAGCTAAAACTTCTTTTCTATGCGCAACATGGCTTCAGAGAGTCACGTGAGGGTTAGATGTTTAGGAATATTTCTTGGCTTTCAAAAAAGCTTCCGACACTGTCTATAATCATTTTAGAATGGGAATAATGCTGAACATTTTCGAAACTAACCTGCAAAATAGAACCCTGGCAGAACATCAACGGTCTTGCGGTGATATCTGTATTGGGATTCCAAAAGAAACAGTTCTGGGGACAATTCTATTTTAAGCATACATCAACGATCTATTGTAATTGAAAGTAGACAATTCTTTTTTCTGTGCATTCTGTGATGATACGGTAGCTCTATTTGGGGCAATGTTTGAAACTAAGCAACCGGAAAAGCTACTGACGGTATTAGGGTTATAGGCAAAAAATTATTCTCCTCAATAAAATGTGACTGCTTCCTGCTCTCAGTAAACTCGACAGTTAAATATCTTGGCTCAGTAATAAACTAACAACGTTGGGAAGAACACATTTCACTTGAGAAATTACGTTTTTCCTTTTCCTTTGTCTATAGTCGATTAAGAAAAACCAGCCACAAATTTGTTGAGGTAAATGCTGTCGGTAAATCAGCTGAGGATGGTATTCAATAACTCAGACACTTAAATACAATAGCTGGAAACGATAAATCTTATATAGCTGCACGACTTTTAAATAAATTGTCTGTCAATTTGTCGACAGTATCTGCTTATTGGCATATTGTCGGCGTAAACTTTGTGGTTTCGGTATTCATTCAGTAAACGTGTGGGCTTCGTCCGCCTTACTTATTCGTTGAAGACAGGGACACAACATTGATCATGCCCCTAATAATATAAAAAAAATAGAATTTTTTGAACCCTTTACTCTCTCGCTTCTAGCCCATAACTTTTTTAAGCTCAGATTCTTCAGAGACCCATTAAGTAGTTGAGCTATTTAGAAGTGAGTTATCAAATCTACAATAATGATGTAAGTCGGCTAAAATAATTTTTTATTAAAGAACTCAGCTATTTTAAGACTTTCGATTTTAAAATTAGGATCTGCAAATGGCTCTAAGAAACCATTCAAATTAATTTTTGGTTGATTTACAATGATATACGAATTCACCCATTAAATGCTCAAAGACTAAAATTACTCAACAAGGACATTGAGAATCTTAAGAATTTTTTATGTCTGATTTTGGGTTCCTAATCTTAAAATCAGATTGAAATATTAAGAAAAGGGAATGATAAGTGCAAATTACTTATTCCTCTTATTTATCTAGTGCGAAACATTTGAAGAAGAAAACTTTCGTCCTTTGACCATATAAAGAAGAACATTATATCAATTAGCTACTATACCATTCAACGATCTCAAAACACAAAGAGACGATTTATTAGTCCCAACTAAGAGAAATTATTCAATTAAAGTTAATCGAGAGAATAATTGCGAATGCCACCTCTTAGCAAACACACAAATCGTTTTGGTCAAATAATATTGCAGCAGCTACAAAACGAATGATTCTAATTTCTACTGACCCACTCATCCGTCTTGCTAAGGACTCAGCATTAATAACAATAAAATTGGTGAAAACGTGCAAATGTTAGTAAGAAGTCGAAAGAGTTCTGACGATTTAATTTACCGTTTACACCCGCGCAGCTTATAAAATTTATCCATCGCGTATTCGAGGGATGGTTTGAGAGACGACTATTAATACTTGTTTGCTTCTAATCGCCAAAGGACGCCAACGAAGCGAAAAAATCCAGGATTCGAGTAAACATATACGCACAATGCTGATCAAAATAGTTTGTCCAGGATATTAACATAAGTAAAATAAATTTCGTTTGTCTATGTGTATAAAGATAAAAGTATTCATGAAAAAGGAGGAAATGCGCGCCGTAGACAAAATATTCAAATTGGACTTTTGACTTTCGCATGATATTTGAACTGAATTTATTCAAATTGAGGAGCAAAATTGTAGCCTATGTATTCTTTACAGGATATTGTTAATCTTCGCAATGGCTAATACTAACATTACAACCTTTTGTGAGATCAATTGTCTTTATTACTAAATAATACATAAAAAAACAAAGGACTTGGACGGGAGTAAAGAGAATATTGATCTAAAGTTTTGTGTTACTATAAACTCTTGAAATCAATAATTAACAATTTTTTTAATCGTAACGCAAACTTTCATCAATCATAGCTGAAATAATAAAACAATTTGAAATTATTTTAATAATTTTAAATTTAAACTACTATCCAGTTGCTATTGCGACTCAGTAGATATCGATTTCACATATTTACTTGGGCTAGTTTCTCTGCCCCAATCGAAGAGTCTACTTTTCACATATGGTTGTTGAATAATCTACCGAAGGCGTTTGATTACATTATTTGTTATCGGAGTGAAAATCTACGGATATCAATAAAAATTAGACTCACGTTCCGGAATGGTATCTGCCAATTGGAAGAAAAACTCGAATGAGCGAACGGGTAGAGGTCAGGAGTGAAATGTTTATCGTTACCAACATATATGTCTTACCGTAAGTTTCTTTCCTCAAGCTCAGGTGGGTAAGATTAAATGCTTTCGCAACCGCAAGTCTCCTCTGTACCCATGTATGTGACGTAATTGATGTTCCGGTGCGATGTACGTTAAACGGAAGTTATGGCAAACAGATATGGCGCGAAATTACTCGCAACAAATCCTTGTAGTGCCACGTTTTAACATGTCTGTATGGGATTTTGCTGAGAGTGGCTTGTAAAAGATTTATAGGTATGTCTTGGATAAATTAAAGTTTTTAATATGCTCTAAGATTTGTATGATTGAAATAGGTTTTAAGCGTCGTTTCAGTGTAGTTTTATTTGAACAGCAACTTTGTTTGATTATTAGGATATAGTTTTCAGCTTGTTTATGAGAATATTTTATGCCTGATCTAAAAGCTTGAGCTGTTAAAAGCTGTTTGGATGACTAAATAGTAGATACTTGTTCTGTTCCACATCTATTATTGCCATTGTTAACGATATGTGCTTCTTAATTTGATCTATCTTCTTAGTAAACATACTGAATTTAAAAAACAATGGACCACATTTTTAAATCACTATTAATTTATAAATATATGTTATATACTGTGCCCTTGCATAATTAGAAAGTAAATCGAAAGTAAATTTTTCACTTCTGGATTCTACAATGCCCGATGCTGCTGCAACGACGTGTGCTTCAACTGATACCAATGTTCTTTAAGTTAGTGCTACAACGCGTAATAAACAAAAGGGCTCTTCCAAGGGTTCTGTGAATTCACATTTTAATTGTTTAACGAGAGCGATATATTTGCTGAGCCTGCAACTTCGGATGCCTTGACCTTTGGATCTTTGCAAGCCGACTCTTGTTCAAGTACACGCTTAACCTGGATTTTCTGTAACAGATCTTGAACATCTTCAGTCTGCACTTGATTTATCAGTACTACATCGCAATGTTTCCACTATGAACACTGATGATATTTCGATTACCTGGTCTACTGCTTCTTTGCCATCGAATCATGCTTTAACAACAGCTCAACTTAAACATTCAACAAGTGTCCCTCAATCCCAACGACTGGCTCATGCTCTTTCGTCTCTTGTTGTTGCATAGCAATCTTGACAGGTGTCTGTCTCGCGTTTCGCATACAAATAATACTTCAGCGGAAACAAGGAATACAATGATGTCAAACCTGATAATTCGCCGTCTCTACTTCTTTGTAAGAAGATTATCCCAGATTAACTTCTGAATCAAGAAATCGTATTGTTTGAAATAATGTTTATTGTTAGTACTGATGCTCTGCTTCACAAAGATTCCTGGTCTTCAGGCCTTCTGTTTAAGGAATTCACCAAAAAAACCAAGTAGACATTTTTGCATCACAGCATCAAAGAGTTCTTTAACATAAAAACCACAATAAAAGTTTACTACCAGAGTGTCCGCGGTCTGAGGACCAAAATAGATGAGATCAGTTTCAACTCTACCCTAGCCTGTGATGGCATTGTTTCCTTAACAGAAACCTAGGTGACTGCAGATATTTATAATAATAAACTGCTTTTTTTACATAATATGGTGCGTAAAGACTGCAACCACGTTGCCTGCAACAAATCAAATAGCGTTGGTGTCCTAATTGTTATAAATAAGGCTGCCGATGGAATAGCCTGCATTGATTTTCCTTCCCTTACATCTCTCATTCACAGTTGCTTAGTGCCATCCAAAAATACGTTCATGTCCATCCCTGTATTAGCTTATGAACGTTTTTTCGTGGAACTCTCTTTCTATCTTAACACCAGTTTTCTACTGTTTCGCCAATGCTATGTGGAGGTTTCAACTTGCGAAATATAAATTATATTCTGCATATTTGACTATCGTATCTATCATCACAAAAAAGTTCTTATTTTGTTTCTTTGGGCTTTAAGATTTGTTAAACTTTTATATGCACATCGGTTTTACAATTGTATGTCTTCGTTACAGAATCCAATTAAGAAAAATTCAACTATACCAGGAAAGAGGTATTTATTATATTCAAAGTGTACTTGAACGATGGAATTGGTTCTTTTATAAAACATGTGGAAGGGAAAAGTGGATGTTCAGTTCAGGTGCCTGAGAACTCAATGGAATAATTTTCAACGCTGTTCAATAAAATAAAATGGAAGTAGCAAGCGGCTCGCGAAACTAAGGACCCTTTTTTGTATAAAAACGATGAATTGCTTAGCGGACAGGTATCTTTTGCCGTATCTGGCACTGTACAGACAATAAGTCCCATAAGTTCTCAGAAATTGCTTAGCGCACAAGTATCTTTTGCCGTATCTGGCACTGTACAGACAATAAATCCCATAAGTTCTCAGAAAGATCTCCCTGGGCTCGTTCGCAATAAATCAACTGGGATTATCCCTGCTATGACCAACACGGCGTTACGTGATACCGTATGGTAGCTATTGGCACCTCGTAGCACCCCTCTGCGTTGAACGCTCGCCATCCTAATTGGATACTTTGCAAATTTTAAGGTGGTTGCCCATATCTCCGCATCATACATCATCGTTGAATGAGCTACCGTAATAAGCAGTTTGCCTTTACTCGCACTAGGACCACAAACGTTCGCAATGAGTCAACTAAGCGAGACTACAGTTTCCAATGCCCTATCGCATGCTTTCTGAATGTGTTCCCCATAAATTAGCTTGGAGTCAAGAGTCTTTCGAGTTATTTCGCAAATATTTTGGTCTCTACTACTTCCGAGCCAACTTTTCTGGGTATGATGGCTGGTATCCTTGTTTTTGTCAACATTACAATCTCAATTTTCGAGATCGCCAGCTGAAAAAAATGGTTTTTCATCCAGCCTTCAACTCTTCTCATTTTTTTGATTTAATTTAAGCCGGAAAATTGGGTTTGAAGGTAATGACAGCTGCTACATCATCAGTGTAACCTACCCAGAGCAGTTCTTCTGGCATTTCAAGGCACAGGAACCCGTCGTACGCAGCATTCCATAACATCTGGCTCGAGAATAGACCCTTGTGCTGCTCCTGCAGTAATATTTTTCCAGATATTTCCTTGCTTCGTCTAATATATAAGTTCTTCAGATAGTCTCGAACCATGGCAATTTATGTACCTGCAAATTCCGCTCAAGTGTCTCTAAAATATCCGCTCATCTTGCAGAATTAAAGGCATTCTGGACATCCAGCGTTACTAGAAACACGATCGGCCTGACTTGGTGGCATTCAGCGTTGGCGCTCTCTACTGCGCCGATTACTTCGTAGATGGTACTTATTGTTGAGTGGCCACTACGGAACCCATGCTGATTTTTCGAAAGGCCACCAGCCCTTCGTATTTTTGCCTACAGTCGTGGCCTCAATAGTCTTTCCAGGAGTTTCCTTTCCATATCAAGTATATAGAGAAATTTGTACGTGGATATTGTGCTAGGGTTTTTTTGTTCCTTCGAAATTAAAGCTAGCGATGGCTCTTTCAAGCGTAATGAAAAAACACCCGCCAACAAACACGCATTATACATTCGCAGCAACGCTGATAGTTGGTCGTCCACCACAGTTTTCAGCACTTCCACTGGAGTGTCTTCGGAGCCAGGAGCCTTTCGACTTTTCACTTTGAGAGCTGCACTACGAATTTGCTCCAGAGTGAACAAATGAATATATTCCTGATAGACCATGAGAGCGTTTTCTACTCTCGTATGATGGGCTAGAAAGAGCGAGTGCACGATGTACGTCAGCGTCTTTGTCTCCAATAGTAGAAGTATTCATCAGAAACCGCATGCCACATTTGTGTTTTCATCGCCTTGATAATCTTTCTCAGCTCTTTTTTCGCTTTTTCGTGCTTTACGTTAGCTTAGGATGCTTCTGCTCTACCGATAAGTCGCTGCGCCCTGCGCTTGCATGCTAGATCTCTTCGCCTCAGTTTCGCTATCCCTTTGATCCACCAATAAGCTTGTTGTTTCCCAAGAGGTTGTCTCCGACGTTTCATCGAGACGTCGCACGCTCGCTTGATTTCCCCTATGGCAAATTTCACCAGCGTAGTTCACCTCTGCCTGATCTGTCACTAGCCCCAATAGCTGTAAATTATCATAAAGGATCAGTAGCTTTTGTTTAAGCTCGTTTATCGAAATGAAGTTTTCTTCATATCGGTCATTTTGTTTACAATAATCTGGACTTTAGATTCGTGATCAGCTACGTAAAAAAAACGCAAATACCAATTTTTGTCAAGATCTGAAACCATTTTCAAATTCTTGTCCGCCATATTAGATCGGCAATTTTGTCTAAAATAATTTCGGTTGCGTAATAAGCGACCGTCTAAATGTTAATTACACCAAGTATACCAATTTTCAATCCAATCGAAGTTCATTTGAGGTTTTCGCCAAGAATTCGAGATCTCGTACCACTGTGCGATAGTATTCGGAATATCTTAGCTAAATTTGTATCTTCTTCTTGGGGTGCTCCTCTTTGAATAATCTCGAACCTAAGCGTTTTTCGGATACAGACTTCTCGCTATGAAAAATAGCAAACAATTTTCCCGGCAACAAAGCTGGTACAAACTGCTTGAAAGTGTGGTTTGCAATAGAGTCCACCTTTCCGTCCAATATTTTCTATTTCCAAAGCAGCATGTTTCATAAAAGGCAGATCTACATTGACCAATCTGCTTTTTTTACCAATATCTTTGCATGCGCCTTGGATCAGCAAAAGCAGGTAGATGTAATATATACAGATTTGTTTAAAGTTTTTGACTCTGTTAATCATTATTTTCTTCTTCTGAAATTCTAGTCCTCTAATCTCCTGGATCACTTTTTATGTTGTTGACCGTAACTGTGTCGTAACTGTCGTTTCCTGCACCTCTGTTCCTCAGAAGTTCTGCAAAGTTTGTTCAATTCTTGACCCACTGTTGTTCCTATTGTTTGACCTACCATCTTGTATACGTTCTCGATGTCTTCTGTATGCAGATGACTTCAAATTACCAATACTTTCGTGATGCATACCTTAGAATCCGTGCAACGTAGGTTTACCCATATAAATAAATAGATGAATAAATTGAATCACACAAAGTTTTTCTTGACAAGTGTATCCTTTTCAAACTGCATTACCGGTTTGTTTACTCTGCTCTATGCAGCCGAGTTTCTGTTCAGGTATAGTCGATTTAACAGTGTCGATTAAAGTTTTATGTGCAGTGTTTGTATAGGTCCACTTAAATATAACACAAACAATTTGGACCCATCGAAGAAATAGTAATGCATATTTTGCATCAATTCAACGCTGCTGCATAAACTAGAATCTCTAACTTCTTATGCAAAATGCCTGTTCTCCTGCACGTAACTATTGACTTAAATATCTTAAAGCACCATAAAAATCCAAGTGCCGTTTCATAATTTCCTTTGCCACCGGCTGCGATTTCTCTAAATCGCGAGACAAGCATTCTACTAGGATCTTTTGTGCTATTATTTGTTCCTCTGGCATCCATACACGAGCACAGTTTAATACGGCAAATAGAATCCTCGATAATTTTGTTGGTTCGAGAGAATCAGTTCGGGAGCGGGCAGGCCAACGATTCATATCGTCGAAAACTATAGCACTCCAGTTTCCGGTCTCGTTCAACAGTGCATGTGTTTCGTCGGTGTAGAAAAATCCATTGCTCTTATGGAAGTTTGCACCGAATAAAGTTTTCGACAATCAAGCCCGTACGTGTCTTCCGGTTGTGCTTAAGTAGTAAAGCTGCCAGAAAGCTTAGTGCATTTTGTATATCAGGCGAATGTTGAGGGAGTTTGCTCAACTAATTTTTCCACAAAGTTTTTTGCCTGTTTCCTCAAAGTTCTTGTGCACGACCTTTCCATTTCGTTTTAAACAACATTTCTGAGTTATAGGGAAGTTTTATGAACACTAGCCTGAGGCGAATTTATGAACGACTTTATCCACCATACAATGTTGGCACTAAACTACGTGTCGATGTGATGCAATTGCACCAGGTAAATATGTACGTATGTAATTATTTTTTAAACTTACCAAGTAGATTGACTCCACGTGTTGAAGTTGTGACGAAAGATACAAAGTTGTTTCGGTGTAAAGTCGAAATGCTCGCTTTGATTCAAAGCATACAGATTTAGCTTTGAAATTACTACTGATTTAACTTTGACGCAGTATGTTTTTTGCTGTAACCAAAATAATAAAATGAATTATATTAACAATTGTACAAAAACTATTAATGGCGTGTTCTAGCATACGATATTATTAAATTCAATTTCAATAACTATTAGAATATTTCGATTAAAATTTGATAATTTCTCGATCGCCAAATGCAATTCTGATTTAATTTGTGGAAGTTTTAAGCAAAGTTTTCAAAAATGTCACGAGCAAAAATGTGTAGACTCTTTACTCCATCACACGTTAAACAATAGAATCCATCACCAACTTTTTAAACTTTTTCCTTTTCGATCCCGCAAAAATTAAACGAAACTTGATACGAGCAAAACACCAGCTTTTATTTTCTTGATCCTGAAGTCCAGTTTAAATTGTCCTTTATAGCTTTCACTTAGTGTTCCTTTTATCGACTAAAGTTGACGAAGCCTTCGCACTTACAACGAAACAAATATATTGTTTTGACTGATGCCATTGTACCCTTTGATTTGGATTTCGTTTTCTCGTAGACTGAGACCAATAATCAAGCTTCCAGTATATCTATGTGAGATATTGCTATCGAGCAAAAGAAGGATAAGAAAAAAACTTTGTTTTCAGCTAAAATATTTACTTCCAAGTCATTGAGTATTAAAGAGATTCACGGAATTATTTCGCTTTGAAATTGAAAAGGCAGAAAAGAAAGGATTCCGGGTTGTTGTTTATTTTCTTTTCATTAGAACCAACTGTAACGAATGGCATTTGGGTTATTCCTGGATTGTAGGTTATTTGGTTTGTAGCTCGGTGATTGAAAGTACAAGAGAAAAACAATATTTTGTATTAAAGTAAATAATTTAAAGGGCCGTAGACACTGCCGATTGAATAAGATGACTTGTGTATATCTTTTCTCTTCAGAATTTATTTTTGTCCTCTTTAAACGAAAAAAGTAAACGGCATGAATGGATAAATTCCTGATTTGAAGTCTGCGTAAAAATATATTCCTGAATTGAAGTCTTGTCTTGATAAATACTCGTATAGCTATGATAAAACTGTTGCAATTGCACATTCCTACAGCTGCACCATAATTTAAACTGAGATGTAAATAGTGCATTCAATAATCAAGAGAACAAGCTAATAATATCAAAGCTTATGGTGGTAGTAGAAAGTGAGCCAAATTAAAAGTTTTAAGCTAGTCAAAAGTATTTAAATTCTTTTTGGTATATTTTTTAAGTAAAGTAATATTACGATTTCTATTACAGAATGAGTATCATTACCATCAGCGTTATAACTAGAGAGTCTGGTCCTGGCCTCTTGCAACAAGTTTTTCCATCTAACTCAATCGGAAGACGATGTCGTACATTTAAATAGCTAGGCCATGGTGTAGTCATAGCAGCGAATCAAGCCTCAAAATACCTGAATGGGACGGCAGCGTTAGCTTCCGGTTTGGGCAAGTTAAGTTGGGAGTTGAAAAGAGCGGTTGGAGAGCCATTGATCAGTCAAGCTACCAGTATGGAGTGCACGAGAGCCGATTTGGAGACAGCACCAAGCCATAGCTGTTCTCAAACCACTAAAAGCATAGATTCAGGTGTTTACAGGCAAACATGCATCTTGCCAAAGCATCCTTTGCGGAAGTAAGTAGCAGGCTGAAATGAAATTTACGTTTCTTTTCTTCTTTCGTCAAATAATCTAAACTAATTTCAATATCGCTGTAACAAAGCAAGTCTTTTTTAGCACAAAGAACATTCAATGTTGATTATTTTTTTACAAAATTTTAGATTAATGTATTTGTTTTTGATTGCATGGTTTTTAATATAATCAGATCAGTGTTAAGTTTTAAAGTAAAAAAGTGTTGTAATTAGAATAAACTAATGCATTTTTGAATTAAATGTTTAATACAATCTGTAGAGGACGTTTTCTATTTAAAGCAATAGAAATATGTACCTCATAAAAGTATTTGCCTTGTTTATCTTACGCTGCTTCTTTTTTCATTTAATATCCATATGAGGTTGAAATTAACAGAATAATTTATAATAAAAAATATATATTAGAATGATATATTCAATAAGTGTTTTTGTATTTTGTAGAAGATATATGAAATTTTAAAAGATTTGTTTTAATTATATGTTGCAACGTTATTCATTCAATCCGGCGATCGCACAATTGGATCTACGAGACCCCCGACATTTTGGAATGCGTGCATTTTCTCTGATAATTATGTGACGTTACCTTCCCGCTAAGTAGCTATAGTAAAGCATCCCTTCTTTCCGACAGGGCTAATTGATAGCCCTGTCGCGCATGCATCATTGAATAAATGAGAAAAAATACGACGAAGGGTAAGTTAGACCCAACCATACACATAATTTCGTATCTTGGGCCGTATTAGTAAAACAAGTTTATCTCATTTAGCGTTATTACTAATGTACAAAGAAGAATATTAGTAATAATATCACTTTGGCCAAAAATTCATATTTCAATATATATATATATATATATATATATATATAAATATATAATTATATATATATATATATATATATATATATATATATATATATATATATATATATATATATATATATATATATATATATATATATATTTATATAATATCTATACACATATATATATATATATATATATATATATATATATA
Source organism: Nemotelus nigrinus (assembly GCA_947369275.1). Lineage (NCBI taxonomy): Eukaryota > Metazoa > Arthropoda > Insecta > Diptera > Stratiomyidae > Nemotelus > Nemotelus nigrinus. Next base: position 46,285,800 of record OX376374.1, read on the forward strand.
TATATATATATATATATATATATATATATATATATATATATATATATATTAGGGGTGGGCAAATCTGCAATGATGGAAGAACTGGTTCCAGTCGTTTCGTTCCGCTTCTGGAACCAGTTCCGATATCCGTTCCAGTTCCACTTTTTTGTAATATTACCATTATTAAGTGAATATGCATTTATTTTTTTAAATTTTCTTTATTAATTTTATAAAGATGAAAAAAAAACACTTAACATTAACTTAAACACTACAATATAGATTAAAAGGGAAATTAAGAGAGAAAAAAAACAAATATTTGACCTTTAATTACATAATTAGAATATAAAAAGAAGAGCATTATAACTTTCATCGTTCAACGCTCATTTGCTATGAGTCTTGCTTTGGAGATAAAACGCTCGCATAGCATTGAAGTAGCAACTAAATTCAACATGCCTCCACTTCACTGAGTTTTCATTTCAATCTAACAGGCAATCTTATAAACATTTGTTTATTTTAAGTACTGCGAAATTTTCAATTATCGCTAGAAAATAACATACGAATTAAGTTCCAAGACAATATCTCAAAATCTCACCATATAACATCCTGTCACTCATAGCTTTATTAAATTAACCCTAAAAATCGAATTACGCAATGGTTCTAGAACAATGCAACAGATCTCGTGCAATTTGCCATTCTTCAGTGGTAAATATTGGTCTTTTTTCAATTATCGCCAGAGCTCTTTTTATTAGAACTTCAAGATCCACAGGCCTTTGGAGCATGTAGTACGTGGAGTTCCATCTGGTAGCCACTGAAGACACAACAAAAACATTGCAAGCACCTATTCAGGAGCAAGTTTAAATACCCACATATATGTAGCTCAAATAGCATCTTTAAAGGTAAACTGACATTTTATTAAACACTAATGTGCAAAGAAATGAAAAAAAAAACAGCCGATAATTGTACAAATAAATCGCTTCTATAACTGATAACACAGTGATCGCATTCCACCCCAGTTCCATACAAACGTACAAAATGTTGGCATAAATACATATATGCATGCCAATCTTCACTAATTACTTCAACGACATCGCCCTATACAAAGTAATCATGCCATGTCTCAATTCACATCAATGTACAAACAATCGATCGTTCTAATCGATGCGGACTCAAACGATTATAAACAGCTCCAAATCCAGTTCCAGCTACATGATGCATCGGAACTGAATTGCTAGCGATTTCATATCGGTTCCGTGTTCAATATGTTTCATGGTATAACTTGAATGTTCGCTAGTGCTTGATGTTTGATCGGAACTGGAACTGTTAAGAACTATTGATTGGAACTGGAACTGTTAAGAACTATTGATTGGAACCGTTCCGACCAGTTCCGAATTATTATTAGGTTTTCTTAACAGTTCCGGTCGGAACGGTTCATCCCTAATATATATATATATATATATATATATATATATATATATATATATATATATATATATATATATATATATATATATATATATATATATATATATATATATATATATATATATATATATATGTATATGTATGTATATGTATATATATATATATATATATATATATATATATATATATATATATATATATATATATATATATATATATATATATATATATATATATATATATATATATATCATTATGAAACTTAAAGGACATATTGATGTTACTAAGTTCTAAACTCGTGAAGTTTTTCATCAACGTCATATCAACTCTGCAGCTACGGCAGGCATTGAAAATGAAAACCTTCAAACCATCGAGTACCCTGAAAAATTTTCGTCTCTTACAGTGAAAACTAGCTCATATAGAAATCTTATGCTTTGTCTATACAACCAAACTAAAACTTTTGAAATTTCACATCGGACAAAAACGGTAACTCTCCTCCAATCTACCTATATTTTTAGTATCACAAACTTCTGTTCTCTAGAACTCACGACCCCATTGTTAGGTACTGTTGAAATTCACAGAATGTATTGACATTAACTAGGACCAGATCTGATAGAAGCGATTTAGAAATGCGGGCTACTCTGTGCCAGTGGTGTCATCTTGAAAAATTATAAAGAAAAAACATTGCTTTTTGCCCTATGAATTCTGATTCGGCTACCAGGTTTTCATGAAATTGACACAGTAGCTGAACCTTAATCTAAGCCGTCTTTGGTAGAAATTTGGTTGAAAAATTCGGTTGGTGCTGCCAACTATGGTAATTTTGTTGTCTTGGGTTTTCAAAATTCGTTCTGGAAAATAAAGCTTTTTGGCCTATAACTTCCAGTGCAATCATGAAATCAAAACAAATTTCATATGATATATGGAACTTATTTGAATCATTTTTCAGAAGGAATCTGGTAAAAAAAAATATTATAGGGTTGCCAGCTATTGTTGGTTTTGTATTTATTTGCAATATCTCGATTAAGCAATTTTATCGTAAAATTTTCAAATGGTAATGATTTTGTTATGACAGTAAACAACAAATATTAAGTTTATCAAAATTTGAAAACTTTTGCGACTGGTAGCTCTAAATTTATTTGCACCCCTAAAACTTCCATTTCAGTTATCGGATCAAAACGAAATTCGCAGAGTAGGTTGATTTCAATGTGAGGCAGGTGTGCAAAGGTGCTGCTAGCGCGAGGCGTTTTTGACTACTTTCGTATCAATAAATGCTTACATTAAATATTCATATTGCGAACATTTACAATGAAAGTAAGTTACCAATGTTTAAATTCGTTTTTTGACCCTAAACATGTTTCTATCCCTGTAACTTTCGAAGAAATCATGGGATAAAATCGAAATCAATAGAGTTATTTGATTTTGACGTGAGGCAATTGTGGGAGACTTTTAGTTGCAGTGCTAGTAAAGTGTTGCAAGCACTAAGCATTTTCTTTGTTCATGTTATTTATGCTGCTTTCAAAGTTTTGCAGTGTTTGGCTCTCCTAAATCTTGAAATTCTTGAAATTCTATCCACCCTATGAGGTTAAATGCATTGTTAAGATCAAAATGATTTTGCGTTTGAAACAGGTTGGAGCACGTGTGGTAGAATATTCACTCAAAATCTGCACGATTCTTCAACTGTTCATGTTATTTATGCTGCTTTCAAAGTTTTGCAGCGTTTGGCTCTCCTAAATCTTGAAATTCTTGAAATTCTTTCCATCCTATGAGGTTAAATGCATTGTTAAGATCAAAGTGATTTTGCGTTTGAAACAGGTTGGAGCACGTGTGGTAGAATATTCACTCAAAATCTGCACGATTCTTCAACTGTTTATCGAAATATAGTATTTCTAGCTGTTCAGGTGTGCTAGAGTCTTTGTTTATTTAATAAGTTCGTCTTATACCATCAGACTAAATGGATTTACATAAAAAATGTTGAAAAACAAACAAACAAATCCAACAAAGTGGAATATTTTGAGCCAGGGTCTTTTTCGAAGATGGTAAATATATATGAAAATCGACTTTATGATAAGTACTGTTAAAATGTCTTTTTATGGACAAAACTGGCTCATGGAAGGCGTTGCTGGTACGATGGGAAAGGGCAGATAAAATATTGACGTGTCTCTTTCTATGACCCCTGGTATTGAGGCGAAATAGACCTAAAAGATGTTCAGAGGAAATACTCCCCATGAGAAGCTTAGCAGCAAAGATGGTTTTGAAATGTTCTTGTCTATTTTTAAGTGTAGCCATGGCCAGTAACATAAGTCGATTAATGTAAGGAGGCAAGCAAAGAAGATCTGACCAAGCAAATTCACGTAAACAAACTCCTTGGATTGCGCCTTCACAAAGTCAATAGTAGATGATGGCGTTAATATGATCGTCAAGCATGAAAGTATTATTTGTAATCCAGTACCCTGTCAGAACATCTTAAGGAACTGATTTTACGCGTGTGCAAGACAATGGTACACCGGTTAATGTTAATTTCTGATTTGTTAGTATCATACCAAGTCCTAAGGTTATCAAAGTCAACTTGAAGTCCTTAGCAGTCGCAAATATTGGATACCTTTTTAGAAATGTTGGCGTCATCTGCATAAAATAAAATTGAAGAATGTTTCAGGGCAGATGGGAGGTAATTTATATATAAAACAAATAGAAGAGGTCCTTAGTGACTTCCTAGATGGCTTAAATTAAATGACTTCTTTGTGGAACAACAGATATGACATCAATTTCTGATGAAAGGGCACCGCGGACGGATACACATTGAGTACGGCATTCCGAAGAAGGTGTTATTCAGGAAATAAATAGCTGTGGAAAGTTACCAAAAGACAATTTAAGCTTCGTGAAGTTAAAAAAGCTTCGTGAAGTCATTATAAATACAATCTATCTGAAGTTCTGCTTTGATTGATGGAATAACAGTGTTCAAGAACTCTAGCAGGTTGGTAGTTGTGGATTTGCCTTGAGTAAAACTATGTTGGAAAGGAGATAATATTGATTTGATATATTGATTTTTAGTGCCAAATTATTGTCCAGCTTCCTAGAAAACGCCAAAATGGTATCTTAAAGAAAATGTTGGGAACATTGTCGAGTTGCCAGTTTAGTAACTAATAATAGTAGAAGGCTCCGTATTGTATGCGGTACGGAAATGATTGGTCATGTCCTCAAAGTTACAAGTGTTTGGTATCTCTTGGAATTAATAACATTCCAAAATCTCCTTGTCTGCTGTTGAAAAGTGGAACTAAGATTGCTAAGGTGACTTTCAGAAGAATTTTCGTTATGGGACTGGGAAATATGTCTCATTTCTACAAACACCAAAGGTAAGATTGTGACGTGGCGTGTGGCGTGTTGCCTTCCATTTTCATGAACTTTTTTTGCAATTGTTTGAGAGAGAGACTAGTACACAGTGAGCAAAGCATCTGAAGAGAATTAAGTGAAAATTGTACACAGCCTTATTAATATCTCTTTGTGACATCACATCAATAAAAAAAAATACATCAATTGCATCTCGCAATGAGACTATATAGTTCATCTTGGTCAATTTTCTTAAATTAAAATTTACATAGTGTGCTATCTAAAGGTATACTTAAAGATGTATCCATTTCTAAGATGATAACAATAGTAGCATCTTGTGTTGAATCATAACGAAGAGATGATGATGATTATTAAACAAACCATCTCGCATGAAAAGATTAAGTGGGCAGGAAACTTCAAACCTTTTATGTCATCAGACCCAGATGGAATTACCTTGGCTCTGAATTATACGGGCAAATTAGTCTTTCATGCCAAAGACCATGAAAAACCTGATCGCTTCATGTATATTCAGTGATATCTTTGTCAAATTTTAATTAGCCTACCAAAAGGGCAAATTGACTTTTTCAGCAATCATAAGCTATTACAAATAATACAAAAGGCATTGAATAAGGATATCGGACGATAGAAGTAGCCTTTGGAAGTTCCAAACAAGACTCGTTGCACTGTGGATTAATGAGAAGGGAAGCCCCTCAAGAGGTAGTGAAATGAACTTGTAAAGTACTGAGATACCGAGGTGTATTCGGGTGGCTGGTGGAAGTAAAGACAGGAACAAGGACTTGGAGGAAATGTTCATCGATGCCGTCAAAATTAAGCGCATAACCAGTTTAGGATACTTCGATGACATACTGGTAATAATAACACAGTCAATTATTTTGAGATTAAGAATGATTGATGCCTTGGATGCTATGAAACATAATGGGGTTTGGAGGAGGGTCTATTCTTAAACCTTCGAAAAACCAGCAAACTAACATTCAACTGGAAACGGGAAGTTTCTGAGAACAGCAGTTGTTACGAAGATGTTTTGATACTGTGATAGCATGTTACTTGTTTTACTGGGAGCTTCTTTTATTATAGGTTAGGACAGCAAATTAAAATGTAGGATTTATTGGGAAATTTTGGATGTTTAGTGTGAAAGAATAGTAAATTTTATCTTACCGAAAGTATCCTCCATCAAAGGCAAATACTATTTTCCATCTTCCAGGCGACTGACAGATTCCTGAGCAAAATAATTTTTTATCTTTTTCGTCTAACCATGAATCAATCCTACTTTTGGTTTCCTCACAGGAGGTGAACTAGTGGTAAGCCAGGCTATGCGCCATCGATCGAAACAGATGCCAATCTGAAGGATCAATATTAAGGCTATAAGGTGAGTCTGGTAGCACATCACAGCTCAGCTCTTCCAATGTGTCCTTGACTACTTTCGCAACATGTGGCCGAGCATTTCCATATTGAAAAAATATTTGACTGTACCTTTTCGCAGGATCTTGTCATTATTCCTTCAGTGCTTGGCTCAATTGCAAACTGCCTCAAGAGATAAAATTTTCGCTAAATGATCTTAATTTCAAGTCAATTTTAAAACGGTTTGTTCAAAGTGGAAGCCAATGCTTCGATTCTGTGTTTAACTTTTAAACCATTAAGATTTAAAGTATTCATTCTAGTCTTAATGTTTTCGTTCCGCCTTACACTTTTTATGCTATCTTCACCCTTTGTCAGCTTTTCGATATAATGCATTTTTCGTTTTGTCCAATTTTAGTTTTTAGTTCTTAGTTTTTAATGCAAGATTGTATTGCTTTTTTTTTAATTTGAATTTGAATTTGAATTTTATGTAAACGTTTAATATAGTTGATCACAGCTTCTCATATATTTGAATGCGTATTAGGTCCCCGCACTCGCGCACAAGTACTCTTACTTTTGCGAGGAGCGAGCTATGTATGTCTCATATTGAATATTTGTATCATGTTTGTAAAATGAATAGCTGCAATAAAAAAAAATTATATATCAATTGGCATTTGTAGCAGTCACCGGTCACGGTTTCATTCAGCTAAAGCAGCTCGTAGTACACGACACCCTTCTGATCCCATCATATGCAGAACATGAGTTTGGAATCATAGATATTTGACTTGGCCGTCGATGTTGAATCACGACCACGGTAGCTTTACAATTTTTTAAGTTTAGAGTTATAGTAATGAAGAAAAAAATCTTTGTTTTATGCTGTTGAAGGTGTTGTCCAACAGCAAAAGAGTGCCTTGTAAGGCACCCAATTTCCTTGTTTTAGGATTATTTTCAAGACTTTCAAACGATGGAAAGAGGCTTGGCGTGAAACTCCTAATAGTTTTGGAAGCTCATCTTGGGTCTGAAATGAGTCTTCATCTAGTGTTGTTTAGCTAAAAATTAGTACTAATTAGTTTTATATATTTATGTTTTTAATATATTTAATTATATTTACATTTATAATATATTTTATTATATTTATATTTTTAATATATCCAACTCGATTTATTTTTATAATCAACAACACATCTTTGTAACAATTAATTATTTATTTTTACAAAAATATCAAACTCGAAATTACATTTTTTTCGCCTACTTTTTATGTTTAATTGTTGTTTACATCAAGTAGTATGGTGAGTAGTGGAATATATGTAAGATATGAGCATTTATTTGTGTATCCACAGTTGTATCTATTTCTTTGTTATCAAATTTTTGGGCCGTTTTGGGCACTCTTTGTCTTTCATATCAAACTGTAAACTGCACAAACCATTTATTTGCGCTCCTAATATTTATGAACGAAACGATACTTAATAGGAAGGCTAAACTTGTATATCATTTAAAATCGGCAATATTATTTTTACTTTATTTGTCGGTATTAAGAATTTAAAGCGAAAAAAACCAGCGTTAAAGTTAAAACTGTGAGCAAATAATATTACATGTTTGACGTTGAATAACATTCTGACAAGATGATTTGAACATAAATTTATATAGTTTAGCTTTTTTAGTTTCTAATCAAAGTAAAGCCAGACCATGAAAACTAGAAACATTAAAATTATATTTATGGTAAAAGAGAAAATAAATTAGCTGCAGCTACTTAAATTTTCACAACTGTTCAAACATACTTCTGTTTTATGCAATATGTGGGCAACACCAAATTGGTGCCTTCATCAAATTTTAGATAATGCTCATATCTAATCCGTTCAGTGTTCTCAATTAAAATTCAAAATATCAAGGATAATTAACACTCGTCACTTTAACTTATAATCAATTAATCAAACTGTATTTTTTCTGAAAATAAATCAGGTGCTTAGTCCTTCCTAGCGTCGATCCTTGCTTTGGATCTGACTTCAGTTGTTTTATCTAAGCGGAATGCTCTTATCGGGGCCACAGATGTTGCAGCATGACAATGAAATACTTCGGCCGGAAAAAGGTCATTTGATGTTGGCAAGGTATTAGGCGGAAAGAACCATCAACGGTGCCGTGGCTAAGCTAAACGAACGTCAAAGTTTAAATTGAATCACAGGCCAAACGGTGTATTGATTAAAAGGTTTTTTTTCTGTATCGCGTATAAATTTCGCAGGACTATGAACGGGCAAATCAGCAAAAGGGGATTAGAGATAAAGTACTGCTGACGAATGGCTATCGACACGTTCCGTCGATTGGCATGAAGTGGAATATTATTGCTTAAAGGGTATTAAAATATTATGTGATGGTAATCGTTGGACTCAGTATTTTTTTATCGCTGGTATTGGTTGAATGTTTTTGCTGAAAATTCATTCGAGCTTTTTTCACTTCACTGACACATTTTTTCTCTCTTTACATAATTTATTTTCAGTTCGAACATTCTCACAGTTTGCTGCATTTATTTTTTTATTAGAAAGACATTCCTTTGACACCTTTAATTGCATATTCAATATCGAGAAGAGGTTACTGATAATAATTAAATATTTATGAAGCCTTAACGGTGTAAAATATCTTATCTTCTCTACGATAGGAAAATTTTTCATGGCATCTTAACTTGCTGATCTAAATGAAGTTTTCAAAGATTTTAAGGACATAGGCTTCATTGAATTTTTGTGACTTCACCCCTAAAAGTTTGCAGTGCGTCTGTAATTTTTTCACAATTTTGTATAAACTGAGATGTTCAATTGGAGTGAATAGTCAATGATTAATTACAAATAAACCGATTCTAATGATTTCGCAAAATTAGATGCTGATAGTTTATAAAATCATATTTAGCTTTTCAAATTTTAATCAAGAAATTCGAGCTAATTTTTCGTTACAAAAATATATGCATGTAATTATGATGTTTTGTAACTAAGCATTACCATTGAAGTCTGTGTTGTCAACAACATAAGCCAACAGCTGCTAGCACGGGTGGATCGCATTGTATTATTATCACATACCATGTATTGAGAGCATTTAGCTGCGATTAGGTAACTGAGTCGAACCAAGGGAAAAGTTAGTCGTGAAACTGATGGCTCCACACTCATACTTTACATTCTGGTGTTGAATAAAGTCTATTGAGATTCAACCTTGTTGCAGAAAAGTAATTTTTCTTTACTCTATTTGCAACAGAAATAGTGTTTAAAGTTTTCCAAAATTCTGTCCAATTCATCATCATCGGGGCACTACAGCCCGAATCGAGCCTTAGCCTCCTTAGTACTTCGCCTCCATTCGTCTCGGTTCAGTGACCGCGTCCTCCAGTTCGGTGCTCCCAAAAGTGACCTGCTGTCAGCATCTATAGAATCCTCCCAGCGCTTGCGTGGCTTGCCGACTGGCCTGGCTCCGCTCGCTCGCCCCTTGAGAGATCGTTTGGGGATTCGATTGTCGCTCATTCGTTCGACGTGGCCAACCCATTGTAGTTTTTGGAGTCGTATGACGGTGGAGACTTCCGGGTCGTCATATATGGTATACAATTCGTTGTTGTATCTGATTCGCCATCCATCTTCTTCCCGTATTGGACCAAGGATCCTTCGCAATACCCTTCTCTCGAACGTATTCAATGCTTTTTCAGACGCCTGGGTCAGTGTCCAGGTTTCGCTTCCGTAGCATAGCACAGGTCTAATAATTGTTTTGTAGATGCAAAGCTTCGTATTCCTGTGTACGCATCGAGATTTTAAATTGGGAAGCACCGAGAAGAATGTCTTATTGGCTAATTGAATCCGTCGTTTGATTTTGTCAAGCTCATTCCCATCCTTCGAGAGGTTCGTCCCTAGGTACACGAAGTTGTCTACGTTTTGAAGGTTATAGTCCGCTATCGTTATGTTTTGTCTAATTGGCGTCCTTTTCCTTGATTGATTCATAGCTCTTGTTTTTTGTTCGTTAATTTGAAGACCAACTTCCTTGGCGGTTTCATCTAGAGCTACAAATACTTCCTTGGCGTCGTTGAACGAACGTGACATAATGTTGATGTCATCAGCGTAAGCTACTAACTGTGTCGACTTAAATAATAGAGTTCCTCTCGTGTCAACGGGGATTTTTCTGATGACGTACTCAAGCGCTAAGTTAAAGAGTACCGGAGCTAATCCATTCCCTTGGTTTAGCCCTGTATTCATCGAAAACGAGTCAGTCATATTATTCTGAATCAGCACTTGTGACGTGGAGTCGGTCATGGTCACTTTCACCAGTTGTACCAACTTTGCTGGGATTCCGAACTGCAGCATGATGTTATATAATGCAGTTCGGTTGATGCTGTCGTACGCTTGTTTGAAGTCGACGAATATTTGATGCACATCAATGTTGAATTCCCAGCATTTTTCCAAAATTTGTTTGACCGTAAATATTTGGTCAGTTGTCGATCTTCCACGTCTGAAACAAACTTGATATTCACCAAGAATTTTCTCAGCGTGTTGGGAAATCCTTAACTATAAAATTTTAGCCAAGAGCTTGTACTAAACTATTAATTAAACTAAACTATTTCTAGTGATGAAAAAAAAACTCAGCTACTGGAGAGAAGCAAATATTTTGAAAGCGTGCTGGGTGTAGAAATAGTAAGCGCAGCGAACATTCGCTGGTAACAAAGAACATTGTCTATAGTGGATAGCCTAATCGGGAATATCCTTTAATTAAGTTAATTAGTATATACAATTTTATGCAGTGTTCAGCAACTTATGTTTTACATTTTTCCGAAATCCTGGCTACTTAAATTTGGAAAAAGAAGTATCTTAGTAAGTATCTTAATAATAAGCTACCACACTGTTCCCAAAACCTGTTTTTGCAAAGCATATGTACATTTATTGGCTATGGGAATAAAAGAACGTATCATGTCTTAGCAGTGCTGTGAGTGGAGTATTTTCTGTCTTGTTTCAAATTTCGAAATCGGGTATTGCTATCTATTTTTTGTGAATAGTAGCATAATGTCGTAATCAATATCGCAAACCACGTATTTTCTGCGCTAATTAATAGTATATAAGCTCTACAAATGTGCGATGGCTATTTTTTTAAAATCTAGCCATCAACACTGCAATATTTACTCTTTTTATTGAAATATTATCTTAAATATTTAAATTGGTTGGAAGCACTCGTAAAACTTTTTTTTTCTAACAAATTTAACTTGAGGGTTTAATTCAGCCAACAAATTTTAACGAAATTCACAAAGTTGTGGGACCTTACCTTACAGGCCGCTTCCACTAGCAATTATGGCATGCCATTTGAAATTGGTCTATGGGATGCCATATTTGATGGCACACCACAAATGGTAGGCAATTTAGTATGCCATTTGCTTGGCCATTTTTCCTAAATCGCGTTGAACGGTGATCATGCTCCGTTTCTTATAAGAAAATGTAAAAATTCTGAACTTACAGGGATTTTAAGATCTCGTTGAGTAATCAAAATAGTTAAGAGAACATGCAATGGTGGGAAATTGCGAAAAAGTATACTTATGATTATGAAAAAAAGTGTAATTAATTTTTGTAATTAATTCAGAACTCCTACATTTTCTTATAAGAAATAAAGCATGCCCAAAGTTCAGTGCCATTTTGAAATAAAGAACTGTCAAAATATTGCCAGGCAGATGGCCTAGCAAATAGCATACCACATTGCCTACCATTTATGGCATGCCATTAAATATTGCATACCATAGGCCGCCACCACTGGCAATTTCAAATGTTATGCCATGGGAAATTGTTAATGGAGGCAGCCTGTCATCTTGGATGAATACGAATTGAAGCTTTGGCCGGCGGCCGATCGTACCTCTGCATGACTCGGAATGTGTGGTTATTGCATGCTGAGTGATTGTAACGCTCATTGGAAATTCCAATAGCATATCCTCTCAGCTACTAGGGGGAATTGGTACTTTTGTATTAAACATTTTACTTACTTGTGATGATTTGAAATGCTCCGAGCTTTTCATGTGTCCGTTTTACATACTGCACTACCCATAGTAGATGTATGCTCGCAAGATCTTTTCGCCTTATTTCTACCAGTAATGTTCATTGGCCAGTCATGGACTTTTGGTAAACCCCTTGCAAGCAGATTACATTTTCATTACCAAGAATGTTTGCTTCATAAATTCTGTCCGGAATTTATAAAATAAATTCACAAGTGCTTGCTTGGACTTGCATGTTGAAAAGCTTTGAAGTAACTCTTGTGTTAGCAATATAATTACATCAAGAAATAAAAGTTCTCCAAACGAATCAATGCGTGGCAAATTAAAGCTTCCTGCAGACTGCGGAGTGGATTACTTGGAAAACTGATACGAAAGAATATGGATACGAAATGGCTATCCATGCACCCATACGTGAGTGTGCCTTTTTTAATACACGCACAGCATTGCCTTCTCTCGAAAATTCCGCTCAGTGCGCCCCTTTCTACCGCACTCACAACCGAAAAGCCTTAATGTTGTGTCCTAATGTTGTGAACACCAGATCGATTTAAAAGCGTGCAACGGGCAACACGGAAAGAAACGTCAATGTCAGTTTGATTTGTGTCGGGGACTGAAAACATTGACTTTCAGTCAAAATTTTTCAAAGAAAATTTGAAAATTTTTCAGCGTATTGAGTGGAAACGTACACCTACGTTTGTGCACCATAATTTGCGTCGGTTTCGGGAAAAATTAGGTGTCAAAAATTATGAAATAGGCTGAAAAAGTAGCTATCAAAGTGCTTCGCAGCGGATATCGTATTTCGGGTAGGTAAAATTAACCTTTGGCATCAATTTCGTTTGGTTTTTGTGTGAAATCATAATTAATTTGATTCACAAAAAGCACTTCAACCTCCACTCGCCGGTTCGGGGAAAGAAATGTCAAACGACGTTCAAAATGGCGATCTCTCGTGGTTTTTACATGAGCGTTACCATACGAACTGTGTAGGGCGCACACACCAGTACCTTATTCTCACACCAGTAAGCAAAAAGCCGAAAATTAGCACATTTCTCTCGGTCGATTTCTAATCCATTCTGTCTTATATCTGTGGCTTGGACCCAGTCCAATACAAAATAAGTTCCAATCAACACAGATACAAAGAAAGCGATTTTTAAATTAAGTTTAGAATAAATGTTGCATCTTCAAGTATTAATTAATCTCATAATCATTTCTTTGCTATTTATTAAAATGATCCATTAGAATGATTGAAACATAGCGGTTACATTTTTCTGACGTGAAGTTTTTTCATAATTACAAAATTTTGGTATCAAATATTGCATAAGTTTTTACATATTATCCACTAATTCTAACCACATAAGTCTATTATCGCTTATTTATTAATCCAGGCTTATTCATTTATGCTGCATTACACAAGAATAGCATTACTGAATCGGAAATCTTTTCAATTTTCTTTTAATCTTCCCTTTGTACTTTTAGCGGCCCCATTTCCCACATATATCAATTTAATAAAAAATACCGCGAAACTTTTCGCACGACTTTAATCTTCTTATTAACAAAGTTTGCAAAGTTCAGACGATGCTACTTACATATATATTCTTACTAAAATTGTTGGTTTTTTTTTTCTCTCGTCGCTCTGTTTCTGACGAAGCAAATATCCAAGCCATAAAATTATTTTGCCGGTATCGTAGCTCGGGCGCTACGGAGGAAAGCGGAAGCTGATGTACGCAAATAATAGATTAGACCAGAAATTGAATTTATTAAATTTCACTGTTGAATGTGTATGCGAAAACAGAAGAGAAGATTACCTTAAGTAATCAAACATTCATATTGATCCTAAAAACTCAGCTGGCTCCAAACTTACTCTGATGCAGTTAGAAAGTGCATCCAAAATTTTACTTCCTTAATACCATATTCGCGTTCAGGTACCACTTGCCTCTATAAAGTAGAAAACTACATAGAGAAATGCTACTTCTTCATTTGCGAAATAGGTGCCATGACCCTAAACACCAAAAGTCAATTTTGTTTAACACCGAATAGCTGTTAAGTCGCCAGTTTGCACACCATCTTTCGCCGGCAGGACACGCACAAGCTGACAGAACTTATCCGATTTCCAAAGTCAGATCCGCTTGACGGAACCAAACTTTAAGTACAGACTTTCGTCTCTCAAATTAAAAATAAGATGAAACGACAGCCAAGCGATTCGGGCAACTTAATAGATGAAGCGAAAGGTAAGTACAAAGGAAAAAGTTTAGCATTGTCGTTCAAAGAAGTCACCATTTGTACTAACTTCTGACATGTACAGTGATAAGTTCAATTTTTTTATTCGTGCCCTGGAAACCACTCAGAGATTTACGGTTTCGAGACCGACCATCAAGGGGCGGACAATTTGTCAGTGCTTTTTGAACATTTACGTATGGCGGACCGCTGAGTTAATTTGGATAGTCGATTGTAAATTGCACAGCACTCATTGACTATGAAAACTATTATTTGGTGATATTTATATTTAATGTATTTGAAAAAATTGAATTTGAAAAGACAAAAAACTCACATGAATCGAAACAAAACAATTTCAGCATATGTTTTGATCCTCTGTGACCCAGACCTAGAGAAAATTGTTCGCCAAAAACTTTCACGTATCGTATTATATCTCCGTAATATCATGCCCGTCACATATGTAGTAGGTACGTATGCTCAGCTATCTGTTATGGGGCCATCATTCTCATTTCCCCACAGAACGGTTAAGAATAGACGCATATGGGCCGAAGAAAAAACAGGACATATGGCACTCATAACCAAAACAAACGACGTAGCTTCCATGACTGGTCTTTGTACTATTTCCCGGCACTGAGATGGAGACATCTTCAAGACGGATGGAAAATTATGTGTCACTAAATGGAATTTCCTTGATGGCTGATAAAAAATGAGAAAAGGGCATACAAGAGAGCTAGAAGGGCGAAGCGAGCAACAATCCAAGGATGTGCCAGCGCCAAGATGACTAACGAACACGACGACGACGACAACGCCACTAGGAGAAACAAAAGTTAGATGGCAGAAAAGGGTCAAGAAGTGAGCAAGGCTCGGGGCATTTTCATTTGCCATTCCGTTCCTTTTGAACGTCATTGCTCCATTGTGTACAGAAAGCACTTTAGCGTTATCCTTTGGTTAGTTAATTATGTGTGAAAATAATGTGATCTGGAACGCCATTATTTTGGATGCTTGGAAATCAAAAGGCGTAAAGTTTGCGGGAAAGGATTCTTAATTTTTGAGTGGATAAAGTGAAAGACAATGACGTGATTTCCTGGCAGCAACGTTATTTTAAAAACCACAAAAAGGAAAATTTTACGCTGGCAAAAAGATGTTTCTGCATCCGTTCCTTTTTGGTTTTATTTGTTTTACTGAAACAATAGAAATATTAATGTAATATTTAGACTAGAGTCATTTAAAACTCATTCACAGAAGAAAATGTCGCTCGTCTCCATCGTTTTCTAATATTCGGAAGTCCATATTGATAGCCTGTGAGCTGAAAACATAGTTCATAAATAAGAATATAAATATTATACTTAAGCTTATATATCATCAATGAAAACGCGTTTGCATACAATGTCACGTTTGATTACCTGCTATCGACCTTAAATAATAAAACTGTCTTGGCGTCATATCAAATCGTCTGTACAGCAACCAATTACATTTCTGGGGAAAATATTAGTCTCTTCAGGGAGTTTTTTGAAATGCTAAGGGATTTAAGACGAGCTTTCAAGAACACCTTTCACATTGTTTCGGTCTTTTCCTGGCCCGGTGCTACAAAAAAACTTTCATAAATTTTATTTTTATATGTATAATGCTTCGGTGAACAGCTTTGTGTCGTAGCGCAATTTTATATGGCAGACAAGTTGAAAGCTGTTTCTTTTCCCACGTGTGCTGTTAATAAATTAGATTTAACGAGAATTTTTGCAGAAATAAAGCGAAAACAGCCAAATATACAAACTTCATGCGATTAAATAGCTATGATTAAAGGAGCGTTAATTGTTTACGGTGTTTACTTTTTTTGTGGTGCAGCTTTAGTGGTTTTCAGGGATTACACCGGACTTTTGTAAGCATAATGCGATTCTAAAGTGTTTATGGGTAGCAATACAGTTCATTAAATGGGATTTTGTAGAGGTCAACATGAATGAATGGAATGTATATTTTTTATTTGGATTTGCAGCAAGCTTAAAAGGTTGAGTTTAATGTGCTAATAATTGGTTTGATTGTGGTATTTTTCTGTGTAAGCAGGGAGCTTCGATAATTTGCGCAAATAAATTGTATATAATGAAGTAGAACATAAACTCTTTGGCCAGAAATTTAATAACATTCGTGAGACAAATTTTATTGCAACAGGAAAATTATGCTTTCATAATGGCAGGGTTTTGTTCGAATTCAATGTTTCATTCTCTGTCTTAAATTAGCCAAAGAGGCCAAAAGAGTCTCTGATTCGATAAACTATCCAGATCGGAGAATTTTTAATTGACCTAAAACCAGTGTGCTTCACAGCTCGCATGTTTGTAGACCAAAAACTCAATTACAAAAGACTGTAATTAAATAATGCAAAATGAAATATTGTTCGTAATAATAAATAACTTTTTAAATTTTCGCCTTTTTGTAATGTTTTTTTTTTAAATTTTAAATTTGTCAAATTTTTCTTTTTCATGGGTACTAAGTTCTCTGCCGTATTTTCTGGGAATTTCGGGACATTAAAGGGGGCTCGGTAGAATATTTCAACTGAACCGAAGATCAGTCAAGAGGCTGCCAAGAAGATGTCAAAAACCATCAACAAGAGCAACACACAAAATATGCTCACAAAACACAAAAAATACAAATCAGCAGGGTGCCCTAGATATGGCCGCGAAGGCACCTAATCTGCCATACTGCCCTACTAAGCATAAACGTTCTATCCACACATTGCTAAGCATAAACGTTCGATCTACAGTAAATAGCACTTTTATGCTTAGTAGTGCGATGTTTTTGCATGTTTCACATATTGTAGAATGATGTAATAGAGTATGTATTTAGCACTCGAATCCAGTGTTAGCTTAAAAATGCAAAAAATGTAGATAGATCGTTTATGCCTAGTAGGGCAGCATAGCGAAGAGTGCTTTTATTCAACCCCGACGGATACTGGTGCGCCGCTTTGCTAGCTCTCCGCGGCTGTGGTGGATCATATAACAATGGGGTGGATAAACTTTGAGAAATGAGGGACGCTACGTATTATTCATCTGTAATAAAATACGTCTAGCCGCAATATACATATATACAAAAAAAAGAAAGAGGACTTTAAATGTAATATTCTAAAATGCAAACATATTTGTTTTCGTTAACTACTCTAAGCAGTTTTAATTAATATCGATAGCAACTTTAACAGTTTTTATTAATATCTTTAACAGTTTTTTTTTCATTAGTATAATCTACAATTAAGCATTGAATTTTTTTTCTTTCTAACAACTCTACAAAAACTTTGTTCCACGTAGTCTGATTCTCTGATAAGGTAAACAACAACTATCTATCAATTATTACTGATTTTCGAAGAAAATATGTATTACATTCGTTTCGCCAAAAATTCATATTTCTTGATATATATATATATATATATATATATATATATATATATATATATATATATATATATATATATATATATATATATATATATCAGCAAAAAGATTAAGGAATATAAACTCTCGAGTGGCCAGTCCGATTAAGCTGAAATTTTTAGAGGAATTAGACATATATTTGGACCAGTCCAATGACTAACTAAAATTACAATATGTTTAACCCTTTGGCGGCTGCGGGCATTTTAGCGAATTCTCAGATACCCCTATACTTCTATGCAGAGTACATTTTTGTTAAAAGTAAGCAATGGAAATGAAAATTAATTATGTTTTATGCTTGCCTATGTTAAAAAATTGGAAATTATGAGTCCTATGTGGGCGTTGACTGCCTAAAAATAGGCATGGAAATTTTTAAAATTTCGAGATGTCATACTTTGGGACAGAAATATTAACGAAACAAGGTGCAAAACCACATATACAATACCAAATAAAAACAGAAAAGTAAAGTAAAGTAAAAAGTAAAAAGTAAAAAAAAAACAAACAAATTAAATAAGTAATAAATAAAATAATAAATAGCCCCTTTAATTTCCAATACAGCTTTGATCACCATTCTTGAAGCTTCCAACAGGATGGGAAAAATTATGCAAGGGTGCTATAAGCTATAATATAGGCTATAATAAGAACCAAGTCTGATAGGAGTGATTTTGAAATGTGGGCATCTCTGAGGCAGTGCTGCCGTCTTGAAAAATTACTGCGAGAAACACTGCTTTTTGGTCTTTAACTTCTACAACAAATTTGATCGAAACGCACACAGTACTTGAATCTTACTATAATACATTTGGTAGAAATTCCACATGTGGTAGAAATTTGGTTGAAAAACTAGGATAAAGCTACCAGCTGTGGTAATTTTAGTGACCTAAATCTTATAAATTTGCTCAGCAAAATTAAGCTTTTTTCAAAAATATGAGCGGACACATGTATACCAACGCCGTTTTCAAATGTATGACTATTTATCCTGGTTGCCAGGGTGACATGGAAATTTTTGAAAATTCCAACTATTCCAGTTGACATGTCTTTTCAAAATACGTTCCACAGAGAGCACGAGTACGAACTCCACTCAATTCACAAGTGTTCGTACTCTGGATGTTGTGGTTGCTTCGCGTACAAATCGATATCCTGCACTACTCTGGGTGTAAAATATAACGCACCTACTGTAGGCCAAATTTCGTAGGATTTTCCTAGGATAATCATGCCAGCAATGGCAATTTTTGTAGTTTTCTGGCATTTCTTTACTAAGCTATTTTGTCATTAAATTGCAAGTATAAGCAATCCTGCTATGGCAATTAACAACCAATGTTTGAGATTCGAAAATTTGAAAAAAAAATTGTAGGTGGTAGCCCTGAAATTATTTTCACCCTTATAACTTCCAGCGCAGTCATTCACTCGAAATGAAATTCACAGGATGGATTAAACATAACGTGAAGTAGACCTGGTATATTTTTGGCTATGCTGCTAACACAGGGTTGCCAGCACTAGTCCTTTTCGTAGGTGTTGCACCAACAGATACTTTCATTATTCACAAGCAAAGCGTTTACAACAAAAATAAGAAACCAATGTTTAAATTTTCTGAGTTTTAAATTTTTTTCGGAAGGTAGCCTCAAACAGCGTTATATTGCTGAGGCTTTCGATGAAATTCTCGGATGAAAACAAAATTCGAAGGATAGGTTGATGGTAGCATGAGCCTGTTCTGGTAAACTTATTGCTGCTTCGTTGAAAAAGTCCTGCCAATACTGAACATTTTCATCATTTATGTTATAAGGATGGATCACACAAAAAGGGGATTTCTTTTAAGTTTTAAAATTATTTATAAAAAAAACATAATAATTTTTTTACATAGCTTCATGCTAAATATATATATGTATATATATATATATATATATATATATATATATATATATATATATATATATATATATATATATATATATATATATATATATATATATATATATATATATATATATATATATATACATTTTGCCCAGTGAGAAGGAAGGATTCTTTTTTCAATATCATAGAATCAAGTTAGATGCGTTTGGAGTAGAGATGTTCATTTAAAATATATATCGATATTTTTTCCGATATGATATATCGAAACTCTATATCGATAGTTTTCGATATATCGAAATGTAAATATCGATTTTTCGATATATCGAAATCGAATCAAAAGTAATATATATCTTGGATAAATTATTATCTTTATTGCGTTGGGCCTTTGGTTAGTTGGTATTACTCACTAAATATAAGGGATTGGTATTGTTTCTACATATGTATATTTTTCTCATGCATATCTGCCACAATAAAATTTAAATGCTCATTCAGATAAATTATGTCATTATTCCAAAGAATGAGCACATAAATTATGAAATTTCTGGATAATATGAAGTTTACTACTACTACTACTGTATAAAAAAGCAGAAAATATGCTTGGGATAAATTCCACATTCCTTAACTTAGCAATATTCATCCAAATAGAATAAACGAAAAATAGTATTAGTTAAATTTGAAATTTGCTTTTAATTCTGGTTTGAAACACAAAGAACAAAGGGAAATATTTGTCCACGTCATCTATCATTGCTTTGACTTCTCTTCGCAGCGGTCAAATTTTGCTCATGAAAATGAAGATATTTATTTTATGATGGACTGGCTCATCTCAAATTATAAGTTAAAGGGGAATAAAGAAAGTAAATAGATTTTATGAATATTATAAAGGAAACTTTCAAATATTTTGGGACAAGGATAAGGTCATATCTACAGTCTTGCAATATCTTAACATGTGAAAAATTATATTTATTCTTAAACTCATAATGAATGTATTCATTTCTGAACTTATCGTTTCCTAACCCCCACCCACAATGAGGAGTTGACCATATCGGCTTCGAAACCGTTGTCTGCAGAAAATTAATGCAACAAACCTAAGCCTAAAATAGCGCAATTCATAAGGAAAGGTAAGACTTCGTTAACAGTAAATAGTTAAAAGAAGAAATTTAACACAAATCAATTATATTTATTATATATAATAAAAAGAAATATAATATAAATCAATCATGATGTAACGATTTTTTCAAAGTTCCCAATATTTGTTGCTTAAACCTTGCATAAACAAAATTTTATTCACTCGTTTAGCTCGTAACCGATTTCTCTGTTGAGCTAAGATCTGCGTAGCCTTCGAAAATAATCTTTCAGAGGGAACAGAAATAGCGACCATAGTCAAGTACTTGTACACAATATTGTATAACTTCAGAAATTGTACTTTATGTATACTATACTACCATACTGCCAAAGGGCTTTCATTTAATCTGCTAATTCGAGCCGTCAAGTAAAGAGATAATTCGCCTGAGACACTTTCATCAGTTTTATTTGTTTTCCAATTTCGTTGAACTAAATGATGATGATCGCTCCAGAGACTTAAATCGGACTGAGTTCTGTCTGAGTCATCCGAGTCTGATCCTGCAGCTACACATAATTCATCTTGTTGATCTTTTTTCATTAGTTCTTTGATTTTAAGTATGGCATTCGAACAAGCCAGTTGGTCTTCAAAATGAAGTTCCTTGAATCGCGGATGCAAAGATAAATTCTATAAATAGAACAAATCGAGGTTCTCTCTAGTTCAAAGAGAGATTTGCTAATTCAGATATTCCCTTTGGTTTCTCCGCTACCTTAGTTCTACGAGCTTTTGGTTGTAACTTCTAAAATTCACGTACACACGGCTCACTATCTCTATTGTAAGACCAAGCTTTTCTTTTTGAAGTTAATTATTTAAAGTACTTTCAATTGTCTGAGTAAACCGAAACCGCCCTATCACCGAGGAGCCTTCACAATCTGTAATAAAAGATAAACCTAAGTTTTGTAAATTTACAAGGATGGGTAGCGCGGTGGACACGATCCAATTAATTAAACAATACAAAAGCAAACAGACTGGTTTGAATGGTTTGCTACTTTTCGTTCTCTTCTCTTGCTCGACTAGCGGTTAGTTCGCGCCGCGACACAAAAACGAAAAATTGTTGACCAACTCGTTTGCAAGCACAATACGATATTCTTGTATCGGATAATATATCGATTTTATAACAATCGATATCTGAGGATTCGATTATATCGGTTTGATTCGATATATCGGGAGTCAAATATCGATATTTCTTAAATATCGATATATATCGAACATCCCTAGTTTGGAGCCAATTGCGTGCGAACCTTTGCACTCCCGAATTTTCTTCGAATCGCTGCCCTCTCATAGTTTCTTCAACTGGCCCAAACGAATGGTCTGAGTAGCAAGAAGAGTAGCAGTCCAGCTCATTTCGTTAAGTTTTGACACTTTCAAAGCTGTAATATGGTGCCTGGCGGGTCTCGTGTTGTTGTCGAGAAGAATGACATTTGAAATCGGTTGACTTCGTCTCTCGCGCCAAAAACAGTCTTCACAGCATTAAGCAGCATTATTTGTGCGTCACTCATGTATCAATTAAATGAGCAAAATGCTTCGACGATTGAAGAGAACTCTAGCAAGAACATTGCCGGCTAAGAGTCAAGTCTTGGCTTTAACTGGAAATGCCTCCCCTATTTTCACCCACTCCATATTTTCTCTTTTCAACTCGGAAGAGTAATGATGGACCTATTTTTCGTTAAAAGTGACGATTTGACTCAAAAATACATAATTTTGTTTTGAAATCTTGTTGTAAGTTTCCGACATACCTCAATACGTCTCAACTACTATTCGCTTCGTTGAAGAGAGATTTTTGCAGACAAACGGTAATACTATCCCATAATTTTGCAATGACTCAAGCATTTCTAATGAGCGAAAATACGCATAGAACGAAAGTAGTCTTCAATCTTAGACACACAGCAACATTCATTGATCATTTGTCATATAAAATACAAAGACTTCATCAGTCTTCCATATCTGAAGTAAGTTTGGTTACTAAAATAGTGTGTTGTAACAAAAAATTGTAGATATCTCAACGTTATTAATTTTTCAAACAAATGAATTAAGAATATTTGCTGAAAAATACTCAAGTGATTTGAATTATCACAATTTGAAATGAGCAAATTATCATTATGAATCATTTCTATTCTGAATTAAAAAAATTAATCATGTTTGTCTCTGCTGTGCCTCTTATCGGTTTTATTTATTTACATTTTTTTCGGAACAATTTTCTTTCTTACACACTAAATGTATTACCCAGCTTGTACAGCAGCTGAGATTATCCTGGTAATAAATCGCATAAAACCAACATTTCTCAAAAGTCAACATATAACTTATGCTGGAAACCGTTCTCCTACATATAATGTAGATTCTTCATATTGTCTACTATAATATTAGCATAAAAGCTATTGTTGCGTCAAATCCATAGTTATTGTCACCGAAATCATAGCAGTGGCTGTGAGCATAGACTGAGTTTGATTAACATCTCCGTCTCGTGTGTAAATTAATTGCGTAACTCGCTCAAACAAGCTAAACCTTATTTTTATTACGATCATGCTCGTAAACTAAACATATTCAACGAAATGATTTGACCTTACTAACTCGTTCATACCTACCCGCACAGTGCTCCAGTTTTTGTCAAAGCTCGTTTATTAGCTCATGTAAGAGGAAATGGCTTCAACCAGAACGTAAACAAACATAAGTTTGTTCTCTGAACGAAATTACGGCCAAAATATTCACAAATTTAATTAAAATTAGCGAGTGGTCATACAGTAGAAATAATCATTGATTTACAAACAACAAGCCTCTGCCCAGTTGAAACAGGTTTGGGAGCTAGCAATCTGTTTGGCTTGCTTGTTGGACTCAGTAGCCAGAGACGTCATTCTCTAAGTGAATACCGCGCAGTTCGCAGTTCAGATAGACAGTGAAAATGGTGAGTCGATCGGTTGTGTTTTTAGCAACTTGTGCAGTCCTTGCTGCTCTAGTTGTCCATGGAACATGTGATGAGAGTGAGAAAAGTGAAAGTAATTCGGGTTTTGGAGACTTGTTACGAAGCGTCGGAAGCAGTATTCAAGAAGGTGCGAAAACTGTGGGTTCCTCAATCCAGGAAGGGGCCAAAAAAGGGGGACACACTTTCCAGAAAGGATACGACTATGTAAAGAAGAAGGTTTCAGAAATCGGCGATGATTCCAAGGAAGACATAGCTGTGTCAGCAGATATAAAAAAGGTGGAAGCGGATATAAAAAAGGTGGAAGGACAAGTGGCAGATTCTGTAGCCAAAGCGAAGTCAGATACTGCTGATATTGATGGTCGGTTCCTGTTTGATATGCCACAAAAATGCCCTCCGCGGGAAACATTAGATCACAGCAATCATTGTCGACCGGTATGAAGTGAAAACATACCATTATTTCACGATTAACATCTGTAAAAAGTATGAATAAATAAATTGATAATTTCTTATTAAATGGAACAAATAACCTAATCAATCTTAACAAGCAGTTTCATTGTCTTATTGTTACAAAGGTCACGCGATTTTACTTATCTCTGGCTTTGATTGCTCAATGCGCAAAGCAATAAAATTCAAGCTGGTATCAAAAATCTCTTTTGAAACAGCATGAAAAGCTGTTGTAATAAAAAAATAATAAAAATAAATTAGACACCATTATTTCTCCATCGATGTTATTGACGTTGTATGATGCAGAAAAGTGTATCAGCTCTTAAAATGTCTTATGTGACCATTGACGAGGAATGTTAAACACTTGATAACATTGGTAACATTGAATAGTTGTATGGGACGCGATGGAATACCAAGTAGTTCAATCAGTTGTTTTATAACTACTTACTTAATACATTCGTGCATGTACAAAAAAGCTACAATTTAATTCCGCGTAGCTCGATAAAATTGTTTTTATAAAATAGAGGTACATTTTAAGACGCCATGATGCTTTGTTGACTAATCAATAAATAGAAATGTCTTTTTTTGTCAGATACACAAGTTATTGTTGTGGGAAATAATTGATTGTATCAGTTTCTTGAGTGAATAGATGATTGATTTAATTATCGCACTAGTTTACATTAAGACTGTTAATGTAAATCAGTGTGATAATGTCTTGTATTTGTCCATAGTTTATTCTGTTTTTTTTTTGTAATAACTTTATTAAACTGCACTAAGCTTCAGTTTGTTTTCAAATCTTACATGCTAGGACAAGCGATGTGCACCCCTCCCAGTTGACGACGTGCACATTTTCGACTCAAGTTACATTAATGATTTAGAGTCCGAGAGCAAAGAGCAAAGTTAGTATTCTAGAATTAAATAATGTAAAGAGTTCGAAAATCAAAAACGCAAGTTGTGTTCTTCTACAGTAGAGATGGAAGATCTAACGGGTCAGTCACGAGTTAGAATTTGTTTTTGCTAGCTTGTTGGGGTAATGAGCGAGGGTTGCAATATGCCTTACACTGCGGTTCTTGATTTCATCGGCAATCGTCTCGATTCACGGGTCTTTGTGGAGATTGGTGTTTGCGAAAGTACCATGGGGCTCCGGTGATAGATGAAAGTATCCTTGACTGGGTCCTCTGGATGATAGTGATGTTTGATGGGCGAGCTGCTAACCAGATTTGTAAGCCATAGGTCTAGATTGGCTTTAACACGTTGACTGCGGGATCAAAAAGTGTATTCCAATTTCGTATGCGTTATCGGTCGCCGGGGACCGATTCTAAACTTTCATACAGTGCGGTATCGGTCGCCGGGGACCGATCGACATTAGTTCAAAAGACAATATCTACATGTTTGGAATCAATATCGTTTTGGATTTTTTCAGTGTTTCCCAGTAGCTGAAAGGTATACCCACTTGCCACATAAGCCGTATGAATATCCAATGATGTCAATCGTGGAGGAAGAAATTTTTGAAAATTTTTTTTCGTTACAAATATTTTTTAATAATACAAAGTATGACGAACAGTTCACTTAAAAATCATGTAAAAACTTTACGAAATCCATTTAAAATAATAGGTATACTGTTTAAAAACGAAAGCAATTGCAATGAAATGTTTATACTTTGTGTATTTTGTTGAAACATGGTAGGCACATACCAGGTTTTCCTGGGCATTGATCACAAAAGCTAATTACTTTTGTCACTTTATTGTTGGCTTCACGACTACTTAAGGAAGCACGTAGCTCAACGTAGCATCCCTTACAAATTTTTCGCTGTTTCCTTCCCGGTCCTTGGGGTTTCACAAAAGTATGAACACATCGTTTAAGTCCAAGAGTATCATCGTGTTGTTCAGGCTCTTCCAATAATTCTACGGCAAGTTTAGCTCTAAAGACTGTAATAGACATTTTTGTTTTCGATATTTTATTGAAAATTATCCATGAATTGACTACGCATGTGCCAAACAAAAGCTCAAAAATAACCTTTCGGTACCACTTTAGTCCCCTTCTTAGTACTGAATGGTACGACGACATTTGATCGCTGAAATCAACTCCTTTCTTTGCTTGATTGTAGTATTGAATGCATTTAGGTTTGTTAATATCTTCACCTTTCCGTGACCGTTTACCAGTTTTTTCTAACATTGTACCATGAGTAGGGTCAGTTGTTAACATCAAAACAGGTCTCTTGTCCATCCACTTGATAACTTTCACGCAATCATTTTGCTGTCCATATATTTCGCCTTTTTTTAATTTTTTGGAAAATGTTTGAGGAATTCCTTTTCGATTAGCCCTCAAGGTACCACAATATACAATTTTTTTGTCATAGAGGTCTTTAGCTAAAGTTAAATTTGAATAATAATTATCAGCATACAAATAATGACCTTCTTTTTCGTCAATTGACTCTAACAGCTCATGTACAATAGATTCAGAGTGACCTTGACCCACAGTTTTCTTATTCTTTCCTGTGTAAATTACCGTATTAAGCGTATAACCATCAATAGTACACATCTTATAGATTTTAATTCCATATTTATGTGTTTTATTTGGAATGTATTGACGAAATTGTAGCCGTCCTCTAAATGGGATCATAGACTCGTCGATCACAAGTACTTTTCCTGGAGTCAAGACATTTTTAAACGTCATATTCAGAATTCCTAAGCATTTTTGAATTTTATGAAGACGTTCGTCAGGTTTCAAAAACGGATCCTCATTATTGCAGAAATGCAGACAACGAAGGATCAGTAAAAACCTATCTCTAGGCATTACATTCGTAATGAATTGATTTCTGAACATAGGGTCTTTCGACCAATAAGAATTTATTGTTGGTTGATTATTCAAGCCCATCACCAAATTGATTGCAAAAAAACGAAAGATTTCTTTTCGATCGGTGTCAGTCCACAAATTCAATCTGGATTTAGATGCGGACCTTTCCCGTGACAAAGATTGTTGGGCAAATCTATTTGTCTCCATTATTATGATATTTAATAATTCGTCTACTAAAAACAATTTATAGGCATCTAATGGCGTTTTTATTTTATTGACGTCAAAGTTGTATGTAGGTAATTCACTGTGAAAGTCAAATGTATGTTCAGATTCGACAATATCATGCCAATCGTTGTCGCGTAATATCGATGTAAGGTCACAAATATCATCGTTCGACTGAATTTCATCTCTAGCATCTGTAAAAATTTATTGCTATAAACATACATGCAAACAGGCTTACAGATCGATAAATATTGACTAAAATCTTTTAATTTGTAGCACAGCGAGATTAAAAACGCAACACACCATTGTTTGAATCCACTTCATCGAAATCATTCTTAGAACTCATTAGCGATTCATAACTGTCCTCGCGATCCAATAAAGAAGGCAAATAATCCATATCTCTCACAGAATCATCGCTAGAATAGTCTTTAAAATCGTCTTCTAGGAAATAAGCTCTTTTTGTAGATTCTTTTCCTTGAAAATTATTATCTGCAGAGCTGCTGCCACCAGCCGGTTGTCGAAGAGTCATAAATAGCATCTTTTTTGCGCGAGAAGACATTGTTAATAACAAACTCAACACTGCACTTAAAACACTTCTAGCACAAATATTAGCAACTTCTTTATGTCAGAGGCGCTGACAAGAATGACAGTTGAGAAACTCAAATTTGTGATTTGTGCATCGGTCCCGGGGGACCGATGCCGCATACAAGCAATACTTTTATTATTCCAGTGCGGTGAAGGTCGCCCGGGCCCGATACAATTTTTTGACGTATCCTATAAATACAACTCAAAAGTATAATGTCACTATTTTTAAAATAATTTAGCTTTCACCATAGAAAAAGATATTGCACCCGCACACAACGGAAGTTTTGAAAAATTGTTGCCGCACCTCAAAAAGTTATCAAATCGGTCCCCGGGGACCGATACAGCAGTCAACGTGTTAAAACAGACTTATAGATGATATTACTTATGATGGAATTGAGCATATACGAGGCTTGATCAATAAGTAATGATAATGAATATAAACCAAGGTGATTAAACTGAAAAGCTATATTTATTTTTCAGCATAGTCTCCTAACAAGTTAATGCATTTAGTCCATATTTTTTCCAAACCCACGATATCCCCTAGAAAAAAATTATTTATCTTAACTACCCCAAAATGCCTCAAAAGTGGCCATCACTTTGCTATCATCTTCAAATTTCTTGCCCCGAAGGTGTTTCTTGAGCCGAGGAAAGATGTTAAAGTCACTAGATGATGTAAAAAAATGTTCTGAGGAAAGATGTGAAAATTCAAATCCGGTTTTTTTAAACTGCAACCTTGTGAGCCGGTGCGTTATCTTGATGAAACAGAACTCCGGTTCGCAGATTGCCACGTCTTTTCTCCTTCATTGCCTCTCGTAATCTTCTTATTTGGTCTGCATAGAAAGAGCCTGATATAGTGGCTTTCTTTTCCAAATATTCCACTATGATCATTCCTTCAGTGTCCCAAAAAACTCAGGCATAACCTCCCCCGCCGAGCTCGACACTTTGAATTCCTTCGGCGATGGTGAAGACGTTTGCTTCCACTCATGGATTGCTGTTTGTTTTCTGGATCAAAATTCTAGATTAAAATCTCATTAATGATCGCACAACGTGACAAAAAAATCTCCTGATCTGCCTGGAACTTTTCGAGATTCACTCTCGAAATGTCGACTCGATTTTTCTTTTGCCAGTAGGTTAACATTCTCGGCCCCCAGCGCGCAGAAACCTTCTTCATATGTAATTCGTGGGCAACGATTCTTTGAACACTGTCGTTCGAGATCCCTGTGACCTCAGCTATTTGGTCACTCTTCGATCTACCAACATGACATCTTTGATTTTTTTCACATTGTCTTCAGTGAGGGACGTGGTTGGACGTCTTTCGTGGTGTGCGCCTTCATTAGATATTCTTCCCAGCTTAAACTCTTTGGCTCAGCCTACGACGGTGCAATATGGAGGAACAGAGTCCCCTTATGTTTCCACCATGTCGCCGTGTATGTCTGTGGTAGACAATTTTTTCAAACAGAGATACTTAATGACATCTCTAATTCCTCCATTTTGATGTTCTCTCTTCGACTGTTCGTATTCAAAGAATATGCCTCTCTAGAATCATGGCCTATTAGATATTTTTATGCTGGCCTATTTAGATATTTTTATGCTGACTTAGAGAGCATATGTGGTAGTAAAAAATTATTGTTGGAATTTTATCCGAACTGAAAATAACTGATTATCATTACTTATTGAATCTATTCAAAGTTTATGAATTTGAGCTTGAATTATTGATTTTTAGCTTAAACGTACCGTTTCCAAGTGAGCCTGTCAAGGTATATTTCAAGATAATTCACTTTGTTACTTTGAGGTATTGGCACATTGTTTAGATATATTTGAGGGCAAGCCAGTTTTACCAACGTGAAAGTAACGTATATGCATTTGGATTCGTTCATTCTGATTCTCCATTTTGCTAGTCATTCTTCAAGAAATGCGATGTGGGCTTGCAGTGTCTGGGATGCTACTGAATCAGTTCATGGAATGGCAATGTCATCCGCAAAGGTAGCTGTAGTTGTTCTGTCCCTTATTGGAAGATTATATGTGAAGATTGTGTAAAGCACTGGTCCCTTAAACACTTCCTTGAGGTGCACCTGCGTTGACACGATGTTTAGCAGTAGAATAGCTTTGTATCTCACCTGGAATGTGCGGTCGGTTAGGTTGGGGGAAAGTATTTCATCAAAACTTTTCGGAAGCATTGATTTAATTTTGAAGATCAACCCTTCATGACAGACTTTATCGAAAGCTTGAGCTATTTCAAAAAATACTGCTGAGCAGTACTTCTTGTCTTTGGATGCTATTTTAATATCCGATGCGATTCGATGGACCTGTTGAATGGTGCTGTGATATCTTTGAAATCCGAATTGTTGTTCTGGAATTCATTTCGCAAACTAAAGTATTGGTAGTAGCTTTTTCAACAGAACTTTGTCAAAAACTTGGGAGACGCAGAACTAAAGACTAATATGTTTGTGTGGCTTCACTTGAGAAGAGTGCTTACCAGGCTTGGGGATCATTATGGTCTCACCTGTTTTCAAAGCTTCAGGAAAAATTCCGATTCGGGAGTGAGCATTGAACAGATAAAAAAGCCAAGAGAATGCGATCGGTGACAACTGTTTGGGCATAGGGTTAGTGATGAGATCAATTCTCGGAGATTTTTTTGAACATATTTCCTGGATAATGATATTTTGCACTTCTTTAGCTGAACTTTTGATTGGTTGTGAATCCTGCGCATTGATATTAAATGGAAAATCACATGTTGCCGAGGTAAAAGGTGTGAAAACCTGTAAGCTCATCGTCCGTTGGTGATTCTAAGCGGGGCTTTGCTGGTGATTTGTTTGTTTATTTGTTTGACCGCTTCCCACAACGAATAGTCGCCATTCTTAGTTGGAGTGAGGTTCTCCAAAAATTAGTGGAACTTTAGCTCGTAGTCCTTCGTAAGTGCCAGCTTAAGCTCACTAGAAGCCTTTTTAAGTTGTGCTTTAGTTTGAGAAGACCTGTGCAGCTAAAAATTTCTTCTGAGAAATTCTGCTGTAATATGCCTCAAAATATAGGTTTGTAGTGTTTGAAAGAGTGCTTTGACCCTTGGAATTGTAACTCGCATTAAAGTTACCAGCCACGATGAGAAGAAACTTTCGAAAATTGCCTTTGAGATTTTGTGCCTCGGTAGACAGTATATGGACGAAACTACAACCTCCCTCGACTGTTCGCGTAGACAAATGGATGTCGGTTGGATGTAATCTTCGCTGAGTTCTTCCAAAGAATGATGCAGCAGATGTTTTTTGATATTTATTGCAGACTCACTCTAGCCTTGCCATTTGGGTATTTAGTGTCATTAAAGATGTAGCTAGCGATGATAGATTTATTAATTTTTGCCGTGGGGTGGGTTTGCGATATAAGGAACACATCAGTGTCGCGAATTGATGTAAATCATGCTATTTCCGCTTTATTCTTGACAATGCCACTTGCATTCCAATGGGCAATCTTGAATGAACTCATTTGTTGTTAATAATAAATTGTAGCAACATGTTTTAGTTTTTAAGTAATGTTTGCATCATGTTACACATCGTTGTCATGGACCAAATCATATTGCCCGAATGCGTTGAGAAAATAGAATTAACATAGTTGTTAGAGCTGCTTTGAGCAGTGGTTTCAGCAGAGCCTTGTGCGTGTTGTTGGATTGCGTCGGAATATTTGATACCAGGTGTCACTAGTGATGAGGTTGCAAAAGTTTCTCGCATGGAAAGTGGTCTATTGGCTGCAATATTCAGAGCCTGTTGAGCGCAGCTTTGCGGAGGGACAATATTTACTTTCAGAGATTGAAATATTGAGCAACCTCTGCAGTTAGCAGTTTGGTTGTTACCACAATTGATAATTTTTTAATTCAAGGATCTTGTTTACTTTTGTCACAGGACGCTTGAAACTCACCACATATAACACAAAGACACACAATATGGAGTCAACAGTGGGTTTTGGTGTAGTAGGATAAGTTATTACATAAAAAGGCTATCGTCATCATTAGACGTTTTGTCAAATATTCCAATTATTTTTCCTTTTGTAGTAGCTCTACTATAAAAGAAATGTATTTGTCTCCCATCATGATCAGTCGGGATCGAATATGGAAGTTTTTTATAAATATAGCTGCGCCTCCACCACGCCCTGATCGCCAGCAACAAACATAACCATCGTATCCATTTGGCGTGTATAACGCCTCTTCATTTTGGTATATCAAAACTTCGTTTAAAATTCAGATATCAATATCATTCCCGGAAGCTCATAATGTTTGCATAGACAATATTTAGGCCCTCAGTTTCATTGATTGTACTTGAATTAATAACCATAATTAGTTTTTTTTTGCTTATCAAAATCAACTTTTTTCATTCTGGGCATTCAAAACCGTCAGCACGGTGCTGTACATGTAAATGTTTTTGATGGAGCAATTTACGCATTTTATTGATGTTGCAGTGCATGTACTGTTAATATAAACTATACACATATGGGGTTTCAAGATTGATTACTATAAAGTTTACAGGACATATTGGTATGAATTAAGACCAGGTCTGATAGAAGTGACTTTGAAATGAAGACAACCCTCTGGCAGTGGTGGTATCTTGAATATTCACTATGAAAAAACATTTTTTTTTAGTCTTTAACTTCTTATTCAGCTAATAAATGTTAACAAAACTCACACAGTAATTGAACCTTACTTAAGTCACATTCGATAAAAATTTGGTTAAAAAATTATAATAAAGTTGCCAGCTATGATAGTTTTTATCATCTAAATCTTGTAAATTTGCTGTGCCAAATAAAACTTTTCACCTAAGCACCTTTCCCCTATAACTTCCGATGTAGTCATGAAATTAAAACGAAATTCATGAAGTAAATGGACCTTATTGCAAAATACATTTCGTAGGAATTTCGTAGAAAAGTCATGAAAGAGCTGCCAGCTATGACAATTTTTGTAATTTTTTGGCATTTCTTTACCAAGCTATTCTGTCATTAAATTTTCAAATGGGGATAATCCTGCAAAGACAATTAACAACAAATGCTTAGTTTTCAAAAATTTGAAACGTTTTGAGGTTGAAAAACTTGAAATTCTCCTTATCCTTTTAACTTCCAGCGCAGTCACCCAATTGAAACGGAATTCACAGGGTGGGTTGAACTTAGCGAGAAGCAGATTCGCTACATTTTTCGCTTTGGTGCTAACTCAGGATTGCTAGCACCAGACATTTCCGTAAATATTGCACCAATAGATGATGCCATTTTGTATTCATAGGCAAAGGATTTACAGTAAAATAAGCAACCAATGTTTAAATTTTACTAATTTTGTAAATTTTCTGGATGGCAGCCCCAGTTATATTATGGTAACCCTACATTTCTTTGCATCCCAATAACTTTCAATGCAGTCATCGGATCAATACAAAATTCGCAGAGCAGGTTGACTTCAACGTGAGGCAGATGCGACATCTTTTTGGCTTTGGTGCTAGCAAAAAGCTGCCAGCACTAGGCCTTTTTGTTATTTTTGTTCCAATAAATGCTTTCATTTAGTAATTTCATCGTAAACATTTGCAATGAAAATAAGTAAACAATGTTTAAATTTTCTAAGATCTGCACATTTTTCGGATGGCAGCCGCAAACACCTTTCTAATTTTCGATGAAGTCATCGAAATTAAATTGGCTTAGGGTATATTATTACTAGAGGTATATTAGCTTAAGTAGGAAAAGCTGCTAGTGATAGAATACACTCTCAAAGTCTGCACAAATCCTCTACTGTTCTTCGAACATTATTGTTTCTAGCGGTTCTGATGCGCTAGGATTTTTTTGCTATTAATTCCTGTTGTTGTTTTTTGAAGAAATTTTCAATATTCACTATGCTTTTTATTTCAATAACTAGCTACCTGTCCTGCTATTTACCCAAAAAAAAATCGAATTGCTTCGAATATCTTTCGGTCGAGAAAATAAACAGTACTATCCCGCACAAATATACTTCTTGCTGAAAAACAACTAAGACAGTACATAGTTACATCAGTGTAAGTGAAGAGTAATTATGATAATATATAGACATTGGAGATATAAAAGAGGAATAGTTGCTGCTAGTGATAATGGATTTGGTTGAAATATGGCGGCAAGAATGAAAAAAATTGAATTTACTGACTGGATAGTAAAATGTATCATTATTAAGATTTGGAGGAAAAATCATTTTCTCATAACTTAAATTTTCGAATAAAAATGTATCCAAACGATAAAAATGTATCAAAAATGGGAGCCCTGCCTGCTAAATTTGGCGCGGCAAGCGTTTCGTTGGATGCATGGAGCGTTTGCTGTTAACTAGCCGTCGTATGAACGATATAGTTGCTTGAAAATTTGTTCATTACATTCGGGGACACAAAACCCCGATTGAAACAGAATTGCGATCAAAACAATCGGAAGAAAACGGTCTGTTTTATTTTGATCTCAATCTTTTAACAATTAAAACAAAGTAAAGATTAATTGTTGTAGATGCAGATAAAAGAAAAGATGCGAAGTTGTATGTGGCACCTCTGATGCGCTGTCACTGGCCGAAAGGATTTGAGAATTACCACCTGCATTTGATTATATTTGTTTCATTATTTATTACCCGATATTTAACTGGTAAAACTCGATAAAGCGAAAAAAAATGTACTTGTCCAAGAATTCGCTAAATATAAAATGAAACTATCAGAAGTTTGGGTTTCTTGTGAATCTGAAATGAAGGGAAGCTGTTTGAATAAAACATGTGCAGTACTATGGGAAACACTAATTTTCGTCTAAAAATTACAATTAGTACGATTTCAAACATACATTTAGGGGGGCGATGTATTTGAGCATTTTCTTAGTTCTTCTTGCAAATGTTTGTTGGCTCAAAGAAATGTTAGTCAATGCTATAGAAAAACTTCTCAATAAGCTCACTGCAAAAATTATAGACGACACGACACACAAATAAGTGAATATTTTTTAGTACCCAGAAACATTATGATCGGCTAATTTGCACTGATTAAATGTCAAGAGAGTGGAGCTACATAGCCATGGAAATTTCTTTCACAGTACAGCTAGTGATATTCATAGCAATGGTCTCTGGCTTGATCTTATATTTATTTTAGCTTTATTAAGTCGATAATCTGTGCTATGTAAACGAAGTGGGGATGAAAATGGTATTAGTGATAATAAATTTATTCTTGCCATGTTGACAACAAATGTGCAGCAAAAAATAAATGGCTGCATTGGCTGCTATCAATCTGACTTGAGTGGAAAGTCCATCGAACTGAAACTTATGTTACAGTAACAATAGTGATCGTTTGCCTATAACAGTAGATTGCTTACTATATTGATATGTGCACTATAAAAGTGATTTTTGTATTCTTTGTCATTCTTGCTTATAGTGATTTTGCAAAAGCGGAACTCAGTAATGTTAGCTCAACTAATGCAAGCATGTTAGTGATGCAAGCAAATTCTACTAATGCAAGCATGTTTGAAATATTGGAACTAAACCTAACAGAGCCAATTATTGCTATGGTTTTAACTGAAACTCCAAAAAGATGTCCGGCTGGCAAATGGGTGGATTTTACACGGCAATGTCGATCCGGATAGTTTAAGAGTTTAGTTTTACGAGCATAATGTACAAAGTAAGTTGAAGTACTTTATTGTTCGCTGTAACAGAAATTTAATAACTTGAATTGAACAAAATTTTCATTTGCTCAAATTTAGCTCAATTTTTATTCAGATATTAATCACAACTATGTACATTGTATCAACACAGGAAAGTTTTAGAAAATATAAGGCATAATGGAGACACACATGGAAGAAGCTAATTTAATAATAATAATAATAATAATAATAATAATAATAATAATAATAATAATAATAATAATAATAATGTAACTTTAACGAAATACAAAATGATGACATTTCTCATATTTTATACCACTGCATATAAAAGCATAGTGTACTTAAGAGTCACCTTTATGTGCATCTTAATAAGATTAAAATCAAAAGGGCTTCAAATGAAATCATACTTCGACGTGATTGACAATATTGCATCAACTTTTATGATCGATATTTGATCGAAATTCATCAGAGGTTCGAAAGAGTCACAAGTCGAAATGTGCGCCTTGATTCACTGATGCGAATTCAATAAATTTTGTAGCAAAATAATGTTCGAAACGAATACGCAGCACTTTTGTCACCATCGGAAAATGCGATGCTTAGTTTTTATTATATGTAAAGTGATTTTTATTAATGTTCGAAGAACATAATTTACCTATATTTTTAGCATCAAAAACTTCTGTTCACGGGAACTCATTACACAATAATCAGATACAGGTGAAATTCACAGATTATATTGACCTTTAGTAGAAACAAGTCTGTTAGAAGCAATTTTGAAATTTGGGCAATTCTGTGCCAGTGGTGCCATCTTGAAAAATTACTCAGAAAAATAATTGCTTTTGGCCTTATTAATTCTGATTCAGTCACTAGATTTTAACGAAATTCACACAGTAGGCCACATTTGATGGAAATTTGGTTGAAAAATTCAGTTGGAGCTGCCAGTTATAATAATTTGAGTGTTTTAAATTTTTAAAATGCGCTCAGCAAAATAAAGCTCTTTGCCCTATAGCTTCCAGTGCGGTCATGGAATCATAACGAAATTCATATGGCAAATTGAACTTATTGTAGACAATACTCAGCAGACATCTAGTTGGGAAAACAATGATAGGGTTGCCAGCTCCGGTTATTTTTGTATTTTTTGGCATATCTTTAGTAAGCGATTTTATCATAGAATTTTCAAATCGTAATGATCTCGTAATGAAAATAATTACCAAAAATTCAGATCATGAAAATTTGAAAACTATTACGGGTTGTAACCTTCTATTTCTTTGTATCCCTATAACTTCCAATGCAATGAATTGAATGTGACGTATTTTTGGCTTCGGTGCTAGAAAAGGGCTGCCAGCACGAGGGTTTTTTTTTATTTCCCTACCAATAAATGCTTACAAAAAGATTTGCAAATAAGTAAAGAACATAAGTACAGCAGACGTTATAAGTACAGCAGATGTTATAAGTACAGCAGACGTTTAGTGCATGGACTATACACCAAATTCTACCTAAATTATTTATTCCACCGGCTGTAAACACTCAGTAGGCGACCCAAGCGATAGGTCAGTACATGATTTCAAGCGACCTGACCTAAAATAGGTCGTGGACTATATCGCTGTAAACATACCCGACCTAAGCCTTGATTTTTGCGCGACTATTAATAATATATGTATGTACATTGAGTTTAAGCTCACAACCATCTCGTTTGACTCGAAATCATTTTAATAATCATGTTTGAGAGACAAATGAAAAGATAATTACAGTGTATAAACCAAAATTAAATTAAATGACAGTATATACAAGCAAGTACTAAATTCGACCTGACTTAATTTTAGGTCAGGTCGATGTAAACACCTTAGGACTAAATTCACTTGGTCCGCCGTATAGTTCAGGTCACATTTGGTCCAAACGCTGTAAACTCTACCAATGTTTAAATTTTCCAAGGTCTGAACATATTTTGGATGGCAATCCCAAATACCTTTTTATCGCTGTAACTTTCGATGATGTCATCGAAATTAAATTGGCTTAAGGCCTATTATTACTTAGGGTGTCCTTAAGTATCTAGTGGTAGAATACACACTAAAAAACAGCATAAATCCTCTACTGTTCTTCGAACAATTGTGTTTCTAGCAGTTTTGATGCGCTAGGGGTTTTTTCACTTATGAAATTAGTGTTGACTAAAAAATGGCAGTCTTTAACATTTTTCTAAATGTTTTGTGTGCAACTGAAAAAATTAAAAAAATCTTACAGTCATACGTATTAAGACCTTTTTTGTAATTTTTGGACGATTTATGCATATTTTGCCCATTTTAATTGCATGTTTATATCAGTGATTTTTCGTGTAAATTGGCATGTCTATTTCGACCTTTTTTTGAGCGTAGCTATTCGAGCTCTAGTGATAACACATGTATTCTTGTCATTTTGATAACATATAGAGGTATTCAGTAAAAACTGAATAGCTGTTAACCGCTATCACTGTTTATGATCTCGGCGTGCCACTGACTTCAATTTAGTCTTTGAGTGGGAAGTCCATCGAATTGAAATTTAATGCTAAAGTCGCAATAGTGATCGTTTACTATACTCCAGTTATTCTGAACATAGTTAATATGTGCAAAATAAAAGTGATTTTTGTATTTTTTGCTATCCTTATTTATAGTGATTTCGGAAAATCGAAACTTAGTAGCGGAAACGCAAACATCCCAAATACTACTCGGCGAAGCATAGACAAACCCTTAAATCTAAACCAAACAATTCAACCAGAAATTTTCTCTCTGTTTGATACTCCAAAAAGATGTCCGCCCGGCCAAAGGCTAGATCACGCAAATCGATGTCGACCTGCATAATGTACAAGTTTAGTTTTAAGAGTATAATGTACAAATCAAGATCCAGAAGACTCTGGTGCGCTTCATCAGTAATTTAATAAATCGAACTGACAAAAGAGTTTCGTTAGCCTGAATTCATATGCAAACATGTTGGAGAAGAGCTAAGCATTATTGTTTTTCAATAAAGTCAAAATAAAACCCGTATGAATATTTAAAATCAAATTTGGTATTAATTTATTTTCTATGTTACAATAAATAATTCATCAACTGCTAAATATTAATCGATCACGATTAACTATCAGTGTTCGGCACTTGTTGGTGTGATCCAGATAAGTGCCGTCAGGACAAAAAGTTTGTGTGTTGAATAAACCACGTAAACCAATCTCCACCTTGCCATCCTGTGGAGTCAGTTCACCATTCGCACCGCTATTTTTCTCCTTCCGTAGCTGACGATCGTCCGGAAAGTATATTCTATCATCACTTCTACTAGCAATCGCAAAATTTCCGTTTGATCTTTTACTTGAATGCCTATTATTTTGGGGAAACCATTGACAATCCACTTGAGTATACAAACAGAAGAGCACAAATACTAATTTCATTTTCTGGAAAACACAAATGTATATCAATTCTATAAAACACTGTAAAACAGACGATTCGGATTAGTTTTGTCTCAGCGTAGCCACCATTTTTTTTCTGAATGTTTGGAAAATAGTCCAGAGAAATTCGACAAAAAAGGCGAAACTTCAGAAAAATTAGGGGGTAGCTGGATTTTGATGTGAACCTTGATACTAGCGTGCTGAACAAAATGACGAAAGTCCCCATCGATCCGAGTGCTGCGTTTGTTTTTATACGGGGTCAAAGGTCACCAAAAGTGACCTTTCCTAAATATCTCATTAACGGTAACGTCTTCAGAAAAACAATTTATGACGAATTTGTAGCTTAGAAAATTTTCTACCAAATGGATGTGGGAACTGTTTTTTTTAACCATAACTGTTTTTTTTAGATATATTGATCTAAACATTTGTAACTAACAGAATCGACTTTCTCAACGGCATGTTTATATTATCCGATTTTGATTACGACTTGGAATGTTTGTGGGTTTGCATTTCTTTGTTTTTTAACAAGTAAACAAGTTGATCTATCATACTCCAGGGTAGATGAGAAAGTGTGCTCTGAAAAGCTCCTCCTCCCCCCCTTTACCAGAAAAT
Source organism: Nemotelus nigrinus (assembly GCA_947369275.1). Taxonomy (NCBI): domain Eukaryota; kingdom Metazoa; phylum Arthropoda; class Insecta; order Diptera; family Stratiomyidae; genus Nemotelus; species Nemotelus nigrinus. Next base: position 46,325,034 of record OX376374.1, read on the forward strand.
GGTATCCCTGAAATTCCATCCCGAATCTTCAGGAATGAGCCCGTTGCCTAATCGTTGCCCACGGTTACACAAGATAACATTACTAAACTATCCTGTTAATTGTCTGTTCTTGACATCGCAGGACACCCCTCACACCCACATCCTATCCACTCCGGTAAACGTATCACCCCGAAATTACCGGTTTTGTAGTTTTTTTTCCATACCGTCTTATCTCATGAACGATCAGGCCAAGGTCACGTATTTTCAAGAGAAAATTGGTTTCGAGACGTCTCATGTCTCTTTGACGGTATGCAGTCATCACAAGATTGGTAAAAAACTGATTATTCGGGGAGAGTCTGCAACGGGTTGAATTCCAATAATGTCAAGAATGAGCGTTGACAGAATTTATTTATTTATTTCAACCAAACAAGGCGTATAAAAAAACACTTACAATTAATATTTAACAATTTATTTAAATTTTTACAATACACAATAATGAAAGTTTTTTAAAAATATAACCATCTTTGGTAAGGAATTGGATAGGCCATTCATGACGTGAGCAACTTAATCAGAGCAGTTTTAAACCTAGGTCGGGAAATGGTTGGCGAATAGTGTTTTGAGAAGCTATTGAATATTTTGCTACATCTATTGATTGGCTCATTGTTGGCGTAAACGGTGTGGTGTTGGTATTTATTTAGTAAACGTCTGCCTTACTGATTTGTTGAAGGTGATCTTATTGGACCGGGAGATAATATTGATCGAGCCCCTAATAACATCAAAAGTAAAACAGAAGCATATGACTATTGTTGTGTACTTTTTGGAGCACACTTTTTCACCTATCCCGGAGTGTGGTTAGTAAGATTGTTTACATGTTTTTTTATAGAACTCATAAACAAAAAAAACAAACTCACAAATATTCCAAGTCGTAATCAAAATCGGAATATATAAACATGCCGTTGAGAAAGTCGATTCTGCTAGTTACAAATGCTTAGATCCAATATATCTCAAAAACAATTATCTCTTTCAAATTTCAAATCTCAACTTTTTAAAGCTACAAATTCGGCATACATTGTTTTTCTGATGACGTGACCGTTACAGAGATATTTAGAAAAGGTATCTGTTGGTGACTTTTGGTGTTGGTGACTCCGTATAAAGAGTAAAGACGGGGACTTTTGATATTTTGTTCAGCACCAGTATCAAGGTTCACACCAAAATTCAGCTTTCCCCTAATTTTTCCGAAGTTTCGCCTTTTTTATGTCGATTTTCACTGGACTATAAACTTTATGATGTAGATTAGGCAAACTGTTAACTAGCCGTCGAATAAACGACGTTTCTTGACAATTCGCTTATTACATTCGGGGACACAAAACCCCGATTGAAACTGATTTGCGATCAAAACAATCGGAAGAAAACGGTCTGTTTTATTTTGATCTCAATCTTTTTATAATTAAAACAAACTAAAGATTAAATGTTGTAGATACAGAAAGGATCTGAGAGATTCCAACTGGCAGGGCACGTTAAAGCAAAGAAAAATGAACTTTTCCAAGTATTCGCTCGATATAAAATGAAACTATCAGAGTTTTGGGTTTGTGAATGGGAAATGAATGGAAGTTGTTTGAATAAAACATGTGCAGTACTTTCGGAAACACTAAATTTCGTCTCGAAATTACAATTCGTACGATCTTAAAAACAGTTAAGGGGGAAATGTATTTAAGCATTTTCTTAGTTCTTCTTGCAAATGATTGTTGGTTCAAAGAATCGCTATAGAAAAGCTTCTCAATAAGCTGCCTGCAAAAATTATAGACGACACGACATACAAATAAGTGAATATTTTTTAGTGTCCAAAAACATTATGATCGGCTAATTTGCACTGATCAAATGCCAATAGAGTGGAGCTGCATATATAACCATGGAAATTTTGTTCACAGTACAGCTAGTGATACTGATAGCAATCATCACTGGCTTGATCTCATATTTATTTTAGCTTTATTGCGTCAATAGTCTGTAAAATGTTAACGAAGAGGGGATGAAAATGGTATTGCTGATAATAAATCTTTCTTGTCAAGTGTACAATAAATGCGCAGCAAAAAATAAATAGCTTCATTGGGTGCTATCAATCTGACATACGACGGACTTCAATTTAGTTTTTGAGTCCATCAGTCAATCGAACTGAATTTTATGTTCCAGTAGCAATAGTGATCGTTTGCCTATAACAGTAGATTGCTTGATCCATTGACATGTGCAAAATTAAAGTGATTTTTCTATTTTTGCTCATTCTTGCTTATAGTGAATTTGCAAACGCGCAACTCAGTCAAATTACCTATACTAGTTCTGATGCTCCTAACCTAAGCATGTTTGAAACACGGGTTGCGACTTTAACTCAAACTCCGAAAAGATGCCCGGCCGGCCAAAGGCTAAATCACGCAAATCGATGTCGACCTGCATAATATACAAGTTTAGTTCTAAGAGTATTATGTACAAAGCAAATTCAAGCAGACTCTGATGCGCTTCACCAGTAATTTAATAAATCGAACTGACAAAAGAGTTTCGTTAGCCTGAATTCATATGCATACATGTTGGAGAAGAGCTGAGCATTATTGTTTTTCAATAAGGTCAAAATAAATCCCGTATAAATATTTCAAATCAAATTTGGTATTAATTTATTTTCTATGTCACAATAATTCATCAACTGCTAAATATTAATCGATCACCATAAACTATCAGTGTTCGGCACTTGTTGGTGTGATCCAGATAAGTGCCGTCAGGACAAAAAGTTTGTGTGTTGAATAAACCACGTAAACCAATCTCCACTTTGCCATCCTGTGGAGTCAGTTGACCATTTGCACCGCTATTTTTCTCCTTCCGTAGCTGAGGATCGTCCGGAAAGTATATTGTATCATCACTTCTACTAGCAATCGCAAAATTTCCGTTTGATCTTTGACTTGAATGCCTATTATTTTGGGGAATCCATTGACAAACCACTTGAGTATACAAACAGAAGTGCACAAACACTAATTTCATTTTCTGAAATACACAAATATATATTATTTCTATAAAACACTGTAAAACAGACGATTCGGATTAGTTTTGTCTCAGCGTGGCCACAACTTTTTTTTGAATGTTTCGAAAAGTTCCCATCGATGCGAGTGCCGCGTTACTTTTTATACGGGGTCAAAGGTCACCAAAAATGACCTTTCCTAAATATCTCAGTAACGATCACGTCTTCAGAAAAACGATGTATGACGAATTTATAGCTTAAAATATTTTCTACCAAAATGGTTTGAGAACTTTTTCTTGTAACCATAAGAGGGACCCTACACGATCAATATGGATCGTGATATTTGGATCGTGATACAAAGTATTGACCATGTAGGGTGCTGTGTTGATGGATCACGATACGAATCGCGAAAATATCCGGATATTTTGAAATCCATCAATCAATGCAGTTGGATTGTGATACATATATATTGAACGTGTAGTCAACCGGTCAATAAGTTTTCTTCCGTATTCAGTTAATTGGCAATGGAAGAAGACATTTTAAGCGCCGCAGGTATATTCCCCAACATACTCTTTTCAACAATATTCACCATGCCCATCCATTGTAAATATCAACAGCCCAACAACTTCTAGTGAACATATCATGAACAGTTATCCAACATCCCTATGTGGTGATTCTGGGACCTCAACAGCTCGCCACAATATCATTATCGATTCCCAACAGGTCATCAAATCTTTTGAGAACACTGATGCTAATGTGAAGCTTCCAGAATTTTCAAATAGTGATTTTGTGCCTATTACCGGTTTTCCTTCTCAGCTAATTATTTGTAAGAAATCTCCACAATTTAATAAAAACCATTTGAATTAAATTTTGCAAACATTAATTCGCAAACGTCTACACCAAACGAGATTATCAGGCGTACTGACTTGTGATCCGATTGAACGTGTAGGCATTTGTATTATTCCATCAATATTAACTTGAGTATCACGATCCAAATATCACGATCCATTTTGATCGTGTAGGGTACCTCTAACTGTTTTTGAGATATATTCATCTAAACATTTGTAACTAACAGTATTGACTTTCTCAACGGAGTGTTCATATTATCCGATTTTGATTACCACTTGGAATGTTTGTGGGTTTGCATTTCTTTGTTTTCTAACAAGTAAACTAGTTGATCTATCATACTCCAGGGTATATGGAAGAGTGTGCTCTGATAAGTCCACCCCCCCCCCCTTTACCAGAAAATGGTTTCCCTGAAATTCCATCCCCAGTCTTCAGGAATAAGCTCGTTGCATACTCGTTGCCCACGGTTACACAAGATAACATCACTAGACAATCCTGTCAATTGTCTATTCTTGACATCCCAGGCCAAGCTCACGTAATTTCAGGTGAAAATTGGCTTCGAGACGTCTCATGTCTCTTTGACGCTATGCAGTCATCACAGGATTGGTAAAAAAACTGATTATTCGGGGAGAGTCTGTTCGATGAAGAACATTAATATTAAAATCACTTTGGCCAAAAATTCATATTTCTATATATATATTATATATATATATATATATATATATATATATATATATACATATATATATACATATATATATATATATATATATATATATATATATATATATATATATATATATATATATATATATATATATGTATATATGTATATATGTATATATATGTATATATATATATGTACATACATATATATATATATATATATATATATATATATATATATATATATATATATATATATATATATATATATGTATATATAGATATATGTATATATATATATATGTATATAAATATACATATATATATATATATATATATATATATATATATATATATATATATATATATATATATATATATATATATATATATATATTTATATATATATATATATATATATATATATATATATATATATATATATATATATATATATATATATATATATATATATATATATATATTGTTACGTTAACTCTTCTAAACGCTCACAAAACCCCTTATCCCCGACTGGGACACAAGGGCGGCAGTTTTAGGGCGGCTAATGCTCGCGGAAAAGGTCGTGAGTGGGCGCCACTCGCTTCAGACTCGAAAATCTGCCTTATTGCCGTCGCCCCGAAGCGAGAAGGCTGCGACGGTTATCTCTCGACCGAAACGAACCAGAATCCGATATATTACCGAAAGTAAAAAAAGAACCAACTACACCGGGGCACAAGAGGAATGTTTCCAAAACGCCAACGTTACACCAATCGTCACAATATACTTTATTCGAACACCAAAGCCCTATACTTTACTTCACTAACACGGCGCCGCGGTTTTTGTCTGACTTCGACATTAATTCTCTACTACCTCAATTACTATAGCTTCTTCAATTCTCTACATCTATCAATCAAAATTCTTCTTAGCCTAAATGATACATACAATCGGTTCTGAGTGCCTTGCACGTACCTGGGACCGCTCTTTGCCGCCGAACTCGTCACCCGTCCTTCGCCGCCTCGTCGAAAATTTGTCTCCTGCTCTGCTCCAATTCGTCGTCGCCCTGATCGACGGTACTTCCCCGATTAGAAGTCTGATCGCGACACTCGTTATCTTCAGCTGGCCGGGCCGTTTCGCTTCGCCCACTGAAGCTATTCGATTCTTTCGCCGGTTTTCTTTTCCAAAATGGTACGTTGGAAAAGATTGTACAAGGTCCTCGTTCAAGATGGTTATGCTCGAGTTCTTCCGAATTTAGTAGGTGCACCTATCTGATGAATGGTTGGCCTCCGCTCGTGGTATTCCAATCATGTACAAAAAAAAGTCACGTATAAGTTTAAATCACCATCGGTTGCTCGCAATGCGGCTGACTCTTACCATGTCTGGACCCAAAAAGAAAGATTTCATCACTGTCCGCCTTCCACCTAGCCTCGGTGGACAAACAAACTACCGCTTCAGCGGGATTCATGTGCAACAGTTTTTCGGCTCGTATGATGCATTCCGTAACTGGGTGCAATGCACTCTTGCCCCTTAGTGCACCAAACGAAAGCTTTCCTTAACACTTATTTCGCGTGGCAGCCCGAGCGCAGCCTTCCGGATTCTTCCAGTCGGCTGGAATTAACGATATTATCAACCGCTTGGCGGCGTTCCTGTCGCCGATCATCAGTTTGTTTTGACGTTTCATGAACATTACAACAAACATGTTCAAGTGCGGCGGTATTTTCTCGAGTTTATTGTGTATTCCATTTGGTGTATGGTGAATTCGAATCGATTCTTCGGTGCAATGACGTTTTCCTGTCAATTCGCGACGTGTGTGGTTTTGGTGCCATCACCAAATACTTAGTTTGTTGATGGTTTGTGCTGTGTTGTCGCGGCGGAGCAAGTATCCGCATTTGCTCCAGTTCACAGGTTGTCTCGTTTCTGGACCAAGTCCTCGGCGTTCGTTTGACATGAATTGTCGGCGATGGCCTGGTCTGGCGAGGAGCAACTTTCTTCATCGACGGGGTACATCGCCTATCCTCGTTTTCTCAGTTATACATTCATCATTTCTTCATATATTACTAACTATTCATCTACAACTAATCGTTTATATCTATTCATCTATACATATTTTTACATTGCTTTCTTCATTTTATTTTTAGTCTTTCGCTGGCGCAACAATATATGTAATCAAAAAACGTCAGTGAAAAAATCGTAGATTGAACTGAAATTTTAAGGATATGTAAAAACCCGTTCTGTCTACATGTCGTGACGCAAAGTGAAAATAGTGCGGACAAAAATCAACGTTCCACAGTGTAGTCGATTTATTATAGCATTAATATTGTGCTTTATAGCTCATATTTCTGTCGTTGCTTCGTTCGGTTCTGAATTTTTCGAGTTTTCGACGGCCTTTTTCTGAGTTTTTTGGCGTTTTTGTGGATGCCTTTTCAGCCCGATGTAAAGTTTTCAAATTCCAAGGTCGCGAAACTTTGATCGTTATCGCGACAGCAGTGAAACTCCGAGAGGTCGACTCGGTTTCTCTGCTGCAACTAACTTGAGCTGTGCATATACACATAATAGTGCTATCTGACCCCATTTTCTTTCTTCCAAATTTTTTTGTGCTTAAATGAAGTGTTAAATTTCTCATTTTTCATTTTCCAAAACAGTTATTTTCGAAAAACAGTTAAAATATTTTGTACTGTGCAAATTGTCTTTCGTGACATTCTAGTTTTATTTTAAATTTGCAAAGCGTTAAACTGCCCATAGTTCGACTGAATTGTTGCGGTCTTGCACGTGAAAGTCCTTCGGTTCGAACCTGAACAGTGCGATCCGGTTTTTTTTCTCCCCAAAATTTACATGAAAACTCATTATTAAATCAACAAATCCAATAAATATTGTGCAAAAATAATCCCCGAAATCAACTACTAAGAAAAAAAAATTATTATATTAGATCAGATGACAATTGATCTAATTTAGTTTTTATTTTGGACAATTGACATCAAACAGCTGGTGGCTCAGCGGTTCTATCAACGGACTTCCACACAGGTGACCCACGGATCGATCCCAGGTGTTAAGTGTTTTTTCTGCATTGAATTTTTCACGATTTCATCGACAAAATTGAAATTTTTCATAAATCTTTCATTTAAAACCAAAAAGTTTTTATTCAATCTTAATTGATTCTAAGTTGTTGCATATCGTTGGGCGCTTTTACGATTGAATCATCATACGCTTCCAAAAAATCCTGCGTACCTTTGGGCACCTTCACAAACATTTGCGCGCATGATGAATTTCAAGTGCAGCCTAGAGAACTGCTTTGCTTTCGATAATACCTTGAAATTTGTTACTTGCAAGGCTTTCTGCAACAGAAAATTGCATGGCGCTTGCATAGGCGCTCCAAGGGATTGGTATAATCCCTATCTTGATAACCATTTCATTTGCACAGACTGCTAAAATGTTGACCGACTCACGAAGAGTATGTATGACAGCATAATCAGCTTTATTGGAACGTTGAATGCTGAAAAAGATCATTTAATTTCGAAACAACAAGCACAGACAAAAGCAAATGAGGAAATTCTAATCGAACTGACACAGCATTTTGATGGTTTTACGTCAGCTCTTTCCGCTTCAAATAACAACAACAACAGTAACATAAATTTCGCAAAGTCTTTCGACACGCTTGACGAAAAAATTGATATGTTAGCGGATAAAATAGAATTCATTGCTGCACAATTCTCATCCTCCAGAAAATCAAATAACATTTCCCAAGCTAGCAGCACAGATGGACTAGAAAATATAGAATCAAAACTGACGAGAATGATCAAACCACACTTTGATTCCATAGCTGATGCGTTATCTACACAACAATTAAAATTCGATAAATTGAGCGGCCAACTGGAAAGTTTAAGGGTCACCCAGCAGACCCTGATCGATGAGAATAACAAACATCCTTTGTTGAAAGAGCAGTCGCTACACCAGGAACTACTTATGGTAGATCATAACAGCTCGTCAAACATCTCAACAACCTGTAAGAGCACATCTATGGAGCACAAAGCTTCCTCACCTATAAAAGAGCTGTTAAACATTACTGCACCACCAACTCCATGCCCTGATTTGCGTTTAGCTTCAGATTCCAACGCAGCATCGATCTACAAATTTGGCACTTTCTGGTCCGAACGCGATTGGACCACTCGCCGACAAAAACTTAAGACTGCTAACAGGCACAATCGTGTTGAGAAAGCATGCTCGAAAATACCCATCAAAGAAAACCAATTGGCATTCTACGTGAATAAAGTTCCTTACAATGCTGATGATGGATGGCTGGGAAGACTTCTGCATCACCGATTACAATCTCGAACAACTACTCCAGCGGAAATATAAATCACCTAAGCGGTACAAGGCTGTTACACCAGCCAAATATGTCTAGCTTTTTATGGATTTCAATGGAAATAAGTTCGATTGGAGAGGAATCACGTTCAGCCCTTGGAAGAAAGTTAGCAGCAAAATTAGCAGTAAGACAAGAAAGAATATTGTAAAAAAAATGTATATACCCAAATGCCCTTACCCGCGATATTTCCTCCAAGCACAAACCTTACTTTCTATCTACTCCTAAAACTCCTTCTCTCACAGTTACTGACCTTCAGCCTCCTACAACTATACGTGACCGCTTCTCTAGAGGTCCATCCTTTGTTACTTCTAACTGTCCCAAAATACGGACATCGCCTGTTTCTAGTATTTCCTCTCCTCTAAAAGCTTGCAATAGCGTGGCCAATATATGTCCGTTGAGAAACCATAACAAGGCGACTGCAAACGTTGCACCAACTGCGGCAACGGGAAATTCCATATCAAATAATAACTTTACGACGTCTACATCTCCTCAAAGAGTAGACCACCCTGTTAGGAATTTTTCCTAACAAAACACACAAAAACCTCAAACTATTTTACCACAATTGTGGTGGTATGAGAGGTAAATTATCTAAACTTTATCTCGACGCCAAATCGTGCCATTTTAATTTACTTGCCTTCACCGAAACTTGGCTTAATGATTCACATACAAACGAAGAAATTCTCGACAGCAGCTGGACTATTTACAGAGATGATCGCGACTACTGCTCTACAGGTCAGACGCGAGGAGGTGGTGTCTTAATTGCTGTGAGTAATACACTTCCAAGCAGACGCATCGATACCACACCAAACGTAATGTTCCAGTACTTAATTGTTCAAATCTCTTTCAATAATACGTCAATTTACATTGGTGTAGTTTATATTCCACCCAGATCCGACGAATCAGTATACAACCATTTATGTGAATCAGTATCTTCCTTCGTATCATCTCTTAACGTAAAAGATAAAGTCATATTTTTGGGAGATTTCAATCGCCCCAATCTATATTTTATTCCCGATGAAATTGATATTTACCTAAACCTGTCAAATTCCAACGACCTCAACCTGACGAGTACCTTCTATGGCAACGATTTGCAGCAAGTTTGTGCGACTCCTAGCCAAAATGGTAATTGGTTGGATCTAGTGTTCACTAACGCTTATGACGAAGTAGTGGTAAGTCCAACTAATGACGCAGAGCATCTTTTTACAAATAGTTTACACCACACTGCACTATCAGTTGAACTTTCCATTTCTGATTCTATTATTTATTTATTTATTTATTTATTTATTTATTCAAACCCATTTTTACAGGCTGCTGCCCAATTATAAAAATAGAAATATTAGACAAAGCGAAAAAGATATTAAAAAAGAAAAAAGAAAAATTAACAAATAACTTAAAATATTAAACAAACAAATATTTGAAATTACAAAAAATTAATGCCAATATGCAAGTTAATATGAAAAGAAAGTGCGAAAAAGTAAAAAAATTTAAAAGAATTTAAAAGAAAATCAAACATTATAAGGAACTTTAAGAATTAAGTCTTTAATTTGTGATTTAAATTGTGCGAACGTTAGCGGAAAAGGACCAAGCTGAAGATCGTTGTGCTTCCTGGGGATACGCACTAGCGGCGAGTTAAAATAAACATCAGATCGCGCGAAGGGAAGGGAGAACATTAGTTGAAATCTATCCGATCGATTGACGCTCCGCATACACAGCATACGACCAAGATCGAGGAGCATAGGGCAATGGAGTAGCTTGAAAAGCAAGCACTCGTCAAGAAACACTCGTCGGGAATCTAGGGAAGGAATTTGAAATAAGGATAGACGATCACTATACTCACAGTAAGGGATATTGAATTTAAACAACAGGGAGCGAGTAAACCTACGCTGAACGTATTCCACTGCCTCGTTAAGATATTTATGACGGGGAGACCACACTTGACAACAATATTCTAGAATGCTACGAACAAGTGAAAAAAACAGATGGAGAGAGGTAGCGATGCTAGTAAACGAAGAAGAGCATCTAAGGATGAAACCGGACAGACGAGAAGCCTTGGTGGTTATATAGGCAATGTGCAGGTCAAATTTGAGCTTTGGATCAAAGTGCACACCAAGATCCTTAAAATTATCAACAACCGTGATGGAAGATCCATACAGTGTGTAGGAATATATTACGGGTGATGTTTTAAACGTAAAGGACATTTGATGACATTTGGATATGTTCAAAGTAAGATAATTAGTAGCGCACCAGTCGCAAAGAGAACGAAGATCGTTTTGGAGTTGGAGGCAGTCGCTGATAGATTCGATTACTTTGAAAATCTTGAAGTCATCCGCAAACAAGAGGCAGGGAGAACGAACAAAAGAAGGGAGATCATTTATAAAGACTAGGAATAATAAAGGACCAAGAATAGAGCCCTGAGGCACACCGGAGAGTGGACAAAAAGGGGAAGAGGTGGAGGATTGCACAGATACAACACAAGAACGACCAGAAACATAGGATGAAAACCAAGACAAAAGGGAACCTGACACCCCATAACTTCGAAGCTTGGCAAGAAGAATTCCGTGATCAACAGAATCAAAAGCTTTTGAGAAGTCGGTATACACCACATCCACTTGCTTCCGTTGGTCTAAGGCAGAAGCAACAAAGTTAGTAAAGCATATAAGATTAGAGGTGGAGGATCTACCTTTAACAAAACCATGCTGTTCCGGAGCAAGGAAGGGATGGAGGAGAGGAAGCAGCCTGTTGTAAACCACTCTTTCAAGAACTTTACCAAAACAAGGAAGGAGGGAGATTGGACGGTAGTTGGAAACACAGCTTGGGTCTCCAGACTTGTGGATGGGGGAAATATAAGCAGATTTCCAACTGTCAGGGAAGCAGCCGGAGGAGAGGCTGAGGTTAAATATAATAGATAAAGGAACACATAGAGATGATGATAGTGATTTGGCCAACAGATTAGGGATACCATCACAACCACAACCGACATTGACATCAAGACACTCGAGTAAGGATTCAATTTCAAGAGGATTGGTGTAAAAGGAAGATAGGGAATGTGAAGCAACAAGGGGAATATCACAGGGCAAGTTATTATTATGTCGAGAAAAGAAGGAAGAAAAATATTTTGCGAAAAGGTCACAAATTTCACGTGGATTAGATGCAGTATCGTTATCGAGGAACATGGAAACGGGAAAACGATGGGAATTTTTGAGGGAACGGACATACGACCAAAAGGGTTTTTGGTGATTAGAACAGATAGAGGACTCAATGCTGGAAAAGTAATCTCGGATAGCTTGATTGACAGCCGTTTTGGCAGAAGATCGTAGCCTTGAAAATTCGAGGAAGTCATCATGAGAGCCTGTATGCTTAAATCTAGCTCGAGCGACATCCTTAGCTTTCAGGGCTGACGCCACGTCACGACGAAACCAAGGAGCGTCATTGGGCTTGCGAGGACGTCTGGATGGAGTGAAACGGGAGATAAGGTTAGATAGGAAGTTGTGGAATTTTATGGCAAGCTCATTGACAGTGAGGCCGCGAGAAAAGGAGAACCAGTTAACCGAGTTCATTTCCGCCATCATACTAGAGAAGTCAGCTTTATGGAAGTTAAAGCGCTTGGGACGAGAAGGAGCTCTAGATGTCTGAAGATCGATATGAAGTGCGATTGAGAGAGGAGGATGATGTAAGTCAGCTTGGACGTAGGGAAAGGATGCGGTATGAACACTGATATTATTGGAGGGAATATTAGATAGAATGAAGTCTAGTATTTTGTTATTTATATTGGGAACACAGTTTACTTGGGAGAGTGAACACAAAGATAAAAAGGATGAGGTTATTAAGGAAATATTGCTGGAAGAGATTATTGAAGAAAAGTTATGATTCCAAACCAGGCTCGGTAAGTTAAAATCACCACATATTAAAGAAAAAGCAGAAGGAAAGCTAACGTTGAGGTAGGTTGAGAGCTCATCAAAAAATTTACTATAAACCGTAACTGAGGAATTACAAGGAACATATACTGAAAAAACAATGAGAATTTTTGTGGGAGCAAGGGTAACACGCACAGCAATACATTCAACAGGAGGAGAAGGAGAGAAATCCATACAGAATGTTCCTTGAAGAGAACCGTGAACTGCAACCAATACACCCCCGCCATCGCTTTTACCTGATGTAGCTCGATCACGATCGCGACGGAAGACAGTATGAAACGGAAACAGCTCGTTATCATAAATATCCACTGTTAGCCATGTTTCGGTTAAACAGATTATATGATCAGACGAAAGAGTAGAGGAGAGATTCAGCGTGTTCAGCTTAGTCCTAAGTCCACGAACGTTCTGGTAGTATACATGAATTGGATTTATCTTATTAATTTCTAAAGTTCTGATTCCATTGGTTCTGATTCCAGTTAAGCACCCATTATCATCTGAAGTTGAGGTTCTTACGTTATGGAGACTTTTGGTTTTATTTGATGAAAATTTTTACGAGGTCTCCTGGTGAATTCCTTAAACAGTACTCCAGATGGCCAAAATCCTTTGTGAAGTAGAAGATCAGTGCCAGCAGTTACCGTTATTTTAAACGAGGAGATTTCCTGATTCTGCAGGTTATCAGGTGTCAGCTTTTTGCAGATTAGCAAAGGTGGTGAGTAGCCAAGTTTGGCAGTGGTGTAATCCATGATTGCTTCTGCTGAAGTATTGTATGCGAAACGCGATACAAATACATGCAAAGGTGGCGAAGCAACAACCAGGCGTGGTAGAGTAGCTGGCTGACAAGGCTGAGAAAGACCTGTTGAAGATCTCGGTTGACCTGCAGTCGGTGCATGATCCGATAACAAAGAGTCGGAAGATGTAGCAATTAAAACGGCGTTAGCATCTCTAGCGGAAATATCACTTTGTGGGACTGGTGAAACACGTTTTCGTTGAGCTGGAGGCTTGGAGGATGGGTTAGTTTGCGCCTGTGAGCTCGGAGAGTTCATTTGTCGAAAATCCACTGGTGGTACCGATTCAGCCGATGTAAGAACAGGCCGAGCCTGAGAGTTAAGCTGCTGCAGCTGGGCCTGGGTTAAATGCAATTGCTTTTGGCTGCGAGTGCAAATTCCAGCCGGTAGAGGAATTTCAAGAGAAACAGGTGAAGCAGGAGATAAAATCGTAGTCGCTTCACAGATGTTCAGCGAATCTTGTGCAGTTGATGTAGATGGACGCTCCGTTAACGCGTATTTAAGGAGCTTATCGGTCTCCTTGCGGGAATCCTCAAGCTGCTTACTAAGAACGTTGAAGGAAGCCTCGAGCGCAGCAAAGTTCCGAAGATTGGCCCTGAGTCTCTCAACGTAGGTTGATATCGAGAACTTTCGACATTTAACGCAGTAGTAATGAATGCCGGAGTCCGCGCGATTGATACAATCGCCCATGGGAGCAGTGAAACCTGCACACTTGGCGTGAAATGATAGTCCGCAAAACCCAAAGCATGTTATGAGGGGTGTTTTATCGGCTTTATCGCAGCAAGCATTGGCGGAACAGAGCGACATCATCAAAGAATATGTATGAAAATCCAGGAAAACAAATTTCAAATATATGAAAAACCGATAGCACTTTTATAAGTAAATGTACAATATTGGCAAATTTCAAATATATGAAAAACCGATAGCACTTTTATAAGTAAATGTCCAATATTGGCAGCACTACGACAAAAAAGCTGACAAATGCCTAGATCACAACCACGGTATTGATAAAGCTTCACGATCGATCAGGTTTGAAAATTTAGAGAAACTTGATTCAAGTGATCACTATGAGCTTAGAAGCTCCAAAGATTTTGAAGCTTAGGGTTGGAGCACTGATGGACTTTGGTAGTTGATTTGACTATTGTTTATGTTTAGAGCGTACAATAATTCAATTGTATATGACTTTCTTAATGCTAATTATGAGAGCATTCACATTCACCTTGACGCTACAGATTGGACGAGTACTCTTTCAACGTTAGATCTTGAGGAAGCCATTTCCACTTTTTATAACAAAATCTTTGACGCCGTTGAAAGATATGTACCTAAGATAAAAAAAAAGAAAAAGTTGTCTGAGCCATGGCTTGATAGGGATCTTAGGCATTTGCGAAATCGTAGGAACAAACTTTATAAGCGGATTAAAAACAATATCGACGTTAGTTCTGCTATTCAGGATGAATATAAAGAAGTTGCTAAGCAGTTTTCAGCAAAGTCTTACGAGGCTTATGACAATTACATTAAGACAACGGGCGAAAATATAATCCGCGACCCGAAAAATTTTTACGATTTTGTAAATGTGAAGCGAAAAACCACTGGTTATCCCTCGTTGATGTTCTTTAATGATATCACTTCTTCCTCTCCTAATGAGATTTGTGATTTATTCGCAGATAGTTTCCAGAATATTTTTATTGCACCAGACCCATCAAACTCACACCTCTCTTTCTCTCATCCTACTCCTACAGATTTTGTCGGCCAATTTGAAATTACACGTGACGAAATACGTAAAGCTATATCGGAACTCGACTGTAACAAAGGCCCTGGGCCCGATCTTCTTCCTCCAACTTTCTTGCGCAAGTGTGTAGAGCAGTTTATAACACCCTTTCATATTTTTTTCAACAGATCACTTTCGTCTGGAGTTTTCCCATCTTGCTGGAAACTTTCAAATGTCACACCCATATTCAAAAATGGTGATAGACGCTGTATTGGAAATTATAGGGGCATTGCCATCTTATCTTCAATTCCGAAGCTTTTTGAAAAGATTGTGTACGATAAACTTTCTCCACTTGTTGACTCCCTTCTGAACGAGCAACAACATGGTTTTAGAAAAGTTCGCTCAACTACCACAAATTTGACAGTCCTAATCTCAGACGTGCTATGTAAAATGGAGAAAGGATGCCAAATTGACGCAGTCTATACAGACTTTAGTAAAGCTTTTGACAGAGTTGACCACCCTACCTTAATTCTAAAACTCCAGAAATTTGGATTTGTCGGATCTTTGCTTAGCTGGCTGACTTCCTACCTTCGAAATCGAACACAACTGGTAGAATTTCAGGGACTCTTATCGTAAAATATCTCTGCTAGCTCTGGTGTACCACAAGGTAGCCATCTTGGCCCACTTCTTTTTAATATATTCATTTCTGACCTATCTGAAGTCCTAGCAAATATACCTCATTTACTTAATGCCGACGATCTCAAAGTCTATCACATCATTAAATCTAAATCCGATGCACTCTTTCTCCAATCTAAACTTGATTCACTTGATCATTGGTGCAATGAAAACAAGCTCTCTCTCGACATTGCTAAGTGCCAAGTTACAAGTTTTTCCCGAAAATACACCGTCGGCAATAATTTGTTAGCTCGAGTTGAAAACGTTGTTGACCTTGGTGTTATCTTGGATGAGAGACTCCGCTTCACCTTGCATTATGATAAAATGCTTTCCCGTGCAAACAAACAGTAAGGCTTCATCAAAAGGCGTGCGAAGGAATTTCGTAACCTGCGGGTCACAAGATCCTTATACATTTCACTTGTACGTCCCATTCTCGAATATGCTTCCATTTGCTGGAATCCGGCTTAAAGCCGGTTTAGACGAGCGATGTTGTGCTTTGCCAGCACAGAGTTTGCTGGCCGATGGTGCTCGTTGCAAGTTTTGACGAGCGATTTCTTGCTGTACTAGCACACAGTTTTTTATGTTCGTAGCAATCGAACTTTCTACCAAAAAATTTCTGAGCCTCAAATTTTTTCTAAGAAAGTGACATAAAAATCGCTGCCGTGCTCGATGGCCAACTATATCACTCGTGCTCGCTGTTCCGTTCCGTCCTTCACTTCTCTTTCCTAAAAGCTCGTGCTGGATCCAGCAAAAAACCGCTCGTCTAAACCGGCTCATGAGACCCACAGTAACAGACTCGAGTCCATACAAAAGCAATTCTTACTTTTCGCATTGAGAGATTTATACAACCCTTACGATTTTAGCGCCCTTCCGCCTTATGAGTTTCGACTGGGTCACCTAAACTTATTACCACTTGCATCCAGAAGAAAGATGATTTCGGCCTGTTTCACATTAGACGTCATTAGAGGCGTTATCAGAGTTGAGTTCCTCAATAATAAAATGGTGTTAAATAACCCTGTAAGGAGCACCAGGTCCTCTAGTTTTCTTAAGGAATATCCACATTCCACTACTTACGCAGCTAATGAGCCGATTAATAGATGCTGCAGGATATTCAATCTGTATTCTCCAGCGGTCTCAAAATTATCCTTCAAATCTTCCCTTTTCCAAGCCATCCGCAACTCCTTATGTTAAGCTATTTGTCAATGTTTTATATATTCGTTATTTATTTATTATTATTGATTTATTTGTTAATTATTTGATTTATTTAATTTTTTTTTTCGTATTACTTTTATATACTCATATTAAGTTTTCGATTTTCTATTTTGTTTTGTATTGCATAAGCAGCTCGTGTGGTAGAATATGCACTCAAAATCTGCACGATTCTTCTACTGTTCTTCGAATATTAGTGTTTCTTGCGGTTCAGGTGTGCTAGAGTTTTTTTTATGTCGAATTTCACTGGACTATAAACTTTATGATGTTGATTAGGAAAACTGTTAACTAGCCGTCGTATGAGCAATGCTGCTTGACAATTTGCTCATTACATTTAGGTACACAAAACCCCGATTGAAACAGAATTGCGATCAAAACAATCGGAAGAAAACGGTTTGTTTTATTTTGATCTCAATCTTTTTATAATTAAAACAAACTAAAGATTAAATGTTGTATATGCAGAAAGGATCTGAGAGTAACCAACTGCTAAAACACGATAAAGCTAACAAAAATGAACTTTTCCAAGAATTCGTTCAATATAAAATAAAACTATCAGAGTTTTGGGTTTCTTGTGAATGGGAAATGAATGGAAGTTATTCGAATAAAACATGTAACATACAGTTCTTTGGGAAACACTAAATTTCGTCTAGAAATTACCATTAGTACGACCTTAAACATACAATTAAGGGGGAAATGTATTTGACCATTTTCTTAGTTCTTCTTGCAAATGTTTGTTGGCTCAAAGAAATGTTAGTCAATGCTTTAGAAAAACTTCTCAATAAGCTCACTGCAAAAATTATAGACGACACGACACACAAATAAGTGAATATTTTTTAATGACCAGAAACATTATGATCGGCTAATTTGCACTGATTAAATGTCAAGAGAGTGGAGCTACATAACCATGGAAATTTCTTTCACAGTACAGCTAGTGATATTCATAGCAATGATCACTGGCTTGATCTTATATTTATTTTAGCTTTATTGAGTCGATAATCTGTGCTATGTAAACGAAGTGGGGATGAAAATGGTATTGGTGATAATAAATTTATTCTTGTCATATTGACAATAAATGCGCAGCAAAAAAAAAAATAGCTTCATTGGCTGATATCAATCTGACATACGACGGACTTCAATTTAGTTTTTGAGTCCATCAGTGCATCGAACTGAAATTTATGTTCCAGTAACAATAGTGATCGTTTGTCTATAACAGTTGGTTGCTTACTACATTGATATGTGCACTATAAAAGTGATTTTCGTTTTTTTGGTCATTCTTGCTTATAGTGATTTTGTAAAAGCGGAACTCAATATTGTTAGCACAACTAGTTCAAATGCTACTAATCCAACTATGTATGAAACATCGGATCTGAACCAAACACTGCCAATAATTACTACGATAATAACTGAAACTCAGAAAAGATGTCCGTCCGGCCAAAGGCTAGATCACGCAAATCGATGTCGACCTGCATAATGTACAAGTTTAGTTTTAAGAGTATTATGTACAAATCAAGTTCCAGAAGACTCTGGTGCGCTTCATCAGTAATTTAATAAATCGAACTGAGAAAAGAGTTTCGTTAGCCTGAATTCCTATGCATACATGTTGGAGAAGAACTGAGCATTATTGTTTTTCAATAAGATCAAAATAAAACCTGTATAAATATTTAAAATCAAATTTGGTATTAATTTATTTTCTATGTTACAATAATTCATCAACTGCTAAATATTAATCGCTCACGATAAACTACTAGTGGTCGGCACTTGTTGGTGTGATCCAGATAAGTGCCGTCAGGACAGTAAGTTTGTGTGTTGAATAAACCACGTGAACCAATCTCCACCTTGCCATCCTGTGGAGTCAGTTGACCATTCGCATCGCTATTTTTCTCCTTCCGTAGCTGAGGATCGCCCGGAAAGTATATTTTATCATCACTTCTACTAGCAATTGCGAAATTTCCGTTTGATCTTTGACTTGAATGCCTATTATTTTGGAGAATCCATTGACAAACCACTTGAGTATACAGACAGAAGAGCACAAACACTAATTTCATTTTCTGAAATGCACAAATATATATTATTTCTACAAAACACTGTAAAACAGACGATTCGGATTAGCTTTGTCTCAGCGTAGCCACAACTTTTTTCTGAATGTTTGAAAAATATAAATTTAAATTGTTTTCGATAGCATTATCAGATAAACTTAAATCTGTTTAAGACAAGTCGCTTTCGAATTTATAATTCTATTAACCCATCTTTAGTCGCAAAGCCCTCAATGCTAAGTAAAAAATGTGTCATTAAGACTGCTTAAATCAATGATTGTTTTTTGCAGTATCAGAAAGATGTACGAAACCAGATCCACATTTAGTACTTAAGAGGAAAAGATATCATCTGAGAGCAGGGGTTTTTTAGAATGACAATGGGTATTTCTGCAATGTTATTTCAAAATATATCGATATAATCAAATGTTTATATCAATTATATTCACGACGATATTTACTATATGCAAAACATGTTTGTTAGCTTAAGCGGGTCGGACATATATTTACATTGGAAAAAATGAAAACAGTAAATCATACCACAAAAACAAACGCTTAAAGTAACATGTGTTTACTAACTGGCTAATTCGACTTTCAATATGGATTGAAATCAGCACAAAAGACAGAGTTCAAGGAGCAAAATAACCGAAACCGACGCAAATACTGTCAAATACCATCTTTTAACATGTAATTTGATACTTGTAGTTTGATACATATGTTTAAGATATTCATTTCTAAGACTCACATCATATTAGAAACATTTTCTGTTTGCGAAACAATATTAAAGACTACTAATGAGTTAAATAAATAAATAAAATTAAATCCAACATCAATTCATTAATAATTAAAATGATAAGCTAAATTATGTGTGATAGCTCATATTATTTTGATTAGCTACAATTTCGCTTCTCTTTAGTTTTTTTTTCTTTTCATTTAGATTGCGAAGCTCTTGGTTGTATGTTATTTTCCTCTTGGATATTCCCTACTAAAATTCTTTGTTCAAATTGTTTCCGCGTTTCTTGGTCTTTATTAAAATCGTGGCTTTTATTATAACCAATCTGCAAAATGCATTCAGTCATAAAATTATGCTCACACAATACAACTTTGCATTAAACAAAAACAAAATTACTAGAAAATTCTTAAAGGGCCTAGAACTGCAAAGCAAATAAACTGTCTCACATACGTATGTGCTCATACTTGCTTTCTAATTGCAAACAAAGTTGTTTACCTTAATGTTTTAAAAATAGTGGAAGAAGTAATCTTTGAAAGCCTTAATAGAGACCTTATGAAAGCATGAGAAAGAGAGGCAGAAACTTTTTCTAGACCAAAAATATAAAGTGGCATTGTGTCTAAAAATTATGAGTGCAATATGACGGCGGACCGAAACTACCCACTAAAAATTAAATGATTATTCTTATCTACAATTTATCCAAATCGCTTGCTTTGCTCATCAATACGAGCTGACCAGATTTGTGATACATTTAAATTAAACTTAGGCATATTGCACAAAAAATTCAGGCGCAAGGTTGTGGTAGCGTTATTAAGATGGCAGATGAGAAAGCAATCCCAGAGTCAAACTCTGAGGAAGTTTCAGACTAGAGCGGAGGGGAAAAAAAAGAGACCAAGACTGAAACTGAAAAGGGCCTACAGGTAGCGAAACTCGTGTGAACTGAATAAAAATATGTCAAAAATGATCAAAATACGAACACACAGTCAGAGCTCGCCGAACAGCGAAAAAAAAACGCTGACCTGCCCGCGAAAAACTATGAATTGATGCAGTTATTGATAAAAAGCAAGACAGCCACAACAAACAACAGCCAAAACTAGAACGCAATCTAGTGATATCAGCGACACCATCACTAGCCGCCGATAAAAAGACAAAAACCTAACGTGCTTTTCCTGTGCCGTCGGGTCCAGAGGTTGAATTAGAAGTTTGTCTAATAGACATAGAAGATCGTGAAGGATTCTATCAGCCGATGAAACACAAGCAGAGGAAGAGTATCCAGCACTGTCAACTCCAATACCACAAATCACAATAAAAGCACAAGTGACACAGAAACCACAAAGGCCAGCAACAACTGCACAGACAGTACCAAAAAATAAACCAGTTACAATCAGAGAGCCACAAGAGTGAGCTCAAGTAGCTAGGTCACTTTAGGCCTATAAAAAAAATTACTAATCAGCCAAGCGTGTTAATCTGGCGTCGAAGTGATTTCTGTTACACCTCTAAATAACTGAAAACGAACTAAATATTTAACTGAGGAGAAGCTAAAATTTCAAACTTACTTTCTCCCAGAAGAGAAGAATGTCAATGTGGTGATTCGAAGTATCCATGGCTTACCCCCGATGAGATCGAGGAAGACCTGCAGGCTCAGATCTTCCATCCACTGGAAGCCTTCTTCCTCAAATTGAGGAGCTGGACATCTTAATTCGTCCAAGTTCTCCTCCCAAGAATTGAGACTAATATATACAACATCCGTGAAGCCTTCTTCTTCAAATTGAGGAGCTGGACATCTTAATTCGTCCAAGTTCTCCTCCCAAGAATTGAGACTAATATATACAACATCCGTGCAGAATGCCAGCTAAGTTGCAAGGTTATGATTCAACGACCACGTGGTGGACAGCCGCAGTGCCACAATTCCCAGCAGTTTGGTCATGCCGCCTGTAAATGCCATGCCCAGGCAAAATGTATAAAGTACAAAGGTGACCATCACCATTTGAATTGCACTTAATTGCGTGAAAAAATGCAAAGTGTTTAAACGCCGGCCGGGGTCTCCTGGTCAGCTATGTGGCCGTTCGAGGAACCCTAAGAACGTAAAAAGGTGACGAGAGCAAACATTTAACTTCAATACTGCAGCACCTAGTCATCACAACCCACAGCCCAGCCCCAAAGCCCTCAAATAACGGGCAGCATAGAACTGTGCAGATCCAGTCCGACATTCTACAGCTAGCTAGCATAACTCAAATGCTCTGTAGCATGCAAGAGCAATTCCAGGGCATGATGAAGGACATGATGGAGAAGATGATGCACGTGATACTTTCTACATTTCCAAGACCAGAAACTAATAAAAATCAATAATGCCGATTCCCAATTAAATGTCTATTCCCACATGCAATACCAATTCCATCAGCAGTAAAACCAAAGAACTAAGGCAATTTCTATATGACTATAAGGTTAACATCATGAAACATTTCTAAAATTAGCTGATCGCCTCCACATCTCTAACTACAATCTATATCGTACCGATAGACTAACATATAAAGGTGAAGGCACTACAATCCTAGTGAAAAGGTGCACAAACTTATACCCTAAGTCAGGGGAAAGCAGCCATCACCAAGGTGCACACCAATTCTTTTGAATTCATAGCAATTTCCGCGTTTATTTCCCCTACGAAAATCAATTTCAGCCCGGATCTCAGAAAATTATTGAAAGAAGAATGTCCTGTGTTCTTTGGAGGAGACTTGAATGCACATCACCGTTATTGTACAAGCTGTAATTGAACTTCAAAGATTCATCAAGGAAAAATGTATAAGCCTACATTGCCCAATGAACCTACGCATTTTGGCAGTGTTCATAGTCATGTGCTAGACTTAGGAGATTCGCAAAATTATCACCAAAGTCTGCGACTAAATGTTCTCGATGAGCCCATTCAAGAACAAGCCGGTTCATTTCATCATAGAAAATGAGCTGGAGAGCTTTCCGTGATGCGATGGCGAATAAACAACATTAGAAACCACCAGTGATTTAAACAGACGAATAGAAGCTCTGCCAACCACAGTTAAGTTGGCAACAGACGACTTCATGAATCACACGACATGACAAAGGGGCACAACAATTGCGAACTCCCTAGAGAAAGAAAAGATCTCATAAGAAGGAGGAATAGAATGCAAAGAAGAGCCAGGAATGCGAGTAATCCTGGCATTAGAATGGAGACAAACAGACTAACCAAGGTCATTAGTAGTCAGATCACGCAGTTCCGCAACGAGAAGTGAGGCCACTTGTACATTTTGAGGGCCGCATCATATGGTTTTACTTAGATTGCGCGAGCTCAGCAAACACAGCAATATAAAATAATAAAAATAAAATCTGTGAACTCAGGTATGGAGGACATGATCAAGTCAAGCGGAGATGTCAAAAACGAGTAAATTGAAATTCATGGTGTAATAAAATGCCACCATATGAAAGTGCTGACGGCAACTGCAGTAAAAAATTAGCTGAATATGACTTTAAGAGCCCTTTTGTTCGCCGCGATTGCTAAGGATTGATAAAAAACGGATTCGCATGTACGTTTCGCAGGAGTGCTTGGCTATGTTTAAGTGCAAATTTAAGGGCATTTTTAAAACGATACACGACAGTTGAGGAAACTTGGATTCACCACTATACGACAGAGATGAAACAATCATCCAAACAATGGAGGAAAAACAGGCGAAGAACCCCGAGGAAGGCGAAAACGGTTCAGTCGACCGGAAAAGTAATGGCAACCGTTTTTTTATATTCACAAAGCGTGGCGTTCATCGACTATCTGGAGAGAAAAAATAATCACCGGGGAGTATTATGCAGTACTTCTAGGTACAGTCACTGAACGAAGTAGTCAAAATAAAACCGCCTTGCCTGGCAAGGAAAAAAGTTGTCTTCCATCGAGACAATGCCTTCAATCGCAATGGCAAAACTTAATGAATTACTCTGAATTAGGCACGCATCGTTTTCACCAGATTTAACCGCCAGTGACTTTTTCTTATTCCCGAATTTGAAGAAATTGCTGCTGGGAAAAAAATTCATGTCAAATGAAACAAAATCCTATTTTGCAGAACTGAAAAAATTGTGTTTTACTGGCGGTATTAAAAAACTGGAAGTTGGACAAAAAGTATTGAGTTGAAAAGAAACAACATTGAAAAATATAAAGACATTTTCAATCAAATGTATTCTCTTTCATTCTCATTACATGTGAGATGAGAATGTCAGCTGTGAACACAAGACCTCTGGATAGTTAATGAGCACGAAAAAAAAGCGGAGAATCTCAAGGCAAGTTGTAGCAGCGCTGCTGTCAAAAAAAGTAGAGCAAGTTAGAGCAACTGAGGGTACGTAATCCTATGGAACACTTTTCAAGCAACAATTCTGAAAGTGTCAGAAGTTCAACCTGTTTATTTTTAAATCAGATTTTTAAATCAGAGAGATTAATGTAAATCCGATTTGTTCTATTTGGAAGTTTTCCATATTTTATTTTGATTTGACTGAATTTCACTTCACTATTAAAACAAACTGTACTTCAGTCACAATTTTGACAGTTCTCCAACAGCTGATCGCTTGCTCGAATTTGCTCTACCAAAAAAGGTAGAGCAGAAATCGTGCTCTAAATTGCTCTAGTTCAATTTGGAGCATGCTCATGAAACACAAATCAGAGCAGCCTCAGGCAAGTTCGAGCAGCCGAATTGCTCATTAAACACATTTTGCTGAGATATCTCAATCTAGCTCAACCTAGAGCAGCTCATTAAACACAGCTATTATTAATTAGTATCAAGAAACCAATTACACATTTCCCCTTAAAACGATTCACAGATCAAATTCATTGAACACCCTTTTTAAATTATTGAAATCAAAAGTTGTCACAAACTCCGCTAAAAATCTGTCTTAATTTCTATAACTGCGCATGATAAAAACAAAAACATGCAAACGAATTGCATCAATGTCTTTGTTTCAATGTTTCTTATCAATTTCTCGGAAATATTTTCTTATACTTGTAGTATCTTTGTGACTTTCATAACCAAACGTTTGGCTGGAACTGAGAAAATGAATAATCTGCGAATAAGTTTTTTTGTTCTAGTAATCTGTTTGTTATGTTTCAAAGCAGTTTTCGTAGATGGACGTCGAGTTATATTCATAAAAACTACTGAATCACCATTATTGTCAATCAAAAAGTCATCCGTGTTTCGAACGCCAACCAAATGTCCGACGGACCATTTTCCAGATTTTCGCGGAAAGTGTCGTCGTGTATGGTTCTAGAGAATATAATATCAAAGTGAGTTGATTAACTTGAATTTCGTCATATTTCAGATGCGGAATATGGTCCTGTGAAGTGGACTGCAGTACATTCTGGAATATGAAATCCAAATACCCAGAAAAATAGCATGTGTTGGTAGTAAATAGTGATAAGGACTAGCCTAATTTTACCACCTAGTTTCTGTGGGCATTTTGACGATTTGCTGTGTTGTTATGCACAATAAAATATTTTTGTAATGTGAAACTAACAGTGGAAACTTGTGGCAACACCAATAATAAATAGACTAAGAATATTATTGGCTTTTTTCTTACCTTAGCTCGCACATAAGCTATGCAACCGAAATTATGTTGAGAGCCTCTAAAATATGTTTAAAGATAATCAATTCAGCACGAAAAATTTATTATAGATTTTTGTAACTCAACTTCGTTTCAAAGACACATCAAATTCAATAGAATTGGGTAACTAGAGTGGCTGACAGCCAAAATGATGTGATCAGGTTAACCTACGTAAAACGATCAATGTCATTCAGTTTCCGTAATGAAATTTAAAAACAGTTCTGAGTAACTGCAGATAATGCTTATGTATCATTTAAGTGAAAAAATAACAAATCAAAAATCCGTTACAATAAAAATTAATAAAAACTCAAATAAGAACTGATTTTGACCTCACAGCCAAAATGATATCAAGCGAGTTTTCCCAGAAAAAGTACCACTAATTCCAAAAATCCGTTTGTGGGGAGTGAATATCGCATTGTAGACATACATAATGACAAACAATCAGAGCTTGGTTTTTGGACGAAACCATTATTCTATAAAGAACAATACGATATGTATTTCGCGATGGTTCGACACACTTTTATTGAAGAACCAAAGTTAATAATAAACCATTCTAAGGACGGGAAACCAAAAAAAAAACAAATCGCTTATATTGTTAAAAGGAGTGCTTATATTATTGAACGGTGCAGCATATTCTTGAACATTTTCAACGAGTGAAAAAAACCCACACCAAAATTTGTTCTCAAACGGATTGCCGCCAGATCGTGAGACAGTTAAAAAAAGGATCCTACATTGAATGTCTCGCAATTGGCAGAGATTGCTGAAAGGATTCTCGGCAAAAACAGCAACCGCAACCCCATACCCTAGAATGCCAATTTCAATGGTAGAGTTACCCGGAAGGAACTTTTCATAAATCGCAAAAACAGATTACGCAGAATTGTTACGTTCGTGAGCATCTGAGAAAGGATTCTGCTTTTTGGGATACCGTAATTTTCTCTGATGAAAATAAAGTCAATTTATTTGGATCTGTCGAGCAAAGATACGTTTGGAGGCAACTAAATAAAGACCTCAGTTCATAATATTTAAGTGCCACTCTGAAATACGGAGGTGGACATGGAATGGTATGAGCATGTATGTCGTCAAGTGCGGTCGGGAATTTGGCTTTACTCGATGGCTTCATGGACAAACGCCAGTATCTGAATACTTTGAAAGGGAGCTTATTGCAAAGTTCAGAATAATTGAATATAAGGGATGATTTTCGATTTTATCAGGACAATAATCCGAAGCTTTCCTCCCAAGTCGTTCAAACGTGGCTCATTTGGAATTGCCTACATGTTATTCAAACATCTCTATAGTCAGCGGACTTAGGCGTTATAAAAAAATTGTAGTCAGACTTGGAAAAAGGCGTCAGGAAACACACAATTTACAGCAAACTGAACCTTAAAAGAGCTTTGCGGGAAGAGTGAAACCAAATTCAGCCAGAGTACACGAAAACTTTAGTGGAATCGATAGCTCGCAGATTGGACGCGGCTCTCAAGCAGAAAAGCTGTTCCACGAAATACTATAGGGGCATTTCATGTGAAACGGACAACGAAAAAAAAGTTGACGTTCTGGAATTTTTTACATCGTAAATGATCATTTAAGTGCTGTGTGTCATATGGTAATTTGGACTAATTACCACTAAATGACCAAATTATCAATCACATCGCTAATGATCATCAAACTTTGGTCATTCATTTTTAAATGATGTAGAGTTTCCCGATGATACATAATCCCCTTGTAAAAAGTCATTGTTCGCATTGAAAAGGAAAAAGAAAACAACTTTTTTGAGATGTCAAATTTAAAAATGAACAGATTGATTAAGGATGGATCCAGTACAGCAGGCTATCGCATACTACAATTCATTACCGAACGCGGTCAAGCTAACAAAAAATATAATAGAGTTCAAGACATACTTGAAATTTCACATCAAAAACACATATTCTTAATGAAGAAGATACCAGAGTTTTTTGTAGACTTTTCTCTGGAAATATGTTAATGAGAACAAACATATAACTTAAAGTATCAAGTGTAATTAAAATTAATAGAAATTGTATCTTCCCTTATACCAATTTTCAATTGTCTGGGAATTACTAGGACGATATTTTTGATAATATGTTGATGCACACGGACCGTGCATACTGATTGAGTGATGAGCGATTAACGCGAAGACTGTGTGTCAGCAATTTTTAAATTACTAATTTAGGTATAAATGATCATTAGTAATTTAAGTGCCTGTCTGTTTAGGCTTTATGTGCTCTGTCTAGCGTCTTAAACACCTCCAATGAAAATAAGTAATAAAAGTTTGCGTTGGCAATTTTTCGGGTGGCGACCAGAAAATCCTTGTTACTTCCGATTTCAAAAAAATTCACTGAGCTCATTAATTTTGACGTGAAAGAAATTTGGCATAATTTGGGTTGCAGTGCTTATGTTGTCAGCACTAAGCATTTTTATTATTTATCTTATAAGAAGTGCTGCCATCAAGTATTAATATGAGATGCTTCTTATAATGAAAATAAGCAACAACATTTGAACATCCTTCATATACGGGGGAGCTGTTTTTTTCAATTAATTCATTTCTAAACAATTTTTTAAAAACCATGTAGCATATTCCTGTGCACTTAAGGAGATCCGATAGCGATAACATCCTAAAACTAATCTTGATTTACTAATTATGTGATTAAAAGTTTGTCTTACTAGAACTAATCTATGCTTTATTCCTTTCTTTCCCAATCTTGAAGTGTCAATTAAACCTGTATACCTTTATCATAGTGCCTTAGAACTCTCTGAATAGGGAGTTTTCGTGGGACGGGCTAGTAGGCATGAGAACAGTTATTTTGCACGCATGCTTTCATAAAATCGTTTACAGATAAAGAAATGAATTAGCGGGGTATTAGTTTTATTTATATGCTAAAAAAGCACATTAAAATTTACAGTCACTCAGAAAAACAACCCATTTTTGACTACACAAAAATTTAAATTATTTAAAGTGAAAAGAATTTCGCGAAGCTCCTAAGACGATTCGAAGGTAACTAGTACGAAAATTTTAAAAAAAATGAAGCATCTAGTTCTTACCGTTTTGGAGAAACCTAGTGCGACTTAAGTTCGCGAAACTGGCGACCAAGAGAAAAAAAATCAGATCTTAATTGTAGCTTTATTTGCAATAGACTGACTTATTGTAACATAATCTGCAACATTTATACATTCTGGTTTGCTGAGTAAGAACATGTGCTTGAATTTTTGTACAATTCTATGGGAATTTGGAAAAGTGCAATCCTAGCTCATTCGTACAATGTGAATAGCGTTCACGATGCGTCTAGGGTTGCCAACTCAGTGGATCGGGAATCCGGGAGGAAAATAAAAAAATAAATGAAAAACAATTTTATTTATTTAAAATAATATTTCTTCACACAACGAGCTGCCTGTAATGTCTTTTGATTTGCAAGGATAAAGCTTTAGAATTCTTTACATGTGTCATTAAAATCTGTGCTTATCTGAATTTATGATTTTACATGTGTTTCATTAAGCCGATTACGATTTTTTCACCACAGTAGATTTATAATACCAGTTCTGGCGCACTTAAGAGGAACAAAAGAAGAGTGAATAAGAGGAGCAAAGAGGAGCAATAAGGACATGGGTCCTGCATTATCGGCACGCGCATCCCACGCATGACGTATGTGATGATCTCGAACTGATAAATAGCCCAGTTGAGCTGATAAACAGCCTAGCTGAAATGATAAACAACCCTGTTGAGCTAATAAAGAACCTTGTTGGGCTGATAAATAGGGTAGTTGAATTGATAAACAACCCTGTTAAATAAGTTAAAAGCTCAGTTGAGCTGTTTATTGGTTCAAAAATCATCACTTACGTCATGCGCGGGCCGATAATCGCAGGCACCATGTCCTTATTGCTCCTCTTATTTGCACCCCATTTGCTCCTCTCTAGTGCGCCAGAACTGGTATTATAAATCTACTGACCACAGTTCGTTTACTACACTGAAAACACGATCAGCGGCAACATTTGCAGATAGGGATCGATAGAGCGAATGTAACAAGTTTTTTTATTTCTTTGCCCGATTCTTCTTTTAACCCTTCGCAAGTCTTCCCTCTTTGTTTTACTTGCGACAAGGTCCTGCACTTCTCGCAACAAACAGTAATCGTCGTACAATTTATCTTCATTTATTGGCTCATATAAAGAAGCACTCAGTTTTTTTATTTAATCAATTGTACAAATCTAGTGCAATTTACGAATTTTAATCGTGAATATTGTATTATTTATAAGCATATAAAAGCGAGCATAAAATATAATAATTCCGTGAAGGCAATTTTTGTTAAATTTCCGGGAGATATTAACTGCATTCCGGGAGCCGGGAGATTTTTTAAATGAACTGTATTTTACCGGGAGAATCCCGGGATCCCGGGAGAGTTGGCAACCCTATGCGTCGTGCAACGAGATTAGCCTATGCACTAGTTGGCGTGTTGGTCATGTATCGTAACTCGCGCAAATTGTGAAAATCAGTTTTGAAAAAAGTTTGCAACCATTTCTTTTCTACTTTTTGGGATTAAAATGCCCCATTACAATAGCTAGGTACTTCTTTTTCAAGTTGTCTTTGTTCGTTTCGCACTCTTTCTTTAACAGAAGCTTTCATCCAGCCTATCAGGTACTTTCCTGCAGTGACTCCTAGTGTCTTCAGGACACTAGGAGTCAAAATTCATACTCTCTTTCCCTACTATTTTCAAATCAGTCCCAGTTTCAACAATATGCATTGAACAAAAAATGGTTTTTGGTACAATCATCCAAATAAGTGAGTCAAATGAGTCGTTTGAACTTTGGGTGAATCCATCCACACAACGCGACAGCAAAGATTCATCACCTAGTTTAGTGCAAATTTTCTTAATCACATCCATGACGGCTACAGAGAATGATAGTTTGTGGATGAAACTCTCCACTGTTTTATCATTTCTAGCCTATTTTCAAATCCAATCAGAGGTGTTTTTGGGGCACAGATGTTGTTGTGGCTACTATCAGAGAAAACCAGTATTTAAGATTTGCACAAAAATGTAAGAATGTTTCACGCAAAATATTAAAAATGCTGTCACGATAATAGGATAGCCTCGATTTTATTCTTTTTCTCCACTACAGACTTGCTGCTCCAGATCGCATTATCATAGAAAGTGGCTAATTTGTCGATAACTTTATCTGTTCCTTATCTTTATCTTTAGCCTTCAATATTTTTCATATGTATCTGCCAAATTTTTTACCATTCCATTCCTACTTCACAGCCCACAGCCTGGTTTCCTTTTGCAAATGACCAGTGCATTCAGCCTGAAAGAATACAAAAGTCAGCTAAGCAATAGTTTGACAATTTAAAAATTATAAGTAGCTACCTTCACAGAAATACATATCTCCATATGGTTTGTCAACCAATACATTCTTGAATTTTTTGGGCACCGTCTCTCCAGATCGTCTGAAAATCCTCTTTATTCCTTCGACTTCCATCATACCAGCTGACACGCTTTCCATGCTTGATATTCATCTCCTGTGTTAGGTCTCTCGTAAGAGGAGCAGCCTCGGCATACCGCGGACATAGTTTCACGGTCCATAACTTTCCCACTTTTGAGGCCTATGATAGACATCACTTCGTTTTTTGCTTGTCATCACAGCTTCCAGATACTTCATGTAATTATTCAGCTTCTTCTCTCATCACCCATTTCATCGTCAAATTAGCTTCTGAGGAAACAGATTGGTGGATGCTGGCAATTCCATAAGCACGATGGGAGACTTGAGGAGGAAAATCCATGTTGTTGAGTATAGTTGTAGCGTAAATTACTCTTCTATTGACTTCTAGTGATGGGCGTTTCTGTTGTTTTCAGAAAACGAAAACGAACTGTTTTTTTCCAAAAATAACTGTTTTTTAAAACTTTTTGAAAACTTTTTTCACTCGACCAGCAGCAGATTGATACTGGGTGTTACAATTAGTGATTGGCATTTCTGTTGTTTTCAGAAAACGGAAGCTATTTGAAAAAAAGCAGTTTGAAAAAAACTGTTTTTTTCCAACTGTTTTTTTCAAACTGCTTTTTTTCAAATAGTTTCCGTTTTCTGAAAACAACAGAAATGCCAATCACTAACTGTAACACCCAGTATCAATTTGCTGCTGGTCGAGTGAAAAAAGTTTTCAAAAAGGTTGAAAAAACAGTTATTTTTGGAAAAAAACAGTTCGTTTTCGTTTTCTGAAAACAACAGAAATGCCCATCACTATTGACTTCTACTGTAGTGTTTCGTTTTTTCGCAAGTTATGGTGAAGGTGGAACTCAACCCGACTCGCCAGCCTCTATGCAATAACACTTGCGGCATGACACACAGGATAAAATTTCTCTGAATAGCAGTGTCTTTCTCATCAATGAAATTTTTATTGTTGATTACTTTTTAATTATCTCAAATAGACGTATTCAATCAATTCAATACAACCAATTGTGGCCGTATGCATTTTGGGGACATTGGCAGGCTTGCAGGGAAGTGAAATATTTATACCAGGACAAAAACTGCTCAGTTCTATGTATAAGAAGGTTGTGAGATGCAAAAAAAGCAAAGTCGATTTTTTGACGTATCCGACCCTCTTAACCGAATCGTATAAGTGAATAGGCTTATTTTTATATGCATTAAAATGGATGGGTTCATTTTCATATCGATTTGTTATATAAAGTATCATCATCTTAATTGAAGATAAATGGATGCAGAGAGAGAGACCGAATTTTTTTCATTTGTTTGTCCACAATAATTTGAAACATTAAATTTTTTATTCCACTGAAAATTTCAATAAAATATTAAAAACCTAGATTTAGGAGTATTGTCTAGTCTCAAGTATTTAATTTTATTTGAGTTCGAATTCACTCTGTTGGTTTAAGAAAATAAGATTTGAAATATATAGAAAATGGAAATCCCCACTACTTTATTTATGAAACCTTGCAATTTGTCAGCAGATTATGAAAGCCACAATTTAACAGCTTTTCTAAGCTCCATATAAACTCATGATTGAAAATCTCCGTTACCATATTTTCACAGTATTTCAATGCTGAAAGCAAGTGAGGATCGCAACTACTTCGAGATAGCCTAATACCACTCTAAATAAAGCTTGTTTCAGTAGAAGAACTAAATAATTATCAAACACATTTCAAGATTGTCAATTTATTTCTCAATATCTAACTACAAATTTTCCACAAAGCTTTTAAATCATTTGTTATTGAGGCACATTGGGGACACAGTTACCTCGGTTATCGGTATGCTCGTTTGGAGGACATTTGGTTGGAAAAGAGAAAATTGAAAAATAGCTTATATCAGGTGAATCAGGCTCTTCGAGTGTGGATTTGTTGACATTTGATTGATCGCAAATATCTGGCAGCATATCAACACGACAGTAGAAAAAACTAAATGCAATTAACACCAAATATATTTTAAACATCACCCCGTTCTGACTTACGAAATGAAAGGGCATTTTTATACAAAGCCTATTCTTATAACAAAGTAGAGCTTCAGGAGTGAGTGAAATTTTGAAATGCAAGATAAGCTTAAAAATATACTTTTATTCGCAAAAAAGACGTTAAATGCATCTTCTAGAATTCAAGTGACAAACCCATTGTCAAATTTTGATAAATTTCATCGCATGCTTAGCGTTTGAGCATATAAAAACGAAGATATTTGAAGAGGTTCTTGCTTGATATTCCGATTGCGGACAGGTGATACAATTTTTTTTAAGAAAAACCAGGAAGTGTTTCTTTGCCATTTAGGTTTAAACATTTAAATCTCGTATAACGCGCGGGAAATGTTATTATTATTTCTTTATTTTAATTTGTTTTTTGGTGTAGATTAAAGCGGTGACAAACATCAGGCTGGCTAAAATCAATACCGTGTAGGTATAATAATAGTTTGGGAATCATTAAACCTAAAAATACTTCACCTATAGCCATAAATGAATTAATAATAAACCTTAAAAATAATTTGTCTTGTTACTTTATTGAGATAACCGGTTTTCAAAAGAATGGAATGACGCCAACGTTCCTCATCATATCTTTCGAAGAAATTTTGAAATAGACTTTTTTTTTATGTGCCAGTGCACGGTGCTGAATAACGTTTCATTTTCAATAACGTTTAGGCATCAAAGTATTGGTATGGGTCACAAAGTTGGGCGAAATTTTAGGTCGTTTAACTCTAAATTGTGAGAAATGCTGGAGAAATGACTTTGCCCTCGACAAGAGTATTCCAGTCAAAAATAAAAGGCCTGGCGATAAGTTGAAACATGCAAAACAGTTGGTATCAATTTAAAATTACCATAGCTGGCAGCACCAACCGAAATTTTAAACCAAATTTCTACCAAACAAGACTTCGAGTATGGTCCAGCTACTGTGTCAATTTCTGGTATCTGGTGACTGAATCAGAATTCATAGGGGAAAGAGCAGTTTTTTTTCTTGATAATTTTTCAAGATGGCATCACTGGCACAGAGTCGTTCGCATTTCCAAATTGCTTCTACCATACCTGGTCCTCTTAAATGCCAATACATTCTGTGAATTTCAATTGTATCTGATAGTTGAGTCGTGAGTTCTCGTGAACAGAAGTTTTTTATGCTTAAAATATATGTTAATAGGAAGAGGGCTATCGTTCTTGCCCGATGTTCAAACATTAGTAAAAATGACCCACACCAATAAACACAATATTCAATATTTGATAATTTCCCTTCTGAATCAAAAATTAATTTATGATGAAACAAAAATAATTACTCATCTGATTGAAAAGTTTATATATGAAAAGGAAATAATCATTCATCCTCATTAAAGAAGAATCACACCAATTAATTTTTTTCCTTCCTGTAATTATCTGCCTATTATTCGCCAGCTGTCCTTACTTAGACCGTCGGCCACCAAAACAACACGCTTTTATACGTTCATACAATGCCTAGTTATGCTAACCAAAATTAGTATGCATACAATGAGCAGAATTTAGGCTGAAAGTCGTTATACGTATAAAGTAGTAAGATCTCCTATTCCACTTAATTTTTCAATCCTACCGAACGACTCATATGAAACCTCAACAGTCGCTAACAGTCGTTAATATTAATTTCAATTGAAACAGGCTACAAATTTACTGCAATTGGTATCTGTAAACATTTGCAAATATTTTTGTAAGAATAAACATTATACCATTGACTATACTTGACCCAAAAATATGTTTGATTGTAAACTAGACCCTGTACTTGATTTTATTTGGAAACGCAGATTTCAATGAAATCAAGAACTGTATTTTAGTTGCGACACTGATTATCAGTCTTGTATTCTAGTGCGACATGAGTCTGAATAGGTGTGGCTACATTATATGGTTTGTTGCAGTTAGATTTACGTGTCAAATTTGCAACATTTTTCATATAATTGAGTTCCAACCATATGATTTACTGTTTTTTAAGGTAATGATTGAACCATGGTATGATTGAACTATTGAATATGTAATCAATGACCATGAATCGAATTATGCTAAAATTTGTTAGTATGGAAACAGATGATCATAAATAAAGCTCTAATACTTGATTTGCAGCCAAATAAAGGAAAATAATATTGTGGATAGTGAAAAAAACTAGAAAATTCTAGTGCGCGAACTATATAAAAAATATCGAACAGTAAGTTTTGTGTGAAGTTGTGTCAACAAATTGAAGAACAATGCCGAAGATAGTGAATTAATTAACCTACGCAAAGTTGAAAGCGGAGTGCCAAAAACGAGATCTGTCGACGAATGGAGGAAGAATGGTTCTACTCTCACGGCTAAGGTAGGTTTTGAGCATGGAAAGCAACGATCCGGAATCATTTGAATTTTTGAACGAAAAAACCAGCCAATTATTGGTGAAGAAGACCGAAGCAGCCAGGAAAACAATTTAATGATACATTTACTGCAAAATGTGGCTTCCAACATGAAGCAGCAGACTGAAGACAGTAAACAGTTAGCTACGAAACAAGATCAGAGACTTGACCAGCAAGCCCAAAAATTCAATTAACAAGTCGTAAGTCATCATTATCACCATCGGCGTTACAACCGGAGTCTGGTTCTGGCCTCCATCAACAGTTTTTCCATCGGACCCGATCACGAGCCGATGTCATCCAATTCGGCACTCCTAAACTCTGAGCGTCCTGGTCAACGCCATCCCTCTAACGCAGGTAAGGTCTACCACTATGTCGTCTACCGTAAAATCTGCCGCTAAAGGTTTTTTGAGCCGGACCCTTTTCGCTCATTCACCCACCGGAGTCCACCGAACTTTATCTTCGTAATTATATCTGCTTCTAGGTAGATTGCGTACAAGTCATGGTTGTAGCGTCTCCGGAATCGCCCTTCTTCATATATGGGGCCGAAAAATCTCCACAAGACTTTCCTCTCAAACAATGCTAGCAGGTCAGAGCGCCCTTTTGCTGAGCATCCAAGTTTCGGATACATACGTGAGTACTGGCAGGACCATGGTCTTATATAGCAAGAGCTTTGATGTTCGGGTGTCGTCTTACAAGCTGTTAGTTTGTTTTGATCCAATGTTTTGATCTACGAATCGACAAAGCATTCATCGCAAAGCAAAGTTAGAGTCTGTAAAGTACAAGCAGAATGTTTCTGCAGAAGAACCAATCAACGAGAAGCGGAGCCACTCAATGTGGGAATTGCGGGGAAAAAGGAGACTTGAGGCACAATTGTCACAAGAAAATGAAATCAACGTGTTGTCAGGAATGTGTGCGTCAAAGAGCAATTGGCAGTGGGACTTCACCAGCTAGTGGAGCTCACCGATGTTCGAACTACAGAAAAAAAGAAGACAGATGAGTGCAGCTACTACCAAAGATGCTCAGTAAGATAGAAGAAAAGCGATGAGTGTAGCAGCATCATGACTTGTTCTTCTAAAACGGCAACAAAACCAATAGTAAACAAATTCAATGATCAGTGGTTGGTCCACAAGACTGGTGAGGATATATTGTCTTGGGACTTGCTTAAGTCTGCAGGGGAAAGGCAACAAAGAAGTTTGGAATATCACCATCGGCACAGGAACTGCCAGATCGATCATGAGAGTCGATACGGTGAACTCTTAGTAACGTTGGGCGATACGTGCTTTAGACGCTTACCTGCGAATTATCACCAGTTTTTGATGAGATGTATCAGCAGGTACATTTCGGAAATATGGTATTCTAGCATTATTTAGTGGTAGCAACGACGATCGACAAGTACACGCTTGAAATGGAGCTGTTGTGCTCCCATGGTTTCAGCCTGGATTAAGGAGAGCGGAAACTCAAATTGAGGAGCAATGAAGTACCATTAGCACGTCAGCCAGAAAGGAACATCACCATCGAACAGAAGCAGAAGAAGACCACATATGTATGTATATGTAGCCGTGAAACGGGAATGCATTTTATCAGAACAAGAAGACATAGAGTTAGTTAGTCACGACGGAACAAAAAAGTGGTTTGCATCGGGTTCTCAAGGGGAAAACGTATCAGGTACTATTTCTCGAAGACAACATATTAGAGCGGAATCTAAGTAGTCGCTAAAACACCACAAAATAGCAACGGAGTACGTTTTGTTGTGGCGGCAATGACAACGTCTATGCTAAGATAAAGAGCCAAATGTAACGACACCTTGCATGTCTTCTTTTCAGCCATTGTCACACAAACAACACTGAATTAATCAGCACGTAACCAGAAACCGCCAGCAAAAGAAAATTCGGGAGAGAGAGAGAGAGAAAGACAGGAAGCTCTGACATTAATTATTGAACAATACCAATACAGATTTGACAGATATCTGTTTTTTGCTCAGTCGATTAAAATTTGAAGTCGGGTTGAAATGAAAATAAGCTCAAAATATAAATATCAGTGTTTTGTTTAATTACTACTACAGTTCAGTGCATATTAAGTCAAATAAATATTTTATAGCCCATATTTAGTCAAATTAATTGAGCAATATTTTTACGGCTTCGTTTTTTATGTATATTTACTGAAAAATCACATGTATGTTATTTTCTGGAAATGTTATGATGCCCATAAAAATAAACCAAAATAAAATATTCATAGGAAAGAACCCAATCATTCGAATTATTTTCACTAAATATACTTATATATAATTCAAGATTATAATCACTGTCTCACTTAGTTAAGGCTTGGTTAGCCATGCAATCTATTTTTCGTTTCAGCCGGATTTAAGCAGCCTCGTGCTGAAAACTGTTGCAAACGGAGCTGGAACTTTTTCCAGGTGGTTTTTTTAAATGAAAGCTGGATACTGCAGTAAAAATATATTTCCGATAGAAGGAAAACCTTAATTAAATGCATACTTACCAAGCAGTCATAATGATCACATCAAAATAAAAGCCCAAAATGCTTAAAAATGCACAAGTAAGAGTTCTTGTAACTACTTTTCAATGATTGGTCTTGATTACATCAAACAGAATCGTTAGGAAATTGCTTGGTATTATGGTTTTGTTGTTTGTACTTGTAGTACATTTTAAAAGGCTCAATGTTTTAACAAGGACAAAAATTCGCTCGCTCTTTATCGCTCATAAAATTAACTATCAGTCTCTGTATGCTTTCAAACAAACAGTTTTTAAAGTCGGAGCAAAAATTTTGCTTTGAATTTCCTGTTGAGATTAGTTTAAAGGCAAAATCATTGAGCAGTTATAGAAACGTGTATTCAATTCATTCAAATATTACGAACTACCATTACATAATTTATTTTTATAATTACATGATATCATAATTTAAAGTAAAAGTTATAGCAGTAGGTTTATTAGCCTCGACAGCGGTTTCTATGATCTAGATTCTGTCCCGGTGGGCATCGTCCCGGAGTAATAAACAAACTACGGCTATCTATTGTGAATGTGGTAGTTTCCACAAGCGGTGCAGCAGAGGATTCTTTGAAATCTCCACGAACGTCAAATGGAAATTCTGTGGTTGGCGGCAACGATGGTCTGGACGTAGTTGATTTGGGTAGCACTGGCTTTTGTGTGGTGTGCTCTGCGCGTCCATGTAACAGGTTAAGACCTTGGTGTACTCCATTTTGAATATGCTTTACACTTTTGTGAACTGTGCACTTAAAATGATTAAAAACCTGCCCGATACGGCCTCTTGAGGCTACTTCTTCTTCGCTGAGACACGTACTTTGAACTTTTCCTAAGAAACACAAAATCAAAATAACGAAAAGCACTTTGGATTCCATTTCTTTCTAGATTCTAGTTAAGTCGGAATTTATCAATCTTAGCTGATTAAACACTACTTGCCTACTGATTCTCGTGCTCTCGATGAATACTCATACACTTAGCTAAGTGTAATCAGTATATTTGTTTTCCGATGTAGGTTTATAAAACGCAAATCGAAGATGAAGAGATCACGGACAGAATCAACAATTCAAGTCCGTATTTTGACCTTGGTATATTTTCAAACAATTCATTGCTTTTAACACATATTTTGTACAGGCTTAGCAGTGAATATTTTTTATCCAATTAATTTTTTTAACATTTTGCAACATGCTAACGCCATAGAGACTAGTACTTCCACTAATCGGCGGTCAGTTGATGAGTACCGTAATATGATCAAACACCACGTTTTGATTATAACAAAAGACTAACAATTTCTGAGATTTAGTGTAATTTCGGTATTGAACAATGTATCATATGGTAAATGAAACGTCTATCCGTATGAATAACATAGATTAGCAAAAACTTAGCAGACAGCCAATAGCATATTCCTTATCTCACTGGCAGTCTTACATTGGTTTACATACAGACTGTGCTACGATTATTTTCATAGGTAAAACTGAAAATACATAATCGAAATAGTATTAAACCTTTTTCTTATGCAGTGGTAGATATTTGTTTGCGCGCATTTGATAATGAATACATTGTGCTCTCCACTGTTGAATTTTTCTAAGAAAGTCTTTGTCTACCGATTTTTGAAATTTGAATGAAAAGTTTCTTCCCCATATTTTTGAAATTTTCAAATGAGGATCAGATACATAATGGATTTAGCTTTAGAAGAGAGGTTGGATGCATTGAAATCCAGAATTAGCTGCTTTGATTTTTCACCGCACATATGAGGGAGGGTCATTTCGCTCGCAGAATGCAAATCAAAATGCAATTTAAAAAAATCCCTACTGCTCTAATACATTTTTTAGATCTTTCAACAAGTTGTATATACTTTTAAAAACATGCTCTGTATTTGTCGTAAAAGTAAGTTTAAACTGCGTCTTTTATTTGCTCACGAAGTTTCTCTTTCAATTTTGGGAAGAGATAACAAATGCTGGGCTGTTGGGTGGATGATCTAAAATATCCAAACCAACGCAAAATGAGTCTTGCGCTTCCCTCATGTGCAGAAGGAGGACACTTTTGACTAATTATCCTGTTCTTTTCTCTTCTTTCAACTTTTCTAGAATTGAAATGTAGTACTCTCTAGCTATAAAGATGCCTTTGTTTTTAAAATTGATCAGTTGAATCCCTTGTGGGGCCTAAAACTTTGACTTTTCCAGCAGACTGTGACACCTTGAACTCCTGAGTGTTTAAGTGCCTTTTTCATATAACTGCATAGAGTCCTGTTTGCACTCAAGTTAATAAATATGAATCCAAATCTTATCTCCAAAAATGATTTGACTTAATATTTCAGCCTCGTCTTCACTACATATGTTTGAAGCAGCACTCAACGCACTGTTGCTATTAAGACCGCGTGAGCATTCTCGGCATTCACCTTGCGCTGACCTTAGCCGCCATACCAAAATGACCGTAAAGTTTATTTCAAATCGTTGTATCTGATACTCCGACGATTTTAGGAAGTTTTTTTCTAGTC
The DNA here is from genome assembly GCA_947369275.1 of Nemotelus nigrinus. Taxonomy (NCBI): domain Eukaryota; kingdom Metazoa; phylum Arthropoda; class Insecta; order Diptera; family Stratiomyidae; genus Nemotelus; species Nemotelus nigrinus. The sequence goes on from OX376374.1 coordinate 46,365,346, forward strand.
TAGCATCTTTCAATATCGCTTTATGCACAATTTCCAGAATGATCACTTCGATCGGCTGACTTGGGCGTGGGTCATCATCAAATGAGTCCCTTCCTTGTTTATGGTTTTACCTGGGCAAGAGTGTAAGCGGATGCAATTTCTTCCAAAACGGTTTGAGTCGACTTTTTTTCTTTAGTGATGAATTTTGTAAGAGCGCGGTACTTAGTTTTCCCAATATTTCACATCATCTTCCGGATAAAATTGCTTGGTCGACGATAATTCAAAAACGAATAGCTTGATTGAAATAAAACTTCCTATTTATACTCATAATAAGTCTCTAAACAATTCGTTTCACTAAACTACACACATTAATGTGCGTTTCTCTCTCATTCTCATTCCGTTAACTTAATGACCTATCCTTGTAAAGATAAAGCTTTAAAAACTCATGAAAGTTCATTTTGAGATAAATAAGCGATGATCTAAAAGTGTCCTCAGAAGTTCCGAACAATACAGCAAGTTTCTTGGTATTGTTAGGAATAGTTTGCTATTCCCCGTACTTGGAAGGACTACAAAGTACATAGAGCTAATTGGAATTGTTTTTGCGGGATGATTAAAATTGAACAACTTTTTATTTACATTAAAAATTTTAATCTACATTGAAAATTCTATTTTGACAAAGTGGTTTCGAAAGAATGCACTGATTCTCATCAGACACCAGCACACAGTGCATACTTGACTGGCGTGACCGCAAAACGATCGAGTTTCCCGTTTCAATGTTCTCAGCTTTGATAAGCTTTATAGACGATATACGTTGTCCATGCTGATTTATAGACAAGAAGGGAACCGTGGTCAAATTCATTTACCTTTACATAGAGCTAGTTCTTTCTGCTATTTGATTTGATGCCTCATTCGTCAAAGTAAAGACATAGTTCTACTTCTAGTACTACAGGCTCTTTGTTGATTTGGGCGGGTCTTGGTTCGACGTAAATACCAGTGTTTCATTGACATTTTGGAGGATTTGAGCTTATAGTTGGCCTGCCAGAATGTGAAGGCCAGGGGTAAATATGGTGTATAAAATTTGTCCACTGACAGATCATTGTGGCAATTTAGATGTCACAGGCGCTATGAGTGAATCTTGTCTATTAATGCTGACAGGGTATTATCTGTTGGTTAAATAGCTTCTGATGAGTCTTATTCCATAAGATTTATCTCTCTTGTCTCGTTTTGTGAAAGTGGCTTGTTTTCTTTCTTTTGCCTAGCAAAGTTTTTACATTTTGATGTTTTTTTGATTTTTTCTATCAGTAATGGTTGAAATTCTGCGTGTAAACTCAAAAATAATCTAAATCAAATAAAACGAATTGAAGGAATCAGGGAATCAATCGCAAGTTGGTCCAAGTAAATCTGCACCACAGTAGAGCGACGATTGTTAATCTCAGTCGGGGGCACGCTGCCATCGCGCAGGTACCGGAACCGCTTATGTATAGTCTCTTCCAAAGTCGCTTCTAGTCTCAGTCTGTTAAACTTAACAGGTAGAAACAAGACAAGGGCTTGTATTGTCACCAAGAAAGAGGTTAATGCAATCTTCCTTCCGCATCTATGTGATGCGGATATAGCCACTGTGTTTTGGGAGAGGATGATCGCTGGTGGCGGCACACAGTGGTGCCTGCTGTCGGCGGTGTATCTACCATACGACACGGATCTCATCACACCTCATGATATCTGATGCTGTCATCCGCAGTGACCTAAATGCTCACCACAAAATATGGAAAAGCACCAGCACAAACGACAGACGCATGTGTTTGGTACAATTTCTAACGTCAACCAACCTCAATATCCTCAATAAAGGTAATCAGCCTGCATTTTCTACTAGAAACAGAGCTGAGGCTATTGATATTACCCTGGAAACTCCAAGTATAATGGAAAACGTCAAAAGCTGGCAGATTTCTAACCTACCGTCGCTCTCGGACCATCAGTGGTTACGCTGAAATATTGGTAGTTCTGGTATCTTACCCAAAAAAGTTTGAAACCCAAGAACAGCAGAATGTAAAGTTTACTCAAGTGAAGCAAAAAGACACCTAGTTAACCTGCATCTGACGAATCCAGGACGAGTTAATTAGCAGGTGAACCGTTTAACAGGAATTTTAGTGTCCAGTTTCAAAGACGTGTGCCCGGAAAAGCCCGTATGGTAGAATGACGAGCTTAGAAAGGTAAAAATCGCACTCAAACGTGAAAAACTTTGAAAACTGGGATCGATACAAGCAAGAGTATTCGCTCTTCATTGAAGGAAGTACAGAGGCTACTAAAATTAGGAAAGTCCTAAACGTAACTTTTGGCGTACTAGCGTTTCTGCAAAGGAAAAACGAGGATTGGGTAGAAGAGCTGTAAATATGTCTGAACATGTAACTGGGAACTCACTTCCCGTAAATGGCTGACCTGGCACTGCGTGGTGACCAATTTCAAGCAGCCCACCAGCAATTTGAGCAGCTGATCAAGAAAGTAGTATATAAGGTTAAGATTAAATTGGCTCCAAGGATTGATGAGATATCGCCTATCATGTTTCAAAAAGCAGACAGGACCATCATCGCCATCCTGCAGCGTATTTTTGCCGCATGCCTCCGACTCTATGAAGTAGCCAAGCAATAGATAGAAGCTAGAGTGGTCTTCACTCGAAAATCTGATAGGTTGAATCATCACTACGTACAGGACTTAAGACCAATAGCTTAAAATTGTTTCTGCTCAAAATACTAGAAAGGCTTGTGCATCAATTGATGTCGTCAGACTCTTTGTTAATCAACACGCATATCTAGCGGGCAAATTAGTAGACACGGCACTACACAAAATATTCGGTATAATAGAAAAGTCCTTACAGCAAAAGGAATTTACGTTTACTGCCTTTTTAGATATTGAGAGAGCCTTCAACAATGTCACTGTCGTGAGTATCATCGATACCTAGGTTAGATATGGAGTGGATAGAACTCTGGTAACCTAGTCATCGGACTTGCTCAAAAACAGGTCACTTTAATCCTCGTTTTTGGAGGTCAAAGCAGAGAGAATAGTCGGACCGGAACACATAGAAATGGGGGATCATATTTCTCCTTTTTTGGATGCTGATATTCAACGCAATTCTGGAGAATTTAAGGGCCAGTGGCAGTGAGGTGGAGGCGTATGCTGATAACATTCTAGTACTGTGAACGGTGCGTTTTGTAAAAAATTTTTGGATTTTATGCAATCGGCACTGTACCGAATCCAATCTAACCGGGCTTAGAGTAAACCCGACAAAAACCGAACTTGAACATTTCACAAGGAAACTTAGGATGCCAACCATTGACACACCTAGCCTCAACGGAATAACATTGGACTTGTTGATAGTGTTAAATATTTGGGCATTATACTAGACAGGAAACTAAACTGAGGGCTAATGTGAAGCATCGTATAGTTAACGCTCGCGCAGCACTTTTCGCTAGCCGATCTGAATACTCTAATACCTGGGCTCTTAAACCTAGAGCGGCCTACTACATGTTTACATACGTAGTGAGGCTGATTTCTGTGTATGCAGCAATCGTGTGGTAGAAAGCAGCGGAGAGTAGAATCAATATCAATGGGCTAACAAAGCTGCAAAGATTAGTTTCGCATTAAGAACCGTCCCAACGCCTGGGTTGAAAATAGTTCTCGGACTTATGTCCCACGATCGATTCATTTTTAGAAACGCAAGCTTAATGGCAATATGCGCTAAAAGTTTCGGCATGTGAAACGATTCAAATCATTGGGGTCACAGACGTATTCTCTCAGAATCGGAGTTCAAAGAGTTCATTTTCTGAAGCTATAGAAAACTTAAGAGGTAAACTTGAGGACGCAAAGTAAGGAACCATTTTTTTGGGAACATTGTTGACATTTGCGACATCACTTCACTTGCCAATTTTTCAAAAGTTAACGTTAACGTCGTTCCTCTACATTATTTTTTCATGCAGACTTTGACTCCCGCAAGAGTTTGTTTTAAAACCAATGAGCCCTTTATCAAGAATAATAGGTTTTCATTTTCGTTAATTACAGACAAGGGATATTCAACCAAATTAATCTTCAGGTGAAGCTCCCATATTTCTCTTCGTTATAAATTTAGATGCAGTTAAAGTAACTGACAGTCATCCGTAGCAAATTAAACTTTGCTTGTGTTTTCTTTCATGAGTTTGAAGTTGTCCTAAAATAAATTCAAATGTTGAAATTATACCATTCTGATTTCTATTATTTCGTTAAGAAAAATCAGTTTAAGTGACCATAACAATAGCTGCATCATGCTATATTGCTCGATATACTTATTATAATAAAACATTTCTTAATATAATGAAATATCGTAATAAAATGAATATCGTTTGCTTGGAAATTTACATAATTATTAAGTTAATTTGATATTTTCTAATTTCGAATGCATAGAATGACTTGAATTTCAGAGCTATTTTGAAACCAAAAGATGGTCATGAAAAACTAAAAACCAATTAATGAGGAATCAAGCCGACGTCAGCTATCATATTAAAGAAGAATACGCTTTGATTGCCAACGAAATCTACGTTAAGTCTCATGCAGGTTTTGAAAGATAAAAACTTTAATATTACTGGTGAAACAATAATTCGTGACTCCAAGTATTTTTGTATTTTTTTTTAATATGAGACAGAAAACAACCGGTTGGGTTCTTCTATCTTTAATAAAAATTCGATGTTGAATTTTTCTCCTCAGGAGACTTAAATGGTAGATCGCGGTGTCATGTTGAATGCAAAGCTCGACGTCAATTTACGTTACGATAGAATATCTTCCCGACCAAGTACACAACTTGGCTTCATTAAGCAACGAGCCAAAGAGTTTCAGAATATATATTTTACTTAATCCTCATACATTTTACTTGTGAATCCTCTTCTTGAATATGCGAGTACGATCTGTAACCCGGCTTTCGAAATTCACAACCAAATGTTTGAGTCTATTCACAACACGCTGAAAAATCATTGTTCTACCCTTAATATATTTTGCAGCTAATATATTTATATTAAAAACTTTTCTTAACTTTATTATATTGACCTAGCAATAACATTATATTGCCAGCACATAGCATTCTTAAAATTTTATATATTGACATGCGTGTGGTGAATTTTTCTGTTACAATATTATACTAGTAGGCCAATATTAAATAGTAAAATGGCAATAAGTTATATTAGCATCTTACAATACTATTGGTATACCAATAATTAATATTAACATGCCAATATATTATAGTAACATGGCAATAGGTTATATTAACGTCTTATAATGGTATATTGGTATACCAATAACTAATATTAATACGCCATCGATACGATTTTTTCACAGTCCCAAGAGATCCCCCATCTAAGTACTAACCGCGCCCAACACTGCTTAACTTCGATGATCGGACAAGATTAGGTTATTCCAGTGTGCTATTGCCGTATTTAATATTAACATCATAACACACAATACAAGCAATGTACTTTGTTGTATGACCAATAATTTCACCACACTTGGTTAATACATTTATATTGGCATAGTAATATATTTATGTTAAGATGTTAAAACATTTATATATATAATATTGTAACTTCCTAGCATAAAATATTGAGCTGTTGACAATGGACAATGCTGTTACTATAACAATATTAAGATGTTAACATATTGATTTCGGTCATTTCTCAGCGTGAAAGAATTCTTGCTTTTCGCTTTTCAATCCTTTAAATTTGAGCAATCTACCACCATACGTTTATCACCTTAAATGTCTTAATTTATTAGATCAATGTTATCTGCCTGCCTCAGCTTCGATGTCATCAGACATTTTTTTAAAGTCTATCGACCACTTAAATGGTAAGTTTGTGCGCATACAGCTCATGAGAGTCACTAGACCACAACAATTGCTTATTGAATACTAGCACAACACAACATGCTGCAAATGATTCCAGAAATAGGTGCTGCAAGTTATTTAATCGCATAGAACTTCCCATCTACAATTTCCAATGCAACCTTTAAAAATAACCTCCTCAAATAGCCAACCTAAGTTATTACCATAATATACCTGTTTTGCATATTATATTATACTGATTTAAGGGGTAACACCTATGTATTATACTGATACTGATATATATATTATACTGATTTAAGGGGTAACACCTATGTAGAAATTTCAAAAAAATCTATTTGTTTGTTTTTGCTAAAATGGCAGGGAAACATGTCTAGAATAACGTCTTAAGTTATTTTCAAAAATAAAATTTTTTTTCCGAGTTATGAGCATAAACGTTGGACGCCCCAACGTGCGGTCGGGGCCTATGCGGCGCGCGTACGGCACGCTCTGCTCCAAAGTCCTTATACCTACCACAGCTATCCGTTAGCGACTTTTCTCATTAGTAAATTACCATTCAGTATGACAGGTAGTAGACCAACATTTGCCACTAAAAAGGCAATAAATCCACAAAGCGAAAACGAGAAACGTGAAAGAGCCGCCCTTCGTTTTCAAACTTTAAATGCGTTTTTCTCGAAATCACATTTTTTGATACGGCCCGCACGATTATTCAGCCACTTTGTATCCGATCAATTTGAAATTTTGGTGCAAGCTTCACAACATCATTTTCTAGGGAAGTACGTACGATTTTGTTGATAAATTGAAAATTTTCATTTTTATGGCTGATTTTGTACGATTTTTTTTTACCAAAAATTTTTTTTTTTTGGAAAACCGTACGCCAATCTTTCAAAATTCAATATTTTTGAAAACCCGTACGTACTTCCCTTGCTTTTAGTTCAAATTTTAAGAAAAATTTTGATTTTTGTGTTTCAGACCATTTGCGCCGACGAAAAGTTGCGGGCCGGTGAGGCATCTTTGAAAAATCGTCTGATGCTCGTAGCCTGGTACAGCCGCCATTTTGTATTTGAGGACGTTGTAAAAATTAGTTTGTATACTTTAAAACATGTATAATAAAGCCATGTAATTATTTTTTCAATCAAATATAAAGTTTCCTTGGAAAAAAATGCAAAATATCACCCTCGGAAACAGCGTTCCACATAGGTGTTACCCCTTAACTTAAACTTACATTAACATTAATTTTAAATGCTTTCAGTTTGTATTTTCATTAGTTTTATTAATTTGATTGATATTTTATTATTCTATTGTCGTGATGCTAAGACAAACATTGTTTAGTGATTATATAAATAAATAAATAGTATAAAGAAATTGAATACTACGTTGATAGTTTTTTACGTTCTTATTAAAAAGCTACAATAGAAGTCGATATTCATATCCTAAGTCTAATCTTATATTTTATAACGTATAAGTTGAATCTCATATACTTTAGTGAAGCCACTTTGAGATGTAATTTAATTTTTTTTTTTTTGAGAACGTTTAAAAAATACGTTACATAAGAATAAAATTATTTGAAATATTCATTGCTCTTTTGTAGCTTTTTGCGAACGAAGAAAAAATTTTCTGCCAGCTGTTATAAATTTCACGTCATCAGAGCAAATCGTGCCGATTTTCATTTGAATCAATTTCAACACTTAATAGTGTCGTAATGATCATTGCGACTTTGATTTAACTAACAAGACTGTCGCGATTTCAATTCGTCATCTGAGGGCTCTGTGTGGATTCTTTACGGATTAGAAATCATAACGAGTTTGAACGAAAACATAAATGAGAAGGAGCTATTATTTCGAGAGGTGTTCACCACGTGAACAGATGAGTTGAATGAGCTTTTGGACTGTCATTATGATATCATTTGCAGCAAGATGCTCTGCATCGCTCAAAAAAACTCACAAAATTCATTTAACGTTTGATTTCAAAAATATCAAATGACGAGCTAGTCAATACTTGCAGTGAGTACACTTATGAATTTATGTGCTCGATAATTTTGCAAAATTATATACAGACACATAAAAACACAAAAACATACTGTAAATAAATAAAAAACAGAATTAGCATTTAACAGTTTTAGGCGAAATTACTCAACGTTACTTAGGTTTTTGGTTAGCAATTCCACAAGTGTGTAAGCGTTTTAGCCTCGCGAACATCAATTACAAATTAAAGCCATCGAATGCAGCTCATTCATCGAAAATCGTGTTTTGCTAAATTTTCTGTATGATCGCAAATTCAAAATATTTTTATTTATAAATGCCACTTGCTATAAATTTCAAACATACTGAAAACTTCTTTGAAGAAAATTTTAAATGAGGAAATAAATCTTTAAGGCCATGAAGAAAACATGTACTGTCTGATTTCGTTAATGTTTTACGTATAGATGGACCTACGCATATTTTGAGAGATATTTTCCAACCATCACACGTGATTCTTTTCATATCATAATTGAGGTAGCTAGGTGTGTGCATTTCAAAAACAATAGTTTACATCTAATAGAATTCGTAGCCGAAATTATCGTATTTTTGAATTTAACTAATCAATTTGTAATATAAATGTTTATTTCACATATTATTATAATATTGTTTTGAAGGAGAAATCGCTCTACATTTGCCGCGGTGGTCGGGTAATTCTCCTGCGGCGCATTTAATAGGCGTATAAAACAGATTGCGATCACCAATCTCAGGAAATTTTTCAGTTTTGACTTCGGCCTGGGTGGGCGTATTTTCACTAGTTGTTGACATTTTTTTCTCACCGGCAATACTATCTCGCAACATTCGATATCCATGTTGAACACTTTCACCAGCTTTTTTGGCACCTTTCTGAATAGAGCATCCCAATTTGCTGGAAGCTCTCCTAATCGAGCTTTTCTCGGCCAATTCTTCTTTACTAAGACACGCACTATCTGCTTCAGATGCCAGGAAAACTAAGAAAATTACAAATGCAATCTTGAAATTCATTTTCGATAAAAATTTTCTGAATATTCTGACAAGAATTGGATTTGGTCAACTGCTCTGTTTGTATTGAGGAATGTTAATGTTGATGTTATCTTAGCTCAAGTTAATAGCCGACTGATAATCTTCTGATAGAGACAGTATGTCGTATAAACAGGGAACGGGGAAAAACATCTCGTTCTTAACACTTCAAGATATCTTTTATAACGCCCAACAAAAACAAATCAATCTCTGAAACTGGTTATCTAGCCTACACATCAGATCTGAGCAATGCAAAATTTTAACGCGTGCCACAGTACTTTTCAATCGATGTTGCCAGCAATAGTACAAATGTCAGAACTGTTCTTGATGCGGCAGGAATGGAAATGGGCGGTAACAGAAAGCAACAGAAACATATTGCTGGTAGGGTATAGGTAAATATAATTTGGATACTCTTTAGAAATTAAATTGCCAACTTAATGTTGATACGAATTTGTCACATTGTATATATATATGTATATATATATATATATATATATATATATATATATATATATATATATATATATATATATATATATATAAATATATATATATATATATATATATATATATATATATATATATAGGGTTCTTTATATAGAGGTATAAAACTTTGAAATGAAATAAAATACGATTAAATTGTTTTGATTGCAATAAAATAAATTCTCTGCCATTTATATTTGAACAAGATTTCAGGCATGTGAGTGCCACGGCTGGCGCTGAGGAAGTCCAAACGAGAAGTCCAAATTTCGACTACTCTAACCAACAATTGGAGCCGTTTCCTGACAATAACGCGGCGAATGTTGTCTTCCAAATGGTCAAGCGTCTCGGGTTTGTTGGCGTAGACGAGTGATTCAAAGTATCGCCACAAGAAATAGTCCAGTAGTGTTAAATCACAAGAACTTGCAGGCCAGTTCACAGGTCCAAAACGAGAAATTATGCAGATGTCGCGCCATCCTGTTGAATCCAGAGGTCCCTTGCATTACGGCGAGCTGATGCCGAAACGAAAAGGTCATTGATCATGGCTCTATAGCGGTCACCATTGACTGTAATGTTATTCCCAGCAGCATTTTTAAGAATATATGGACCAACTATTCCACCGGCCCACAAAGCACACCAAACAGTGACTTTCTCCGGATGTAACGGTGTTTGGACAACCGCCTGTAGTTGCTCATCACTCCAAATGCGGCAGTTTTGTTTAATGACGTAGCCATTCAAACAGAAATTACCCTAATCGCTAAACAATTTTTTTTATTAAATTCGGGATCTGCAGCAATTTATTCTTGGGCCCATTCACCGAATCTACGCCGTGCCCGGTGGTCGTTCAGTTTCAATTCCTGCACGAGTTTGATTTGGTAAGCCCGCAAACCAAGATCCTTCCGTAAAATCTTCCATTACGTGGATGGACACAGGTTTAATTGTTGAGCACGATGTCCCATGGACTCACTTGGGTCTTCATCGGTACTACGCTCTACGGCTGCTATAGTTTCTTCAATACGCAATGTACGGTATCTGAATGGATGCGTATTATCTGTGAGAGTAAACGTGGTGTGGAAACGATCCATGTTTAATCAAATTAATTGTTATTATGGACGATTATGTCGGCCATAAAATTGACGGAGTGCGCGATGAGTTTCTCGAGCAGAACCGCTTTTTTCCAAATGACACCGCACAATTTGCAGACGTTGCTCAGGCGTCAACCTATTCATGATAAAATGGCAAATCAAATTTACCATAAAACATAGCATGAAAAAGTGTTGGCATCTTAAAGTTCTACATCTCCAAAAAAGCACTCTGCCTAAGACTAGGAATATGACATTTAAACATTTTTTAAAATTGTTCAGCTTAAGATTGAAATTCAAATCGTCCAGTTTGTCCCTGACACCAGAAGTGAAGACATGATTTCTTTGTATTAAGGACAAGTTTATGCAGATATTATTTTTAGCTCCCATTTAGTCGCAAACAAAATTGTTCCCTAAGTATCTTCTTTCAAGATTAGTACAGTTTCGTCTGCGTATGAGATTACTTCACCGCTAAAATTAGGATTGTGAAAATGGAATCTACATAAGTCGTTGATGTAAAAGTTAAACAGTATCGGGCCAAATATTGTTCCTTGGGGAATACCACATTCGTCTTCTGGTAAACTACTGACGTGTACTCAGATTTTAAATTCTTGCTTGCGTTTACGTAGATAAGACTCGAAAAGCTACTTTTGTTTGCTGGTACCAATTACCTCAGCTTTTGCAAAAGTATATCTTGGCCGAAGGCATTGAAAGTGAAAACCTTCAAATCATCGACTCCCCAGAAAAAAATTCGTCTTTAACAATAAAAACTAGCTCATATAAAAATCTTATGCTATGTTTATACAACCAAAGGAAAACTTTTGAAATTTCATGTTGGATTAAAATGGGAACCCTCCTCCAATTTATCTGTATTTTAAGCATATTGTTGCATGCACGAACAAACATGTTTCGACGTGTCGGCGGCTGAAAGAGCGACAAACGTTAAAGTGTCTGACTGATCATGTGTTCCAGGAATGAACACAATCTATAAATAGCCAAAAACCGTAAACAATCTATAAATAGCCAATAAACAATAACAAAACGTAGAATAACTCTCTATTAGGCAGTTTGAGAAACTTCGAGAACCTAAGACACAGACCCATTTCCCATTTCCCATAACAACAGAACGGATCTTCAAATAGCCCATAGAGCCCTCTAGAAAGCAAAAGCAGAACATTCGAGAACCCAAGACACATGCGAACACGACACGACTATAAATACCGCCATGAGAGGAGCTGGCAGTCAGTTGCTAGTGAGTTTTGGTACAATGCGATAGATTGTACAGAGTTAGGCAATCCGCACACGGGTCGTTGAGCTATCGTCGTAGATGCGATATTTCTACGCTTGGTCGTCACAGCCTATGTAAATCAATGGGTGACCGCTAACGGAGCGTTAGCCTATCGTGAAGAGTGAGAAGCGTAGTCGGTTTACGTTGAGTGCGTCTCAAGCGTTGTGCATTGCAAGCCTCAAGTCGAATGTCTAGTCGTTTTTGCAAGTGCGATGGATGACGGCAACGTACAATTCGTGGGGGAGGTGGAAAAATGCCCCGAATTGTATGATTTTACGACGCATACTGACGTTTTCTTCGCGACCCGTGTGCGGACATGATACGAGGATGACGACACTCGTTTTCTCGCGAGCTTCACAAGTGTCAAACGCATATCTCACGTATCGCATGGCTAACGACCCGTGTGCGGAGTGCCTTAGAAGCAAAAGCTTGAACACGCGAGTTAGTAGTGAGTCAGTTTATAGCGAAAAGTCTGTTACGGTGAAATCAGTATCCGGGAGCAGATATTTTGTTTGAAAGCGATAAAGTGAGTTGTTGTAACGCGGAATTATAATAGTGCGATAGTAAAGTGTAAACGAATAAGTGTTTATAATTATTTGTGTGTTAATAAAAGAGTAATTAGAGTTTTAAAAGAAACTGTTTTATTTCACGAATATGAAGAATATCGAATCCACGGAAGGTGTTTTAACGGTAAAACACAACAATATGAAACTCACGACCTAATTAGCGGATACATCTTAAATTCACAGAATGTATTGGTTTTAAGTAGGACCAGGTCTGGTTCATGCGATTTGTGAAATGTGGGCAACTCTGTGCCAGTGGTACCATCTCGAAAAATTACAAAGAAAAAACTGATGTTTTCTCTTATGAACGGTGACTTGATTTTCATGAAATCCACATATTAGCTGAAACTTATTCTAAGCCACGTGTAGTTGCAAAATTCGGTTGGAGCTACCAGCAATTTTGAGCACAATCAGCCATAGAGAGTCACTAGATCGTTAGTTTATATTAATTTGATTATTATTTTTATTTTATAGCTTTATTAATTTGAATATTATTTTATTATTCTATTGTCGTGATGCTTAGACAAACATTGTTTAGTGATCATTTAAATAAATAAATAATATATAAAGAAATTGAATTGATAGTCTTTTACGTTCTTTGAAGAAATTGATAGTATTTTACGTTCTTATTAAAAAGCTTCAGTATAAGTCGATATTCATATCATAAGTCTAATCTTTGCGATGTGTTTTGATTTTTCTATTTAGGATGTTTCAAAAACACGTTGCATAAGAATAAAATTATTTGAAATATTCATTGCTCTTTTGTAGCATTTTGCGAACGAAAAAATTGGTTTATCCCATCTGATATAAATTTCAATTCACAGACTGTTATATTACATTCTTGTGAAACAATTGTGATTATTAATGGGAATTTTATGCTTTGTTTTTGTCAACTAATGAATGTCACTGTTTTAAGACTTCTGATTTTAATCACTGGTGTAGTGTAAAACGTTGTCTTCCACGTCATCTAACAAGAGCAAATCGTACAGATTTTCATTTGAATCATTTTCATCACTTAATAACATCGTAATGATTATCGCTACTTTGATTTAACCACAAGACTGTTGCATTTTTTTTCGGTGGATTTCTATGTGGATTTTTTTCGGAATAGAAATCAATACGAGTTTG